>QUSF01000005.1:8576744-8786027 GCA_003676055.1 Chloebia gouldiae | reverse complement strand
CGCCCCGAGCGGGGTGAGCTGTGCCCCCCGAGCGGGGCTACACCAGCCCCCCGAGCACACCGAGCGAGCCCTGCTGCGGGCGGCAGCCGCCGCGGACGGGCAGGCTGGCAGCGAGCCCAGCGCCTTCCCCTCCCCTCAGAGATCAGGTCCTGGCGGGCCCTGGCAGCGCCCTTGTCCCTCGGGTGTTTGCGCAGCTCCCAGCTCCTCGCTGCCCCTCCGCCCTCCTCGGGGACTGATGTCTCCCCGGGTGAATTTGTTCCTACACGCCAGCGCCCTGTGCCCATCTCACGTGGGTGAGATGGTGGCATCAGCCTCCCTTTTTCACCACAAGCCAGTGAACAGGCCCCGCTGTAAAGTAATTTATGGACAGCCACTCTCCTGGAAAAATCTCAGTAATTCAAAGTTTCTTTAATTACTTTCTTAGTTTCTTCTTTGTGCGACTCGCAGAGTCAGACCCTGCATCCGTCTGGGCGTCGCCGCCTCTCCCAGCACCAGCCAGTCCCTCCCGAAGTCAAGCCGGTGTCGGGATGTGCCTGTGGAGCCACGCCCGTCTCGCTCCCATCCTCAGGATTTGTTTTGGTCTTCGCATCCTGAGCGTCTCCAATAGATAGACAGAGCTGGGGTGGTGTAAAACCACACACTTGTTGAGAAAGAGAATGAGTAGGTCCTCATTCCTAGGAAAAACTAAGCATGTAAAGAAGAGAATAATTTCAAATATTATGTCAAGATGAAATAATTATTAAACTCTTTTAACCATCCTTTGTGGCCATTTTAGTATATGCGCACACAAGCAAGACAGAGACACATTCAAGGATATTTTTAAAATGTATCTGAGGTGGGATTAGGAATATTTTCTTCTTGCATTTCCTAGGCAAAAAGTATAGAGCTTTGATTTCCAAATTACATCTCTTACATCTTGCAAGGTTTAGGATTTTTTCCCACATTTCACACTACCACTTATTAAGTGAGGACTTTTAGGGACATCAGTACCAAATTTGGTACTGCCCAATGTAACTTGAGTTTAACTTTATGTTGTTAGAAAGTGCTACAAGTTTTCAGTACCAAACAACTATTTTCATCAGTAATAGTGTGCTTTTCCAGTATTTCAAAATATTATATAAAGAAGCAGGATGCACTATGTGGAACCAACTGTATTTCCTCATAAACCAGCCTGAAGTTGTTTAAAGTTTTTCAGTGAGGACACCAGCTCAGTCATTTACCCCTACAATGCATGACAGGACCAAAAAAAAAAAAAAAAAAAAAAAAGGCAATTATTTTAATCAATTACATCCTCTTATCAGCAAGTCACCTACAGGTCCTAGAATAAAGAAATGAGGATGCATTCACCAGGAGGCTAACATCTCCTCCCATAGCTGACTGCTGAGACTGAGGTCAGCAAATTCTTTTGTGAACCTGAGCAAACCTGAAGTCAAAGGCATGCCTCATTGATTTAGTGTGCAGTACTGTACACTGACACTAGCTATTGTTTGCTCTATTAATCACCTTCAAAAGCACACAAGTTCTCTGTTACAGAACCCTTACACAAGTGAACATTTTGTTGAGCAGTTGAACAACACAGTGGTGCTTAGAATTACCAAGCTTCATTGTAAATATTTATTTCAGTGTCTCGTCCAAAATGCATTTTAAAAAGAACCTCTCTTTGAAATTGCACAGTGGCTCTATTGACCTTTCTCCAATACATTTCTAGAAAATGTGACACTCAGCTAAAAATAAAATACCTTCAAATTACAGCTGTAGCTCTGCCTCAAAACTGTACATATAGAAAGTCATCTCTTCCAACTGTAGAGAAAGTTATTTCATAACAGACACAGATCTATTGCAGGCAACATTTGGGGGTTTATCTTTATCATGCTCTCTCACATTTCTGTGAGAACATTCCTTTAAAAGGAACATAAAATCCTTTAAAAATATGCCTCAGAAAGTTAGAGTGAAATACATGAATAAAGTTGAGATAATTGCATGTCCATATACAGAAGAATATACAAATGGATGAATGCATGCAACTATCCCAAGACAGCATTCAAAGAACAATAAATTGTGAGGCTAAATACATCTGGAAAGCTACAAGGTAGCTGTGCTGACAGACATCACTGGTCTGAAACTACATCATAGCTATAGCATTGTTTGAGGTTGCAGAATGCGATCCTTCATTGCACAATCCTTACAAGTGAGTTCTCAAATTATCCAAGAGAGATGAGTGCTTTTTACATATCATTTCAAACAACAAATGTGCAGCAGGCTTGGCTGTCAGAGCAGGGACAGCTCCCTGAGACCTTGGCTGCAGCACTCTGTGGTTCACTAATGGAACTGGCTCTAAGCCTCTGTCAATACTGCCCAGACCAAGGTGGTGCCCTTTCAGGAAAAATGCCAAGTCCGACCCACTTTGCTCCCTGCTATCTCAAGTTCAATTAGCATTGCTTATTTCTACAAAGCATGTAGCTATTTCGGATGCCAAAGTCACAGGACTCAGAAGGTTATTTCTTGTGGCCTTTCTTTCCCAGCAGTTATAGATGGGACATGTTTGCACTGCACAGAAGCTAGCAGTGCATGCACCCCTGAACCAGCCCCAGCACCAAAAACAATGCAATAACATCCTCACAGCATTCTGCCAAACTAAGTAATGCAAGTAGTGTGGGAACAATGCTTCCAGAAATCAGGCAAGTATCTTTGCAGTGTCAGGTAGACAGCAGTTAGAGCAGGTATTAGTCATTCCACATCCAGTCTGGCTGTAGAGAAGACAGAGTGCAGACAGTCTCTGCAGTAACTGTTCCTTTCTCAGATAAACAGAATGCTCTTAACCTTTTATTCTTAACCTCTTTCTGTGAGGGTCAGTAAATGCACTGCATATTTCTAGGGGATGAAAGATTTCATAATTATAGGAAGTTGCTTCTCTACAACTGTCCTGGTAATTGCACAGTGCTTCATTGCACAGTGCAGATTCATTCCCATCATTATTTTCGTGAAATAGGGAGAATTCCCTGCACACTAAATCAAGACAAGCTTAGTTAGGTAGGGGTGTTTGGGAATTATTTCCTTATCTGGGTCTTCATATGCCTCCATGTCCCAACAGACATCTTTCTAAGCAGCAACCAAATTATTAGCACATAACTTATGCCTCATTAACATTACTCTGCAATTTACCAATATTAAATGTGTATCAGAGTGACTTTCTTGTTTCTTCTAGCTAGCATGACCTTAATTATTCTGATATCATTTCCCAATAGCCTTTGTCATGGTTTTATACCCAGCTGGAGATGAAACACCACTCAACCCATCTTCTCTCCCCGCCTCATCCCAGTGGAATCAGGAGGAGAACAGAAGTAAAACTTATATGTTGAGATGAACAGATTAGTAATTGAAAAGAAAAAAAATACAATAATAATGCTAAGTAATAACAAAAATTATAATAAAAAGAGGGAAAAAAACACCAACTGATGCACAATGCAATTGTTCAGCAGCTGCTGATCGATGCCAGACCTCCTTCATGAACCCAAACCCTGATCCCCCCTTTCAGGTAACTCACTCACATTATATGATGTGGAATATTCCTTCGGTCAGTTCGAGTTCCAGATATGCTCCCTCCCAGTTTGTTTTTTGTTGGTTTTTTTTTGCATTCAGAGCATGAGGCAGAGAAAAAAATGTCCTTGATTTAGGATAAACTTGACATAGTAAAAAACCAGAACACCAGTGTGTTTTCAACACCATTCTCATTATGAATCCAAAACAGAGCACTGTAACAGCTACTAAGAAGAAATTAACTCTACCCTAGCTGGAACCAGGACACCCTGTTATACTGGAGATAATTGGCTCTAGCAACTTCATGTCTAAGCCTTCACTTTCCCACCAATTTAATGTATTAATTTTCAGCAAACTCTGTCCTATGTCAAAGATTGCAGCATCTGGAAAATAGGAAATATATGGCAAAAAAAAATTTCACTATTATAACAGAATCCAACAGCAACCACTCTTGCAAGCTTTAATTTTAGGTTTTTTTAGAGTTGCAGCATGGTGATTCTCTATTTTAGGCATCTGTGGAAGCAAGTATGATACACTACACTGAAACAGTGCAGAAAACTTTACCACACTGTAGAGAAAAGTGCCTTTAATATTGTTATTTTATGTCATTAAAGACTATTAACCAAGAAGAAACAAAAAAACATAGTCATCTTCCTTTCACTAATTGTCTCATGAGCAGAAAATTTACAATGCAAGATGGCAAATACCCTCGTAATATTAGTCATTTTTGATACAAGATTAAACTTCAATAAAAGGAGTGTAAAATATCTCAGATGTTCATTTTTCATATGATAACTAAACTCCTAGTAGATGTATACCTTCAGTCCTAACTACAATATCCTATTACACTAATGACATCATTGCTAGTAACATATAAGATACTATTAATACATTATTATTGTGTCACAGATCATCATTCATGTGCAAATCAATTTGGTTGAATCCAGTAAAAAAAACATTTAGGATTGAAACATCACTAATTTAATGAGGAACATATACACAAGATATTTCCCCAAAAAATCAATGTCTAATTTGCTTGTGGAAAGAGCAGAAGGTGATTAACTGAAGGCATATACTTGAAAATAAATTGCTCTAGCTTAGAATAAAGACATCTTTCTTTTCCTTGTAGGCTCTATTTTAATTATTTTTAAGTTTCTTTTATCTGACATGGGTTCCTGAGGGAGACTTTCTGTCCTCTTGTATACACTACTTTGAACCCATGACAGTGCTTTCATCTGGGACAGGGAGGCTTAGATGAATTAGAAAAGAGTATTTGAAAGGGCTCCCACTCACTATACCTCCCTGATTCTTCACTCTAACTTCAAGTTTCAGGCTATTTACCTAGTTTCAGGTAAGTTCACATCTTGCCAAGCACTGCTGTAATTCTCTATCAGGCAGGACAACCTTTTTTGAAGTCACAGCTTACCAATGGAACGTGACAGCACATGGCCACATGACGCTGTAGACTACCAGGAGACACTGTGAAAAAATAGGAGGAAATTTTTTAACGAAAACTACTTGGTCCTGTGGACCTGACATCCACACCAGACATGTTTAGGGTTTGTCTTACCATTCATTTTGGACTTTTCCTCATGAACAGAACACCCCTCTGTGTCTGGAGAGCTTTAAATAGTTCCTGGAGCACTTCTGCCAGTGTTTCAGCCAAAAGGAATCCATTTCACTCACTCTGACTGCTCCAGGATGCAAAGCAAAGTACAGTAGGTGGGAATAGTCAGCAGATTGATCTAAAAAGAACACACACCAATATGCACTGGCACACTGACATCAGCTCAGCCCTTGAACATCGAACTCCCTCCTACTCAGATGGATTCATGCTTCTGACCAGTGACTTTTGATTAAATCCAGACCTTAGTATTAGATTTCTTTTCAGCTAGGCATTGTCTTTTTATGTGTATATTTTTATAACCTTTCAAGCTACAAAGGAGTCCATTCTGAATTGAATCTTCTGAGTGCTGCCACACAATAAATACCAGGTAACAAACATGTAGCTGTTTCACACTAGAGACCCTTTTACAATAGGGAAATTTAAGTTAAGAAATTTATGTTAATCAGCACTCAATGCTGATTCATGGCAGTGCAAGGATACTTACACCGTTTTCTTTGTAAATATATTTTCCAACAGAACATTATATTTGCATAACTCAGGGTAATATACCCCCTATATTGATAGTCTACATATGCAGTCAATTCAGACTCTCTGCAGAAACACAGGATCCTTGCAGTCATTCCTTCCAACACAGCGAGACCTGGGCTGTTCAAATCAGGTATACAGCTCAGTTATCAGAAGTTTCTAGACCACTTTGGACACATTTAAGTGGTAAAGCTTGTGGAAACAATGGAACTTGTAGTGTGGCAATATCATAGCAACAAAGCTTAGCTACTGTAGCATTCAGTATTTTGGTATTCTAAAATCAAAATTTGATTTACAATATCAGACATAACGAAGAATCAGTCAGCAAATGTTTCTTGGCTCGTATGAAGGCTTTAAGAAAAGACTAGAAAAAGAAAGAAACAGGTTCATGTCACAGAACAGCTGGTATTTGCAGTAGTTATTTTGGGTGGAAAAAAATGTTAGGACTCAGTTTAGTTGCCCCTAGCTCATGTCCAAGTATAGTATACACATGCTCACTGCAATGCCAGACACCTTTCATAGCTCCATGGCCTTTCAGAGACCAGATGGGATTCCCTGTGGCACCTCCAATAAATACTGATGCAGGCACAACTGAACTTAGTTCCAGAAGTGAGAGCCCTTCCAGACAGAGATCCTGAATGTAGGTATCTAAAAGTCCCCTAACCTTACATCAAAGAAAACGGGGACTTGAATCGACAGTCTGAATGGAGAGCAGACACAATTACTTGATAAAAATTATTGTTAACATTTATTCACCTAATCTCCCTGGCTCACCATTTGGAGTTTAGCTATATCAGAATTTTGCTCTAAAACTATACATAGAAAGAAAACACCTCTGTGCAGGATGCAAGCCTGTGAGCCTGCAATATTATATTGCCCAATTAAATAATATAAATGACAAATACTTCAAAATAAAAGGTCTAGATAATATAATGACAAATAGTTCAAAACCAAAGGTTTTGGTTTGTTTGTTTTTCTTTAATTAAGTGCAAAAATAATTAGAGAAGGTACAAACCAGTGTACCATATGCTCCATGTTATGTGGAGCAGTTGGCAGCTGTAAGTCTTTTCATGTAATTTACCTGCAGATTGTGCTTGTGAAGGGTTACAGATAGAGATGACGTCTAGATTGCAGAAGTGGTAATCTACAGAACAGCGCACGGTTTAAATTCCTATCCTTAAACTCTCCTTGGGGGGCAGCGTCCTCTGCATGCGAACCCGCGACCCCGGCCCTCGGGCAGGCGCTGCTCTGCAGTTCCCGCGAGTCACCGCTGCGGGGCGCCCGCTCACCGCGGCACGCGGCGCAACGCGGCTGGAGCGGCCGCCGGGAGGAACATTCCAAAAGTCTTGGAGAAACCGAAACAAAAATAAAGCGGCTCTCCAAATCATCATCGCATTCCTGCAACGGGTGCTTCAAATTTCAAATCATCCTCTCCTCCTCTCCTGCACCTTGCGATAATCCATACCAATAGAAGACAATGAGACAGGACTGTTTCCAAATAAAATTCATTTCAGACCTGAATTCTATCTCTGTTTATTCTACAGAGACAACTAAGCTTAATTTTCCAAGAAGAATTGTTAAAATTATATTAACTGGTCTTAAAAGTTAGCTTATATGTTGGGTTCATCTGTGTTGCAGTAAAAAAATCTAAAAATATTCATTCTGCCTAGAATATATATACATATACAGAGAAATTCCAAGCATCTTAGGGCTGAATGGAATTACCTGCAGCATTAGAAGTGATGTGTTAATTAAGATCAAACTCAGAACTCATATACCCATATGTACATACACAGAGACAAAAAAAAAAAGCAATTGTTACTTTACCTTCTGAAAGTTCAAAGTCCCTAGAGAAGGAGAATAAATTTAAACTGTAGACATACTAAGCTCAAAAGTTGAATGCTTCTTCATCTCTCCTAGTTCAAACAGCCACTATGTTAAGTCTAGTCATCATCTACCTCTCTCTTGTGTGACTGCAACAATATCCTTTAGTTGAATCTTTTTAGATCCAGCAAAGGAAAACACAGATCCTCGGTTTGGGAGCTGCAGTTACACCACTGGCTATTGTTGCTGGAGCTCTCTGTGGGCACCAAGACAAGCACCAAGAACTCTTTCAGTGGTATTCAACATGCTGACACAGGTGTCAATAATACCTTCTACAATACACACACAGCCACACAAAAAATGTATGACCTCAGGAGGAGCATACTGCTTTTACAATTATCCCAAGAAATATTCCCTTTGCCAGGCACCACAAGGACCCTGTCAACCCAGTTACCAGGTGCCAGCACATTACTCCTCAACTCTGCTCCAGAGCAGACCTTGTAAGCTGTGGTTAAAATCAAGTGTCACAGCTGCAGACCCCAGATGGGCCCTCTCTGTAAACTATTTTGTAAGATAAATAGCACTGACATTTAGGTTAATGTGCCCAGTTTGGCAATAAATGTAATTTCACCTGAAATAATTTCTTGAAGTACCAAGAAGTTTACAAATTCTGCCATAGAGTGGTGAATGAGTTTGAATGGCAGCATCCTCTTTTGCATTTAAGGGTTTTCACTAAAGATAGTCTCCACGTTCTTCATAGACACCCAGTTCCTTAGAATATATATCCTTGCATTTCCTCATAACATTTTACTGACAAAGCCTTGAGGTTTTGATATGATATGAAATGTTATGATTGACTCCATTCCTCTACCTCCTTGGATACCAGAGCTTAGCTCTTAACTTTGGAGAAAGTAAACTGAAGTTAATTTGAAATCAGCTACCTGAAACTGAGAACTGAACTTTTTGTTTGGCATGTTTGTTTGGTGTTTTTATTGTTTTGTTTGGGTTTTTTTTTTTGGGGGGGGGGTGGTTTTTTTTTTTGTTTTGTTTCATTTTTGTGGTAGTGGGTTTGTTTTTTTGTTTGGTTTTTTTTTCCGGGAGTGGGCTTGTTTTGGTTTTTTTTTGGGGGGGGGTAGTGGGTTAAAGGAGTTTAACTCATTTAATTGTTTTCATTACACAATCTATGTTGGAATTTTATCTTATTTTAATGAGTTGAGAGTCACTTTTATGAACCATTTGCTTAGCACCTTCAGATTCTTACATAAGTGTAATCAGGAGTTCCTCTCTGCTGAAAGCAAGATGAGCCTTTTGTCTTTGCATTAACAACATAACTTCAGTTTATGCTTAGGAAAAACACCATAGATGGAATTAAAAATTCACTGAGGCTCACTTGATAAATACATACAGAGAGTACAAGTATGTTTGTGCTCTCTGCATATGTACATGCAGGCAGCATAAGTAAAATACAAGAAAGAGCACAGATTAAATACAAGGAAAATAGCTCAACTAATATTAGCATATATCACCTGCATTTGCATCCAATGTCTAAATGAAGAAAGTAAGCATCATGTTTGGTCCAGCACCAGTTTCTCCCTCTCTCATTGTTCTTTGAAGATCCACTTGTATGTCACATGATTTCCAGGAAAACCTATTGTAACAAACAGCTTGGCTGCAGTGTGAGTATGGCATCATCTCACTCAGCATTTTGCAAGACTGGGAAGTAAGCAGAGTCTGCAACACAGACAGAACCCTACACTCCTCTGCACACCTGGCTGCACTGCCTGCCTGGGCCCGGGGACAGGGCAGAAAGCTGCACCAGGTGGCAGGACCAGTCAAGTGCTGTGCTGTGCATTTCCACAGACCAGTGAGTCAGCCAGTCCCCGTGCAGAGATAACTGAACCTGGAGAGATAAGGAATTATAGGATAGTGAAGACTGCAGTTGCCAAAATGGGATCATTTTGCTCTGCACCACACCCTCCCTGGCCACATACTGCTTTTTCTTTAGCTGTGTTACCCCTCACTCTAGGAAACGGACCCGGCTACACCTTTCGGCTGAAGTTGCTTCTAGTCATATCAGTTTCTGTATCTGGCATATCAAATGTCTGTGCTAACACAAAGTGAGAACAGCTTGCCCAAGATGGGGCTTGGATTGATTTAAGTAACTCTGGGAAGCTGCACATTGAGGACTAGGAAGGGGCACCGAGAAAGAAAAAGAAGAAAAAGCTAATTTTGCTAATAAAAAGGAATTCAAACTCAAATATTTTTCCTTAAAATGTCTAATAATTCTGCAGAAAGGATGCACTGATTTACATCCTATTTTGGATGTGTGAAACTTGTCATCTAAGAAGTAATTTTATCTTAAAATAGCCCAATTTCTATTAATTTATACCATCATATTTTAGGATTGAAAACTTATTATTAGACTCTCCAACATTAAGATGATGACTGTAAGAAGTACATTATTTGAATGCAGAAGCTTTTTGTCGGGCTCATGAATTAATCTGCTAATAAATATTACTTTGAAACATAACTACAGCATTTTTTAAACCTACATGTGACAGTTTTGCAGCTGCAAACATTCTCAGCTTCCCAGTATACATCGCAAGCTGTGCACACAGAGACTTATAATGTACTGAAGACAGTTGAAATTTGGCTGATGTTATTCCACAGGAAAAAGAAAAAAGAAAAAAAAAAGATAATAAAATTCCTGAATAAATCCTAGAAATACCAATAAGGAAGGAAAAAAAATGAAACCTAAAAACTCACCTCATTTACTCAAAACATCTTTTAATCTTCCCACTAAAATAGACCATATTTTTTCTATACCTCAAATCGGCTATAGTCAACTGATACAAGTACATACAGTTTCATATTATACAATGAATCTGTTGAGATAATAAGTACCAGCTGGATCTATCCCCACCAGCAATAACAGTATGTAAAGCCTGATTATAATGTAACAGATTGTGAAACAGAAGAGATGGTTTCACTTATTAAAAGGCCCTTATGTTAATACAGTAACAGAAGAGAGTTCTGCTAGTACACAATGCTCCTAGCAAGGCCTTTATGGCAATACGTTAAATTATTTAAATGGTGAATTCTCCAAAAATATTGCCCATAATTTTTAGGAGCTTTATTACACAAATGTGGGCCCACTGCTGAATGAAGCAGAGTCTCTGGTGACAGAGGACATCGGAAAAGGCTGATGTACCAAATGCTGCCTTTACCTCAGCCTATTATAGTAAGTCTGGCCTTCAGGACCCCCACCTGCTGGAGATCACGGGGAAAATCTGTAGCAAGGAAGCTTTATCCTTGGTAGGAGGTGATGAAGTCAAGAAATACTTGTGCAACCTGGATTTACACAAATCTATGGGCCCTGATGTCCTGGAAGTCCATGATGACCTGTAAGTGCTGAAAGAGCAGGTAGATGTCATCACAAGGCCACTTTTGGTAATCTTTGATCATGGCAACTGGGAGAAATACTCGAGGACTGATGAAAAGCAAACATCCCTCCTGTCTCCAAGATCAAGGACTCCAGGAATTACAGTCCAGTCAGCCTCACCTCAGTCCTGGGAACATGATGGAGTAATAATTCCCAGAAACCATCTCCAGGTATATCAAAGACAAAAGTGTTAAAAGGGTCGTCAGGATTGCCCAGGGGATATAATGCTTGACAACAAGGAGATAAACTTCTACAATAAAATGACTGGTCAGCTAGATGGAAGAACAATAGATATTATTTACCTGGACAACAATAAGGTTTTTGACATTGTCTCTCTTACCTCATAGAGAAGCTGAACAAGCAATGAGATGGAGTGCAAACTGGCTGAACATCCTGGCCCAGGGGATGGAAATTGATTGAAATCTAGCTGAAGAGCAATAATAAGCAGTGTATCCTTTGGTCAACACTCTTGTGCAACATTTTCAATAATGTTTGGGATGATGGGGCAATGTAGCACCCCATGAACTCTCCCACCTCGGCCCTATCAATGGCAATAGCTACTTACCATAGAGCCAGTCCTCCTGGGGGGGAAAGCAGACTCCCAAATAGACTTCTGTGTCAACTTCCCCCGTGTAACTTCCCTTGGTTTCTCCTTTCCCTGTCCCCTCACTGAATTGGTATCGCTGGTGGTCACCCCCCTTTCCCTGGAGACCAAACCCCTCTGCCCAACCCTCAGCTCCACCCCCCACCCCTTCCAATTCTTAAGCTGCCTTCTCCACCAACTGCCTTTCCTTTCCCTAATTTCTGTTCTGACTATATGCACTTATACCATCTATCTGTATATTCACATGTAGTGCTCGTTTTGGAGCACATTGCTATACTTGGGCACAAACTAGTATCAAGAATATTAGGAATACAGCCTTAATTTCCCTATTTCTCTCTGTCACTTTTTCTTAACACAATGTCCCAATGCCTTTTCATCCTATCCATATTATTCTCCAGATGTTTTCTAAGTGTCTTAAAAAGGTAGCAGATATTTTGGGTACAGGTAAGAACCAGATATTTTGTCAACATGTATATTATCACAGGTCAGTTTGGGTTCAAAGGGACCTTTATGGATCTTCTAGTCCAAACCCCCTGCAGTGACCAGGGATATTTTCAACCAGATCAGGTTGCTCAGACCTCTGTTCAACCTGACCTTGAATGTTTCCATAAATGGGGCATCTACCACCTCTCTGTTCAGGTCTTAGATGTTCCATCATCTAAGACCATGTCACCCTCATTGTAAGACATTTCTTCCTTTATGTAGTCTGAATCTATTAGTTTTTTAGTCTAAATTCATTACTCCTTTGAGGGGATTGAGAGACACGGCCCATGCTATGGAAGCAAAGCCAGCTTACTACACTAATCACCCATATTTATAGTTTTCTAAGTTCCGTACAACATTTTCTACTAGGACCCCTTTGCCCCTGTTCCCATAGCAACACAATCTTTTTGGTTATCAAGTCCCTGTTATATTGTTTTGTGCCAGCATTGTCCTTGTTCCATCTTCTCATGGTCAGAGTGGTCAGAATGACCAGACATGATGTCTTCACTTTTGTTCTTGCCTTGAGTTTATTTTTCCCACAGCTTCCACTGTACCCAGGCCAAGAGGTCAGCAGCTCTACTCAGCTCAGTTTCTGTAGCTGTCTCACTCTTTCACTCCTACCACTACATGTCCTGTTAAAGTTTCAGTGCTGAAAGACCACAGCAAGGTCCCCCTGGAGTCTTCCCTTCTCCAGGCTGAACAACCCCAATTCCCTCAATCCCTCAGTCTTCCATCATAGCAGAGGTGTTCCATCCTTATTATTATTTTTGTGGCCCTTCTCTGACCTGCTCCAATATGTCCATGCATTTCCTGTGCTAAGGGCTCCAAAACTGAAGCCAGGACTGCACCAGAGTGGAGTAGAGGAACAGAATCATTTGATGTAGCCACTAGGTTAGGCAGGACTTGCCCTTGGTGAAGCCATGGTGGCTGTCCCAAATCACCACCCTGTCCTCTATGTGCCTTAACACAGCTTGTAGCAACATCCGTTCCATGATCTTGTTGAGTAAACCAGCCTTCCCCTTGTCCCTTGTTACCCATTTGCCATCTTTGCTCATCACAGAGAGGATGTTTTCTTTGATCTTCCTTTTCTGGCTGACTATCTGTACATGGCTCATCTCTGTAAAGCTTCAAGTGCTTCAGTGTAGGCAGCAGATGTCAGAGCAACAGGCTGAGGGCTCTCACCAGCACCCTGTCCTTCTAACCTTGGTGTGCCATCCCACAGCAGTCCTGGTATTATCCCACTCCCCCTTCAAGTCTAGCTTAAAGCTCTGTCACTGAGCCCCACTAGCTCATGAGGAAAGACCTCTCTTTCCACTTTGAGAAATGTGAATTCCATCTGACACCAGGATGTCTGGTGCTGTCTAGACCATCCCATTATTGAAAAATCAAAAAACTGTTAGTAGCACCAGTCATGGAGCCATGTTTTAATGGTTTGGGCTCATCTGTTTCATCCCATATAGCTGCCTGAAACTGGAAAGATAGAGGAAAGAACCACCCATCCTCCAGATTCCATTACCAGCCATGCTGAGGCCCTGAAGTCTCTTTTGATTGTGCTTGGACTACACATTGCAGCTCCATCACCACCCACACAGAACAATAATAGGAAGCAGCCCAAGGCTGGGAAGGTTCCTGGTGATGTCCTTAACCTGTATCCCAGGTGAATAGGCCTTGGCAACACCTGCATTGTACATTGCAGTCAAAGGAGACCAGAAACATGCCAAACATGCTTGCCTCAAGCCTTGATTGCCCCAGCCCCTTACTCATGTGTAAATATGTGTAGATGGCTTTTTACTTACCATATCTGAGATGAAAGGGAGACCCAAACCAGCTGAAAGCAATGATCAGCAGGCAGAATTAGCCTTAAAAAAATCAACTTAAAAATATAAGTTATCATTATGAATACAGGTCATTTGATTTTAAAGAACAAGATTCCAGAAGTGTTTTCTTCAATATTAATTCCTATGACATAATTTTAAGTAGTAATTTTCTCGTGTTATTTTTATAATGACATAATTTTAAGTAGTAATTTTCTCATTAGTTTATGCTTTATTTTCTGAATAAGGTATTTTTTTTTGTTCTTTGTATTAGTTTAAATTAAATTGATCACTCATTAATGACAAGAAATGAGACATAAACTAAAAAAAAAAATCTAATCTCACCTGACTGCTGTTTCTAGCACTAATGGCTAGGGAAAAAAATTATTCTCATCCTGTATTGCAAAAACCAACTGCTTTCAAGGCTTTATTTGTGTGTATCACACATGTGCTGCATGCTTGTTATTTGGCCAGAATGGGAGTATACCTAAAGATAACCGAGTGAAGGTCAGATGAGCATGAAGTCTATTTTGTAGTTTGGAACAATGCTCTTCCTTGTACATTTTTCTCCTTGGAATGAAATATGCCATTTTCTAACAAAAAGCTCGAAGTACTGAGTTCTTCTTTTTTTTTTTTTTTTTGTGCTGGGCAAAATTGAGGATTGAAGTAAGCATTCAATTTGTTCAAATTCTCCAGACCATTATACTGATATCAGTCTTCATCAGTTTATCACTATTTTTCTTTCTTAAGTATGTATGAAGAGGTCAATAGCTTTAACTGAACTCTCATCTTTGAAAAATCCAATTTATTCTAATAAGAATAAATGCTATGTCATCAACATGCAGTATTCTGTAAGTACATAATTTTAGCAGTTTTGTGAAAGTTATTGATTGGGTACATCTGGCCAATTCCATGTTTCTAAAATCCAAGAACATTTCATTTATGAAATAATATTTCAGAAAAAGGTGACCTTCAAAGAGTAAGCAGTGTATTTTAAACTATTTAAGTCTGCATCCATAATTTAAGAAATCTGCAGAGAACTGGGCTGGTTTTTTTTCTTTTTTTTCTTCGTAACCTTGGTAATGCAGAGCATGCTTTGAGAAAGGAAAAAGCCAAGAGTTATCCACTGATATTACTTTATAAATTCACACTGCCTTTCTCACAGGGTCTCCAGTCTAAATTAAGCATAGAAATTTGATGTAGTAAATGAAGGTAAACAGTGAGGAGGAACTGAAATGAAGGACAGATTGTGTTGACACAGTGCAGTGAAAGATTATATATGAAACAAATATTGGTATAGGCTAAATTGACAAAGACTGCAAGATATGTAGCTGAAGACAGAAGAAAAGCAGTAAAATAATGTATAAAACATTAACCTAAAACCCCAAAACTCCAAACAGCAGCAACAGCAATTTACTTGACTGTCCTAGGTGAATAATCAAGAGAACACCACTGATCACTAGCTAAGTCAGCTTTATGCCCTTGTCTCCACAAGGACACAAGGCAGGCAGGGATCCAACAAGGCACTGGAAGTGGGACAGCCCACAAGAGAGCCTTCAGCCCAGCATGCCACAGGAGCTTGAACTACTGTCAAGCAGCTCATTTGGATGAAGGGGGGGACATGACCTCTTTCAGCAGGTCAGCAATTTGCATTCTTCATATTTATTTATGTGTGCCTTTTACTTATGCACACTTTCAGAGCGTCAGAAATAGGAAGAAGCTCCTGCTTCAACCACAATGCCTTTTTGGCAACTGTCATAAATTTGGGCAGGACCCTCTCAGCAGAGACCTCCGGGCACACCAGAATGAACTGAACTAGGAATTGTGCTGTGATGAAATTATGTAGTAAATCATGAAACCATTGGGATGGCTCACTAGAGTCATATGATACAGGTCTACATCACAATCAAACAGCGTTAGACCTAAAACACTGGAAAATATAGTTGCAATATCAGGGAGCACAAGCAGGGAATTAAAGGTAGATTATCATAATAAAAAGGAGTGTAACTTTTGCTTTTAGAAATCTTACTTAAAAATGCTCATCATTACTGGTTTTCCACTGTTTAGAAATAAGCAAGTTTATTCACTTCACAGTATAAAGTGTTGAGAATGTCAGCTACATACCCTAGATAATTATGCACTTCTTACTTTGTCTTTGCCAATTGGACTAAGGAAGGCCTATGAAGTATCTGCAGCAGAAACAGCTGCAAATCTGGGCTATTCCATATCCCAACCACAAAAATCATTCCCTTTGGAACATTCTATCAGGATAACCAGTACATAGTATGAAAGATTGTTTTAAGAAAATAATCAGCAAATTAGTACCCGCTGCCATGAGAAAGCTCCTCAGGC
Organism: Chloebia gouldiae; assembly: GCA_003676055.1. Classification (NCBI taxonomy): domain Eukaryota; kingdom Metazoa; phylum Chordata; class Aves; order Passeriformes; family Passeridae; genus Chloebia; species Chloebia gouldiae. The sequence continues at coordinate 8,769,819 of QUSF01000005.1, read as the reverse complement.
ACCTGTGAATTGCATGAAGAATTAAGAATTCTAACAGTACAAGCTAGGACAGGATCAACATTTTCTTTCATAGCCATCTGTCTGATACTGAGATGCATTCTCAAGAGAAAATGTCTCCTTGTTGTCCAAAGACAGCCACTGCTGCAAATGAAACTATGCCCAAGAAAAGTCCATTTTAAGTGTCAAGGGCAGCTTGAGCATACAGTATTAGTGCACTTCAACACAAGGAGAAGAAATTGCTTGTGACACTCAGACTAGCAGGAGATACAAAGAGGAATAGCATCAGCACATCATGAGGCAGCAAATACATTCAGCTGCAAAGATTTCTTTAGCAGTATACAGAAGTTGAAAGTAAAAATTCAGCCAAAGTTATTAAACTTAGGAGGACACAATCATCAGGACAACATTGAAACCAAGGACAAGCTTACAAGTATGAAAGGAAGAAAGGCTGACACTGCTGATCCTACATAAACATCACTGAATTCCTGATTTCAGTTAAAACACAAATTCAGAAACCTCAATGACCCTAAACCTTAAATGAAAAATTCAAACAACACTTAGGTGAATAAAAAACAAACCAAAAAAAGTACTAAGAGCAAACAATGCAGTGTGACATCTCAGCAGCTTGGAGGTCAGCAAAGATTTAAAAAGATGCAGTGTGCCACACTTACTTCAGGGAGAACTCATTGTACTCAAATTAAAAACAAATCCTGCAAAGCAAAGGCTGAAATTAGAAACTTAAATCAAAGACTAGTGGTAGCAAAGACATCAAAATAATGTCTGCATGAGATCTAGGTGATTTAAACAAATATTTAATCACCTTATACTCTTAGTGATAGTCATAGACAGTATTACTTGACTGAATAGAGTAACTTCCTCTCTGCATGTGGAATGACATGTTTAAATTAATATTTGTGCACAGTGACTCCATCAGATATTCAATAGACCCTTAAGGGATCTTTGCCCACAAATGACAACATTTTTATATCCCTATTGCGAAGGTAACATAAAGGAAGATACAACCATAACCTTGAAATACCTGCCAGAAATATATGGAAAAGTGTAATTAAAATTGGCAATAGTACCTACAGGACACTCACTGACTTAAGTCTTAGTCCAATCCCTTACTAGAAAAGTGTGACTAACTGCCTAAAAACATTACTCCAGCTACTCAGAAACTATCAGAATCTGCAAACTTTTGCATTCTAGCTGAAATGGCAGTGTTACAGCCTACTTACATGCCACATGAAAGGAAACAGGATGTACCCAATGGACTCCTTAACTGAAGTAGCTCTACAGTATAAGAACTGGACACAATCTTCAGTGAATTACAGAAGAGCCACAAGATTTCAGAGACATTAAATGTGTGACATGGCAGTTTTGATAAAAAGTTTCATTTAGAGAGCAAAACACAAAGCTACACCAAAAAAGAATGCCTATGCACAGCATTCTGGAAAGTCAACTGCTTGAAGAGCAAGTGCCAGGATGGGGACACCCCAACAAGACAAATGCTGTAATCACAGAATATTCTGAACTGGAATGGAACCACTATGATTATCAAAGTTCAACTCCTGACCCTCCACAGGACAGCCTTCAAAATAACACCATGTGCCTGAGAGCATTGCTCAAACACTTCTTCAACTCTGGCAGACTTGGTGCTGTGCCCATTTCCCTGGTGAGCCTGTAATACACAACATGGAGGTAGTTCAGTCCTGTACAGGTCTTCAACAGTATTTTGTAAAGAAGCATGTTTTTATAGAGAATGCATACTGTTTAAACATGAAAAGCAGCAAAAATGTGATTTACAAAAAATAATAGTTAGACTAAATAGACCCTTTCTATTAAACAACAGACTCCTTTGCCTTATAAGATTACTGCTTGCATTTGAGAAGTCTGACCAGAACCACAGCTGCTCCCTCAGTTCCCCTCCTCCCCAACTCCCTTCACTGGTCCTGAGCCACACTCCATTTCTATCTGACAAAGACTTCAGCACATAAAAAACCAAAAACTTTGTATTCAACAGATCATAACAAAGTAAGAGTTATGTTATGAATATATTATGGGCACTACACAGAAACACGAACAATCCAGCTTTCAGGCAGCAATTGAGAAAAAGGCTATATACATGCAGACAAAGAACTGGAGTCTGAATTTATCCTGTCTGGGTACACTCCTTTCCAGCTTTCTGAGCATTAAAGTGCTGCCTCCTTCCATTGTTTCTGAGGACTACACACAAAACACACTTTGGGAGGAAGGAAATGGGTGGTGCTGTGTTCTACAAAGGAGAAAAGAGAAGCTGTGTGAGAAAGCTGCTAATATAAGCAACGGGAAGAGGTTAACAGGGAAGAAGAATTATGCATCTAAAGAACAAGGGAGGCATGAGAAAGAGGAAAAGCACGTATGTGCTGGGAAGAGGAGAAGCAACAAATTGCACCCTTTCATAGTCAACAAAGCACTTAAAACATGAATGGCTTGCTGAATCATATTCAAGAGCAATAAATACATAAGCCATATGTATAACAGGAATTTCAGTAAAGTCTCTGTTGTGAGCTTTTCATAAATACAATGACTGACTTACCAAATGAATTTCACATAGACCAAGGCATAGCATGCAAAGTCTCAGGAAGCTCAGTGATTTGTCAACATTAATTGAGCATAAAACAAAATTCAACATTCTTTTGAGACTTTTACTTTCAGCCTTAATGATAGAAAGACTTCTACCAGTTTCAGGGCTGTTCAGTCTAAACATTGCACTGTGCTACTACCTCCTCTCAGGGAGCTACAGGAAACAGGACCCCAGATATCCTTGGAAGTTGCATTTCACAGATTTTCTTTTTCTCCTCTACTAAGAAGGCACAGACTTTTTCAAAGCACAGTACCAGAACCTGAATAAACCTCTTCAGCCAAGTTCTCTGCTGACATTGCTTACAGTGAAATATTCACTTATTTCATAGGTTACCCAAGACACAAAGGCTGTCCAGAATGTGTCATCAGCAAGGGTAAGAAATAAAACCAAAACAAATTTTTTGAGTAACCAGGAAAATTATCCTCTAACCCAAACCAAAATAATAAGCAAATGAAACAAAGATTGACAAATTAGTATACTGAAGGATGGAGAAGAGAAATCAAAATGGACAGAAGTCAATCTGAATTAGACCTTATCATTGACACAAAAAGCCAAAGATTCTTCAATTGAATAAATACCTCGAAACTAAAATGAGTCTGCAGTGCCACTATATGGCCAAGAAAGAAGAGAGCTCAGGAATAATCCATCTATAGGTATGTACTATAGCTATTATAGCTATACACAAACCGAATAATAAGACCTGGTGAAGCTGTCATGTCAGGAGCTACACCAGAGGACTGAAGCATTACAAACATATTAGAAATGTAGTAGGGAAAAAAAAAGTCATCAGTCTGACTTAATAAAATCTTGAGAACCCATCTCAAAGTAGAAATTTGTTTATAGGTCCTGGAGAAAATACAGGAAGGAATAAAATGCAAGGTAGAGGCAATATGAAGTAAAATAAACTACCTACCTGCACAGAAGGGAAAAAACTATGAGCTGTAAGACATGGAAGTATCCATTTGGAGAGGGACTACTGCTGGAGTTCTTGATGATCAGATTATTACCTTAATAACAATAATCATCATAGCACAAATGGTTGGGAGAGCAGTGTTGGAAGACAGTGACAACAGATCAGAATATTGTAAGAGGAGAATGTGAAGATGTGATAATCACAGTGGCAAAACTAGAATAAAATTCAGATCAAGATACAGATCATGCTTCATTTTAAGCAGCATTTTTAGACATCTACATTAAAAGAAAAAAACCAGAACAAACCAAATAAACACAACAAACCCCCACTCCCCCCACCCCCCGCCCAACAAACTGCACAAGATGTAGAGTGCATACAGAAATTTCTACTCTACCTGTCCCACTTAAGTCTGACTTATTCTGATGGGACAGATAGGAAGAACATATGGCCACTGTAAGGTATAGGTACAAGAAAGAAAAAGGGAAGAGAGCTGCTCAGCCCAAAGAATGTTTAATGCAAAAATGACATACACATATAAACCATCATATGGAGGCTCAGTATCTTTTGACAACCAGAGGAATGGATCAGTCTCCCAAGTAAGAAATGCAGCAACAACACTATCTCTCCTTAAGAGCAAAACGTGTATCAAGGCCATGAGGGTTCCCAGGGCTGTCAAACCAGAACAAATCCAGTTCTAAACTGATGTTAGAAGTAGGGCCTCAATGTGGAAGGTTGCTTTGTATCAGTGCAATTTCCTGTGTTTTACTTGGGCTCTGACCAAAGACATCAAGGCACAAAAAAAAGCCATCCCAGGCCTCACAGCCTATCTTCTCTTAGAAAACCAGAGTTCAGAGAATCTTCCTTGTTGCACAAAACTCAAAACTAGTTAAAAACTGCTCATATTTCTCTAGTTATGAGAAAAGCCTCAAAACATATTGAACACAGCACCTAGGTGATTTATCTCTGCCACACCTACTGACCCTGGCACAAGTGGCAAAATTTTCCTGGAACTGTATCAGAAGATAACAGCTGCATGTCAAAACAGTTTGGTAGTTAGTGAGAAAGCATTTTAAATATCACTACTCCAGTGTAAGTTTCACTGAAAAAAAAAATTACTTTAAATAATGCTGCACTGTGTTATTTTCCAGTGCAGATATGCTAGCTAAAATAGCGGATGCTGCAATAGTATACAATGTGTTTTTTCCTATACATACACATATATAAAATGGAGTTTTATATATATACTGTTTTTATATGCACACCCAAAGGATTTCATTGCTAGCAAGGGCAACAGTGCTGCAAAGAAAGTAAAGGTCCTTTCAGACATTAGACTACCTAGGCCAAAACTAGGCCATTAAGGATTAATTGACCAAATAAAGAAAGAAAATCCAAATTAATTCTCCAAATTGAAAGGGAAGACTGAGCATGTCAACCCACCGAGTAGAAAGCTGAGGGAGCTACAAGTCTGCACTTAAGGAGAAGCCAGCAGTTAACACAAATTTGAGTTTTGACACAGAGAGCCAAGACTCATTTCTCTACAGAGAATGCAGCCTGTGCGTAGGCATGTAGAGTGTCACTGTATAAATTTAATCCCAGGAAAATCAAATGTGAATATCTTAAGATTATATTATTGATGGTTGCTAGTAGTTGAATATGTTAGTTTAATTCCTACATACTCACTACATATAAGCAAGAGAGAACTTTAAAGGTTTTCATATTCTAGTAAAAACTCTCTATTTTCATTTATCACATTTTCAGTGGAAAACAGAAAGTAACAGATTCCAAGTTATATCAGCAATAAACCTACTTTCACTCTCAAAGCATGCAATTTTTAGAGACAAGACTGTAAAGCTTATGTAAAGGACAATCTAGAGATAGGGGACCAAAATTCTATTAATCATCTCACATGGCTGCTGTCTCCTGAGGGTGTAATTTTCAGAGTAATTTTAACAATGTTCATATTTTCTTCAATGGATCTGTGTTATTTCTGTTAGAGACGCTGTTCCTGCTACATAGGCTTAATTCACAGAAGTATTTTTAATGCTTCGTTCCATAGTGAGGAATACATAAATATTAATACTCGCAATTAAATCATTATTTGAATTCGCTAGAGTTGATTTTGTTTCAACTATGCAACAATCCATATGAGACAGCCTAGAAATTTATTGCATTTTCTACTAGTCTTGAAGAAAATAGAGGGGTTTTGGTTTTGTTTCTTTTTTAAAACAAAACCTGTTCCTCACCTTAGGTTGACCAAATACTTGATCTCAGATTTACAGATGTAAAACATGTATGCTTCTCCAAATCATGAAGATGAATCCATTGAAGCAGCACCCTCAGTACTTCAGCTTTTACAGATTCATGCTGACTCCAGTGTGCAATATACTGCATATAGCAGTAGCCTCTGCCTCAGTAAGTTTCAGTAAAAAAACCCACAAAAACATAAAAGAACACAGATAATTGAATGTCATTTCTTCCAGCAGACAAAAAAATCCTTAGATTCCAGTTCCATTTTGGTGAATGTAACTCTAAATCTCGGCAACTGGTATTTACTTGTCTGCATTTTGCTGCATCCACTAAGTAAGCACAAAATTAATATTACACATACTACAACTCCCAAACCTGTTTCAGATGTCACAGCAAGGCCTTTACTTCTATTGAATCAGTTGCTGTGTGATGTGTTATTTATCACCCAGCCCATAACGAATTATGCTATCTGTATTGGATGCTATGTTGAGGATGTCTCTACATAATGTGATCTAAAATACTAATTACAGTAAGGAGGCATAAACAGGAGGATAGGGAGCAATGACTAATTCAATAACATATCAAGCACAGAGAAAAAACTGACAAGTGTGTAAACACCTCACAAGTTGTTAAGAGGATTTCCCTATCACTGTGCCTTTAGTACTACTGGAGGACAATCCTGTAGGTAAAATACGTAAAAATGTGTGTTTATTCTACTAATGTAAAAACAAATTTTAATCTTTAGCTTGTTGAAATGTACACAATAAATACTAGCCAGAGATTCACAGACAGTAGTTCCACTACACAACACAAATCTAAATATCCATAACTTCTTTCCTTACAGTGCTAGAGTTTATGGCAGTAAAACCACAATGTTTACAAGTCCTATATTTTCAGTGATTTTTATCTTTCTTATAATTCTAAGTTTGGATCATTTCAAGACCTATGTAAAGAAGCCTTATATCTAGACAGAATTTTGTTGCTTCTCTTTGCATTGAACTAATTTTGGACTTGGAAATGCCACCTGCCAGGCATTTCAAAGCTAGATGGGATACGGCTATTTATGGCTTTAGCAATACCATTTTAAACCAGTCTTCTGCATACCATTGGAAATAAAGAATCTAGCCTCTGTGGAAAAAACAAAATCTACATATTTGACATTGAATTAACATCAGCTTTTATTACTGGGCACAGTATTGGGTGATATTTATTATTTGACATAACTCGTTTGGTAAAAATTCAAATGGATCACCTTCCATGCTTCTCCCTACCCAAATGTTAAAACATATATTCCTTACTTTTACACTATTCAGAATATAAAATCAACACAATCTTACCTTTAAAACTGTTTACATTCTACATACACCTAAGTCCATACCTTTTTTGGCATCTCAAATGATTCTGCTGGGGATGCTCACAGTATCAGTCATTCTCATTCAACAGTACACACACCAAGGTTTTCAAAAATTATCAGCAGCACAACTGTATATCAAGAAAAACTCCACACAAGTGGTTTGCCCACATCACTTGGCAATGTCCCTTTAATATTAATACACAGAGAAGTAAAATTTTTTCATAAATTTGTTCAAGTATGTGGAACATGGAAAATGCATAAGAATCAATATGGACTTCATTAATGTTATATTTATTTATTTTCCAGCTTCATACAAACTGGATGTAGAAGCATAAACATAGTACATTTCTACCATTTTCAACAAAAATATAACCAATATGTACAATTATTGTATTAAAAATACAAAAGGATACAGACTCCACCAATGTCTTTCTAAAAGACATACAGGTACAAGTAGTATCAAAAGTATGAGGAAATCACCAGTTAATTGTACATTCTGCACTTGACATCACAGAGCGAACTGAGATTAGCAGTCCTATGGTCTACAATTACTTAATGCTTATATAACATTTGTGCAACTTGTGATAGAGCTAGGATTTTGTATTTCTATATGCACATGAGGTCCATAGCCTTGAGAATAAAACTGGCAAATAATGCATATTACATGTAAAATTACAAATGCATAATTGACAATGTTATATATAAGCAAATAGACAAAAGCTATGATTACTGGAGAGAGAATTAAATAAAGCACTGACATTTGTTTGATACAGTGAAAAAACACTGCAATTTGATCTTTAAAAGTTGAAGCTATTTACGTTTATCTACTGATCAATATGATCAGCTGAGTTCAATGGAAAAAAAAAATCCAAGACCAGCAGTTCCTCACATTTGAGTACTACTCGGATTGGCAGCCTTCACTTCTCCGGAGTCTGTGCAAAAACAACACAAAAATAGAGGGGAGGGTCATTTCAGTCATTATCGGGTTAATAGCAGCTGTGAGCAGGTGGTTGCTACACATTGGCCTTCTCTACACATGCAGTGTTCCATGAAGCCATTAACAGTTGTGACTATTTCTGCATTGCAAAGGCTGGCAAATCTAACTGTGTTATTTGTATTTTTTTCACTTAAAGACTCGATTATCCCCTAATGTCGAAGTCAATAGATGGAAATTATTAGATCAGTGTTAACAGCTGACACAAGCTGTGCCATCCCAACTTGCCTTCACTGCAGTGTTATCCAGTTAATTTTTATTTTAATATAACTACTATATAGTTTAAAAATAAAAAGTATATAACTTAACAGTGGGGTTGCCATCTGTCTTATTACAATGGGACACTTTTTTTTAGCATGCCATCCTGTATTTTGCAAGGCACAGGTATGAGGCACACTATGTCCTCTTGATCACTGACCAGTTGTGAGCACTGTGTTTCTGCATTTACACCAGACCCAGATGAGGATGCTGTTAACACTAACATTTACAAACTCGTGAAGATTCCAGGGTGGGGCACATTAAGAGCAAAGCCAGGTAGTCAAGGAAAGGCTGCATCCTGCAACTTCTGCCTTCCCTTCTGCCCTGCTCAGCCATGTGATAGCAATATTCTTCCAAGAGCTCAGGCTGGCAACCCTACTTACAGGTGTGAAATAATACTGTAATTACTATTCAGATGCACTATTTGATCTCCCAAACACAAACATAGAAAATTGTAACAAAGGCATTGTAAACAAGCAAATAAGCACTGCCTTCTTGAAAGATTTCAAAGCAATTTTCTCTTTGTAGGTTAAAGGCCAAACGTATTTGACAACTAACTTATCTCATTATCCCAATGAGACTAAGTGCTAGGATTGTGATTAAAATCTAAAAGGAAGATTTAAAAAAACCCTTCCAGGCATTGGGAAGTGCAGCCAGAGTTAATCATCCTGATGTGATGATCTTGGAATTTGGAATGATACTGTGTGATGTGGCAGACAGCGACAGTGGTAGCTTGGAGATTGCTGCACTGTGCATTTCAAGCAACACAGTTTGAAAAGTGCCAGGGCGATTTCTTCACAGTATTTCACATGCAAGGGGAGAGGGGACAGAAGGGGGAGGGGCAGAGGAAGAAGCCCCATGCTGCTTTAAGGCAGGGAAGGAGGCAAATAGGTCCACCATCCTTTAATCATAGTTCCAAGGCTCCTATTCTAGGGATGTCTTCTTGTGCTCTCCTTTAAGGTGGCTCACTCTGGATCCAGAAAAAACCAAGTCTTAGACAGCAGAGACTTGTTCATCTTCTGCAAACATAATAGGATAAGGGAAAATAGAATTTAGTTCATAAAATACAAGACTGCTACTGACTGAAACAAGCTGTGCATACAACAACAACTGTGTGTATTGTGCTCATGTGTTCTCCATTTCATTGTATAAGTATATATACTTTAAAACAATCTAAATTTCAGTACATTTCAGGTCTCATGAGACATATTCCTTTGGAATTTTGATCTTGAAGAAAAAAGGACAATTGCTTTAACTGAGCTAAATGCAGCTATTCACCCTGAGGAGCACAACAGAGATTCCTAGATATCTAATAGCTTCAGAAAGGCATCTGACGTTTTCTCCCTAAATACATCTTCCATTTAGTCATCGTTAGTAGAAACAATTAAAATTTTCTGTCATGGTAACTCTCAAAGTTTGAGGCAATTCAGTTAAGGTAGACTTCATTTTTTTTCCCATCAAAAACTGCAAAGTTTATCTTGCACCTAAAACCTTTGTAACTAAGAAGTTAGAGGGAGAAGGGGAATGTTAGTCTATCATTAAGCAAAACAAAGCATGAGTGATATTGACACCATCCTACCTAAATTTTGAGGACCTAAAGCTGCAATCCAGCTACACTTGCTCTTCATGGAAAAACATCACAGTTGAGCTAAAGCATAAAGATGTAGACACATTTGGACCAGCAAAGCAGCAAGACAGCAGTGGGCTCATCACATGAAACAGAGTGGAAGACTCGGTCTTCACAGTGTAAAGAGCTTCAGGTAGAATGTGAGCAACCATCCAAATAAACCTGAGCAGTAGTGCTCTGTGAGGTGGATGGGCAAGTATTCTGTAGACCAGGATACGTTGATTCTGGTCTACAGAATATTTGATCATTTTTGATCAAGTTAAATTTGATCAAAAATTTTGATCATTAAATACATGGTTAATGTGGACAATCTTGGCAGGCAGGGCTGTACAAGGTGAACATAGGCACCTCCAGAGAGGCTGCATAAGCCAACTGCTTGGTTGTGCAAGATTCAAGTGGACCTATGTTCCAGATTTTAAATTACATTTAGGATGAACTGAATTCCTTCCTTTCCAAAAACTTAACAAATAGCAAGTTTTGAAATGGAGTTCAAATTATGGCAAGATTTGTGTCATTTGCTCTGTGTCTGTGAAAGCACTGACCCGTTTTATATGCAGCACACTCAAAATCTAACAATTAGAAATTTACCATCTTCCTCTGTGGAAAACCCTTGAGATGGATAGTGAGCAAGACGTGGGTCTGACTCATTTGGTTTATGCCACTGAGGTTTGTTCATGGGCCTGCCAGTTGAGTGGCCGTGTGACTGCTGCTGTGGAGTTGCTGTCCCATGAGTCTCACATGTCCGTGCCACCATTCTAGACCTCTGAAGTGCTATGTTGTAGTCTGGAGGCTTCCTGGTTGGATGGGAGCCACCTTCTGCAAACTCAGCAATAGGTATTCCTACATAGCCAGGAGGAGTTGGAGGTGGTTCCCGATATCGACCCTCTTTTCTTGCTGCCAGAAAAACAACAGGTGATTGTTAGAGAGAGGATGAGAAACACTGCTCAAAGGAAAATAGACAGTTAAAAGCTAAATAAATATCAACCAACTCAACAGCCCAGGAACAGAAACTCTGAACAACAAAGGTTAACTATCGTATGCTAGACAAAGAGCTTGTGAAAAATAAATCAGTCAAGAAAGTACAGAATATACAACATACACAGTATATAGCTATTCTTCCAGCAGTGAAGCATTAGTCTAATAAAATTCACCAAATTTCATGGGGAATTTGTTCAAACTTTGCAACTGAAGCTGTTCCAACAATTGTATACAATAAAATGTACAGTGATCAAAGCAACATGGAAGATTCAAGAGTCCACAGAAGTAGTAAACATCATGAATTTTGGCATCTCTCCACATCTATGATTAACTTAATTCTGAAGATGGGCTTTGCATCCAAGAACTTATCTCTTTGTTTTTAGACTCTTGGAGGGGAAAAAATAAATACATCTGATACATTATTTTCTTCCTACAATCTTACTACTTAATGAGGCATAAGCTACAACTCCAAGAGATCAGGAAGAGAAGTGAGCTTCATCATTATACTATTTGCATGCACTACTGTCTGCAGCTCCTATGGCTGTATTCTCTGCAAAACCAAAATTGAAAGTATTCCCATAAGAACAATGACTTAAAAAACCAATCTTTTATCTAGGAGATAGAAAGATTACCACCTAGACTGTGGATCGCACTGAGATGTAACTGTTTACCTGAACAAGGCTTAACGCAGGGCATACTGAGAAGCCCTCTTGGAGAGAACTTTAAGGGAAAAAAAAAAAAAAACCAGTTAAAAGTCCTAAGCATCTGCCAGGACATACAACAGATAGGCAAGAGTCTCTGTTTCAGAGTTAAGTACTTAGAGAAGTCAACTGGGACTTTGATACTGAACACTTATTTTGGGTCCAGCCCTTAAATACATGACTGCTTTAATGGCAAACCTTACAAATACAGCAGGAAAAAACACTGCCACAGACAATTTGCACAGCTTGTCATACACTATATTCTTGCATAAGTGCTGATGACAACACCCCCCTGCATTACACAGGGTGATTTGACTGAAAGGGCTGTACAAGCTTAAGAAGGACTGGTGCTACTTGGATGCAAGTTTTTTATAGATTAAAAATAAATCCTTGCTATTACAACAAAACCAAAAAATTTCAAATAGACTCTAAGTAATTTTTTGTGCAAACTATTTTAACTGAGCAAAACAGCAGAAAGAAGTTTCTGAAAAACTTTATTCAAAGATTTCTGAAAATCAGAAGTTGTATAGAAAAATTCTACTGAAATATTACAAGAAATCAATATCTATTAAGTGCAAAAGAACTATGTAAACCAGTGGGTTCTGTTGGATAGTGATACACAGAGTTACATTTGCAGGACAGTTAGATAATAGTAGTGAAGGCCATGGAATTGTGTTGAATTTTCAAATGTCTTTTATGGTCCTCCAAGTCTGTAAAAATGTAGTGGTGAGCACTGCTTTGAGAGGCAAGTTTGGAAGCATGCCTGTTACACATTCTGGAGGAAACCAAGGGTATCAAAGAGGAAAATTAGAGATTGGCATGAATCCATACACCTTCTTCCTCTTGATAGCCCAGGGATTTAGACCTGCACCCAAGCTTTGAGGCAAAAGGCCACTGCTATGAAATATACTCTGGCAGAAAATGGAAAACCTGTTTATCACAGTGGTCTCAGCATGACCTCAATCTGGCAGACATTCAGCTGTGTCAGCAAAAAATGGCTTTTAGATAGTTCTTCATGTTAACCTGACAAAAGGCAAAGTGAAGGGGAATGAAAGGAAGAAAAGAGGCAAAAATTCAGAGGTATTGGATGTCCCACAGATTAGGATGCATAGAAGGAACAACATGATAAAAATTTTAAGCTCTGCCTTAGACACCTTCATACTAATTTACACAGTTTGAGCTTTCCATTATTGAATGCACAGGAATGTATTTCAGCTCTAAATTCTTTGAAACCCCTTCAGTTTCAGCAGTCCAAAGAAAAATTTCAGTTGGTATTTTAACACAAAGGGATCCCATTTTCAGAAGTAAGGAATATTCACAATTATCAGACAAGTCATACAAAGGTATAAAGTAAAACACTTCTATAAAAATCAGGCCACATTTACTAAGATTTCTAAATATAGCCTATGGAGCCTTACTGTGATAAGAAATTCAAATTTCAGAACAGATATCTAAATACATCAACCTCTCAAAATACTGCCCAGCAGTTGAGCTAGTTTTTTGATGTATGGCAGGCTTTCTTGAAACACAAAGGCACTGCTAGAACTGCGAATCAACAATAAATGATATTTTACCTAGCAATATACGTACAGTTAAAGGGAAAAAATTAAGAGAGACTGCAAAATATTCCATTTTGCCTTAAAATTTAAAACCAAACAAAAAACAAAACAAAAACCAACCAAACAAAACCAGACAAAAGAAATGCAGAACAGTATGAGAAAACGTAAGCAAATAAATTAAAATTTTTCACAGCAAACAAAACTTAACTTACCAACAAGCCCCTTTGTACTACTTGATGCTGCAGCTGTGTGGGCAGGGACGGGAGCTGGCTTTGTCTCCTCTGCTGGTACAGATGTTATGCTACTGGTTTCAGCTTCAATCGAAACATCCTTCCCACCCCTCCGCTTTATGGTACCTGTATCACCTTCGGAGTCCTCTCCCCAGTATCCTGTGGAAGATGCCCAGCTTGCTCTGGACTGTGCTTGATCAAGGCCCTCCCTACCTTGACTTTGCCTGCCATACTTTGTGCCATGGTCAGGGAACATCAGCTGGTCCATGTGGCCGCCCGAGGCCCACAGTCCTGCCCCATCGCCTGAACTATCAAAATGAGCGTGTCCAAAAGGAAGAGTCTCCCAGCTCCTCTGGTGCTGGATTGTCTGGATGTTATCATGAGAACCACTCGAACAAGAAGTCCAGCTCCCACGGCCACTGTCAGCTGCGTCGAGTGAAGCTCTGTCCCCCTGGTCCTGTGACAGCTCTTCTGTACTAGGAGAAGAAAGTACAGTTGCTCCAGCATACAGGCCTCTGGTCTCTGACAGCGGTGCATATGAGCTGGGTACACATTGATGGGGGGGACAAAAAATCCAGTGTTGGAATTGGAAATCATGAACAAGACGCACAAAGAAACAACCAAAGAAAAACAAAACACGCTGTGTGTTGGACTAAGTAACCTTAATGACATTTTAAAGGTCTCTTTCCACCCAAACCATTCTATGATTCTGTGGTGGAAGATTTTGATGCACTTGATAGTACTTATTGTTTGCATGAATGGCTGATTCAATTTGGAGAATATAACGTTTTTCTTTCAAGTACATCCTCACTAAAACAAAAGCAAACAGAAACAAACAAAACTGGATAGATAACTTGCTGAAACCTTACACTTCAGCGGTGTAATTTCAAAAGGTGAAATCTTTGCAACAGCTCCTTAAGACAGGCAAACCACACAGACACACATACAGGGAAACAAACATGGTTATTCTAACTGCTTTCACAGCCATAGTAAGCAAATGCTAGGAAAAAAGCTAGCTTTCAAAAGCTAGAAACAGAATTTAAAGGGAGGTGTTGATATTCAGGTTTAGATTTCAGATTTTTTTTTTCCTACTTAAGAAACGGTGAGAGTTAACTTTGTAACGTTTCCTGCAAATGGAAATGTATTTTAACCTTATTTTTTGAAACACATGCTACTTCATAGAGCAAGTATGTTTTCTGTAGCGTTTCAATGATTAAGTGAGTCTGACATGATCCCTTACACAGCAGCAGATAAAACCAACAAAGTGTCACTTTTGCTTAGCAGATATCCAGGCTCCTGGATTTGTTCTTCCAGGGCACCTTCCTATGCAGACTAGAACCCTCTTCTTCCAATTATTTAAGACATCTGAATAAAGAGTTTGCATAGCCTGAGACTCCCAAAGCTGAAGTACAGCAGTTTTGGTTGGAACAGGTCTGCCATTCACAGAGCCTGCAGGATTAAAACCCCAGAAACCATTCAGGGGACTGAAGCATCCAAATAACAGCTCCAAAAAAAAGTGGAGACTAAACAGGAGCCAGAACTCCAATTATTTTCATGCCAAGGCTCACTGCTAGAGATTTAGAGTACTCCTCACAGCACTAGCTTCCCCACCATTACAGAAGTTAATTACCTAGAAAATTACTAGAAAACCAGCAGCGTAATGTGAATTTTAGCTTCCAATTATTGTTGACTAGAAGAGATATTTGGAATAAAATATTTTGGAGTTAGACAAATATGCACTTTTCCATGAAGTAGACTGGAAAATTGCTAGCTATTTCTGTTCTCAGTTTGATCACTGAGTAATTGTTTGAATATCTTATCTAATTCAGTTAATTTCCCATGGAGAAAGCAGACTAGGGTACTAGTTTGCCACAAAGTGGATAATCTATGGCAGCAATGAAATGCTCAGATGGTAACATCTACTGAGGTGATGTGTTGCTGCTGTAGACCTCATCACTCACTCAGGAGTACAAAACCTTTTCTTAGCAGGAATGGAGCATTATCACAAAATTAAGCACTGAAGTAGTATTTTTTTAAGAGCAGAGGAGAAAAAATACTTGAGAGAAACAGGGAAAGTTACATGGACAAATATACATGCCACATAAACAATGAAAGAATGAAAGTATATGAAAGTATAATATAATTAAGCACAAATAAAATTCTTACCCTAAGCTGTATTGATCTGGTTCAATCATGATTCTTCTATCAATCCTTCCCACACCAAGATTTGTCTCCACAATGCTGACAGAATGCCTCTGTCTCCTCTCATCATGCAGGGGGACTGGCATAGAGTCAAAAGAGGAATTGCTGACAATACTAGATCTAGAAGAAATTTCACTGTGACCAGAATCAGAGAAGTTATCCACGGTGCTGCTTGGAGCCAAAGTGTAGCCTGCAAAGGGAACATGGTGTTAATCAGACTCTCCAAAATGCCTGCTCAGTTCTTGCCAGGCCACTGGCAATACTGCAATAAAACTGGCAATAAAATAAAGCTACCATTACATTTATATAGCACAGCAAAAGATAAAGATACATAGCAAAACTGTGTGACACTGTCTTTGGTATCTCAGAGATTGAGGATTGTGGGAACACGTACTGCTCATTAACAAACCAACTTCTCTCCTTCCCTCTTCTAAATTCTTTTTAAATTCATCATGATATCCTCACATTATGAAATACTATTTCTCAAAATCTGACTGTGCATAAACACTGTCTCCAAGACTTGAAGGAAAGAGATGTTCTGTTTGAGATTTCTGCTTAAAGTAATCCCAGAGACTCTGTTGTACATTCTTTGTATTCTGCAAAGCTACACTTCAGAGATGAACAGATACATGAAGCCCAGATGTCTGGACTGACCGCTTATTATGTATCTTAGCTGGGAGAGGGGCAGGTTTTCAAGTTTTCTTTGTGATACTTGGCTCACTAATTAATTCCAAAATCCATATTACCAAAATTATGGTAAAATTTGGAGGTAGGTAGTACTGACATGGCACAACTGAGATAAAATCTGCAAACCATGTGTTAGAAGCAAATTCAGCTTTTATTTCAGTATTAAACAAATTGTGCTGAATGTTCTTGCCAGCTAAGTTAAAGATCATTAAACATATCCACAAGTCACCACAGTTTTCATATTTTGCTTTCACTCTACTCATAAGTGTCAAAACTACTTCAACCGATCTATCCCAATTCACTTGCTGAGAACTAATGCTGGGAATTAATGATGTCATTTTTATCTGAAAGAACATATCATTAGCTTCATGTAACCATCAAACCAAAGATTTTTTTTTTTAATCATGCTTATGATATGCTTTTTGCAATAATAAATTGCTGTTCACACTGCGAGTCAAGTACAGAATTCCAATTCCTTTTTCAAAAAATGCATAGGCCTGACCATATTTATATAAGTTCACTCTTTGCTAATGTTGTATTTGGGACAAATAATGATGACAGCTTACAAGTACTCAAGATGATAAATCCTCTACATATTATCATCCTCCTCCATCAGACATTAGTAAAAGTCACTCCAGCCCCAATGTATATTTTGCCATAATGATCTATTATGTAACTGTAAACTGAACTTTTATGTTATCCTGAAAAAAGAGTAATTTAGAACTCATCTGCAATACATCTAGGCTATCATACTTCCAAAGTGCCTTTTTTTTTAAATTTAAACTACAGGATAATGCCTCTATACTCTGTTTTGTCAATTCATAGAGAACTACCATAAAAACAAACAAGGAAGCAGGCTTTAAAAAAAACTCCTTTTAAAGTCCTAAATTAACTTTAAAAAAATAACTCTGTGAAATTACTTAAAAAGATCCTTGGTCAAGAAAGAGCCAATGAATAATACCATTCCTCAAAAATTCATACACATGGTTTAAATAATCAGGCTGCAATTAAAAATTCTGTAGTATAAAATATAAATTACAATATTAAATATTCTGATTTGAATTCCAAATACCTTAAGCCTTTCTATCATATGTAGATCACATCCTATTCAGATGCATGACACAGCAAATATTTCCTCTGATAGACCAGTGTGGTCAATGCTGTACAAAGATTTTAAGTTTCCACCTGTACATCCTTCCACTGAAGGCAGGAAACACTTGACATTGGAATATTTTTTGTCAGAAGCAGCTGCAGTCAGAGTGACCTGCTGCATCAAATCCTGTATCATACCAGGCTGTCTTTGCTGGCTTTTGATCACCAGAGGGCTTTCAGGTACCCTTGAAATCAGGTTCACAGCTACCTTTCACGTATCCCACTCTGCACTACATTTTCTGCCCTCTTGCTGACCGTATGTGACAAAAATAGGAGTAGCAGAATTGAGCATCCAAATTCTCTTTCAGAAACTTCCAAAGTCCATGAGCTTCAAGAAACAGGATAAGAAATATTGAATATCTACTACCTTTCCTTGGAGAGCTTTGTGGTGAAGTAGGAGGAGAAGACAGCTGTGAAGATGCACTTGAGACAGTGTCTTCAGATTGTTTCTTGTGACGATCCAAACTTCCTTCTTCCGATAATGAAAGGATTTTCTTTAAAGCTTGTGGGGAGTTAATGCCTTTAGGTAAGAATTAAAGTAGAAAGATGTAAAGTCCAGTATCAATACATCCTTATGTTTCACAATGCATTTATAGAGCAGACACTCCACAGGAAGAAAAAGCTACATTGTTCTTCCTGTATATTTCTGAGTTTCTGACACCAGCTTAAATGAAGCAAAATGTTAAAATGTATTCCCGTTTAAAATACAGTGCTTTATTCCTGCACATTAGTGCAGATGATCTTTCATTCTGGCCACATAAATACTTTGCCACAGAAAACATGAAACTTTGATGTTGCAGTGTACTGCCTCAATATATAATTGAGGATATGCATAGGAATGGTTACCAAGAAACTTGAACTAAACTTAGCTTAAATACAGACACACACCCATAGTGAAGATTTATATTAAGAATTCAAACTGCTCTCCTGTTTCTTTTCTATTCAGAGTAGCCTAGAAGGTCAAAGGAAGCTGGAAAGAAAATTAATAAGGATTAGGCTTATGAAACAAGGCCATCCTGCAGCTGCCTTTCTCTCTTTCATTTTTGAGAACTATCTCTGCACCAGCTTATTTTGGGAAACTACAGAGTAAAAACATTGTGAGGATGATGTATGATGTAAAGATCTAGGGCATTAGGAATTGCTTTTCCCAGACCACATTTATTCATCTTTCTTTTCCCCTCTAAGATACACCCTGGAACAGCATTATAAGTGAAGACAGTATCTTGGACAGTTTTGCCAAGGTTTTTGGTAGAGGTTATTTCCAAACATTTGTGGATCTTTGATCTGTTGGATCACAATCCTGCTATCAATAATTCACAGCTGCCTGATCATCATAACCCAGTCAGTTTTCAGAAACTTTGCCACTATAAGCAAAAAATTGCAGTCTATGAAGCTTCAAAGTCCTTTCAAGATTAAATTTTAATGGTAAAATCAACAAGATCTAGATGAATATTGAATTGTTTCTTTCTCATTTTGCTGCTTCTGATGCTTTGTTGCAGCCTAAGCAGTGCATGAGGAAAACCAATAAAGAGTGAAATCAGAGTTAATCTCTCATGTAATAACCACCATGAAAAAGGAAGGGCTAGTTATGCTACATATACTTCCTAGGAATATTATCATACTTGAGATTTAAAGAGTTCATTAATAGTGCATATATGTTTTGCACACATGTTGGGACACAGAATTGGCAATCAGGGTAGAAGTTCCTATGGTCCAGTGCTTTTCTCTAGAATACAGAGGCAGCAATAATAACCACATAACAATAAAAAGCAGAAGGGAGTAGAAGCCAAAGGGACAATTGTCAATGTCAAAGTTCAGACCCACATTTCTAATAGGACTGCAAGTTCAAGCAGGCCTCAGTTTCACCTTAAAAATTTAACTTTTAAAGAGAGACCAAAACTTCTGAGACATCTCAAGAACTCCAGGTCCCCAGTTCCTCTAGAAAAGTTAAGGCAAGATCTCAAGGCAAACAGTGAGAAACATATATTCTTTCAAGCTGCTACCAATAGGTAAATATTTACACAGATTAAATTGACAGGATGACTTCTTTCTTTCCATTTCTAGAGACGAGAACTATGCCTCGACACTGCATAAATAGGTATAACCTGCATGTCATACTACCAGAAATGGAAGTCTGAACCTTATTTGATTAAAAATGTCTTGTCAACATAGGCAAACAAATTTCAGAAAATTAAACCAAATTCATCCTTGTTCCACCTACCAAATGGTGGGAGGTCTTTGACTGGCACCTTCTTGCGAGAGGGATAAAGAGACACGGCTGGGACCTGCAATGCTTGGTTTACTTTATGCTGCTGCTGCACTTTCTGCTGGATGCCTGCCCGGGGAGCCACTGGTGATGTTTCAGATTTCCCAGATCGCTTGTCTCCCGTGTTCTTCGGCACTTTGCAAGAAAGGGGACAAAACACTGAATGACTACCAGCTGAGAACACACTGGTGTTTTAGTCTAAGCAGTGCAAAGCCCTCCGATTGACAATTAAAAGGTGCACAAATACTTGTCCAGTTAATACAGCATGATATCTTCAGACAGAAAAGATGAAGAGGAAAAGAGAGGGAGATGTAACTCCATTTAAAAGATGTACATCATCCATAAATGTTTTCTTTCTCAAAATAAAGCTCTGATAAATCACCACTGTTACAAAAACATGACCAGAAGTTATACTGGGCTATCGTAAGGACTACTACTGACTCGGAGCAGACATATAATTATTTTTTTTTGCTACCCTGAAGGAAGGGAAGGGCATAAGATACAACATTTCTTAAAATCAAAATTAAATGGATATTCCCCCTATGCTGCTCCAAGAACAGCCCTCCAGGTATCTCTGAAGCACCTGGACATAAGAAAATCCCCTACTCCCTCATAACAACCATATTGCTATCCACAATAATAATCTCAGTACATCAGAAATATAAAAGAACTTTTGACTCCTCCGTACCCTTTGTACAGACAAGTCTAAAAAGCCATTGTACACTTCATTGTGATATCATCTTAAAGCCTTATCACCTGTATAAATACTATGTCTCTATTCTGTTAATCCACAAGATTATTTCCTTAGGATTCATAGATGTTTAGTACTTGAAAATGCCTAGACAAATAATCTTCTACTTCACTGTCTAGTTACTGCTCCCAGTTGATTCACTGGACCAGAAATGGAGTTATATTGAATAGTTTTCTTGAAATCCACAACAAATGACAATGCTTACATGTGTTCGTGGCTGGCTCACACTGCAGAGAGAGTGTCTGGAGGCTCTCTTCATCCATTTCCAGATCCAAGTTTGAGAGATACTGCTTTACTTTCCGTGCCATCTGAGCATCTTCATAGAGCTTCTTAGCATTAAGAAAGGAGCTGCGACGGACCCGCTTTTTATGCCCTCCTGCTTGTGCAACATCCAGCACAGCTGCATTGGCACTGCCCTGGCTGAGAGACCTGGAGTGAGGGGGCAGGAGGGGGAAGAAAGAGAGCAAAGGTATGACTTAGTCCAACACGGTATTACCCGATAAACGTGAAACGTGCAAGAGATTGCATGAATGTCAGTCTATGGTCAAAGCTCACATGCCTCATTCCAGTAAGTCAAACAGCTATAACAGATAGAAAGATAAGGGCCAGGAAATCTTTTTACTTGGTTACAGGCACTATTTTAATGGCACAGATATTTTAACCTATTTTGCTCCAACACTTCACATGTCTAGAAAAGCATTCAAGGTAGCTCTCTCATATAAGCCATCTACTGAGAGGACTGGAGCATTAGGAAAAGCTCATGCAGTAAGGCAGTGCTGACAGAAGACTATAGTTGAGGTTCAAATACATATAAAGGAGGCATTTGGAAAGCCCTCTGTGTTTGAAATCAGACTGTACACAAAATGTACAGCTCAGTTTTACAGAATACAACTTCTTTGTAACTTGCAGGACTGAAGAGAAGTTTCTTAAACAAAATGATCAGCTAGTTTGTGATGAAATAAATGTCATGCACGTTTCAATATATGTGTATCTGTATGAATGTTATGCATTGGTCCTGAATTGTTAAGGTAAAAATGATGGCTAGTTGTAATATGAAAGTAAGTTAGTCAAGCAGATACTGTAAATTTTAACTTTTGAATTTGATTGTGATAATTGTTGAATAGGTATAAAGAAATTAACGGCTAATTTTCAGCTCTTGCAAATTTGTCATCTTGTAATTTCATTTTGACTGAAAGTCTCCTCCTTCAGCAATTTAAACTAGAGGTGGGAAAGAACACTCCACTTCTACCTGTGACCACTTAAAAATAATTTACAGCTTCTGTGTTTTAATCTCAAATCAAATGTATTGTCAGTAAACAAGGGTTACAAAAGAAAAAAATGTCAAAGCACCAGAAAATTAAAGATAGTAAGTAGGAAAAAATGCAAATGGTAAAGGAAGAATGAATGTCTATGTGTGTTGTCTCCAACCACTTACCCCAGACTCCTCCATTTCTTCTTCCTGCAAGTGAGAGCCAGGAAGAATAAAGCATGGGTTTAAGAAGAGACAGAGAAAGATCACAAGCTCAGAAAGAAAAAGACTAGACCTCAGGACAAGCAGTTATGGAAGCCCACAAACACTAAAAGAGCCTTGACTTGGGCATACAGATATTACAAACTCTTCTAGCTCAAATTAAGAAAAAAGAGTATGCAATAAGCTTGTCAAGTATGAAGCCAAAGAGCATTTACTCCATGTTTTCTAACACAAGTAGCTGACACTGCTTCAGATACATTACCACTTCTACTAAATCAAAATTATAAGGCTGACACTTGTCAATATTTCAACTAGACAAATAGATATGTTTGCAAGACAGTTTCTCTCCCTCCCACAGATACTCATTTTTATGATGTAACCGTCAACTATGGAATAGTAAGAAACATTTTAGAATGTATCAGTAACCACGAAATGTAATGGTTGCTCCAGTTTTGGTTGCTGGTCAATTGCTAACACAAAAAATCATACTGCTCCAATAGAAGGGGCACATAAAAGTCCCTCTTGATGCCACCCAGCCTTCTCCCAGCTGGGGAAAGCTCTGCCTGGTACAACACACACACCTTGTTCTAAACATGAGAGCGGGATCCATGTTCACGGACGCCATGCGGCCAACATGGCGTATCTCCTTCGCAATCATCCGCAGCTTCTCAAAATTCACCAGGCCCTCCACTTTAGAATCATTTCCTACAACCAACAACATCAGTGATTAGGCAGGAAAGTTACTTTTCCTTAGCTAGCAAAAGGTGATATACTTCTACCTTTACCTTCATGAAGGAATGTAAGGTCTTTTTTGATGACAGGAAACAGGGGGATAATAGGGGGCTGTAGGTTTTGGCTGTTAAGGACATTACGATATTTTGCCATATTCCTAGAAGGATCAAACAAGTCCTGAAGATCTTGAAACAGTTTTTCATACTTGCTTGGAAGCTTTTCCCAAGTAGTTCGGAGCCTTGCAACTGGTGCTAAATTCAGGCCACTGGAAACAAAAGAAGTGCAAAAAAGTTGAAGAACAAGAGGAAAGAAACAAAAAATCCTAGAAAATACCTTATTAAATTTTGTATGGTAGAAATACCATATAGCCAGAACACATTAGCACAACAATGTCAATTAAATAACAGAAATTTTAAAACTTCTTTTTGCCAGCATGTATTACAGAAGATAATTTTTATAAAAGCTATAATAACAAGTTATCTACATGATGCAACCATAAACAGAAAAAAGTTACACTTGGATGAGTAATTAAACCTTAAAGAGAATATTTGTTAGTTTAGAACAGTGTCAGAGTTTAATAAGACTATTGTAATCTAAGTACCTCAGGATGACCACTTCTTTCCAGATTAACAATTTGGCAGAAAAACTATTTTCCACCTACATAATGATGTTTAGGTGGTGACAGCACGCTGACCCACCTTCTTGCTACAATAATCCTTCTGACTTTGCTCTTTCAGGATGAAATTTTGTAACACTGTCTATACCAGAGGTCACTGTCAAACTGCAGCTGGTGCAAACCCCCCTTTTCCCCTGCAATGACATTAACTATCTTGCTGTTAATTTCTTCCTGGTGGGAAAGTGATACCTAGAATCTTTTTCGCTCAAGTTTTTCCTAGCAGAGAGACTGCTTTTATTTCTCCTTGACATTGGCTGAAATAGCTGAACAAAATCTCAATATTTTGATGTCTCAGAAATGCTGACTGATCATCAGCATGGATCCTTGACTTTGGAACTGCCTCATTTGCTGAATAGTATTCAAACCTACTCAATTTTTTCCTACTCACAGGAAAAGTGTCACATTCAATCTGTTGACTGAATGTCAAGATGATGACAAGAGCTTGTGTCAAAGACAATGATAACACTGTCAGTTTATCACAACTTACTTGAGCTTTTTCATGAGAGACAATATAGGGGGATTATTCATTTTTGTTCGGGTTTTAAAGAAAGTGTATAAACATAGACATTAGAGTTTACTCTCTTCCTTCTCATTCCAAAACTAAGAAAGGTTTTATGATATTTTCAGTACATTTTAAAACTCTTATTACAAGATCTTTATTTACAGACTATATTAGGGCATCACAGTCTGATATTGTTAATTTTCAAAATTCTGTGAAAAAAAACCTGCTGATACAAAGAAAACAAAATGCAACATATTATGGCTGAATGAATTTAAGATACTGGGCAGTAGGGATAAAAATGAGCTGCTCTGGGGAAATTAACCAATTAATTTGCAACACTTGTATGGTTTTCCTCTATACACCTGTTGTTTTTTTTGTCATTGTCTTTAAATAAGTGCACTAGTTTCTCTAGTGCCATGTTCACCTTGCCACACTGTATTGAGCAGTAAGTACGTAACAGTAGCATTTCTAATACTATTCCAGAAAACATTTCAGATTACAGAAAATGCCCTCCTTAGCAGAATGCCAAGTGTTGATGTTAGTGGTATAAACTGGTTTACTCTATTACACACATTTTTTAAGACTAACATAAGCAAGATTTTGCTTTTTACTTAGAAGTAAAATTATTAGTAGGCAATACCTAATGATGGCAAACATCGAGTTGAAGTTCTTGCATTCTCTGCAGTGCAGCGCTATCTTAATGAAATGCTTAATGATCTTCATCCTTTTCAGCTGGTTGGTTTCTCTTAGGATCTCAGAAGCCACCCAGAATGTTTCTTGATTTATCACCTCTTCAAACCTTTTTAGATTAGTGCAACCTGTTTTTGATTTGAGTTTAAACAAGTCATCTATGTATTCCGTGGGTTCGATATTACGGAACAGCTCAAAGTTTCTCATGGAGAGTTGGGTAGCCACCTCAACAGTACTGAGCTGTAGTAGGGAAATTTGGCTTTCCCTTAGTAACTCTTGAGCATCTTCATCTGAACAAAGAGTTTCTGTTTCCATGTTGTTCTTCAGGTAATACCTGTAAAAACAAAATTCAAAAAAAGACACCAGATATAAGAGACCACATTAGTGCTAAGAGTTACAGCAACAATCCAGTTGGAACCTGAGAATAAAATGAACTTCACCAGACCTAGGTATTAATGAGACATTGCATAAGCAGCTATGTGTTGCAAAGAAACAGAACATTAAATAATTAATATGCCTTTAAAAGATTTTGACTTAATAAACTGGCATCATCAGCATTAGCTCAGTCTCCATCTTACCTGCCACTCAGCTGTATCCTGTCAGCAAGCTTGGATAGCTGATCAGGAAGCCTCCTTTGCTTGATGACCCCCTCAGGTGTGACAGAGACCTCGCACAGTGAATAGGCATCAGGGGTTGCAGTCAGAGCAAATTCCCTGATGGCCTGGATGACCACTTCCTTTGCTGTTGTGTCCTTGCTGATCATTATGTAGCGACTTTGCTGGTCTGCCTTGAAAACCCGCAGCACTTGGTCTGGCAAGTCTGGAAAAAAATTACAAGCAAGTCATGCAATTTAGTAAGCAAAATAAAATAAAAACCCAATGATATAAAAACAGGCAAGTCACACTGAGTTTAATTTTTAGTGTTATCAGTTTTTACTTCAGTAAAAGTCCTGATGAAAAGCTAGGCTCTTACTGATAAAGAATATCTTCAATAAATGCTAGTTCTATTAACATCCAGGAAAAGAAGCTAGTTAGGTTATAAATGGAGCAAGCCACAAAACATGTTAATATTTTCAAAGTTTGGACAGACAAACTAATAAGCATGAATATATTGAAATCCAGACCAATTGATCAACTGAATTTTGGTAGTTATCGCTGTATTACTAGAAAAAAAATGAAATTATACAGGTATCCATCACTAGGTTTTTTAACTTTGGGTATTTTTAACTGACAAGTATTTCAAATAATTTAATTTCTTCCCTCATTAGAAATAAGCTTTTCTAGTTTTGTGAGGCATGACATCTACTCATTTTTCTTTAATATCTTTCTTCTTAAAACTAATTAATTTTTTAGATCAAAGACATCATACAAGCAAGAAAATATATAATAATAAAAAGCCTTTTAAATGAAGGCTTCTGAAATGACTATCATGATAAAATAGTGAAAAAACAACTGTCAAGTGAAAACATTCACTTTGGTACAACTAGAGGTTTTTTTGATAAGACCTGAATGTGCATAACATGTACTCAAGTTACTACAGAAAGATCTATTCAGCAGCAGAAATCTGGTGACAAAAGAACAGAACTTAACACCTCCCCACAGCTCCTGCGTGTTTCCAAAATAATAATTTGGAAAGCATTAAGATGAATCTCTCTGATATGAGTTCATTTATATGCCACAAAGGCTTTTTAGGCTTAAATATATTATTTTACAAATTTCATGCACCTAAGCCTGTAATGTTTAAGCTCACAGTAGTTTATTGCAGCTTGAGAAGCACTAATGCTGTCTGATTACATCATCAGTTACACATAAAGGATATCATTACAGGCCAGCTTTTAGCCCTTCCTAAACATTTGAGTCAAATGCACAAATACCTCACAACAAGCAAGCCAATTTGGCCTTTTATCACGAACTCTACACTGACCCATCTTCCTTCAGTAATTAGCTGAAGAAGGACACAGAGCAGAATATTTTCTGAAATATTTTCTACATTTTTTGACATCTGGAGGAAGGCAGATGCCAAAGACACAGGTTTTTGGCGATGTTGTTAAAAACCAGACCCTTCTCTAGATCTGGCTGCCTATTGCTGTTACAGAAATATTTTTGTTTTGCTGTTACAGAAATATGCCAAAGAAATGCTGTGAAGTTGAGAAGCTACTATAAACAATACCAAGGTGAGAAATTGTTTAACAGTCCCTAGAAATAAAGTGTTTTGTGCAACAAGAAAATAACTTGCTCTGCTGGGTCACTGAAGTCAATATGAAGAAACGAAGAGGACAGCAAATAGAGGAGTCCCATCTTTGCACTGTATTTTACCACCCAATTTCTTGAGTTACCTACTTATCAAAGCTGGGAGCAAAAGCTCTACACAGAATGCACAGACGTTTGCCAGCATGTGAAATGATTGCAGCTACAGCAATGGTAGCAAGTAATTCAGCCCACTAATTTTTAAATAAAACACTTGAAGAGAATCGTAATCACCCCCCTTCAATGGTTTTCAAAAAGGAAACTGGAGTGGCAGGCTGAAGAATGCAGTGCTGCATGATAGGAATCTATTCCCTTAGAAAGATTGTGAGGGGAAAGAAAAAATATCAGTGACTGGCAGTTCATCATTACTCTATTATTTTGACTTCCAATCAAATAGCAAAGGCAGCACAAGAAAAGAGAAATCAAAGTGCTATTGAACATTTAAAAATAAACCTTTAAAAGTATATTTGAGACAGCCCGATCCAATCAGAAAGGAAACTAAAATGACTCCTTGCAGATTTCAAGCTGTTCACACTTTCTTCTCAAAGACTACTCTTCTAAAAGGAGCAAGTTGTTTTTTTTATCCTGAGGGATATTTCTCAAAGCCTCAAAGGACAGCTGCTCTACCCATTTCTCTTTCCCCTCCACTGCATTCAATTTCTTGCAAGCTGACTCCATTTCCATCTTTAATTTAGACCAAGGTAGTAAAAGGAATTAAAACTGCAGGCTTTAATTTTTTTCAAGTCTTGAAATACATAGAGATATAATTCAATTCTTCTATATACAATGCAACCACCTCTAAAGCCCTTAAGGTATATGTTTTTCATTTCAAGCTGCCTTTTCCTTCCTTTCCACACAGGAAAAAAAATCTGCCTGAGAATTACTTTAAAAATATTCTGTGTGTGGAACTTCAGGCAAATTTTAAGCAAAAAATAACCACTCAAAAAAAAACAAAACAATTTTTTTCTTTTTTAATGAGGAAGAAATACATTTTCTACAAAGACATGGAAAAACTGTTAAAACATTGGAGCAATAGCACTACATAATATTGATCTCCTTTCCTCAATGCAAAATGCAAACAGTTGAACCTTATTAATTTATTAAGCTTCTCTGAATTCCATCTATAATTGAAAGGTCTTTAGACCTGCAATGGCTTTCCTTCTTATGCAAGTTTGTTCAAGCTGCATGAATCAGCAATGCCCACAGCTCTAGAGGTTGGCCTCTCGCTGCACTTAGCATTAGGGGCACTTTAATTACCTAGAACTGGGTAATATAGGTAAGTGGCAAGCTAGAGAAAGGAATTTTCACCCATGTATAAAAAAGTCCTGATGAAAATCTACACTCTTACTGATAAAGAATAGCTTCAAGGTGTTGGACACTAGTCACTGGAGAAAATACAAAAAACTACCACCTTCCAAGTCTCTCAGGACCAGTCTTAGGCACTGGGGCAAAAATCACAAACCAAATCCTTGCAATCTCCTCTAGCCCTAAAACACTTGAGATGAAGTAATGTTCAATAGCACAGTTTCAAGCACAACGATTGCATCAACTTGGCCAGTGTGTAGGCTGATATTTAAGCAGCATCCCTTTAGCTAATCCTTTAGGTAATGTTTGAAATCCCTCAGTCTTAGGAGGGCACTGAATTTTCAGTTCTTTTGAGGAATTCTCTAAAGATTAGGCTAAAATAACCAAATGTCTGCTGAGCTACCATCACTATATCCTGCTCCAGAAGCTGTATTTTAATAGCAAAGCCTTGGATACTTAACTCAGGAAAGGTTTCCCACTAAGAACCTTCCTGCAGCCAGATAAGAGCCCAAATCCCAACCCTACCAGGAGCTCCAGCTAAACCGTTTTTATAAGATAAGGCTCTCAAGTTTCTCAGATTCTCCCCCTATTTCTCCCTCATTCACCCCTGTGCTTTGATCCTCTCTAAATGTGTTCATTTTTTATCTATTTCAGAAAGGGATTTTATATTCAAAGAATTTGGCATACAGCTGTAGGGCAGGGTGACTAACAAGAAACTTTGAAATTCTGTCCCTTACAAATGTAGTACAAATTATATAAGTCTGTTGAGAAAAAGACTAAAATACATGTCTTGTATCCCAGCCCAATGTCCTTTCCCTTTACTATAAGCTAATGATCTGCTATGCCATTTGAAAATATTGCAGTCTTGTAAACAATGATCCATCAAGGCAAATTATAAAATACCAAGCAAAACAGGTCAATCAGTAAGAAGCACTCTGTATACAGCATACATGAAAAACAGACGTCTATTATATGTGGGTGAAGTATATTGTAACAAATGTAATAAATCCTCATGCATGAATATGTGGCTAATTTGTGTATGTCAGCAAACAATTAATAAAAACTCACATGCCTCTTCAGACTCTACAAATCCACACAAAAAAACCCCTAAAGTATGAAAGGAAATTAAAAGGTCAAGAACAACAATAAAAGAAGGATCCTTACCTGGAGTAGTATTAAAGTCTAAGATGCGGTGATGAGACTGCAGCAGGTCGGGATTACTGGATGACAGGGTTCCACTGACAGGTAAAGCAGGAGGAATGTGCTTTGTTTGCCTCAATCCCACAATGCTGTCATCCTGAGACTGGCCAATTCCAATGTCACTGCATCCAGAAAGAAATAAAATCAGGCCATACAGACATTCAGAGGTTGGCTATACTAGAGGGATTCAGTGATGTCTCTATTGCTACATTTGCATACTTTCAATTGTTGATACGGCAATTGCTATTTAGAAGTCAAAGTTCTCCAGACAACAGGACTTGGTTTGTGAACAGTTCACTCAAAGTGAATCGATTTGCCTGCTCACAATGCCAGAAGATGCTCACCACTAAGCTCTGAGGAGCTGCTAGGCTCATTTTTTAATGATTTTGGCCAATATGTTTGTTCAAAAGGTGGTACACACCTCATCACACTTGCACTACCCTATCACCCCGACTTTGAGTAACACTGCTGTCCCCTCAGTGCTGTTTTCAGGCCTGGACTTCACAGATTTTTTACCCCATCACAGACAGGATTTGTAACTATATTTGTGATGCTTTGTAGCCATACTGTATAAGATCTTTCAATAGACAGATGAGAGAGGATCATTTGGTTTTCCCACCCTGTATCACTTCTCTGTGTTTCTCTTCACTCAGTGTGACTGAAGTGATACCAGGTAAGGCTAAGCTAAGCAGCCACACTTGGGTTCTATAAATATCCTCTTCAAAGTACCTGGCAGCTGTAAATAAAGTATTCTGTGATAAAGGTGAAGGGTTTTATCCATGAAATTGTGATAGGCAGGGTCCCACAGGGGATTAGTAGTGCTAGATGGATCAGAGACAGAGCTATCATCATAATAGAGTAGGCACTGATTTACGTATTGTTTTTGAGTTCATAATAATGTGGTGCAGAACACCAGCCACAAGATGTAGAG
This sequence comes from Chloebia gouldiae, assembly GCA_003676055.1. Classification (NCBI taxonomy): domain Eukaryota; kingdom Metazoa; phylum Chordata; class Aves; order Passeriformes; family Passeridae; genus Chloebia; species Chloebia gouldiae. The sequence goes on along the minus strand of QUSF01000005.1, from coordinate 8,739,521 downwards.
CTGGAGACAGCCATTGAACTTTTCTCTAAATATATAGATCAAAACCCTTAATAAGATACTAAGAAGGTGTAAAATGTTGAATAGCAGTCATTATAGAAAGTGAAAAGCATTAAAAATGGGGCAAGCATAGGCAAGGCCTTTCTAAAAGCCAAGGACATCTAAATCTGTATTTAGACATTTAAATAAAGCATAAACCAGAATTTAGACTTCATTGCAAACATTACAATTATGTTAGTCTAGTAAATTAAATGATGCAACACAAATGACCACTTGTACCCTAATGTTTGACACCTAAACCTTTGTCTAGTGCTCTATCCATCCTTAGAAAACCTAAACAGAAGTAATAAAAGGCTAGATAATTACCCTGATAGCTGTAACAGCACCAATATCCTTTTGTGCTTACTGATGAATAACTCTACACAGTGCACTCTTGTACACTTCTTTAAGTGCTATGAATTGAACAGTAGTCTGGAAAGCTAGAACAGTATCTGAGCACTAAAGCCACATTTTTTAATTATATGGACACAACTGCTTTTGAGAAAGCAATGTCTGGTATCTCTCTGTGTTGTATTTGGGTTTTCTCATTGTTTTGCTTCTCAAAAACAAGATAACTCTGTATTACCAGCACACTTTTATGAATTGTAAACCTCAAGGCATGAAAGTGACAAAACACTCAAGTCCACTGGAAACAGATATAGGATTCTCTCTTAATCAGAAGTTAAGGTGAATAAGTCTTTCACTACAATCAAAAGAATTGCCAGCAATCAATATCAGGTCCTTCAAGCAGGAACCAGTCCACAATGGAAAAAAAAAGTAGACAAGAAACCCTGCAGCCCTAGTACCTCAAAATGTTTTCTGGTGGTTCTAAACTCCTATATACCTGATTTCATAAATACTGCAAACAACAGTATTTTCTCTAAATTCAAATCAAATTAAGACAGCGTGAATCTTATATTAATAGCTTCATTTGCATTATGCATTCCTTTTGCAGTTTGCCAGTTTTATATAATCTTATACTTATCCTGTGCATCATGATTGAAGCAGCTTCAGTAAAGTGGATGAACTCTGAAAATGTTAGGTTTAAAAACAAAAAAAGTGTCTAAAATTGTGCGCGAGTTTAAGTCTTCACATAAGAAATTGGGATTCATTTACTTTGCACTCAGTCTATTTTTAAAACTTAAATTAGAACCTGAGCTCTAACTTATGCAAACAAGTCATGAACCCTAGAAAAGTCAGAAAGAAAGAGCAACACTAAAAAATCCAGGTCTCATGATGATCTACTGTTAGGTAAAATATGAAAGAAGATTGTAATTTTAATGAAACAGGATTTCTATTGCTTTCGGTATTTATCTGCCACGCAGGGAGACAGCACATTAATTAAGAAATAACTCTCCTGCTGAATGACAAACAGGGTAGACAATGAAATGACAGAAGTATCTGAATGCTTCCTCCCTCAGAACACAATATCCTGTGCACGCCGCTGCAGGACTGCAGAGAGGAGAGACACAAGGGCTGCTGCTTTGTCTGGGATGCTGCACTATGGACCAGGCAGAACTTTACTAGAGAGAGAGGTGGGGATTGCGTTTAATCCTCTTTTGGACCAACTGAGCCTACAGACCAAAAAAGCACTCTGTGTCAGAAAAGTAAACAAAGACCTCCAGTGGAGATTGTACCTGGAACCCTTCAATAGATGTCCCACAGACAGTGAAGATTTCCCTGTAGGTGCAGAGCAAATGGTGCTGTTTGCTCCATTTGGGAAGTTATTTAACCTTCTTGAACTGAACAGCAAGACTGAAGGAAAGCATTATCTCCTGCTCAAACTGATTCATCTTTGATACTGATTTATTGTCTCATGAAGCAGACAAGCTCCAAGAGTGACCTCATTCTAGGTTAAAGATTGGTTTTGTCTGGGTACATCCTCAAGGCACTGGAGCCTTCTGCAGTCTTCATACTCAAAAACAGTGGACAGTTTCACCTCTTAAGCCAGCTGAGTCATTAATTCTTTAAATGACTACTTTAACTAAAGAGTAGATAAGCTTTTTCACTCCTCCTGACTTTTTTATATGCAAAAACATAAAAATAGGTAAAGTCCCTTAATATATACAACACCAGTAATTAAAAGGAAGAATGAGATTGATGCTTCTACAGAACAGGGGAAAGAAAATCACGAACACTCAAGTCTACAGCTACAAATCTCTACACAGAAACTGTGCAGACAAAAACAACCGAATGTCAACAGGCTTTGCAGACAAACTGCTATATATAACACATAAAGTAGAGCTAGCAAAAAGAAAATAAAATAGGTCAAGTTTTTCTGAATCTTACCCAAAGAGGTCCCTGTACAGAAAAAGTGTAAATATGAAAGAAAATTAAAAAAAAGAAAAATCAATATGAAAATTTTATGCAAATGCTATGAACCATAGTGACCAATGCAGAAAAACAGAGCTAAGTATGCACAGAGAAACAAACATGCAAGACCAATTAAATAAAGGAAAACAGACTAAAGACAAACAACTCAAAGACAGCTGGATTTACAGATTCTCCTCTACTGAAAGGTCCTGCCATCAATTTAAGAAACATCTATTATTTGGATATAATAACTTATATTAATTAAATAATTATATTACTAACATTCTATATATAATATTTCAGAATAGTTTTCATTTAGTAGGCAATATCCAACATCAGTTAAGCAAACATTTTTAAGTAATGGCAGGAAAAAGAGCCCTGCACTTTAAGCATAAGTGTCTTTTTTTTAAATTTACATGGAATAGTTTCTTCTTTAGTGGGACACAGGAAAGAAAAATGCAAGACAAAACACTGACCACACCACTACCCTCTACAATTCATTTTCCCACCATCAATACCATTTGCCTTGGCCAAGAACCAGGTTCCCGTAATATCATATAAAATTCACTCTTCTATTGTTGTCAGCAATTTTCACATCTCTATTTCTAAAATGTGTTCATAGAATAAAAACTATCAGATAGCATATTTAGCTTTCATTTAAAAAAATACAATAAAAAGCCACACACAATTCCAAAGAACCCAAGTTAAAATTTTAACCTCTCTCTCCCTTACAGCAGTACATCAAATTTCTAATAGACCACTGGAATGTGGCTATTGAAACCATAGCTTATACCAACCCATTGCAAGTAAGCTGCTAGCAGAATTATTCTGAAATAATTTCAGTTAATAGTCCTCTTAAAAGGGAAATTACATAAAGAAGTACTTGTGTCATTACTTGATCTATAAGAAACAAAATACAACTAAATTTATGTCAGGAGCTGCACTGTGAGCAGTCTATGCTTGTTCAAATATTCTGAATGGTTTTTTTCTGATATTTTTTTCAGATATAAACATGATTTGTATTCATAAATAAAAAAGTATAATCACAAATTATAAGTTCATTAGGAATTCTTACAATTTAATGCAGAAAAAATATTTAGGAGGAAATAAACTCACTTGTATGGTTTCTGAGGCAGAATGCTGATTCGAGTCTTGTCAAGTATCTTCTTTAACTTATTTCTTCCCCCAACTGTGTTGGCTTTACTTTTCTTATTTACTTTTTCTAATCCTATTACCTGCTCCACATCAACAGCAAGGTCAGGAATGGAGTAACGACTCGCCTTTTTAATATCACCAATTTTAGGCAGGTGGGGAGCACCATTTCTTTTTTCCTCTGACAACCTTGTTAAGAGTTCTTTAAAAACTGCACAAGACAGAAAAATGGAGGTAAGAAAAAGGATAGAAATGTAAAAGAAAGCTCTGTCCACCAGACCAGTTTAATATTAATATTAACCATTTAAAAAATAGGGTATTCTGTCAATTCCACGTTAATTTACTTTTATTAATTAATTAGCTTAATTCAAAAATATTTTTGCTTTTAAAAATCACATTCATTTTCTGTCTTATAAATCAGAAAAACAGTTAATTGGCTCAGCCTAAAAGAGAAATACACAGGTGCCTACATGGTTACACAGCTGGTATCAACAGAAGGAATTTGACTTTTTAGTCTAAAGACAAAGGCTTCTGCAAAATAGCGCCATGTATAAAAAGAGCACATTAGACAAAAGTGAGAACTTACACATAGAGAAACAAGAACATCCAAGTAAAAAAAGCATATCCAGATATATTAAGAAATGTCTCTAATTATTAGAAACAACTGAAATATTAGAATCTTCACCGCAAAGCAAAAAAAAAAAAAAAAAAAACACAACACAAAAACATCCCCAGGAAAACAGAGACTTTTGGGGATAACCTAGGCAAACTAAATATTCAGTTAGTGAAGTGGTGTGCTGTGGTAATATTCTGCCCTACTTACTTGTGATGAAGAACCTGATCCTGAAAGAGATACTCAAGGAACACATCACTAAATTGTATAAGTAATCCAAGTACCCAGTGGTAAAAAATCAAACCAAAGCTCCAATCTATTAATTACTTATGATGGAAATTGAGGTCCTGAGCTGCTTGAAGACTCTTCCATGTGTACTTTAGTACTTGTTAGAGGGAAATATGCAGAGAACAAATACAGAGGGTAGCAAGAATCTTTTCACCTAGCTGTCAGGAAAGGTTGTAATAGCCTTGAGCTCGTTACATTTCAAGTGGGCTGAAAAACTACAAGTAAATTCAGCAGACAGAATAAGACCACTGATCAACTGAAATGCTTGAGGAGGTTTCTTTCTTGAGAGAGAACTAAACATTATATATACAAGCAGGGTTTTTAAGTTTGAGCTACATAGTCACAATGGTTCCTCTTAATCAAGAAACATACACTTGTGAGAGGGAAGTCACTTCATGTTAAATCCCTACTCTAATCCCTAAATTATTTTTGCAATTATGAATCAAGGTATTTTAGGACCTATATGTTTTCTTTTTCTAGTCTCTCTAATACAAAAGAGTTTCAAACATAACTATTTTAAACTATAAAAAAATTAATTTTGATCTCCATCAAAACTAGAACAAGCAATGCAGACAAACTTACCAAATAAATTGGTTTTCACAGTGATAGACAGATGAGTGTTATTTCTAAGGATTTCCATGGCTTTTGTCAACTGAATGTTTTCAAAGTTTTGACCATTCACTTCCAGTATCTAAAATTCAAACAAGTTTGAAAAATATTCATGTAGTAAAAAGAAAGGAAACAAAATTTAAAAAAAATGAGGGGCGGGGTAATGGAGGGACACATTTTAAAATGACATACCTGGTCTCCACGTTTCAAGCCTGCTTCTGTAGCTTTGCTACCAAAATCTACACTGTCAACAAAGATTCCAAATCCTTTTTCTGACCCTCCCAGCAAGATAAAAGGCAAAGGGGCTTCTCGAGATGGCTTTGTTAAGGTTATCAATCTTCGTTTAGCTTTAGCAGCACAAGCAATATTTAACAGCCTCAAATGTCCACCCATTTTCTATAAGAGAAAAGCATAGTAAGTTATATATAACAGCAGTGTGGTTATTCCCTGTTATCCCAAGTTGTCAGAAAAAAACCCTCACTCTTACCTCCCTCTCCAAATTGTTCTCAAATTCTTCCAGAAATCGAGTCATAGCAGGATCTCCTTCAAAATCATTGAAGTGATTGTTCACCCACAACAATACTACCCGTGTAACCTGAAAAATCATCAATATTATAAATATATTGCTGGAACACTCAGAACAAGACTAGTGCCAAGTCCTTTAAAAATACTGGTCATTACAGGCCCTGTAAACTTTCAGTGGAATCTTAAATAATACATACATACATATATATATATATATACACACACATCCAAATCAAACTGCACTAATATGTAATTATATATCAAGAGAATAGAAAAAAATTAAGTATCAAAATTGCTTTCACTTGTATAAGCAATTGTATGCTGTATTTCATAATGAATGCTACAAGTCAGAAAACACTGGCTGTATCAACTTTTATTAAGTAAGGAACAGTGCACAAAGATAAAAGGCAACAAGGTAGATCCATTTCTGACTTATAACAATTTCCTGTTCATGTACATTTACAAATCTGCTTAGTTCTCCAAGCACAGGATCACAAAGCTTACAATACAGCCTAATATTGGCTCTTGAATCTCCTAATCTTTAAATGTGCCACCATTAACTTCATTTGGCATTTACCTCTGTAAAAGAGCTATTGTATGTTTAGAGAGGCAGGAAAAACAAGATATTGCAAGAAGCAGGAAAGAGGCTTCAACAGCAAAAACAGCAATTACTTTCCTTAGAGCCAATCTTTCAATTTACTCATCCTTTTTTTCCCTCCACTGACTACTCCCCCCAAGCAATTATAATGATAGAGCTGAGAAGAATTTTTACTGGTATTTTACAGCTTCTTAGGAAAAAATCTGAAGAAATACTAATGAAGGTAAAGCCACAAAAGAAGGCCTGTATTTTTTAAAACCATATGTTTTACTATAATATTCTCTCTTTTAGTATGTGATTTGACCTGGAACATCAGCAGCATTTGTCCTGACAAAACAAAAGTGTTTTGGTGTCTTGAATTAGTATTGATTCATGCTATTTTTAAAAAGATGCTGAATCCAAAACAGTTGTGCCACTCAATGCTACCTCTAAAAATACAGCTGCAGTTCTTTTTTTATGCCGGGAAAGTAAATCAAGTGGAGATAAATCTCTGAACATGTCAAAACCTAACACTTAAGAACCAAGTCTCATACAAATTTTAATCAGCTAGTGCTAACCCCTGCCCATTCTTTGTGTCTGCACAAAATCCAACCCTCTGCAGCCCATGTGCTAAAGATTTGACACCAGGAATGCAAAACCAATCCCTGCTACCCTCGAAGTTTCTAAGTAATTCTCCTTTTACCCCACAAAGAAAATTAATTCAGAAGAACTGCTGAAATTAATGACCAAACTATCTAAGAACTTCAGAACTCCCCAAGTTCAGCTTCTAACTGAAGGCAACTAGACTGCTCTATGTGCTGCAGCTCCCAGCCACAGGAAAATACTTGCGATTTCTGCACCTTTGAAACTGAACTTTATTCCTGTTAAACAGTTTTGATATTTTCCATTACTGCAGATGACACTGGAAGATCCAGTCAATGTCTGGTTAAATTTAGGGTAATTGCAGATTATTAAAATTGTCTGGGAAGTTGCAAGCTGTACCACGCAATGTATTTTAAACTACTGCAGTGACAGCTTCACTGTCAATGCTGCTTTTAAAGTTGGGACTTACTCATCTACACCTAGAGGACACTGAGCTGAGAGGAGTTGAATGCTGACTTCCAGAGGAATGCCATTACTTGTGTCACAAACCAGGAAAAGCATTAAAAGAGGATTAAAGCGGTAAAATCAAGTAACTTGCTGCAGGGCAAAATCATTGCTAAGGCTGGATGTCCAGTGTCCCACTCTGAATGCCCCTGAGTACTGATCATCCCCAGGAATTTTCACTCACCCCTTTCACTCCCCTTACTGCCTACTAGCACCCCATACAAAAGAGCCAAAATCTTGCAGATTCCTTATTCTCTACTTGCTTATCTCCACTTGTCCCAAGACCTCCTGCCTTTCTGCCAGTGCTGCTGGAGGTCAGAAAAGGCTGGTTATTGAGGCAGCAGAACAAAGAGCTGTTCTGTGTTCAGATTGGTACAAGCAACTGTGCTGGCTCATGCTTTTAGAGGCTGAGGGGATTGTCCATTAGAGGACAAGAAACATAACTTTAAAGATGAACTCTAATATTATAGCTCTGAACAATATTAGCTGCAAAGCCTGCTTTCAGTCATATATAAGATCCCTACTTCAAGGCACAGCTATACTAACATTTGTGGAAGAAATACCCAGATTTAAATAAAAACTGAAAACCAAATTTCTCTTTCACTGTACTAATATAATTCCCATGGTTTCAAATTTACAAAAAGAAAAGGCCATCTGGAAACTTTTACAATTTTTTAACATAAGAAAAAGTTGCATACAAGAGAAAATATATCAGTATGATTTGAAACAAGATAAAGCCTCAATGGGCAGTGTGCCAAAACTGGATGTGCCTTATTCTTCCGTCATGGAAATTTTGTTTAGGGAAGAAGATATCTTATTGCTTTCTTGTGTTTGGATTGGGCTTGGTGGCTTTTTTTAATGCTACATAAAGCACAACCGATTTTTCATAATACATGAATTTTCTATTCTGTATTTTTAAAAATCCCATTTGCCACACTGAATTAACTAGCATTATGTACAGAAAACATAGAACTTAGTGATATGCTCAGACTTGGAGACACAATAGAACTCTACTGAATTACATTAAATAAAAATACTATTGGAAAAAAACCTTCCTGCACACCTGCAAGCAACTAAGTTGTAAAAACACAGTAAAGTAAAACATGGACAATTTACCTTGAATTAGCACAGTAATATTTAAATAAAACAAGGGGAAAATGTCCTTAGTTTTAGCCATATATTCTGCCATTAAAATATGCCACCAGCTATTTGTATCTTATTCAATTTAGTCATTTTATCTACAGCATATTTTATTCTTATTAGCTTATATTTCAATGCAAATGGTAACAATACATGGTTTGGGAGATTTTTACCTTATCCCTGAGGCTGGGGTCATTGAACCACTCCAACAACTTCTTGCCCACTTCCATTGGACTGGAAAGAAAGGTCCTATACGTCAACAGGAAATCTTCTATAAATGTTGGGTCTACCACTGAGTGCTCTTCCACCAAATGCATTGTTAACCTTTCAGCTGTTCCCTATTGAAAGCAAAAAAATGAAAAAATTAGTTATTAACACATTTTCAACACATACAAATTTGTTTTCTTGTAACGTACTGAAGACTGATCACACTAGAAAGAATATTGCCAACTGATGAGGTAAGCAAACATAATAGCTTGACAACTGTGTTAAGAAATGAAAAACAATTATGTAATTAATCTCTACAAAAATCACCTAGCTGTCAACATGCATAATTATTTTTAAAAATCTATAAATAGTAACAGTCCATTTTCAAATATTTACTTCTACAATATATATCTCAACTGATCCTGAACCTAACTTGCCAAGTTAAGAGGTTTACAGAACACAGATTTTTTCAAGAGACTCTCTCTTTTCCTTTTACCTTGATGACAATGTGGCCTTTTCTCGTTCCAGTGCGGTCAAGCTCCCTGTGCTCCTTCACCATCACAATCTCCCCTTCCTCTTCTACCTTCTGCATGTTCTTTTCCACTTGATTGAGGATGCGGCAATAATCTTGCTGGGCTATACAAACAAACTGGAAAGAATCATCACGCACCAATGTTAGAAGGTTAAATTTTCAGAAGAGCATTTAGACTTAAGGTGTAAGTACTTGATCAAAAGATAAGATAATTAGTTCCTCAACCTGCAGAGAGCCAAATTTGTTTTTCCAGAAGTTCAGCTGTAGCAAACAGATGAACAGACAGGCACAGTACTGCCACTAAAATCCTGCAGCTACAAGAGACTAAGATCCATCGGAGCAATATGATTTAGTACTCCCAGCCATTTTCATTTTCCCAGCTTTGACCTCTCCACTGCTGGAGATGAAGCCCAGATCTTTTGTGGTGTTCAGAAGAGTTAAATTAAAACTCAGCTTTTATTTTTTGTGCCTATTGTTTTGGTAAATAATCTTTTTAATAGCTATTTTATTGAAGTCAATTTGTAAGAAAAATAACATTTATTCAATTAATTAGTGCAGACACAAAGAAAGAAATTACTTCTTGGCTTAAAGCATACAGCAGGAAAATTATTTTCTACAATCATCAGTTCAGCCAAGAATAAGTGCAAGAATAAATATCTTAGGAACACTCCTAATACCTACATTATGCAAATATAATTAAGACCAACCATTACAAATTAGAAAAAGATTATATTATACACAAATTGTTATATGTTTGTCTCTTTTGGGGGAGCAAGATTAAACTGCCTTATTATGTGAATTTAGGTATTTAACTGAGAGGAACAGTGTTTCTTATAATTGAAAAGTTATTAAATCCTCACGTACATACTTAGGACAAGAGCCCAAGAATCAGAGATGCTACTTTAAATTAATTTACACACCATTCATTTTTCCAGCAGCTAGTAGTAGCTGAAACAGAAGTCCCACAATTTGGATTTGTTGAAAACATTATCCTAATGAGAAACCATTTATGCACATTTTGGGAGTTAGATGGGCAACCTAAACCAGGTGACTATTAACACATTTTCACCCCTTTCAAAGGTGATCTACTTGAAGCTAATTAGTCATCAGGACCAAGCAAAATGCTTAATTCACCCATGGCTCTGCTATTTTTTTTATGGATGGGAATAAGCAAATAGCAATCATATAACCAGATTCAGCCAGTAGTTTTATGCGATGAAAAGCATTTTTTTACATCTGACTGCTTGTATTACAGTAAACATCAAGGCTTTTCCCTTGAAAGGTCAGATTAGCCAAAATTAGATCTTTCACTCAAACCACAGGAGATAAAGTCTGTATTACTCTGATATTCAGTAGCTGAGTTGAGTAAGGCAGAATAGCTATTAGCTGCAGAAGGAAAGGAGCCTGTCATGGCTAATGGACTTTGAGATCCTACTAGGAACATTTGAAGCAATGGATGTATGGCTGGTGGCCCTCACATTCTGGAAAAAGCATGTAGAGAAACATCTTCATGCAAAATGATCCTTTACCCAGATAAAGATAACTCCATTTCCCAGACTGTGGGTATGCAGCAGCCCAACTACTGCCCAGGGTTACCCACTAGATATTTTACATATATTCAGTTTAAAATAAAACTGGGTCTCATTATTGAGTTGTACTACACCTATGTGGGTGTGAATTTGCATGTACCACAGACACTCTACCTGGCAGTCATCCACTTTGGTTCTCATCACTCCTTTCATATATTCCTTTTCCATGGTGGGGGAAACACCAAAACTGTTCCCCATGCATAATATCTCTGTTCTTCCATCAGGGTATGTCACCTCCACAGAGCCATTCAAAATGACTGACCAGGAATCCAGCTACAAATCAAACATTGCAGGATACGTGAAGACCAAATCACTTAACTTTTTAATGTCATACTACACAAATACAACTCTCACAATTGTTCTGAGGCAAAAGTTATTTTTTAGCACCTGTTAAAAACTTTACAAGCTCATTTTCCTTAATTGTACAGCTATTTCCAGCTCAAGAAAACTGGGATCTTAAGATCATCTTTAAAATTAAGAGACAATGAAAGACAGTGGGAAAAAAAAAAACTAAAGGAAGTTTTAAACCAGCAGTTGAACACTGACATGAAGTTTCCAAATAAGCTCAAATAGGCAGGAAGCATTTTGTACAGTAGAAAGAATGTTTTCAGTTTTTATTGCTTAAGAAATGAGGGAGCGCTTAAACAAAAGCTTTCAGAAAATCCAGAACACAAAGAGATTTACCTGAATTTACCTGAATGTTGCCTTTTTTTTAAATATTTTTTTTTTAAGTAACAAAAGAGTACCTTAACTGTGTGGAATCTGGGATGTTTGGTATAATAGGAGAGTCAAAAGCAACTTCTACTGACCTCTTCCCCATCGTTTAGTACAATAGTTCCTGCTCTCTCCACAACTGCAAACACCATTACAGCACAGAGTTCTCTCCTCACTGACATTGTCATGTTGGCAAAAGCAGGCAATTGATGCATGAATTCCAGTAGTTGTTCTGAAGGAGAAAAAGCCCACTGAGTCGTGCATGTCAAAACAACAAAGCACAGTAAAGATAGTTCTTCAGCAAGATGCCTGAGGCTGCTTAAGCTAAAATGCTGCACAATCGTTTCTGTATACTAATAAATCATGTACAGTGTTTTAATTACTGGGTACTTTTTAGACACAGACTGGCTGGTCATATGGTCTATAGAAACCCTGCAAAGTAAAAGTCAGCATAATGGAAGGACTGTAATGCAACCAAGAGCTCTGAATACAAGCAATGATATTTTGAATACTCCAGTCAGGGCAATAATTTCATTGTGACAAGAACCATATAAAACACAGCAAGACAAATTTCACAAAACTGAGAAAGTTGTTCGGTAAAGCAAACACCTCCTAGTCTAGGTTTAACAGTAAATTGTACTAATTATCATTCAGTCATACTTCAATAAAAGAAAAATATCTCCCCCAGTGAAACAGATTAGATAAAAATTTGGATTCTAGTTTTGCTGTGCTTTCAATGTGTTTACTTGTATGTTAACATAGCAAATTAGTTTGATTAGATGCATATTTATGTTAGGGTTTTAAAGGCTCCAGTGTTTCCAACAAATATCAAGTCACAATGTCACAACTGACAAAAATATACTGTGAGAAGTAGTGTTGACACGAATGTCACCTTTGCTAAGGTTCTATCTGTTTTCCAGTTTTCAACGACATCTCCTTCATAAACCTGTTCTGATATCAATTAGAAGCTTAAACTTGAGATCAAAAGGGCCAGAAAATAATAGGTTTCCCCCATATTATATATGTTTTCTTTACTTGTTCAGATTATATATATACTTATATAAACACAGTAATAATAAACACCAAACTTACCAACTACAAAGGCCAGTGATTAAAATAAAACAACAAGCTCAAAAATTAAGTTTTTGGAGGTAAAGAAGAATATGTTCGACAACATTTTACTACATTGCAATACTTACCAATGTCATCATCTGTCCTGTCTATTGGGTCTTTCTCCAAGCAGTCTCTAACAATATCTCTACTCATCAAAGGATCTGATGCCCTTTCAATGTCTTCTTCATCATCATCATCCTCAGAATCCACTGCTGTCTCTGGCAATCCACTGAGATCCATATCACCAGCCTCACTTTCTGTAGCCTAATTAGAGCATAACAATTAAAAAACATTCAAATGTGTTCATTAGTGCTGCAGTTTTTCTGGTTAAATGTACAGAGATTAATTCTATCACTCAAATTTAGTCAATATTTTTATATTGCTTTTTTCTTAATATATCTTTTCAAAACAACTAACAGTTATCAATCCAAGCCCACTGTGTTTAAATACAACTTTCTACATTTGTTTCAATAAGTCACAAATACAGAGGATTCAACAGACATTACTTAATCTGTAGGTCTTGGGGGGATTGAAGGTAATTACATTTCAAGCAACAATATCTTGGACTGTTAGTTGAATATAATTTCTTTTCAATAAACAGTTTTCATTTGACAATTTCTGTGCTCACCCCAAATTTACATTTTAAGACACTTAGGAAAGCAACCTAATTTTAAACAGACAGTTTGGGGAAATGAGAACAGCATCAAAATGATACAGGAATTTTGCTATTTCTTAGTCACCTAGAACTGTATTTTTCTTTTACAATTCCAGTTGAACATGGTTAAATATGGCTTCCATTTGCTGATAAACTGCCTAAGAATTTACAGATGCAGAAAAAATGCAAAGCCATTGCTTAAACACCACAGATGGACTACCCAGAATATCTGTCAAACTTAACCTCCTTTAAATTGTATTAAAATGAATGAAAACATAGTCCAGATATAGCTTGAGGTCATTAGTACAGCACCTAAAGGTAACTATATTTTAATGATTCAGTTTGAAGATTGAACACTTTAATAAATCACACAAACATTTGTCTGTCGTGGCTGATACCACTGCTTTTACTCAGAACCTGATTTAATACCACAGCAGCTGCCAAGGCTCAGCTATGACAATTTTTAAGGAAATGCAAGCTTCTAATAAGCAAGCTTTAAGCCATAGCTTGAGACATCCAGTTTCACAGGCCTTAAAGGGATGGTTAGTTTCTGAGACTCTGAGACCACACAATGCATTCACATATACTTTAAAAATAATACATGGGACAAACACACCTACTAAAGCTTGTTTCATTGATCTATCTCAGACTGATGAAAAAGACAACCCACAAAACCAGGTCACTCTCTGAACACAGGGAAGGTAAGAGAAATTGCACTGGTAATTTTGTAGAATCATCTCTGCTATTCCTGCCTCCCTATTTGTGGCTGACATCTGTTACTTTAATGCCACTATGCACAGCCACCTCATGAACAGCAGCATATGGCTGGAGATGGATCAGGGGCAGCTAGTGAGAGACTTAAATGCTTCTGTCCTACAGCACAACACAAGCTTTGTAACTGGGCCTTGTTAATATAAAAAAGCATGAGAACAGCATCTATGTAAAATTTGAATTATTCTCACTTTGTGGTTTTGGGTTGGGGTTGTTGTTCAGTTTGGCAGTTTAGTGGCTTTTTAAGTTTTGCTTTTGTCAAGAAAAAATGCTGCTCATTTTTTAACCAGGATAAGGAAAGATGTTACTGGCATAGAAACAAATCCCAAAACATAGCACGGATAGCAGTATTTTTATAAGCAGACTTACTGTGTTTAACATGCACATTCTCTGTGATAAATTTGAAACAGCTGCTGTAACTACTCTTTCAAAATAGCCTTCATCAAAAGTGACTGGTGGAAAAATTAGTGGTGATGAGTCAGTAGACACACAGCTTATGACACCAATCTGTCAGAATCTGAAGTCTCCAGCAGTGACAATTCCAGTAAGAGTGGGACTGATTCACAGTCAGTTCTGCAAACCTTCCCATCACTAACAAGTGCCCCTCCTACTGCCCAGATTAAGCTCTTTCAAAATCACGTTAGCAAAATGAATGCAGAACTCAATTTAGTCACACAATGCTAATATAAATGAGAAATTTCCACCTATTGTACAGTATATGATTATTAAAAGATAAGTTATTTTACTGTCTTAAAGCAATTAAAACTGGAAAACTCTTGAAGCTTTATTATCAAGAAGAGGTGATGCTATTTAAAACAAATTCTCACACTGAATTAAATGTAGCTTTGGACTCAGAAAACACTTCATAAATACCACTATAAATACTACTAAACACTTTATAAATACTAACAAAATACTACTACTTGTAGCCTTTAGATTTCCCAAAGATAATCGCTATTTACACTCACTGTTTCTTTTTTTTTTTTTTTTTGACAACTGAAGTTATTGGTGCATGGAAAGCAACCACACATAACTTCCTATCAAAAACCCAAACCATTGCAACAAAGAAGCTCACCATTGAATGCAACAATCTACAAAGTAATAAGAAAGTCTGTTAATTTATGACACCTTTAGAAACACCTTTTGAGGAAAAAATTACATGTTTCAAACAACTTTCTGAAATTGCTATGATCATGCAAAAGATAACAAAGAAAGACAAATGTAGCCATTCTGCATGACAAAACAAAACAAAAACCAAACCAAACAAGCCCAGGCGCCCCCCACACCCCAAACAAACAAAAAAACCAACCAAAAACTAAGAAAATCTGGAGGGTTCCTATTTGCTGTCACAAATAGGTCTTTTAGGTTTAGTAGCAGTATGTATGAGGTCAAGTATTCAAAGTTCTCTTGCTGAGCCATTAAACTTCATGACCCAGCTACTCTGAGTGCTTTTGTACCCCCTTCTGTGTGAGAAAAACCAAACATGTCTGCACAGGAGCCCTTGGTTACTAAGCAATAGCCTTGCATCTGTCTAAGACCAAAGGGGAAACCCCCATGAGCTCCTTTGGGCATAGGGGATTCCTTATGAACCACAGCCACCAAAAACCCAAACACAAGATGAATATCCAACAGAATTGGTACTGTAGTCAATCAGGAGGCTTAGATCTTCTCAGGGCATGTAATCAAGGATGAAATACACCTCAGAATTACCTTCCTTGGGTGCCTGTTGCACTTTGCTTCTTGGGCAATAAGAAAAATTCATTTCACTTAAATAAATATGAAAAAATTGCATGCAAGAAAAATGCTGGTTGCAGCCTGAAGTACAAAACAATGTCTCTCCATAGTCTGAATACCAACTGTGATAGAAATTTCTCATGTCATCTTTCCAACTGTGGAGAAAATTTTTTAAGCTTCAAAGCAATCTCATAATAGTGACAGCCTAATATTTCATTTGTCACATCACCAACATGAGAGCTAAAAGACTAAGATAGACATTTTCAAGCCTGAGTTGGAGTAGTATTTCTTATTTGATACCTAAGGAGAATATGACCAGCTTTAAGCAGTGGCTATAAAGGTTAATACTGCACCAATAAAAAACTAGTTGCTTCAGCTGCTGAGGATCTTGAAGTTCAAACACACTTCCAAATTTGAATGATAACAGCAAATTAAACATATACTGTGAAATAACCAGGGTAAAGATGTAAACTAAAATAAGCCTTGTCTAAGTTCCTGGTTAGCCTTTGGTTCCTTGACTGACATGGGGAAAAAGGGGAGAATTAAGAGAAGAAGAAGAGCATTCATTCTCCCTAGGTCAGACTGGGGAAATGGTGGACCCTTCTGGTCACTTTAGATTGGCAGCAGAGGAAACTGGTTAATCCCAAGTCTACTGGTCTTTCATTTATTAGAGGCACCATGACAATAAACATAACAAGGGAGGTGATGGACTACATGAACAGCTAAAGATGACTTCTTTTACTGCCTGCCTTCCTCCTCCACCACTGAATTTTTGAGTTTCTTGAGAAAACAGATTAGAAGAGGTTAAGGGCAATCTCTACCTTTACACAACCAATAACTCTCACTCCAGTGAAACAACTGTTTCACCACACACACCCCATCCTTACTTAGGGAAAGACAGTGGGAAGACTTGGGAGAGCTGCTTATATGATAGGCTCTGTTTTAAGTGGCCTTCATGATTTTCTTTTTATACTGGTTTGGGAAAAACTTCCAACTGATGGTAACAAAGAGAAAAAAAACTAGAAAACCTGTAAAAGTAACCACACTAACTACTGATTTCCTAGGATTTTAACCAGACTATTTTTAATCTTTACTTTTTAAACATTTTTAAAATTTCTTTTCTTAGGAAACATTGTATCATTTTGAAGGCCTAATTCCCCTTGTAACTATTATAACCATCTAAATCAAAATCCAAATTCTCCAAACATGCAAGAGAAAAAAAAAAAAAACAGGGACAAAAAGAAGAAAAAAAAAAAAAACGGAAAACACAAGCATAGAAGAAACTCCTTGCACAAACCAGAAATATGTTCATTGCCTGGTGCAGTCCTTCAGCTAACAAAGAAAGAAGCCATGCTCAGCTCAAAAACACCATCTCATCATTACTTTTCAACCACTAATTTTTAGGCTGATACCAATACAAAACACCAAGAGCACTGGCTCTACCTATCTCATTAAATGACTTGCAGAAGTCACATTAGCTTGAAATATTCCTTCATGTCATACAGACACACTGGATTCAGTGTCTGCACAGAGAGAAATCATGTCTGGGGTTTGGTTTTAAATTAGCTTTCAGCTGACTGAGCAAAAGTTTACAATATCAATAAATTAAGATGAAATTCAATCCATGCAACTATGATATGTATTTATTAACTAGTTATCATATGTACTACAATCAACTATAATTATTATATGTACAGAAATCATACACAGTCTAAGGCATTATTTTTTCATACTTCATTATTTTTTCATTCTATATTGACACGAGTGTAAATGTCCATGAAATACCTTAAAACTCCTCAGTCCAAGATTTTCACAGTGCTCACCGTATTTGTTCTTTCATTATCTACCGCAAAATTGACAACATAGCAGCCCACATGTGTCGCAGAAATTTTCCTCACTGAAGATGGAAATGTGTAGCAACCCAGACAACCCACCAGGAACAGCATCCCCCCTTATTGCCAATAATTGCCTCCTTAGAATGGAGCAACGTCTGCCAGGACCACAGACATACAGAACATGGACTCTGGAAGGCACAGAGCAGATTAAGAGGCCCTGCATTTACAGGAGTGATAAGGAGCTGCATAGGGCTTCACTGAAAATGCAGAGGTGGCGGTTCATAGGACAATTTACCTCAGCTGTTCCAGCCATTCTGGCATTAGCCAGAGCCCTGTACATCAGCAGCTGATACAGACAAAAAGAGTGGCTTTATCTTAAGGTAAAATGTCTTTATTTTGCATACAGTGACTAAAGGGCAGGCTGCACAGACTCTTTGGTTTGAGAGACAAAAGACTGGTCCCACTCAGGAAGAGCTGCTGAAGGGTAGACCTTTCTTCTAGGAACCACCATATCAGAATAATGAGAAAACAAAGCTGACATCTTGAAAATTTCCAAGCAATACACACATCCTGGGAGGGTCTCAGAAAGGATGTTCCTGGTTTCCTGTACCGACAGTGGTATCTGGGCAGGCACCAGAGGGCACGTAAGCATGGCAGGAAGCCACCAGGCTGAGGACAGGATGAGGCAAAGAAAGGCTGGCAGAGAGCTGAGCCAACACAACAATGCTTCCCAAAACAGGGAGGGGGAATAATACATGTTCATGAGCTTAGATCTCCTCACTCTCCAATCATCTGGTAATATATTTAGCAGCTAGAGGAAGCATTTAGGAGCATATAGGAACAAGTATATGTGTTCATTTAAGAATCATTAACTAAGCATAGGGATCAAGAGCAAGCAGCCACACATGAGAAGCAGCAGTGAATGATTTGCTTTGTCAAGTCAAAAAAAGACAGAAGCAAGGAATTGTCCTTGACAAATACAAGCCAATACACGATCTACTGACATTTAGCATCCCCTTCCTCTCAAGTCACCCTACAGAGTTCGTCACTTGAACTTATTTCCTAAAATAAAAATAACAGTATTTAAGGATCTTACTAATTGGCACCTGATATGTTTTTGAAACTTGGGTGGGGTAAGCACAAAGGTTGATTTTATTTTGGTAAGTATTTCTTATCCTAAAAGAAGTTCTTTCATGTGCAACGTTTGACAAACAAATTTAGATACAACATTAATATTTAAAAGGAAGTATTCTCAGTTCAATGCTGAAAGCATTTGAAGATTCAGCTTCATGATTTATTTAAAAAATCTTAAAAGGCCATGAACATATTTTCACTGGAAGCAGCTGCTCTTAAGGCTACAGAACTAATACTTACGAGATGCAAAATATTACATATTACCTCAGATTTCAACAGTAATGATCTAAAAAACAGTATAATTTTGAAAACAATTTTTTCTATCAACTGCAAGACAAGATGATGATCTTTCTAAATCATTGCTTTCTACATAGCCATAAAGAACACAAGTCCACCCCACTGAACAGAAAAACGCCATTAAATACAGAATATAAGAATCAAAGGAATAATGATCATGTGTTTTACCTAAGATTTATCAAATTTGAAGGAAAAAAAAAAAACACATTGATGACTTGGTTATGGTTTACTGTTTCTGAATAAACACTTGGGAGAGAATTGCAAGGCAAACAATTGAGAGAGAAAGACCGAATCACTCTCTTGGTTTAAAAAAATATTTCTCTTTAATCCTTAAATTGGCCCGAGAGGAGTCAAATTACAGCCATTTTATTTTGCTTTGGTTCAGGTTATTTTTTTTGGCAGTACTTTAACCTAGCCTAACACTGCTACATTACAATCTTTTATGACTGAAACTGAGGCCAGAAATTAATTATTTACCAGAATTTTAAAAATCAAGGTAAATAATACTTGATACCACTAAGTTAAATTCATGACTTTAAGAATCTTATCAGTTTCCACACGTGAATTCACCATTTCATAATAAACATTCCTTCAAATATATGTATTAAGACAAAAAGATGAGGTTGCATTCTACAATACAGGATCATATTTCTGGATGTAGATATGAATACAGGTTATTATTCATTCTTTGACATTGTGCAGTTACACAGTTCTTGATACATCTGTGCCAAGTCACCTTTAAATGTGGAACTAATTGCAGATTAATTGAGGAAACTAGATAATGTTTTTAACAATGAGTTATGCACTATGATTGTAAATTCAGTTTAAAATAATAGTAATTCAGTTTAAAATAATACTTCAGTTTAAAATAATGCTTAAAGAGTAAATTTTGTCTGTATAAATACTTCAGTATACCATTATGTCTCTCCAAACACCAACCATTATGTTGATTCCAACACTGCAAATGAAATCAGTAGGAGTCATAGACCATTGTCAACTTAGAGAAGTATTTTTCTGAGGTTTCTTCACTTTTTTGTGTTGTTTGGTTGTTTTGTTTTTTTTTTAATTGCACAGAAATTCAATGATCTTTTTCACAGTTATGAATGTTTGCTGAAAGTCTGCAAAAAATATACTTCCAACTTATGTCAAGAATAACTGCATGACTGTAACTACATGCCACCTACAGCTGTCTCTAGAGGTACTTGTAATTTTTCTGTTAGAGGGGAAATCTCTGTAATGAAAGAAA
Organism: Chloebia gouldiae; assembly: GCA_003676055.1. Classification (NCBI taxonomy): domain Eukaryota; kingdom Metazoa; phylum Chordata; class Aves; order Passeriformes; family Passeridae; genus Chloebia; species Chloebia gouldiae. The sequence continues at coordinate 8,719,334 of QUSF01000005.1, read as the reverse complement.
TGAAAATCTATAGAAGACTAGAAAAACAAAACTGATTTTACATCTTCTGCACTCCCACAATATAAACCTAAATGCTGTCTTCAGAAGAAATTCTGACAAACCTACTTGATTGACATATGCTATGCCTAAAATGTTCAGCTAATTTGATAGTTTTGCAAAACTAAACCTTTGCATTATTGTAATTACTGTCTAAATTGAACTGTGATATTTTTTGTAGTCTATCTTCTCTCACAAAAAGAAGCCTATAAGCTTATTCACCTGAAAGAGACTATATTCTGCAACTATGACCACAGCTGAACTTTTATGTATTTGTAAATATGTTTTTCCAGTTGTTTAAATGACTACATTTGCAATTTCAGAAGCATTTCAAAAAAATTAACAGTATTTCATGTTGACGTGGTCTCACTACTTTATGATTATTTTGATATAAATATATTTTATTTGGATTTGATTCCTTCCTTTCAGAGTAACAAATTGGTACACTTCCCTACCAGGACAGCTCCTTCTCCAACATTGCAAAGAGCATAAACATCAAGTGAAAAATGCATAATTTCTAATTTTATTTCACTTTAGACTTTTTTCCAATTTATATTTAGACTGTGGATCAGTTTCAGAATCTCTCTAAAATCAAGCTGTGCCCAATGACTAGCACAGAGCTTTACAAGAAGAAGCCACCTCAGAAGTATAAGTTTAAAAAGCATCACCAGTTCAACCTCCCCACCTTTCTGAGGATGGCCAGGAGAGGAAGCACTGCTAAGAGGTTGGCATCACATTTCTACAGGGTAAGGAAATAGAAATATGCCCCTCAAGCATGGGCTGCCCACTCCATATTTGTTTCTTCCCATCATTGAATAGGTTCTACATTATGAACTCAATACATCTAAAGCCTGAGATCATTACAAGTCAAACAAAAAGGGGTTTTTTTTTAAGTCTATTGAGTGCTTCTTCAGATAAAAACTGACAAGAGGCAATAGCAAGGACATTCAGCTATTAAATGCAAAACTGCTGGATTGCATCTCCCATCAGCAACCCTTCCAGTCTTACCTGGTAGATATCAGAAAGGCTGCTGCTTCCTGAATCACTAGTGATGCTACATCCTGAGTGACTAGATGAAACGTGGGTCACCTGTGGGTGGAGACTGTCAGTAAGGTGCAGCTTTGTGAAATCTGCAGGAAGCTATAGGTGGAGCAGAAAAAGCATCATTACAATTTGAGGGAGATACACAGCAAAATTAATTAAAATCATACATGTCACACTTTACTCTCTGCCAGTACCACCTATTTAAGAAAATCCCTAGGGCTTGAGAATGCAGCATAAAATTTTTGAGTTATGCAGCTTTTTTAACTCATGCAGAGGTCAGCAAAATACCAGCAAATTATTGCAAATATAAGAGATTCGAGAAAAACATGTATCTGAGGACAAACATTAGTGAAGCAATATGCCAAAACTCTTCAGTAGCTTGCTGTGGAATTGGATAGAATTAAAATGCATATGAATATTGTGCTACTTCCAAAATCAATGGTTTCCTGTAGGACAGGAATAAACAAGGGAGTAAAGTCACATACTTCTTTAAAAAAAATAACCAGCACTGCTCTGGATTTGGTAAACTGTTGTTTCTCAAGTTGACAAAGTGCATTAGAGACAAGGAAAATCCAAGTCACTAAGCAATCCATTATACTTTGAGCCAAATAATATGACAGCAAATAGGAAATGTAGGAAGACTGACAATTCTAAAGAGCTATAATCTTGAAATTAGTTTGCTCACATGCAGTGCTGAAGAATGAATTGATACAGAATATTTGACCATTTAGCAATAATTCACCAAGATTTATGATACATATTTCTACTGTTGCTTTATGCTCACAGCTTCCATGAAAATCTTTAAGAATTGTAAACATTTCCAGACCATAGAAAGCAAGCTTTGACAAAGTAAAATATTTGCTGTCTGAAGAAATATTTAAATGCTCTTTCAGGGGCAAATTACTCCTCTTCCCAAGAAGCCTGCATCCCACAGCTAGTTAATAAAAGTATGTGAATGTATCAATTTTGGTGTGCAATAAATTCTTTAATAATTAAAACAAAAAATCTTTGTTCATTAATTTTGTTTCAACTCAGACAAGGCAGATACTCTCATCTCTAAGGAGTTGTGTTTGTATGAAAAATGTCATATGCAATGTGTTCACCCATGTCAATTATGAATGCTACCTTGGTGCTTGTTCTCCCTGGATGGAAATGGAAATAAGACCTCATTCAGCATTAAGAGGGAATAAGCCAATCAGTATAAAAGGTTAGGGGAAAATGTCAACTCCAAGTTACAAGAGAGTGTGCTAGAAAAAATTATTAGCTCTATACAGCTAAAGATACTGAATGATTTTACTGCTATTTGCCTTGTTTAGTTCTCTTTACGGAACATGCCCAGAAAGAACCATGGTTTTAGGATTTGCAGTGAAATTACAGACAACTGCAAACCTTAGTCTGATTTTGACTGATTGGCATTTCCTATTCTAAAACATCTGACCAGGATTTCTTCATTATCACAGAACGACTGTATCAGTGATAGCAGAAATGGCTGCATTTTAAATAATTCTTTCTTAGTATTTTACTGGAAAGAGAGGCTAAAACCAACAACCAAATACTAAAAATCCTAAAAAGCTACAGTAAGCCCAGAGCTAGATTTGATCTTCATCAACAAAGAAAAGGCAATTAAGAAAAGCAATACTCTAATACACACAGCCATGAATGCTGCCTCCAGAAAAATCTAGTTATGCTCACTACTGTTAATGAGGTATCAGAAGGAGAAAATACAGCATTAGGGACTGCATTATAGTATCTGTTGTCTTTGCTGCTTTACTTTTCAATCTGTAAGTTTGAATTATCACATAATGGAACCATATATACTGATATTCAGGCCACTATACTTTTTTTTTTTTAATCCTTTTTGAGCCATTCTGCAAATAAGTACAAATTCCATAGGTAGAATGCAAGGGAAATGAACTGTCACAGCTTTTGCAATATGTTGCCGACTACTTCTCAAAGTACAGTCTCTCATATTTGAAGCAGCCCACGTTTATTTCTAAGCAGAAATCCTACATATTAAGATACATGCACAAATTGTCTAAGATTCACACATTTAATGATAACTTACACAGATCTATTTTGAGGGTTTTATCTTTTACAAAAGGTAACTATTGCTATCTCCAATAAATATCAACTCCATAGGGAACTGTATATGAACAGTGTGGCACCCAGCCAAACATGCTCAATTTTATAGTGCCCTGCAAGTATCTCCATGTCATTAACAAAAACATTTATTTTTTATCAATGCATTAAAAATTTTAAAGAACCTTTCATCAAAGGAAATCCAGTTAGTATGTTAAAAAGTTAAATCAAGCTATTTTTAATATAATGGTTGCACTCTGTTTTAAATGAACATCAATTATTTGTGTGTCACTACTGCGCATAAGGCAAAAGGAAGAGGCAAGGGATCCCACAATAACTGATGGAATACACTGCAAATAAAAGCAAGCCTTCTGAATCTTTTTGGCTGTAGACAATCAGCTGAATGCTTGGTGATTACTGGTTTCAGAGTAACTCCTCAAGTCAAAGTCATGCTGCATGAGCTGGACTTGCCAAGTGGTGACAGAAGATCAGAAGCAGGCATTTCTCTTTAGGCAAACTAACTAGTCACTTTGATCCTAATCAAATAGGACTATTTACAAGCAGAAAGCACATGCTCATATCTTTGCAGAACACTACATCTCTGTGCTACATGCCCGAGAGCGGAATCCACTGCAACTGCCCTACCCCCCAAAGTTAAGGTGAGAGACTGCATGAAGAAAAAACTAAAATACAAAAATAAAATAAACTGAAGCATTTAAACTGTAAATTCAATGAAAAATGGGTGTGAGAAAATACATGCATTTCTATTTTAGTCACATCCTGCTGTTTAAAATACTTCATATTTGCATTGTACACAATGGAGAAAAAAGTAAAGCACTGATGACAATGAAAACCCACATTTGTTTAAGTCCTATATAAAAGTGTGGTGGGCTTGACACCAGATGCCCACCAAAGCCACTCTGTCACCTTATTCAGCTGGACAGGGGAGAGCAAATACATGGTTAAGGACAAAGAGAGAGTCCCCTCACCAGCTACTATCATGGGCAAAACAGACCCTATCTGGGGACAAATTAACTGCAATTATTATCAGTGGGATAATGGGAAATAAACCCAAATCTTAATTACTTCCTCCCAGCCTTCCTTTTTTCCTAGGGTCAACTTTACTCACAAATTCTCTACCTCCTCCCTTGCAGTGCAGTGGAGGGGCAGGGAATGGGAGCTGTGGTCAGTTCATCCCATATTACTCCTACTGCTCCTCCCTCCTTGAGTGGAGGACTCTCACACTCTTCTCCTTCCAAAGAAGGCAGTTCTCCAATATCACCTCCAAAGTGAGCCCTTCCCATGGGCCGTAGTTCTTCACAAATTGCTCTGGGGTTGGTCCCCTCTGGGGTCACAAGTCCTGCCAGTAAACCTGTTCCATTGTGGGCTCCTCTCTCCACAGGGTCACAAATCCCACCAGGAGCCTGCTCCAGTGTGGGCTTTCCACAGGCGTCCACCTGCTCTGGTGTGGGTGTCCTCCAATGGTTGCAGGTGGAATTCTACTTTCCTTTGGATCAAAATAGGCTGCAGAGGTACAGTTGCCTCACCAGGATCTACACCTCAGGCTGGGTAAATCTCTTCTGGGGCACCCAGAGCACCTCCTGCCTCCAGAGCACCTTCTGCTCTGGCCTTGGCATCTGCAGGGCTGTTACTGTCACATTCTCACTCCTCTCTTCTGTAGCTGCAATTGCACAGTTCTTGTTTTCCCCCCCTCCCCATTTCTTAACTGGGTTACCCCATGGATGCTACCATCCACCACTGATGAGTTCAGCCTTGGCCAGTGGCAGGTCTGCTTCAGCACCAGCAGGGTTTGTCTCCATTAGACATGGGGGAGCTTCTGGCAGCTTCTCAAAGAAGCCAACCCTGTGGCCCCACACTATCAAAATCCTGCCACACAAACCCAATAGCAGCCAAACCTTTTACTCCTGGAGCACAGCATTTCGTAAATGTTTTTCAGGTAAACAGAACAAGGACAAAATGCAACATTCAACAACCAGCAAAAAGCTGTCTACCCCAAACCAGGATATTTACATCCAATTTCTTACTTGCAGTGGAACATCATTAGAGAACACCATGAAACCATGCTATTATAACTCAGTGAAAAAACTTCCTAGGAACCATCTCCAGGCAGTTAACTTCATGACAATAGGTATGTTTGCTGTGCTGAGTATCACTTTATTATTAACTTATTAAGCACTCCATGCTTGTATTGAGCTATCATTCCGTTCTACAGTTTAGTACTGACTTTACTATTTAGTATAACAGTAAAAATAGAAGCTTTTTTGTTACATTTACATGGCTAGATCTAGAATATGCTATATCCACCAAACCACAATCAGGATGAGAAAGCCTAAGGACCTACCCCCTGCCTCAGAAATGCCACCTGTCACAGACTGACACCACAACAAATGGCATCAGAACTGATTTCTCACTTTTATCTTGTTTTACATTTTCATTAAATGACATCTAGTTTTAAGAAGTCATTCAAAGTAATAAGGATCAAAAGCGTCTTGTATATCTTACATAACAAGCACCACACTTAAGTACAGCTCTGTTGAAGCCAACACCTACAATACTTCTTCATTACTGAACACTTTCAGTCACACCATCAGAAGGAACTGGCACACAGAGTAAAAACATAGCAGGGTAATTTAGAAAAATTAATGCATGATTTGTTCTTAAGTAAATATAGTTTCAAAACACAGTACATGTACACTAATTTAAATAATTAATAATCATTAGAAAGGTCAGAAACTGTCCTGATACCCTAGTCTCAAGCACAACCTTTGCAAGTGGCCAACATTAAGGTGATATATCCATAGCTCTAATCACGTATAACAGGGACAAGTTTCTAGTACAAAACATGACCTGTTAAAATGGTTGTAACCTAGGCCCTAGTCTTAATTTGACAGAGGTGAAAACACTATTTCATATTTATAATGCAAGCATACCTACATAAGAACACACATTTTTACAGATCGCACACATGGATAGAAACCAGATTTAAAACAATACATCTGGGGACTCCCCATTTTTACTTCTTGAAAACCCGAAACCAAAAGAAAACTTAAACAATTACTTGAAACTATCTTAAGGAGAAAGATATATATCCATTTAGAGCTGTACAATACCATAAATCCTATCACATCTTCCCATCTTAAAAGCATCATTTTATTACTTCCACCCTCAAAGTGAGTCACCATGTTATGCATGCAAAACTAACAATTACTTTGCTCTGAATATGTTCCTCCTATTTTAAGAGCATCATTATTTTCTCCTACTCTGCAGCATGACTTTCATTATAACAAAAGGCATTTTCTACTCAAAGAATTGCTGGACTTATATATGAATACAGTATTTTAAAAAATATTAAATAAATTTTGAAAATGTTTACTGGACAAAAAATTAAAATCCTTGGATACAGCATTAAAATGTATGAGAACAGCAAAAAAAAAAAAAAGTGAAATTACACCAAAACATTTTCTTTCTTTAAATAATATTCCTCTTTTTTTGAGGTTTTGTTTTGGTTTTATTAATTTGGAATTTTATGTTTTTTTAAATGCAGTTATATGTGAAAACAAGTATAAATGTAATAACGTGAAAGACAGACACAAGAGTGTCATTTTAAATTGCCAGATGAATTCTAGTTAGAAAGCTTCAATATACCACTCATTTTAAGGCAAACAAAGCATATAAACAAAGTCTTCTACTGAAGGCTGCTCAGCACTTTATGAAAGATTTATAAAGCCTGCAAAGTGACTGAAGTACATTTGCAAAAAAGATGGGATTAAAGAGAGCAAAGGTGTAACATTCTGTTATGCAATTCCCAATGAATGATTTTTATATGTAATTAAGTGTTACTGAGACAGGCTGAGCAAGTAGACATAAAACTACATAAACTATCACCTTTATAGCCTCTATTTCCACTTTCTGAAATTGAAGAAACACAAGCAAGCACTGATCCTTCAACCTCCAAGCATCTGAACACTTATTCTATAGCAGCTCTTTACTAATGAAATAATAAAAGATACTATACAATAAAAGCCACCATAATAAATATTTTTTTGAAAAGCTTTTTATTCATTTTAAAAAGTTTTTTATTCCTTTTACAGATGACACACTTAGTCCCACAAACCTAAGTAAGTAAACTACAATGAACTGATTTTGGGATTCTGGTCTTTTTTCATGAAGAGCGAACAACAGCAGGCAAATAAAAGCAATAGTATGCCTTAGTCTTCCTCATTATTTTTTTCTCCACCCAAGAGAGAAATCCTAAAATTTTTATTGCACTAGAAAAGTGTAGATCACAAAGGCAGTATTCTTCAGTATACTCTAAAATTATTAACACTTGATTTCAATATTCTATATAAACATTTTTTATATAAAGTGTTCGCACATCTGTTGTATTTTGTATTTTAAAGCTATGCCCATATTTATGGTATTTAATAAGATAGGGAAGAAATATTTGTAATAATGCTGGGCATTCATCAACATGCTATTTCAACATAATTCTTTCACTAACCAAGAGAGACATCAAGGAAAACATTCTTATGGTTGAGTGATTTTAAACACAGCAGTAAATGTAAGTAATTACAGAACAATAAAGTAATTTCTATCGATTCTCTCTACAGACCTGATGCAGGCTGACATGTCCTTGCAGAATTAAATTTAAACTAAAAGTATAAACTATATGCAATTAAAATGAGGATGCAATTCCCAGGGAAGCAGGATTTCCTTCCACCTATGAGTGGAAAAGATTGAGAAGCTTCTATATATTTTCTAAGAAAACTTCTGTAAGACTTAAATAAAAACCTCCTGACTTGAATTATGTCTTCTGCACATATGTCTTCTTCACTTTACACAACAATACCTCATGTATTTTCAATCTCCAGAGTTTCCTCGAATAGACATCCTTTTGTGAAACTGTGAAACTTCACAGAGACCTAATCTTAAGAATGTTCTTCATCTTGAATCCAGCACAGGACACCACCTATGATCTGAAAATATTGCATGTAGATACTATTGCTGTTAAGCAGTTGTTTGCATACAAAGCCCACAGCAGAACACCTCTAACAAAAAACCAAACCAAAAACAAAAAGAAGGAAAGTAAAGTATTATAAGGACCTTTCCCAAGTTCTTAATTCTTTCCTCCATTGATATTTTGCTATAGCTAGCCTCCCAAAAAAACTATTCAGAGGTTCAAGCTAATGTAATGGGAGCTGCTGGTCTCAGGAAGAAAGAGAGAGAGAGTGAATGCACAGGAACTTCACTCTGCTTCCCTTACAAAACACACACTGACTGCCACTTACTGCACATCTCCTAGCTCTCAGCAGCTAATCCTATGAGCACTTCATGCATCAAATCCTTTGCTTGAAGGAGTATTGACTTCTGCAGAGAGACAGAGGTGGTAAAATTTAAATGGGTGTCTGAGGAATGAAGAAAAACCTCTCAGAAGCAACTATTTCTAAAAGAAAAGTAAGAAATACATCATTGAAACACATCCATTCTTATTTAATTTAACTACCTTCTCTGTTGTATGTCCAAATGTGTTAGCATTTCTTCTTCCTTTTGGAAGTATTTGAATCAAAGATTCAAGGCAGCATTTCATATTCAAAAGTGCCTTCTTCAGAAAACCTGGCATAAACACTATTCCTTCAGGAAACACAAATGTCAACTTATTGGCAACAGATCAAATTAAGTCGGGGGGGGAAAAAGAAAAACTGTTTTATACAAGTGTTTACAGCACCAGCGAACCCCAAATATGAAAGAAAAAGCAGCAGGATGGATTTGAACTGAATCATGCTAAACTAAACTAAATAACATTAAACAGTTTTCCCAAGTTTTAATCAGATTTCTGAAAATCCGAATTCAAACATTTATAACATATTTATAATGAACAGTATATACACACAAGATCAAAATACTTTTATTCAGCACTTACTCAGAAGCCTGTCTCAAAAAATATCTGGTTATAGTGTAGCTTCTTCACTGGTCAACAAAGGATAATTCAGCACTTATAAAATATGGTTTCCAAGTTATAGCAGTTCTGCTGCAGGCACCAAGCTAAAAAGACTGTTCTACAACTGTTTTGACTGTGCATATACATTTAAGTACTGACAACTCGTTGACATCCTTAACCACATGTAGAAATGTGGTCCAATATTTTTTTGTTCCAAACAGTGCAATGGAAGTTAAGCCTTCCAGAAGGGAGTTAAGTAAGATTTTCATATTTCAAAATCTCCTTTTTTCTTTTTTTTTTCTTTGTGTTTTTTTTGGTTGGTTGGTTTTGGTTTTGTTTGGGCTTTTGCTTTTTTTGTTAAGTGTCTGGTATTTTATATTATTTTGACTGCTTTACTTCATAAAGTGAACAGATTTAGGTCCAATCCTATTCTCAGTCACTCTGAACTACTGTGAGTAGCAGAATCTCTGTTCCAGTGTATTATGTCTGCATATGTCCCTCTATCATAGGAGGCCCCATTCCATAAGGGACACAGCCTATCACTCTTGGTAGCACCCTGATGTCCCACCAAGAACTTGCATTTAAGAGTGCTGACAGAGCCTGCACAGTCACACCCTCCCACAAACAAACAGCTTCACAATAGCACTGAATAAAATTGGGAAGGGAATTCATCTTACGGACATCTACATAATGAAAACCAAGAAGCAGGGACAGACAGTCACTGATGACTGCTTTTTAAGTTGAAGGAAAGACTGTTCTGAGGCATTTCAATTGACTTCTGAAATACCTCTAGGGAAAAAGTAGAAAACTGAACTCAGCCACTGAACTTCTGTAAAGGCTCCCCATTATTTAATATATATATATGGACGAGAAAATAATAAAGCTTGGCTTTGCAGAGATCTCTCTCTTGGGAATAACTGGTTTTCATACTAAGAAAATGCATGTTCTAGTTGACGTTTTTCCCACAGTAAGTATTTCTAAATACTTCCTTTTGTGGCTGTTTGGGTGCTTAATACACTGAGAGCTACTGCTGGTTTGGAAACTAAATGGCCTACTTTCAGGGCTTTTGGAGGCTTGTAAGGTTAAATTTTGAACTCTCTGGCCTATTACAACTAAGTGTGGGAGAGGAAGGAACAGAGAACCTGGTCACAAACTTTGTTTCCACAGGAAACCAGACAAAAGATTCATGCCTAAGGAAATAAAAGCAAAAAAAGTTGAAGAACACTAAGTGGGCACATATGTTTACAGGAAATGTTAATTCAAACATTTTCAAAGCAGATGCTTTAAGTCCTGCAGAATACTTTAAATAAATAATAGAATGCTTTTGTATATCTCATATACAGACTCATTTTGGATTACTTATACAGCAGTCTCACAAGTGGATGTGGGGGATGCTAAAATGCAATTACACCAGCAGGGGTAAAAATGATGGCACCCGAACTCAGATTTTATTTTCAGCTTTAAAGCACTGCTCAGAATTGAAAACCGCAACAGAAAAGTAAAGAGTTTAGCCCAAAGGTGGAAACATATATCCTGGGCACAATTTAAATGTTTAAAGCAATGACCTATGAAACGCCTACAGTTCCAAGCATTGAAGCCTCCCCATCAGTCGGCTGTTCCTACACCACACCACATGTTGGTGGGGTTTTTTTTTTTATACCTGATCAAAGAATGCTTCATAATTACAGCATTATAGCAACTCTAACAAAGCTTGGTGAAGTTTTTTAAACATTCATGAAATGATAGCTTAGTTTTGAACTGAAGCCTCTCAACCTGAACTACTGCACTTAAATACTGAACTACATCACTGAATTTTACTGCACTGAGCGAACATTACAATAGTAATGAAAAGTTAATTGATTCTAGAATAAAGAAAAGGAAATAAGGGCTACTTCAGTTACATTTTTAAAGATGAGATATGAAAGATGGATATACAAAATACCTTGGATCTCCCCACTTTCCAAGTGGTGGAAAAAATTTTTGTCATTGCTGTGCAAAAAGACACTGTTGAAAATAAGAGATGAGCAGTAGGAAGAGATGTGAAATCACACACTTTAAAACAAAAATCAACAGCCTGGGAAATTCCCTGTCAGAAATGACTGTGAAAAAGTTTCCATGTATCAGCTGATCAGAAGGTGACTGAATAGCTCAGGTGATGCAGCAGAAGGAGAACCCAATCTGATCACAGCATGCATCCTCCAGAAATATAGTTCTGGGCTCATCTCCACGACCCCAGCAGAGACCTTATTTGGAAATGTTGCACACATTCCCAGCTGTGTTTTTTAAATAAAGATGGCTTAAAGCCATACACATACATAGAGTCAGAAAAAAACTATAGGATTATAAGAAGAAAAACTAATATTTGACAAAGTGCAGGAAGAGCACAGCTTTTTCAGCCCACACTGAGAGAAAGATCACTATGCAGAAATAGAAAGGAGGAAAAATAAATATTATCAGTAAAAGGCAATGCAGGTGTAAAGCCTAATGAGCAGGAAGCAGAAAGAAGGCTTCTATCTAATGAACAACAGAGATTCTCCACGCCAGACTCCACAGGAGCTGTGGTAGAGAAGGCTTTCAAACTGAAGCGAGGCGAAGTTATGAGTGTGCTGCACAAGTGTGCAATGGCAATGACCCAGAAAATTCTTTCCAGATCCATGTCAATCATCCAAGCAGAAAAATCTTAAGTAAGCCTGTTGTTTGATATACTTAGTGTTCAGAAGCAGACCAACCAAGAAAGGAAGAAAAAAGACAAAATCCAACATGACTAACATAAAAACATCTTAGATGTTCTTATTCGTAGCTTCTTAGTAAATACCCAAGTACTCTGTACACTTCCAAAGAAAAATATTTTAAAGATATAAATATTTAGGGACCTTCTGTGCACAGATGCAAAAACTGAGCCCTTTCTCCAAAAAATACCATATTAACTGAATGAAATTTGATGAAAATTTAAAGAGAGACATGACTATTCACAAGCAATTAAATGCAAATTTTGTTTGAAGTCTGATGGCTACAGCCATGTCAATGCCACCCCTGGAGTTTTAAGTAAAGGATTATCTTTGCTTTAGAGTATCAAGGAATAGTTCAGGAGAAAAGTGGGTGGAAGTTTCCACTATTTTCCTTGACTGACAATGAAAGTTGCACACTTCTGCTTCACCTCAAACAAAAAAAAAGACACGAAGAATTGCAGTATTACAAATAACACACAAGTGGACATCAAAGCCCTTGCAAAAGTTGGTTTTTCCAAATATTTTGATTAGAGCATTTTTTAATATAAAGAAAAATGTATATTGCCATAATCACTAGTCTTAGCTTGCTAATTTCACAATATTGAGCATTTAAAACAATGTTACAAATTTTTTAAATAGTTGGACAACTACAAACAAGGCAATTAATTTTGATTGAAAATGGGGGTGATGTTATTTTCAAAGGTTAATTTCAAAAGAAGGATTGCTTAAAAAATCTTAAAAGCCTGTAGATAATACTACTCAATGCAAATAGTAAAAACTTTTCATATTTGCATTACAAATAGTATAGGTAGTCCTCCTATTTTACTGGCTAATGAAGAAACAGTACAGTAACAAGGTAACATGTTTTTAATGACAAGTATTTCCTTTTATACATGACTAATGTTGCAAAACCTTCAAATAGTATTACTTTACCATAACTATAATTTTTTAATGCTACACTAACATGACTACTAGTCAAACAGCTTTATTACTTATTTTAGGAGTTTTGCAAGTGCAAATGTTCTAATGCCATGGCAACACACCAAACCAGGGAATGTTGCTGTAACACCCCAAGCTCTGCTTGCTACTTTACTTTACACTTTTCCTCAGATGGTAGTCAAAGAAAATTAATGAAAATATTTTACTCTGACACAAGTTTTTAAAACTGTATGTGCTGTCACGCCATCCTGCATTCCTAATACTTCCATAGTTTCTATTCTGTCACACAGAGCAAGATTCCAGCTTCTATGAACAACTCAGCTATTAACTACTTTGGCCAGAAAACTTACTAGTGTGTGCTCACTGAGATCATCAGAGGAGAAAGACTAAAGGATGATTTTTCTTCTTTTCATCAAGGAGTCTTTAGGAAGTGCTACATTGCTCTCTAAATTCTGGAGCACAGTGCAGCAATAGCTGTGCAAAGCCATTTAAAAATTATTTACATATATCAACACAGAATCATTTTTTATAGTAATAATATCTCAAATAATTTTGAAACAACCTGCAGAGCTTTTCTTTGTAGGCCAAGTAACGTTTACTCAAAACTGTAATATCCAACACTAAACTTTATTAGCCTTCAACCCTGGCTTTTTTTTTAATTGCCTAATTTTTACAAATGCCCACAAAACAATGAGGTCCCATATGGAGCCCATTATAATCAAGGCTGCTTTAGAATAAGCAGACATTGTCAATTGAAGCACCATGTTATTCTGCTTAAAATGCTGACATTCACATGTGACTTTCATAAATTCACCTATTTGCATCTGTGCAGGTGTGCACACAGTTTAAATTATCCTGTATGGTCCTGCCTTGCATCAACAGCATCCTAAAAACACAACCCATGTAAAAACTTACATATTCTACTGACACCATGAAATGTTTTAGTGGTGTTTATTTAGGAAGGGATTTTTACATCACAGATTGCCAAACTGCAGGAAAATAAGCAGTACAGAAATCAGGTTGAAATACCAAGACCAGTAACTGCAGCCCATTCTACAAACACGATCACACAACATTCATCTTTTTCCTCCCATCTACCAGAAGTTAAACATTGGAGTAGTTTTTATTTACATGGTCAAGGTGGGTGCATTTACCTAAACTACTGCATTAAGTCATCTTGCAATGACCAGAAAATTTGAGAGCCAAACCAGCTGCTCATTTACAACAGCATTATAAAGGTAGTAGCTGTTTGCTGTAACACGTGGTGCAAGAGATTTAGAAAGTTACTTTCATAAAAGCAGTATACATTTTAGTCATTATTACATTAAACATGTTATCTCTGGATGCTCAACTGAATAAAACCCCAGTTGGAACACTGAACCTCCACTTCAAAAAAAAAAACCTAAAAATAACCATGCTTCTCTAACTCAGGAATTCCTAAGTTTAGTTTTCCCTGGGTACCATCATCACAGATGGGATACTAATGTACAATACTAATGGAAGTTGCAGGTGTAGGAGTGACATTTAACTGCCTAAACAACCTCTTCCTTCAACAGGAAATAAGTAGATAACTAGATTTTCTATATCCTACTGCTGACATGCACCCACTGTTTGGGAAACTCCACTTGAGTAACCTTTATTTAGGAAAAGCAGCTGTATTTTTCAGGGACCTTGAAAATATTTGCTAAATGGAAATTTCTAAAAGTCCTTTGCCCTGAAATGCAAGAAGTCTCTAATCTTCTCACAAGACACAAAGAACACCACCTCCAGAACAAAATTTTTAAAAATCCAAAACAAACAACAAAAACAAACAAATAAAAACACATTAAAAAAAAAACAACCAACAAAACCCCCAAAAAACTCCAACAACAACAATATTATCAACTCTTGAGAATGTATTGATTTGAAAATGAGCTAGACTGAATAGGACAGAAATTCCCAGAGTCAGACCATAGAAATTTTCAGAAGTCAAACACCAACAGGCAAGGAGAGGTACACCTAAATACAGGTTTCTGCAGCTATTAAAAGACACTAACACTGTTGTCATTTTAGTTTGGTTTTCAGTCTGCAGCTTCAGTTTTAAAATAAAACAGGAGTCTTCTCTGATGCTTAAAAAAAAAAAATCCAGTGAACAACCATTTCCAGATACAGAGTTAATTATTTAAGTAGTACGTTTTACTAAGGCATCAAAATCCATAAATTCATGCATTTTCCTTTTCCTCCTGGTTCATTAAAAGTGAGGACAACAGAAAAAAAAGAATATTCTACATTATTTATGTGTATTTAAGAAATATATAAATGTATAAAAGAAAGAAAAAAAATCCCTCTATAGCCAGCTACTTATTCAAATGTCAAAAAACCTAGCTGAAAATCCACTGGTCAAGCAGGACTTTCAGCAGGTCAAGACTGAAAAGGCAAATGAGACACATCCAAATCTAACATCTGACTCTTTTCTGAGAATACATGTTCCTCTTATTCCTAGAATTACATTAAGATTTAGAGGTCAAGCTGTACCTTGACTGGTGAAAGAGCACAGGCAAAGAGTGCGTGTTTTGAAGAGCCTTTATTTAGCTCCTTACATGCAAGGAAAAAAACATACACAACCCCCTGCCCCAAATGAAGAGCACAAAGAACTTACTTGGACTAAAGTGAGAACAGGGCTGATGGTTCAGCAACCTAGGACAGAGCTAACTAAGAAATAATCCCCAAAATTCAGTTTAAATTTCACAAAATCATGAATGATTTTTTTTTTCAACCATGACCAAACACATGACAAACAAACAATGTCCTTCATCACCCCGTTTTCAAGCTATCAATCCTACTACCAATAGCAAATGTATGGTTCAGTTCTGTACCCATGTTCTCTTTTTCAGGCTTCCCCATGCTTTTTGCAAATCATCCTGCATTAGACCTTCCTGACATTCATACAACCCCTACAGCATTTGGCAGGCTGGCGGGCACACAGCAGCAGATAGGCATTTAGGAAACAATGCCATGGATGGGGGCCTAAGAGCACAGCCCAGCTCCCATTCTTCTGGCTCTGCAGGAAGAACAGCAGCATGGAACAGTACGAGCCTATTTTTAACAATAAAACAAGCCAACATGACTGCACACACAAAGGGAGACCCACAAAATAGAACAACGTCATTTTTATGAAATCATTCTTCAGAGAAGGAATAAAAGAAGAAAGCTTTAAACCAATTCTTCTGACTTGCAAGGTCACAGTTTGGAGTCAAGCTATAAAGTAATGAATCCCACCTAGTGTGTTTGTCCAAACGACCCAGCACACAGCACCTGTGCTTGCAAGAGAGTGACAGCCTGCAGTCAGACAAAATGAGGCAGTATTTATAGACTGAGTGAAAGAAATCCCAGGCTGAGGTATTTGACCATCAGGCTATTTTTCTGGGTTTGCAGCATGATTCCTGGTTGTCCCAATGTCTCTGAAGATCAGATAACAGCAGTCAGCAAGAGGATGTATTACTGTCACCAAATGCTGGCACATGGTCACCAGCCAAGCCTGAGACAGTTGAAATAAACAATCTACAGGTAGAAAGGGCTACATGGAGCTACATTTGGCATTTGTTTGCTTATTAACAGATCCTAAATGCACATATAATGTAATACTTTGCCCTTCCCTACATTCTAACTTGCAAGCCTGCTTTTCCTCTATTTTGAAAAGCAAGTGGCTCTTGATCCATGCTGAAAAGCTGGAACTGAAAGAGAAGGCTGGTGTTGAACCAGTTTGCATATTCCCAGTCCAAAGGAGAATTGTCATCTCCATCTACATCTAAGAGCTGGAAGTGCCATGGAGGTATGCATACATTTGAGTGTAGAAAGTCACAACTGTTTTCACATTTAAAGCAAAATCTTTTGACATTTTGTCAAATGGTTCAGAGCTTTCTGCTGTTTACAGAAGTCACTAAACAAATTCAGAAGACATGTACGGAAAACTTAGAAAACCCATTTGATATAAAGGAAGGGTAGTCACACTCCATACACAACAAAGGACGGGAATTATTGAAATGGTAGCAGATCAAATAATTTTATGCCTTTTTAAGGTGTTCTGGACAGGGTTTGAAAGGAACATCATATTAGTGGAGACATTAACTTGACTGCCTATATCTCAGGACTTGGTAAATGATAGAAAACTACTCAGTCCAAGCTGTGAGGTTTAGCAAGCTACTTTCCACTTAGGAAAATTCTCTTTCACTTTTCATGAAAAGGGAACTAAACATGCCAGGAATTTGTATTCCAGCATCTGCAATGGAGACCAGTGATTGCAAAAGGACCTAAGGCCTTATTTTTAGCTTTTTGAGTAGCTTAAGGTTTAGGCCAAGTATAGAATTCCAGGTTAGCTGAACACCATGAATCAACTGGTTCATGGCAGCAAGACTCATATTTGCAGTGAGAGCAACCCACAAAAGACAAATACAGCCTTTTGCCCAAAGGACCAACATTCTTGCTAATGGAATTAATAAAATCTTACAGTCTAGTAACCAAGTCCAGCACCACAAGAGTAAATTACAAAGAACACACATACAGAATTTCCTATGTTCCAGTTATTTCACCAAATTTTGTGAACCTTCATGTTTACCTAGTGACAAATAAAATCAAATAAATTTAGGCAATAGCTGATATCCATCCCTACACCTCAGACTTATTAGGGACCAAGCAGCAGCACCACTTGTCAGGTATTATTATAATCTAAAGCTATTTACCTTCAACATCACCCACATAACAGCAATGCAATCTCTTGTCCATCATCTGTCCTCCTAGTATCCTCATACAGAACAGGAGATTTGGAAGGAATGATAAACACTCCAATAAATTTTAGCTTCTGGGCACAGGATCAGCTTTCACAAGTAACCCACTGAGCAAAGACCCCTTCAGCACAGTTTATTCTTCTCCTGGTTCTCAAGTGAATCATCACCATCTCAAAATGAACAGCAAAAAGACTACTGGCAAGCTGACAAAATTGAAATAACCACCAACTATCCAATTCTGGGATACCATACAAGTGCCAGTGACATTTCTGTAACAAGACAGATGGATTAAGCATCCAGAGGTCAGAATCCTAAAAACACTGCAGAACTGCTGGAGTTATGCCACACTTCTCTTGCTCTACAGCTACCACATTCTTAAATACAATATTGGCAAAGAAGTGTGGTGGGTACAAGATTCTTTGGTCAAGGGTAAATCTCAAGACATTCATATTTCATGTTTCTCAAATCCTTAATATTAACCATATTTCTTAAACACTGGAAACACTGGTTCAGTATTACACCCACTAGCAAAGTCCTGAAATACCCTATCAAGTGGAATTTCTTCTCTTTCTAGTAGTATTACTTCTATTAATTTCAAATTTTAGAAAAAGCTATAAAGAATCCATCAGTAGTAGTACATAAATAATTAATAGTCTGGTCATATATCTGCTGTTGCAATTAAGGTATCAAAAATTGAAATCAGATTTTTAATAAAATCATCCTAAGATCCTGAAAATCTTGACTCTATTACAGTCAAGCAAAAATCATACCACTGTGTATTCAATGAGGGATTAGTAAAATTAGCTCAGTTTCAAACATCAAGGATGATGTTAAGGGCTAATTTGTAGCAATTTAAAGCCTAGAATACAGCAAGGAATAAAAAATGTGCAAGACAATTGAAGAAAAACAAACTTCAAATAAGCTTTAAAAAAATTATACTTCAGAGTTTCCAGCACTAACATCATCATCCCAGAGTGCTGATGGTCTGAACATAGCCTAAATATTTAGACAATTCCAGTTGAGAATTTAGAAATCATAGTTTGCAATGCTCATATTCATAAATCATTCATTTTATCTCTTGAAATTTCATTGATTTTGCAGACAACCTGTAAGTTTTCAAGTACAGAAATATTTTGCAGATAACCTTCAGGTGATGTTAGCAGCAGAATACAAGACATGAGACACCTCCCCCCTCTCTTTTTGCTGCTGGAGTCGTACCCACAGCAATCACAACTGCAGAAAAAAGCAGCACAACTCACAGCATTTACCAGTCCTCTTATAAGCTACATGTCTCTTTACATATCACTGAGACCCCCTGCCTTAGATAACTAAAAATTAAATTTCCCCAAAAATCTAACTTACTTCCTCTCACTGGAATATTTTTACCAATTTGTTCACTAAACTGTTAAGTTTACATCACTTGGAAATTAAGTACCAGCATTAAGTATCACTGATTAAAACCCTTGAGCCAGTATTCAGCAAGGGGCTGCAATTTTTTCACAGGTGGAATAATGAACTTGAGATACTGAGGCACAGGATTTCCTTAGTTTTCTTAGTGCTTGCTTCCAGTTACAATGAACTTCAGGTTACTCATTGTGTATATTGTGAATGTCATATATAACTTATTTTTAACTTAGGCTACTTAACACAACACATTATCTCTGCTTTTTAGAGTTTCTCTTCTTCCTATGCCTTTATTAATTCATAGAATCAGGAGCAAGTCAACACTATGTTAAGGGATTTAGGATTTTTTACTTATTTTGATGTTTGGGGCTTTTGGTTGCTTGGATAGTTTCTGATTTTTGTAATTGTTGGGTACCAGCAGCTCTCAATTTCAGCTAGATTTTCAGCACATCTGATGATCAGGCGGGAGTGCCAACAACTCAGTAATAATAAATAGCTTTAGTCTCTCAGTCTCAAAATAGCATTTTGGAAGAAGCTGACTTTCCTTTTCAGGTTCACATCTGCATTGTGACTATAAATGCCACATTAAAGTATGCACGATCAAAAGCATCACTCTGAAAACACTCAAACAGCACCACTACGTTTGGCCACTTCAGAATACAAACCAGAGCCATAATACTGAATATGTTGTAAGGCCTGAAACTCTCTTACTTCATAAACATTCAAAAAAATGCCCTACTGGGCAATATTCTACATCAATTACCCACAATGACCTGAAAAAATTTTAGATGCTTCATTACACATAGATGGCAGTCTTTCTGGTACGCTTTTGAGGTTGGTTTTTCTTTTTTTTTTTCCTCTTCTCTCACTTTGAAAGATGCTGTGCAATCCCCAGGCATTAAAGTCATAACAGAAAGATAGCAGGACATCCTCTATGTGCCAAGGATGTTCTCATTGCCATCTCTACAGGTCACTAAATGCATTCACAGTCATTCCTCTGAAATGACCCAAATTTTGCCATTTAGAAGCTTTTGGGGAAATCTGCAGTGAAATGCTGTCCAGCAGAACAGGAATATAGCCAGAGTCTACCACAGATCTCTGGTAAGATGCCCGGCAAGTCACTTAAAATCAACCTTTCATATGATCATTAGGCTGTGAGTGTCTGAACTGGGCCAATATAGAAAACTCAAGCAACAAAATCTACCCTTTAAATGCTTCTTTATACCTTCCTATGCTGTGGAATGACCATCTTAAGCTCTCAAAATTCTGCCCGTATGTTTTGCCAAAGATTTGCTTCAGCAGACCTTACTGAAAAATTAAGATAATGCCACCCCCGCAATCCTTTAATTATTTGCCTGAACACTGTAGTTACAACATCTTGAAAAGCCACAGAAGAGAATAATATTTATGCTTTTCTCTTCTGAGTAAGACTTGGATAGTACACCATACACACAACCTGGCCTTTTGAGCAATGAAGCTAGCCCAAAACATCAAACAACTGCTCATTAAAAGCTGTCCATCTTGAGATAAATCTTGTAGATGATACATGGTCATGCAATTAAAGATTCCATCATAATGCAGTTATAAAGAGGTGAAACACTATTTCTAATCACATGAAAAATCCACAACCCATTTATTGGCCTCCAGTGAGGAATTTTTTTTTTTTAATACTCAAATTAAAAGGAAAGGAATAATCGGAAGAGGCCAAACCAGAAATCTGGTTTCAATAAGGGCTAAAAATAAAGGAGCCTAACAACAAAAGAAGATAATCTGTATCAAGTCCCAGAGCAATGTAATTCATCAAGATGAACAAAATCATAACTATCAACAGATGCAGCAGCTAACAGGTCACTACTACCTAGACAGAGCTTTTTCATGCATCTATTTTTTGTTCCAGATACTTATATAAAAACAAGGAAAAGCTTAGCAACTGTAGCCATCTGATCACAACACCACACCTCTTTTCCACAACTTAGAAGTGCTGTGTGATGCTCATTCAAAGGACAAATAACTACATCACGCTACATTTATTATATGAGTCAAGGAAAAATACTGATGATCTCTTCCAGTAACAGAAAATTATTTCTGGTATAGTTCTAGATTTCTTAGGAAAGCATGCCAACAGCATCCTTTACTACACATCCAGCTAAAAGAACCATATTTGAACACTCCCCATTCAAGACTTTTCCTCAAAATATCATTTGTTTCCTTCTCTTTCCTGGGAGGGAAGGGACCCCTAGCACATGGCCACAAATCTTTGTGAATTAAAATATGGTAAGAACAACCCAAAAATTTTACTTACTGCTTCCAGTATTTTTTAGTAATTCAAGAGAGATTGAGCACATCAAAGATTGCAGCGCCCATGATCACTAAAGTGTCACTGTGCCAGCAGTGAAACTTGTCCTTTTTTAGCAGACTTTATTTCAATTACACCTGAAGTAAAAATATACTTTCTTACAGGTTGTCCATAAGTCACTCCAATGTATTGTGCAATTCATGAGTTGTTAATCGTTACACAGTCATACAAGAACTATCCATCTCAAGTCCCATTTTTACAAGTCATTATCCTGTCAATTTTTTCATTTTGTTTTTTTTAGTTGACCTTGAGTAAAGTTCCTATGAACAACAGATACAAAGGAAAAAGAGAAATGAGATCAAAAGCTAACATCTTACAAGGCCCAAGACCGCAATAGGAACCTTCACACACTAGACCTTCATGTGATTTTTTTCCACATAATAAACCAGGTATCAGATGCAATGTGTGAAGCTTGTCAAGAGATTGTTTGACCATCCAGAAAATAATATTTTTTGCAACACCATTCATCTTCCTAAAATTTAGGATTAGGAAAATTATGATGAAAGCCCTACAAAGGTGGTTGAGAGGACTCCTATAACCAGCAAGGACACAGCCAAACATAATGGACCTACTGAAGATACCCTATCCCTGGAAGTGTTCAAGGCCAGGCTGGATGGGGCTTTGAGGAACCTAGTCTAGTAGAAGGTGTCCCTGTCCATGGCAGAGGCATTGGAAGAAGATGGTCTTTAAGGACTCTTCCAACCCAAACAATTCTAAGATTCCTTTAATTACACAAAATCTGGTAAAGTACTTCCAATACAAGAACTAAGCAAAAGTATTTTTGCAACAACCCTCCTTTAATTTCTCTGACATCTTTCACCCAGAGCATAATTTTACTCCCTGTTAAACAGATGACAGCAGTTGTGTATCAAGGAACACTACTCTCAGATATGTGCTTGTAGCACCACTTCAAACTCCAATTTATGAAATATGAGGTGTGCAACACCAACACACTTGATTGATGCAGCTGACTTTATTTTTTATATTAAAAAAAATCTAGGAAACACAAGAGTATTTTTTTATTCTTCCTCTCTCCATTTTCACCATGATTAACACAATGGCCAGTCTGCATACCACTTTCACAGAACAGAAGATTGAAACCATATCCCTCATTCCCTAACTAAACTAGTGTGAAATTGAGATTTAAGCATTAATTAATTAAGAAATTAAGATTAACAGCATTAAGTAAAATTAATTCACAGAAATTTGTGAAACCTTGCACAGGAAATGTTTGCAGTCAGTTCCAGCTTGGAACTGAATTTTGCATTCAGTTCCAGCAAATCAAGCTGTGAGATTCTGGGTAGGGATGTCACAAAAGTAATTAAGCCTCTCTCCTTGAAATAAGTTCAAGTCAGATATCAATAAAATATTTATAATTCTGGGAACATACTAACATGAAAATAACTCATTACCAGAAATTATTAATTCAAGAAGTTTTTCCTCTTAGGAATACTAAGATAGACTCCTATGCCTTGGAACTCCAAGCTTCCCTTCCCTCTCTATGAAAGATTTACATCTTTCAGTCTTACCTTCCAAGGAAAATAATGTGTACTTGGTGAACAGGCATGAAAAGTTTCATTGTTAGAGCAGTCGTTTTTGCTGAGCTAGTCTGTGTCCCAACAGTTTAGTTTTAAAGTTCTATATAGTCTTTAAACTATGTCTTTTTTTAATGCAAAATCTGCAACTGCATGTCGGACAGTATGATTTCTTTCTCTTGTATATATGGGGACATTTGTAAAGCAATACCTTGACCTTTTTTCTTTTATTTTTTCTACATTTTAGTCCAGTCTCCGTTTTGGAGAGTGAAATTCATCTCTATGATTTAAACACCTCAAAGTTATACAACTAGAATATGACAGAGTTTGTGATGTAGAGTTTCTAAAAAGCTAGTTCATTTTTTTCCTTTATCTATAAGCACTTATTTAATATCAGTTAAACTTGTTGTTCTACCAGAGTAAATCTAGAACTTTTCATTGACATTCTTTGGATAGGAGAAAGAGCAGGAAAACATAGGTAATACATATGCAGCTTTTTTTTTTCTTTTATTCCTATTTGCAAATTCAAAGTATACTATTCCATTTCAGCTTCTTCAGTGCTTGAGTTTCAGGAGGAAAGAAGGTGGGTTATGTCTGGGTTTTTTTTAGATTAAGTTCTAAATATTTCATGAACATCAAACAGTTTGGTTACATGAACTCCCTTATACTTAGAATGTAATTAACAAGGGAAAGGAACAAAACAGTCTACAATAAGAAACTGTGATATGTTGCTACAGGTGTAAGAAAAATTCACTGGACACATTTTAAAACATTTCTAAATTACTTTTTGTATTTCTACACAAACACTGAATTCTTGCAAAAAAAAAAATGTTCTTCCTTCAAAAAGTTCCTGCTATCATCTCTTCCCACTATTTATGATTCTTTAACTGTATCTGCTGAAACATACTGTTCACATTCTCATGTGCATTCTAAGACACAGTAGTCACAGAACACATATTCATAAATATCTTTTCAAGAAACAAATTTTAAGATTGAAAACTATATTGAACCATATAAAATCTAGCATGAAGGTTTAAACATTTTAACTGAGCAATAATGTTCTATACATTTTTATAGAACTTACAGAACCTTTTTGTCATGCAAAACCTAAATTTCTAATTCCTGACACCTGAGGCCTTGTTAAATAATGTTTGCTCTTCTGCTTATGAATGCATTTTTCCCAAACAATAAACACAGGCAGCCTATGGGATTAAAGCATGACAAAGGTGTAGCTGACTCATGGGATCAATTAGAAAGCATCAGTACTTATGCCTTTTGTTCATTCCATGTTTTACTAACAGTTTCTGCATTTCAGCATAAGTGTATCACAGATGTTCAACGCCATGCTACAAGGCAAAACTGCACTAGTACCACACACTAGACAGAATAAATCTATTCTTATCATCACCTACAATTATATCACTTGTTATACAGCTTACATATTGCTTTAAAGTTTTAACAAATGCATAATGATTTTAACTGAATGCTCAAAGCTTCCCGCCCAACCAAAGCATGTCAGCATTTTTTCAGTAAATTTTTAACATTCAAAAAGAGCCTACAGAGTTGCCTTTTTTAAGCTAAAAACCATTTCAATACAGCCACCGACATTAATGCCATCTCAGGTACAGCTTTCCCTCCAAACCCACTATTAAATCCACAAGCAGGAAAGCCAGTGAGCAGGAAGACAAGCAACTTCAATCTCCATGCAGTTTGCCCGTGACAGGTTATTGATAGAACAAACAGAATTTGCAATACTTACTGAGTGTTTCTCCTGCTGGCCCATAACTCCATGGTTAGCTGGGATTGCAAGTGGTTTCATAATGAAGAAACATAAGCTGAACTGAATTTACACATCATGTACCAATTTCTTATGGATGGCAAGTCACCCTCTACAGCATTAAATTAAAAAGAGGCGGAGGGGGTGAAGCCAAGCTGGAGCTAAAAGTGTCACTACTGGTAAGCTCAAAACCCCCCTCGCACTTGTAGTGCAGAGCAGCAATCCGAATGACGGCGTCTGTCTCCATTTTTGCAACACTCAAAGTCGAAGCGTGTCAGGACGCACAGAGCCTGATGAAACCCTACATATCCAGCATCTATTCAAGGGAACAAAACCATTCTCTGAGCATGAGGAATGGGAAAGGGTGGGGGGGGGGGGGGAAAGGAAAAAAAAAAAAAAAGCTAAAATGGCTGACTGCACAGAGACTCCCTCAAAAAGGCTTAATACTGTATTATATTGGTCAGGGTGCAGGAACCAGCCTCCAGCACTCAGCCAAGCATTGTTAATACTCCTGTTTCATTTGCAATCACACACTCACAAATGCAGCGTCCCCCCTCCCGCCAGCACTACCCTGCACTCCCCCAAAATCAGGGCAGCGCAGACGAATAGGGACCTCCTCCCCGGGCTGCTAATGATGCTGACAGAGTAGTGACCAGTGATCTCTGTTCCACTCAGCTAACCAAGTTTGCACAATTAATCTCAGCAGCATGACATTGATGGGCATTTAATTTTATGATGCCTGTTCCTCACAATCGAGACAAGCACTTCTACCGCCCAAAGAGTCAGCAACAAAAATACAACAGTTACACACACAAAAACCCAGAGAATCATGAGTCTGAATGCAATACGCCAATATAATTACGTTATTGTGCTTACTTTGGAAGACCATGGCTGCAGGCAGTTGGCATAGCAACGCACAAGGAAAGCCATTTCCTGGGTAGAAAGAATGCTTCCTTTTCTAAATAAAAAATTCCTCTTAGGATACAAACGGCATTGCTGCTTCCTGCAGAAAGCAAAGACACTGAAGTCTGTCTCTTAACCTGCACACAGGCACACACTCAATGCAGTTCGAGTGATGTAAGTGGATTTCTCTCTCTCGCTCTCTCTCCTCTCCCTCCCTCTCCCTTTATCCACCGAAATATTCGAGTCAAATGGAAGACACATTCCTAGAGGCTCGCTCCCTCTGATACTTAACTGTTTCACTCATTAAGGTAGAGATGTACAATGCAGATAAAACAGCAAGCTTCTGCCTGTGTCTGGTATCAGCCTCGGAAGATCAAGGCATCCCCAGAGGGGAGGGATCCGTTCGCTGCTGGCTCCTAAGAATATCACTGAAGTCAGGGTGGGAATGAGGACCCACATTTACCTCGCCAAATCCTGAACTGAACACGACTTTACAAGAAGATATGCTAAAGCAGAGATACCACCTCCCTTTCCTCCCCCCCCACCCAAAAGAGAGCTGCTGCAGAGCTGTAAACATTTTTATCACGTATTTACAAACAGTGCACTTGATGAACTCGCTCAGATTTTCAGCAGCTTTGCCCTTTCACAGGCCAGAGACATCCACGCACAGGGAGTGGGAGGTACATGTCCAGACACCTTTAATATACCATTTCAAGCCTTTCTTGAATGGGGCTCCTGCCTCTCCTTGCACACTGAATACACAATTTCTACTAAAAACAGACAGGTATACTGGCAGTGGAAGAGATTGACATAAATATGGCATTTTTAATTCTCCCCTCAGAATGTAATTGTATCTTAAACTCAGAAATGTCTCTAGTCACACCCATTTACACTACACCCCTTCTTACACTGTATTGGTAAAATCATACTGCAGAGGAGCTGAAAGTCAAAAGGGATGTGCTCAAGCAAGAAAGTGTCAGCCCCGTATAATGCACCTCTTAAGTGCCTCCGGTTTGTACCACCTGACATAGGAGTGACCAAGCCAGGCACATGAGACACTTCCATTAGTCTTCAACTTTAGTACAGTTCTCTGTAACATCTTTACAACACGTTCGTTAAAATCAGAGACCACCTGGCCTTACAATAACTTCAAAGTGGGTTGTTTTGGTTGGTTTTTTTTCCCAGCAAGGACAATAGAAAAAAAAAAAAACAAACTTAACAGTTGTTACAGAGGCAAAATACACAGGAAAAAAATTGGATACTACATAATGCTATGTCATACAATCTGCAGCTGCCTTCCTCCAAATTAACATGTACACTGATAATGAGCTTAGTTTGTTATACATTGATTTCCTTCATTCCTGGCAATCATTGCTAGCAAATGAGGCAATAAAAATTAGTGGAAATGAATTCTAGTAACAGCAGAGGAGATCCTGAAATAATCCAGTCTATTTTTTGCAGAATTCTTCAATGGACACAGTTACATATACAACATCTTTTAAATTGAATGTATTTACATTTATGTGTGTTTAATGACACTTATGCCCTTGGACTTCAATATATTCTAAAAGATAAGTTATTCTTTAAATTATTAAATTAGAACAATTAGTTTAGAATTTTGAAAGTCTCTGTCATGTGCCAGTGCAACTAACAGATGATTTTAAAACATTAAATTATGCTTAAGCCTTGTAAAACAGTTTAATGCTGAGCACAATCAATTTTCTGATGAAGTGCTGATTAGAAGTAGCAGAAGTTACAAATTCATGGAAGCTTAGGCAAACCCTCTCTAGTACAAAATTTAAAAATACTACTTGTTGACAAAGCAATTAAAACCCTCTTCAGTCTGACTGGATGGCCTTGTGGTTAACACCATGATCAGAATTTGAATATTTTATGCTCATGCCAAGAGAAAAATTAAGTTCTGCTAAAACAGAAACATCTCCCCAGCGCGGGAAGGCAGTACACCACTTTCTGAACTCCGTCACATACACAGCTATCAACATGAATCCGCTCTGCATCAGCCTCGGAAGATCAGTTGCTATTTCCAGCTAAAATCCAGCATAGGTTTCTGTGCCATAAGCCTTCACAAGTAACATGGAAATATGATTAAACCCATCAAAATAGTAGTGAAACACAAAACTTTCATATAACTTTGCCATGAAACACTTTCTTGCTACTTATGCTGGTCACCACTGTACACCTCTACTCATCTGTTAGTAAATTAAGCCAGTACTTTGTCCATAAATGCAAAAAATTTTATTAACCTAACAAAGTTTAATTGATGTTTACATGCATCAGACTGAGAAAACTTTGTGCTTTCCAAAACAGAGAAATGAGCCTCAACATGTGAAAAGTGACATTTATGAAATTAACATGACATTTATGAAATTAATTTATGAAACTGACAGCTGCTTTATGAAATTTAAGAAATTAGGTGAAGACAACACCACTCTCAGACAATTTGTGAGCCAAAACAGTTTTAAGAATAAATGGTCGATTCCATTTCCCTACTCCTCCTTCCTCCTCAACTACCACCACTTCCAGGTATGGTGTGATTGTACGTCCTGTCCCTGTTCCGTTCAGAAAATACTCTCATATAATTTATTTTAAAGAAGAAAAATTAAATTAGAAGTCCAGTGAATTGTTATAGGTTACAGTGAAAAAATATTGGAATTTAAATCAGTGTAAAACACAAGAACAATATATTGTGGAAAGTTTCTATTACAAACAAGTATAAATACATCACAGAAAATCCAATCTGCAACTTTCTGTTCATGGATTTTTCAAAACCCATTACTTAGACTTAAAAGTTGCAGGGGTGGGGGGGAAGGCAAGACAGTTTTGCAATGGTTTTTAAGCTATTAAAGTGAAATGTTCATAAACCTGACATTCAATAATTGCACATATGAGCTATCAAATACTGTATGTATTTTTTAAAAATCTAGTGTTCCTTTATGAGCCACAGAAAAGAAAATTAAAAAGCCATTTCAAAAGCGACTACAAATGTATGGACATCCTAGGACAACCCCATAGGATTAGGGATTCACAATCAAAACTGAATTCTAGATAGGAATTGATAGAGATCTCAGCAGCATGTATCATCTGACTATAATATCTCTCAACTATTTTACATTCCAGAACATCATCTCACATGGATATCATTCTCCTAAGCAGTGCCAACAATACCTGGAATATTAAACCTTTAATGACAAATTACAAATGCTGCAACAACAAATTACCTTAATTCCTCAGTTTTAAGCAGTTACCTTAACTCACAACTGTTTACAGAAGTACTTAAATTTTTATACAGATTACATAAACAGAGACCATTCTTTTCCTGAAGTACCTCAAAATCCGAAATTATCAGCACATTTCCCCCTTCCCTTTAAACACAATGTAAAGTATCATTTCCTTCATGTTCAAATACCTAGTCAAAAACCAACAGAACACTCTAAGGTCACTGAATTTACTATCATTGCATGACTCCAGTGGCTAGAAAAAACATTCACAGTGAAGGGACAATTACACAGATATTACACAGCTGTGTAGGTGGAATAATAGACAACTAAATTGAAGAGTGCAAGAATGTAGTATATAATTTTAAGGAAAATAAGGCAGACCTATCTTCTCTTTCCCCCATCCTCCTCACTTGGAAAGAACTGGAAGTTTAAAACTTAAATTTAAGCTCAGGGCTATTGGACACAAAAATGCTAAAGCTCCCAGGAGCAAGCTTCTGAATTTTATAATGTTGGTGTTCTCTGCCTCCCACTAACCTTACCAGAGAGATTACTACATAACAATCTGTTGCTCCCATCAGATTTAAAAACCCCAACTGAAACCACTAAAAACCCAGAAAAATAATTCACTCAAAATGTTATGATACACTTAAATGTCCCATACAATACATAAATCTTATTCTGAAGTATTCAGACAAATTTACTGCCACCAATTTAAATCTCTGGCCATTTGACCTGATTTCATGCAAATGAGTTCCTATTTATCAGCATAAAGCATATGGGACAGTCTAGGCATAGCTATCCCTATTAGTATTTTCTCAAGAACTTTGAGAGCTTTAAGTAGAACAGTTGAATAGAAGAATATAACCAAATATGTTCTCCAAGGTACTAAAATACCACTTTGGCCAAAACACACAGATAAAATAACAGTATTCACCACTTTTTTTTTTTTTTTAATTCATAAGGCTGTGGCACTGCCACCACTATAACGATGTTCACTGCACAACTGGTGACACCAAAGCAAGACTTACAATGGACTGGTGTGTGCTGTTTTGATAACACATTTACTAATGTTACAGACCATTTGAACAAATGCCCTTCTGTTGAACTGCTGCTGCAGATGAATCTATAATCCAGATCTTTAAAATAATGACAAGCCCAGAGCAGTCAGGCTGGTGCCTCAGCTGGGTGGATGTGCCATAGATTGCCAATCTTCCCTCTGACAGCAGACTCATTTGTCACCTTCTGTGCACAGCTCTGCTTTCAGTACAGCAAACTTTTTATTTGCATGCCATCCATCTTAAAATGGGAACAACATATAGTATTCATCTAAAATACTTACCATCAAAATCTCTTATGTTGGACAGCTATGTTAGAGCAGATACGAGGAAAACCTATGGATGGTCACGCATCCAAAATGTGACAAGATGTCTTATTTCCAGAATATCTGTCAAAATCATATATTACATACATATATATGTATGTTTGTGAAGTCACTTTATGTGATGTTTAACTGACTAACTGATTTACCTGTGATTTTTACACAAAAAAAAAAAACCACTCATTCTTACACAAGCTGAAAGTTGAGTGCATGGCTTTAAAACTATACATTATCATTATTAAATTAAAAAATAAGGCATAAAATTTGTAATATTAACAACTTCAGTTGGCAGAATGGTCACAGATAGGTTTCATTTCTTTAACTGTTTCATTACTTCAGAAGTGGAAAAAATGCATTATGTCAGGATAGATGGAAGTTTTCTCCAATGTTTGAAAATTTTCTCATGTTGGTGTAATGATTAGATTTAACAATAGCACATTAATTACACCGGAGAATGTGAGAATGTGCTTTCTGTTCTTGAACTGGGGAAAAAAGCATGAAAGCAAAACAGCAGACACACTTTTAAGGTCAAGAATCATGATGTCAAGCATGCAGGAGTAGCAAGTTATCTTTACCAGATCTAAATAGCACTTTGACATCCATACCTGCTGGGGACAAGGTTCACTACTGAGATACAAATCGGCCCACTGTCTTGGAGGAAAAACAAACTAACAAAATATCCACAAAAACTCCCACATATTATCATGTCCATACCAATTTCACAGCAGGAATCCAGGGATGCAAGTCCTTCACTTATGTGAGGCAACCCTAAAATTTCACATTCTTTGTTGTAGAACAAAGAAGGTGGATGACCCATAACTCTTTCATGTGTATCCTACTGTTTCAGTGTAAAAATGTAAAACTAAAACTCAGAGATTATTCTGAGGCCAATAAACTGTCCAAATTCTATACAGGTCATTAGTAGTCTCATTGAAACTCATTACCTGAAATATGCTGACATATTTGCATTACAAGGATGATTGTTGTGGCACAGAACTGAACGTATCTGAGACCAGCCAAGGCAGGGGAACAACTATTTAATGTCTCAATATGAAATATTAATGGATTAAAAACAAACCCCATATTTTTCAGTCTCCTGTAAATGCTATCTAGTTTTCTGTTGTTTTTTGTTGTTTATTTATTCATTGGGTGACTTCAGCAGTAGTGAAGGACAGTATTTTCATCCTAAGCTAAAACAATATGCTTTTCTGAAGGCAACAAGGCTGGTGAGGGGCTTGGAACACAGCCCTGTGAGGAACAGCTGAGGGAGTTGGGGTTGTTTAGCCTGGAGAAAAGGAGACTCAGGTGACCTTATCACTCTCTACAACTCTCTGAGAGGTGGTTGTGGTCAGGTGGGGGTTGGTCTCTTTCTCCAGGCAGCAACCGACAGAACAAGAGGTCACAGTCTCAAGCTGCACCAAGGGAAATATAGGTTGGATATTAGGAAAAATTTTTTTACAGAAAGGGTGAAAAAGTACTGGAATTGTCTGCCTGGAGAGGTGGTGGAGTCGCCATCCCTGGATGTGTTAAAAAAAAAAAAAACTGGATATGGCACTTGGTGCCATGGTTTAGTTGAGGTGTTAGGGTATGGGTTGGACTCTATGATCTCAACCTAGTGATTCTGTGATTCTGTGTGTGTGTGCTCCTAACAGTTTCTTACTTAGAACCTTTAAGGGAGAATCTGAAATTCTGTTCAAGGTGCAGACGTAGATGGAACCAGCAGAAAACCACCTGTCTGTTCATCTTTTTTATCTGCATACTTGGAAATCTCCCAGATTAATTTACTATTTATCTCTGGTGTTTTGAGGAAGTTTAACTTTGAAAGACCTGATTGCTATTAGAGATTATTTTCACTCACTTCAACTGTCTGTTGGAAGGAAATAACTCATTTTTGTCTCCAGCCAATCTCATGCCAGGAGACTCTCTGAAGAACTTACTCCAGGGGTTCCCAATTAAAATCAACACTGAAGAGTTTACAACTGTAAGATCATTTTCTTTTGGGAGAACTCTCTCCTTGTGCCCTTGCATATCCTCTCTTGTGTAATGCACCATGCACTAACATATCTTGAGAGCTTTGTGCCCTGCCTCTAGCAACTGTACAGAAATAATTTATACAAATCTCTTATCAGTAACAAACCCCATGCAATTTCACATGTCCTTTTCTTTAAAAATAATAATCAAGCAAAATAAGCCAAATTGGTTTTCTATAGGAAAAAAAGTCAAACCAAAACATCATATCCTTCAAATAAAGAAAACTTAATATAAAATTCTAAGAAATGCCCTTTCCCTTTCCTCTTCCCTAATCAGATAAATCAGGAAGCCAACTACCATCACTTGATGGATGTACCATTTTGCAAATGTTACATTACATTTTTTTCCCTGCAGTTACAAGATCAGCTACCTAGAATCAGAAGTGTTAAATAAAAATAGGTAGAAGTGCACCTACCAGCCTGAGTTTCCCTAGTAGTTTGGTTGTACACTGTTTCATATTCCAAGACTGGTGTCAGAATTCTTGCTTTTAAAGTGGTCTTTTGTGCACCACAGATCATTTGAAAACTTTAAAACCAGTTAGCTGCAGGCCTTTACATTCACCAAATTAGTGTTCAAGAGTAATATATAATTTAGAAGTAAAAGGAAGGAAAAGTAAAATATTTTACATTGTAGAATATTCACACACACAAACATATAAAATAATGGAAAAGTGTGAGAACACAGTATGTGTAAGTTTTCTGCCAGACACATCAACAATTCACATAACACCTGCCAGCTGTTCCAGCTGCATGTTAAAACTTTACTGTCTGAAAATTCATATATAATTAAGGCTAACCACTCAAACCTAAAGTCCAGCTCCCAATACCCATTACACATACAAAAGAATACTAACACTTTAACTAGACCTTACATTTTAAAAAAGGGTTATTTAAGGAAAAATAATGTTTCCATCAGAAAAGTGCAAATACAAGGAATTTTTAAAGTGCATGAAAAGCATGTCTACACAATAGGGTAGTGAAGGATGGGAAAGAATTCACACACAAACCTTGTAGTAAATTCAAGGTAACTACCTTGCTTTACTTAGGACTTGTTAGCTCTCCAGAAATGAACTGTTACTCAATAAAGTAACAAGCATGGATAATGACATTTACACTCAGCAGGATCTAGCCTGGGCACTGTAATACACACATCTACCCAATAAAGTTGAAAATGGTTTATCCATCACACATTAGACACACTCCAGCACCTCAATGTCCTTTTTGTAGTGAGAGACCCAAAACTTAACAGAGGATTCCAGGAGTGGCCTCACCAGTTCTGAGTACAATCACTGCTGATCCAAGCCAGAATGCCATTTGCCTTCCTGGAACTTGGATCATTACATTTTCCTCATCTTTCAATTCTGTACTTTCTTAGTTGCTTAGGATATTTTAACTACTAAATTTGTTACATTTTTTTACAGCTTTGAAATTTCCTCAGCAAAATGATAATTTGAAACTAGTCAAATACAAGGCTTTGTTAAAAGTACTCAGAAACACCTAATAATACTAATAATTTTATCTTAAAGTCACTATGTCAAGCTCAGGTCACATAACAGTGGCTCAGATGCTTGGGAAAAAAAAATGAACTGACAGCTGCTTTCCATCCTTTAGTGGGCAAATAACTGCACTATTACTATCACTCATAATACTCGTCTGTAGAGAAATGCCAGCACTGAAAGGATCTGTATTGGCATTCTACAAATATAAGATGACAGATCCCATTTCTCCATATGTACTTTATATACAAAAAGTGTTTCTAACTGAACAACCCCATGTTAATGAGGATAGCCTTTTACACATGTATATATTTGCTTTTTAAATTTTCCTCAGCTCTAATCACAGAATCTGCTGAGTTGGAAAGGACCCACAAGGATCATCAAGTCCAACTGGAGGAAATACAATATTTGTATTTAGTTACATTATGCAATGATCAATTTAGAAAAGAGTTAAGAAGCACCCACTTTTCTACTGCATGAACAACTTTCTGCTTTGATGACATGCCTCACATATGGTTTTATACCCTACATCTCAAAAGAACAATCCTTTATACAGTATAAAAGAGCACACCACAAGTCAGTAGCAGCAATAAAATCATTCTACTCTGGAAAATGTAGGTGGTTATTAACCAAAGTTTTACATGAGTGTGGTCATTGTCAACTCTACAAGCTGTAAACAGGACCTAGTGTCATTAATATGTCAAAAAAAAACCCTCAGAAATATTACTGACACTTCAGTTGCAGAAAATACTGCATGGCTTCAATGTTTCTCTGAGTTTCCACATCTAATCATAACTACAAATCCAGTTATGACATCAATCTGAGCCCTTCCAAAGGGAATGGAAGAACAGTAAATCTCAATGGATATAAGAGTTCTGCAGTAAGGATGATGTAATTTATAAAAATAGACAACCTCTGACAGAAGCTGCAAGTTGAGTAAATAACACACTGCATGTCATTAATTTTGCATTAGCTTGCCAGTAGTAATTACTAAAAGGATGATGAACTAACAATTTCACTTTGCTTTGGGTGCTACACAAAATAAAAATGATAGCATTGCTCATATATTAATAACAATACAAAACTTAATACATAACCTGAAACAATAACAATCCCTTACAACACAGACGAAGAAAGGAAGCTGTGAGGCTAAACAGATGGTTTTGCCAGAACACACAGAACACAGGGATGGGAGTTACTTATTGCCATTATAACATTACCAGTGGATGCTCCCATGAAGAAATATACAACTTCCATTAAAAAAAAAATGGTTACCATGAGCTGCCCAAATCATCTCAAGCATTTTGCATTTCAGGTAAAATTATCCCAAAATTTTTGTAATGTCTCACTTCAAAATGCACCTAACATGGATAACACAGTCACACTCTTCAGGAATTAATGCTACTAGATGAGTTTAAATATACAGACTATGTCTACCTATTTAGTATTTTGTATTACTTCCAATTATGAGGTGAACACCAAGCTCAATTGCAATCATGAGCAGATCATCACCATCATGGAATAATAAAAGCAGTTGCTTTTGAAATTACACACTGGATTTTGTAGATGAAGAAAAGAAAAGGCTAAAATCCTTTTAGCCTTCCTGGTAAAAGGACACTCACACTTGGCAGTGTTCAGAACTAGCCCCTTTATTAATGAGCTAATCAATGCATTTTACTTTCAACATGAACATTAGAAATGTTAAATAAATTATTTTATACTGTTTCGTTATTAATAGAGACAAGTTTGTTTGGGCAAACAAGCATGCACTATCTATGCTAACATGTTTAAAACTGCATACCACGCTACTTCTCATCAGCAATACTCTGCAAATTTAGGTGTGTACACAATTCTGTTTTTCTGCTGACGTTACTTAAATTAATTTTTGTCATAACCAGGAAAAGAGTGGGTTCAGTTCAACTTTTATTTAAAAATAAATAAAGGCAACCTTCTTGCTTTCATTTTGCCTAAGCCACAGAGTAGAACCTTCTTAGCTTCCTTCCTCTTCACATTTTTCTTCTGTCTGGGGAAAATCAGTTTCCAGCAAGTTCCAAAATTGAATCTATTGAAATAGATCCAGATACCATAACTCATAAGAGCCTCTAAAGCCAAAACCCTTGAACATTCTGCACTCCAAACATTTCTGACAACCAAGTGCATTTGTACCCACTTGTTTCTCTGGGCACTGTTTTCCTTTGTAAATATACTTGCAAAACTCCTAAGATCAAGGATGCTTAAAAAAATTATTTTTCCCTCCAACCTCTCCACATCCTTTACACCTTTTCAAAAAGTCAAGCTTTCATTGTGTCCACCACACTTTCTTGTCCACTGTCCCATCAAATAAATTTCTTAGATGTGATTCTTTCTTCCTGACAGCAAACTTTTCTTATTGTTAATGTGAATACTCATTACTAAGTCTGCTGTTTGTATTTTGTTTTATTAAGTGATCTTGTATTAGAATGGAAGTTCTATATATTTCTAAAAATTATCAGGAACATTAAAAGCTGCAGCTATTTACAGGCATGAAAGATAGACAGTGTTCCTTTAAAGAGCTTTCTTGTAGATTGGGTATCTGGCAACTGTTTCTACTGATTCAAACTAATTTAAAACAAGTGAAATGCCACAAGACAACAAAGTACATTATGACACTGGCATCAATTTACTATGTAAAATACAATGCACTGACATGAATGCAGTTTATCATGATACTGCAAAGTCCACACTGTTGAAAAGAAACACTTGTGAGGTATTTCATTACCATATGTAATGTGCTCCATGGAAGGACATGCAATAACATATATTTTACAACATAAGCAAACATGCAGAGAAGCAATGGTATTTTGCTGGTTTTTAACATTAAATCTCATCCCAAAATATACTAGACTTCTGTAACAAAGTGATAAAAATTGAATCAACTTCTTGGAATTCTCATCTACTGTGTTAACAACCAGAAAACACTGCTTGTCATCTTATAAACTTCCATATTGCCTCAGTAGCCACACGCTGAATAAAGGAGAAGAGCCAGGGTTTTGCATCAAATTCAGGCAGAAAAAAATTATGCGTTTCTTTTGTAATCTTTCCTAAATGTAGCAATATGATATGCAACAGTTTTATAATGTAATTTTGCACACAAAAAAAAGATAAAGGCAAATTCATAAAACAGAACAATCTGAACATAAATTTCCAATCCAGGTAATTTTAGATTCTTGGCAGACAATGGGAATCCAAAGCTTTTCAGGAAAAACAAAGGCTACTTTGCTAGTGCACTATTAGTTTTAAAAGAAGATGACTGCAAGAAGAAAGTTTTCTACAATTTGCTACTAAATGCGTAGGCTCTTATCCTTTTCATAGCACGTACAAAAAATAAAGGTTAGAAAAAACTCATGCTTATCCTTTCAGGGAGTCATGGCTGCAGATCAGATTTTACTAAGCAGCATTAGATATGGTATAATTTCCAGCCCTCCTCTAATTCACATTTTCAGTCAACTCCTTCAAATAAAATCCAGAAGGAATACTTGTCTGCCCTAAACACATCTCACAGTGCTCCACAGCATCGTGTGAGGATAAAATTGTTACATGCCTGTAACTGGGGTAGAAGCTGGGGTTACTGATGGCTCTGTGCCCACTGCTCTTTTCTTTCCAACACCGGATAAAGGGATTGTCACCCCACGTGAATCTCAAGCTGAATGAGATAAGGAAGGCTACTAAAGGCTGAGAGCCCTTTTGCAGTGACTTCAGCAGCTGGCTGACAATGCACTGGCAGCAAATTTCATAAGCCTGTTAACTAATTCAAATCTAGAGAGATTCACACAGAGTAAAACACCACACACCATCTTTTTGTTCAGGGCTATCTGCAGGTGCTTCAGCATTATTCTTACAGGCCTTCCTGTACCTCTTTAAATAGACCTCAGTAAGATTTGATATTTTCCCTTTAGCAAAGTAAAGACTACAGTACAGACTAGTAAAAATCCACATCTCAGTTCACATACAAAGTCTAGAGAGACAGAGGAGTCACAAACTAGGGAGTTACAAATCACTGCTTTTAATCTCTATGCCACTAAAGAATAGCACCTTATTTTGGACAAAGTGATTTTTCCTTTATGAGCTTGTGTCAATTTATGCCAAATATTCCATACATTATATACAGAATAGCCAACTCAGCAACACTCAGACAGAGTATGACTAATTCTTCACAGATGCATTGAAGCAGCCACAAAGTTTACTGGCAGTAAGATATTACAAGAAAGTCTATCCTTTATTGAAACCTTTTCACAGATGACTATTCACTTTTAAAGTATTAAAAAAAAAAAAACCAACAAACAACAGTCTAAAGCAGAAGTAAAGCCATGTAGGCTCTTGGGAGAATGGGCTCACAGTTGTTTCAGTCAAATCATTCTGAACAAAGTCTTTACACTGAAAATATGATGTAGCCTTAAGTACAGGTACACACAGAATGAAAATCGAGATTTAGGAATGAAAATCCTGAAGATTTAGGAGTTAAAATCCTATTTCTACTATTAAGTAAGGAGGTATTAACACTAACCTAGTTAAAGATGTTTCTGATACATGAGAAGCACAAATAAACATTTTCTAGATTTAAGTGAGAGCAGCTCAAACTTATCAGCTTTGGGTTTTTTTTTTCCAAAAAAAGAACTGATCAATTTTACCAAACTATAAAGGTGGTAAAAAAAGGATGTAAATTTATCTGTGTGGTAAAACACATTAATTTCATTTCCATATATGACAAAGTTTATATTTTCCTTACCCTAGAAATCACCAACAGTTGTCCCAAAAATAACATGCCTAAGTACCAATACTCAACATTAGATTTCACTTCAAATGATCTTTCAAACATTAGAGTAAGTTATAAAATACTAAAAAGTCTTTCAATTTTCTACCATAATCTGAGAAGTACATTATCACTCTTAAACATAGTGTTTTAGTAGCCATAGGTTACTTAGGATCATGCCACTGAAAAACTGGGGAGCACTGATCTGAAGGTAAGGAACTGGGTTCCTAAAACAAGTGTACTATACATTTTGAAGAAAGAGAACATTTCAGCCCAGAAATCACTTGTCTGTGATACTGGAAATACACTGGAACCCTCTAAGTATCTTAGAGAAATGAATTTAACAATGTGACACAGGAGGAACTTCTAAAATAAACACATTTCCTGATAAAAAAAAAAATACTAGGAGAATTGACCAAACCAGTGCTTGAAGAAAGGGAGAATTTTTAACCTAAAAAACTGAAGAAGTTTCAATTTGTTTTGAGCTCTATCATAAGAGATTTCTCAAGCATAAAAGTAGGGACATTTAACAATTTGATAATACACATTCTTATCAAGCTTTGTACCTGATGGATACTCAGAATTTATTTTGGCATTGACAAGTGCAATTGCAAATACCACTTAAGTTTAAAAGATGCCGCTCAGATCTTCAGATCACTTTGAGTGCATTTGAGGTCTCATATCAGGAAAACTTCTATATTTTGTTTGGTTTGGTACCATTCCAAAATACTTGACTTATTTGGGCACCTTTTTCTCCCTAGTTTGGCAAAGCTGTGTTTCAGATAATGGCCATTTAGACATACTTTGCTTGGAAAATCCAGCCTCTTTATACTAAGTCAGTAGAAACCATCAGAATGGAAGACAAGCAAAACTACCATGGCAAAGCCTTTATTAGTTTCTTTACTGCTCATCCTGTGATACTCCACTTGCCCATTTTACTGACATACAAGTACTAAATGGTGACGGGAGGCCAACTTTTTAAGTCAAAATCAAAGATTAAGTCCTCTGAGTCATGAAGGAGATACTTGAGTAAAGTATCTGCCAAACACTAAATATTTGATATACACCCTTTGTTTATAGTTCTAATTTCCTAAACATCACAGGATGCCAAAGCAAGGAAGTCAATCAAGACAAGAGACACTGTGCTGTCAGTAAATTTCACCCTTACATAGGTATTTTGACAGCACAATGAGATTGCTGAACTGTCAAAGCAAAGGCTAGAAGGCAATTTTAGTCATAATGTCGCATCAGTATTATGGCATCACACCGCAAACCCACAAGTAAATTGTTAGTGGACCATACACAGTAAGTTACAATACCTGAGGTTTAGTGCATTCCTGTGAGCCAAAATGAAATGAATGCCATATAGGAGGAAAGGAAAAGATGAACATTATCAGACATGCCATAGTACATTCCACCACTATGAAGAGAATGTTAAATCATGTTAATGAGAGTCCGCCATCCCATATAAATTGGCTCTAGTGCAGAAAGCCATGCTGCAACTGAGAGCACTGCAGTTAATTTTTAATTCTTGAAAAGCACACCATGCATCTGCATTTCATCTCTGCATTTTGCTCTATGCTTTTATGCTATAGAAAACTTTCTTCAGAAAATACTGTTTGAACCTTCTGAAGAAAAGCATAGATAGTCTACTGCAAATAAAGCATAATTATTTATCAACAGCCAAAATAATAATTCTACATGCTAACTCTATGGATTTAGGGTAAAACAGAATATAAGAAAATTACACATTGTGAAGATTTCAAGGATACTATGAAGCTGCTTTATTACTTTGAGTCTCATATATGTAACACCTAAACAAGAACACATGCACAAACTTGAAGAAATTATATCATATTAATCCTTTTTCAATTTAATTTAATGCTTCTGTCCTTTTTTTATCAAAAATTTAAAAAGTAGAAACAAAGACAACACCCTGACAGATGCTGACCAAAGAATGGATGGGCAACAAGTCCACAAGATATGTGCTATAATAGGTCTTAAATTCCTATGAGTTTCAAAATAAAATCCTGCTTTTTTTAGTCAATTTTTCAAGAAATTAAGACCAATAAAATGAGGTCAAAGGACATAAAAGAAGAAGGGCAAAAAGACAACGCAGCCTGTAACATGTATGGTTAAAGCAATAGAAGTTACATTGCTAGTAGAAGTGAATGAGGGAATAATGTCTACAAGATCACCAAATACTGTAAAAATAGGAGGAAATGGACCAGCATGGAAAGTCTTAACTACATTTTTAAATTCATTTGACTCTATTTGCCTTGAAAAAAATAATAAAGCCAGTCATAAGCATTATATTACTCTTTGAAAAGCAACATTTTACTATAATTATTGTAAATTTTACAGTTTATTTGGCAATCTCTTCCATCTCAATATGAAATCTCGCTTGCAATGGATTTCCCAGCACATACACAAAACCATTATGAACTTGCACAACAGAATAGCACAGGATGGACTTTTGCTTTTAGTACCAGCTAAGCTTACAAAAACTCATCAGGCATACCTAAAGTGAAATTTATACAACAGGCAAGGACCTATGAATGCAAATGGCAATGTGTAATCTAAATACTGCCCTTCCAGAGTTAGGTACAAATCACACTACCACTGTTTGCTAAGCACAACACACACATCTAAATAATATGAACAAAAGTAATTCTTTCTGTAATTCCTACAAAGTACAACCTCACTTTTTTCTTTCTTTTCTTTTTTTTTTTCAAAAACTGGCTAGTAAAATCTCTTATCTCCAAACCAAGTGAACTGGCTCAATTCACCTTAAATTTAGAGGCAAGTAAAACTGCATTGAAAATTTAACCATTAAAAGCTGTTGTATAAATAAAACCAAATTGTTGGCATAAAATGTAATTATTCAAGTAATGAGGAAAAGCCTGTATAATTAACAGATGTAAT
This sequence comes from Chloebia gouldiae, assembly GCA_003676055.1. Classification (NCBI taxonomy): domain Eukaryota; kingdom Metazoa; phylum Chordata; class Aves; order Passeriformes; family Passeridae; genus Chloebia; species Chloebia gouldiae. The sequence continues at coordinate 8,677,953 of QUSF01000005.1, read as the reverse complement.
CAAACATCTACACACTTACAGACACACATTGAATATACAGTGAACTGGCAAACAAGTCAAGGAATAAAGGATAAGGAAAGAAAAATTGAAAAAGCTAACAACTGCATTGTACCAAAGATGGTATTTTAAAACCACTAAAGCTCTTGCTCATCCTGCAAATTTATATGTATATGGTTTACACTGTACAAAATTCAGCCCATGGAACTCGGTGAGATTAAATATGCACAAAGTCATTTATGCCCATGCCTTTATGGTTCTACCAGACTTAGGGCTTAAACAAATAAATGAGAGCCAAAGACAAACAGCTTTTCCAGTATTTTGCTCACAGTTGTAATGAATACAAAACCAACATATTAATCTAATAGAGCTTTTCTCAGTTTAAAAGCCATATAAAATATTTTGTTGAATAAGTTTTAATTATTAGTTTATTTTCATCCCAAGAGAAAGTCTGGAAACTTACATAGATTCCCTCCCTCACCCCCAAAAGCAAACAGGTAAAATGACCAAATTATTTCCTCTGTGACAGGCCAACTATATAGCTCACTAAAGTCCAAGTATAAAGGGCAAATACCACAAGAAGTTAATTTCAATTTTACATTTCAGTTCTCGATTCCAAAAAGAAATTACAGATTTAACCCAATTTGGTGTACTGCAATGCAGCACAGTCCATTTCAGGCAAGACCTGTTATCACATATGAGTGCTTCACTCACTGACCTTTTAACACAGTACACTAAACTAATTCTACTGTTACTTAATAGAAAAGGAAATGAAAACAGAATTTCCTTAACAATTTCCCATAATGATTGGAACATTAAAAAATAATACACAACATTCACAGTCATAAGAAACTTACTTTCAACTCTGAACTAAGACGCAAGCAACACACATGTTCACGTAATGATGGAGCCACATTCACAATTATTTTGAAGGGAAACCTCCCCACAGAAACACACTTGAAAGATAGCAGCAAGTTTAGCCATTTTGACTGTGTTATTTTCAGTACTTTTCCTGTTTATGAACTTTTGTGAACCATAAATACAGACAGCTTACCGTATGGTAGCCTCTAGGTAGAGGTGGCTTCCCCACAGGATAAGGGTCAACAGTATCAATAATTGTTTGCCGCTCCCCTTTCTGGTTGATTTTCCTAAACCTTCTTCGAGACTGCCTGTGAGATGCTTGACGCTGGAAATATTCCTCATTTTCTTCCATGTAATCAACCTACAACAGATGCAAGAGAGTGTGTCTTTCCCCACAAGAGAGAAAAATGTTTCTTCTTGTTTGAAAGAGAAGAAATCCTGTTTTCAAAAACCAGCAGCCAGATCTGATTTTGCTGCATTTTCAGCACTAAGTGTGAAACCTCTACTGAAAAAGTAGAACAACATTAGTATGAAAAGGATCACAGAATATGATCACTTTTCAAAAATGACAAAAGAAAAATTCACCCTTCCTCACCCCTTTCTTAAGATTGCACAAATATGAACATTTCACCAATCAATACATTACAGAAAGAAAACTGGTATGTGAGAACACTTGCCTGTTTCCCTATTGACATCTATTCAGCATCTTCCCTAACTGATCCATGGCAAAAGCTTCACTCTTCAGGCAGGACTGGTTTTATTATTTCAAATATTTTGAAGGTATAATAATATCCACATAATAGGATTTATGTGTTTAAAAAAACCCTCTTTAAAACAACAACAGGGAGGATAAAAAATACCTATTAGGTATATCCTAGTATAAAATTAGTCTTCTCCGTTTCACTGTCTATAGAGTTTGAAAAATACTTTACTACACAATAGCATATTGCCATGAAAATATTTGAACTACTAATTCTGGTTTTCCCAGAGGAGAATGATCTTTTTGCAGTAATTTGGCTGAAAATCAACACCTCTTCTGTGTTTACCCTACTAAGAGAAACCTTACTCAAGTTATTTGAGACTAACAAGGAAATGAAGAAAAAAAATCACAGCTTCCAGCATTGACTATATAGGGGGATTCAATTCATTCCGGTTATTCAATTCCATCCCTCAGAATGAGAGATGAGGCACCTCGCAAGGTTCCTGCACATTTTTCAACAAGGAAATGTTAGACAAAATACTCCTATGAATTTGCAGCTTATCCGTGTCAGAAGTGTCACACATCAGTCAGCCCAGGTGACAAAGTACAGCTTTCAGTGCACTAACTCAAATGGATGAGCAGAGTCCCTGGCTCACCAGAACAGGCAGTGTTTACCCCCTCTGCAGGGAGATCTGTTTCATATCTGACACCTTCACACTCACACCCTGCTACACCTCTTGTGTGCCCAAACAACTCTGGGATAGGATGCTTTCTATTCAAAGTACAATTATTCCTTTGAGAGCCTGAATGAAGTGTTCAATTTCATCTTTCCAGAACCATAGGCATTACATTTTTTGGCAAACACTTGCCTTTGACCTAACATTATGAACCAGCATTGTTTAGTCATCTCCTTTCCCAATACTTATCTTTAAACCACTCTTCCTTATAACTTAAAAGGGAATGCATGTGAAATAGGCAGACATTCATACAGCTACAACCAGTGAAATTGTATACTTCTAGAAAACAGAACTGGGACAACAAACTGTATCTCAAATGGTCAGATGCAAGTTACACAAACTGGTAATAAACAAGTACAATCCTAAAGTAATACCACATTTTCCTGAGCTTCCACAAGTTTTACAGAAACTGTTACATTTTAGGAAATAAGTGGTTAGTGTCACAGTTTATATCTATATGGCTTAGATAATTGTCATGCCTGTATTATGAACAGATCTGCATCTTTGTGATAGAGAGAAAAAAAACTAGCCCACTAATTCTGCATTTGTTCAGATTATGTGTCCTGAGGTGTCAAATAAAACTTTTAAGCCTGTGAACCCTCAGAGACAATGTTCTGCCACTGGACTACAGCAGATGCTGCTAACAAAATACCCTCACCTTCACCCAGGAAGGTTGACAGAATTTAAAAACATACAAATTTATTCTTAAAAACCTGAGATGGTTGAGATTAAATTTAATTCAAACATTAATTACTTAAACTAACCTGAGCTTAATACTTTAAGGCATATATGTTTACTACTACTAATAATAATAATAAAGCTGTTAAAAAAAAAAAAAAAACACAAACTATCCTGCCAGAACAAGAAAACTTTTGTTTTACAAGAAATCTGAAAAAGTAAATGTAACAACAATATAAATTATAGGTATGACATATTATATTTATTAAAAGATCACATGGAAACCAGAAAATCATAAGTCTTATTGGAAGTTGTAGTGTTACCAAAGCTGGTCTGCAAAATTTGAAAGTGACTGACTGAAAATATTCTTACCACAATCATTTCAGATGGCTCTAAAACAATGCATTCACATCCACGTCTGAAGCTGCCGGCAGAACGCTTGCCAAAACTGAAAATCAAAAATATTTCAGTTAGAAAAGAAATCAGAGCTATAACAGAATCTGTAAGCATATTTATATCTTAGCCAGATATTATAAGGCAGAGAAAAAACATACATACCTGTGCAAGATACAAGTTTCATATGTCCTTTGACAATTAACTAAGACCTAAGGACACTGAGAGCTGTCTGTTTTGTATTTACATAGTTCCCTAAGAGTATCTGCTAAATAAGTCTATTAACACTAAAAACGTGTCAGTCAAGAGCTGTCTACTGAAGAGTCACAGTTGATTCTGAGCTGCACTAGAGAGTTTGATCTAGTATCTTCTGGCATTACACTATTAAGTTACCTAAGCTATCTGCATTTCTTTAACAAAAGCTAACTGGCATACCAAAGAAAGAATTAAAATGCTAATCAACTTCAATTAGCTCTTTCCTACCTAAAATGAATTAATAAAATAAGGAAGATGAGTGTATTCCCAAATTAATAGATGAGGACAAAAGGTTGTTCTGGCCTTTCATGAGACATTCTCATCATAGTGGAATAATTAAACATTACACTATTTTATTCCCTGTAAGAAAAAACTGAAAGCTTTTTGTTTTGGTTTTTGGAGTGCTCTGCCCATATTAGATGTATCTGTACACCTGCAGGGTTCACTGCAAAGAACCCTCAAAGTGCAGATGTAAAGGTGGAGAGCAGAGAACCACTACATGATTCAGTGAAATCCAGAACCTCTACAGTTACATCTTTAATCACACACCATCAGAATGGAAGAAAGGTAGCCAGCTAAATTTTGTTTCCAGGGTGTGTGATTCTTCCTCCAGGTAAGAATGTCAGGTCAATGCCAGACTTTTCCTACTCCAGACTGGAGGGCAGGACAGACACCAAAATGACTGCAATTTCAGGACACCTCTAAGTTTAAACAATCCACCCTAAAATAGCTGAGAGCCAATGTAACTATTTGGCCTCTCCCTTTCTTCCACTTGGCAGTGTGCAACAGACTTGAGAAACCTTCCTGTCTGAAGTCCCCAGGGAAATACTTTGAAAAACAAACCAAACTCAACAAAACTGCAACATCTGAATTTTAACCAATGCTGGCATGTGGCAACACACTGAAGCTACAGTGTTTGTGAAAGATGACTGTTTTAAGCTTTATTTCCTAACTCACAAACTGCAGTTCACACACCATTCAGAACAGTCTATCTAGCCAGTTCATATCCATGCTCCTGTCCTGCCTGGCGATTAGTAGAAATGAACAATTTAACTGCTACCCCAAAGGCTAATCTCTGGACAACAGCACATTTATAGGCTCAAAAAGAAGGCAGTCAGATATTGAAAAGAAATGCCAGCTGTGCCTATTCATCAAAATAATAATCGCATTTAATGGTACATGGGACTTCTACAATAGGAAAAATTTTCCAGAATACTAGGCCTCTTGAAAGAAATATTCAATAAAGAAGTCTCTGGACAAAATGCTTATTTTCCTGGAGGCAAACACATGCTTCATCCTACAGTCCAGCAACAAAACACAGAGATCTTTACAATACCATTTTGAATTTAATACCATTTCAACTACTCTTAAAGACACCAGAAAATAAAGCCATTTACTGATTCATTAAACCATTGTACAAGTGTCAAAACTTATTTTCTTGGCCAATAGTCTGATTCATACCACAGTTTTTCCTTAGAAACAGAAAGGAGGATAAAGAAGGGAGAAAGTAAATCAACTCATTGATTGAAAAATGAAAATGCAAAAAATGGTGATCAATAAATCAACTTATTTGATATTCTAGTTGGAAGCACACAGAAATATTATCTTCCAACTCAGAAAACACATATTGCTGTATTTTTTGCCAACCCATTTTTGTAGCCTCAGAGCAAGCACTCATTTCAAGAAAAAATGCATATACACTTTTCAACTCCACCTTTCTTCCTCCTCTATTGCTGTCTGTAAGTATCAACTTTAAACTTCTGTCTGTTGCTAATCACTGCTGACATGCCAAAGTTTCAAGCTTTAGCCAACAGTAAAAAAAAAAAAAAAAAGCTGTGTTTTGGATGTGATTTTCTCTTCTTGAATAACTTGTTTAGATTTCATCTTTTAGCACCGAAGAACAAGTAGTCAACATATTAAGATAGAAGGCATGAATTCAGTTACTATAAAGAAAATTCTCGATTTCTGCCCCCAAGTAACACACTGGTTCTCACGGCAAATAACTACGCCAGTCCTGGACTATTCAGAATCCTATGACAGCATGAAATTTATCAGAGCAGACAGTGCATCACATGTATATATTATCTTTGACCAAAGATCACAAGGCACTTCAGGCTGTAAACAAACCCTAAACTTTGTGAAGTGCTGTAAGAAAGAAGACAAGTAAATCAAGGCACAAGAAAGTTAAATGACCTTTCAAGCATTCCAGTTCTCAGATGGCCACACCAGCTAAACTTCCTGACTTCCAATCTCTGGTGAAAATTCATCACCACTGAGGAATTAGCATAATCAGTTAAAATTAGGGAACTCTCTTGTTACTGTCCACTACATCTGGGCACTTCAGAACTGTCCATCTCTGACAGTGATAGAACATCCATCACAGCAGTGCATACCATCTCTTGCAGAACCATACTCGAACACAGATTTTTGTTTGACATGCAGCTCTGAGAAACAACTGGCATCTTAGGGCATTGCTAATCCTGCTGTTTCAATTCATAAGACTAACATCAGAGTTAGTAAGTTTTATCTGAATTAATTTACTAGAGTTTCCCACAGGAGCAAAAATAAAAGAGGAACAAAAAAAGTACTTCAGTGACAGTCTTCTCCAAAATGCCTATCAGCTGTAACTAGCCACTCAGTAGAGGAAGCCACCAAACAAACTCAATTTAATTGCAAATATGTAATTTGAAACATTAGCCTGCAATAAGAAGCAACAGGTAATACAGTCTGTTTACTGAGCTGATAAAAAAGTCCAAAACGTAAAAACGTTTATAAAATTATTTATTATAACAATGTGAGGCACTGGAACAGGTTGCCCAGAGAAGTGGATGCCCCATCCCTCAAATTGTTCAAGACCAGGTTGGATGGGGTTCTTGAGTAACCTGGTCCAGTGAAAGGTATCTCTGCCCAGGGCAGGGGATTTAGAATTATCTGATCTTTCAGATAATTCTAAACTCCAACCCAAGCCATTATCTGAAATACCAGCAGAAGAACTTCATATGAGGGACCATGAGCAGGCATGTAACCTGGCTTTTGGGATGTTAGCTATTACACAGAAACAGTACCAAAGCAAATAAAGCTTCAGTGGAAGGGCTAATATGATTATCTTCATAATATCAGCTCTATTTCAGTAACTTTGACTAAACAATATTCTTTACAAAATTCTCATGCCAGACTTGCCATAGAAAGTGAGTTTGACTACACAGATGTCTCCCAAAATAGTCAATATAAATACTGGCTAGCTAAAGTACAATGTAGACAGCCTTTATTAGCAGGTTTCAATAGATCAGGGATTTGACAAATTTAATTCTTTTCCCTTACTATAGGCTGAGATAAGCCTGTGCATACAGAGAGCATAGGCTTAAACCTCATTTTTTGTTTTTAAAATGCAGTAGAGAATTTTACATTATACACACTTCACATGTGGTTGTATCATTACACTCCATTTAAATTAAAATTGTCTCATTAAGCCTTACTAATTTCAACTCCTAAATATAGTTTGTTTGCAACTATTAAGGCAATGTTACATCTGAAAGAATCACAGGTTTGCAACTATTTTCTCTAAATCGGTGATGTGCCTAAGAGAACTTCACCAAAGGGAGATAAGGCAGTTTAAAGGCATCTTTGCAATTGTAGCTGACAATATGGGATGCAGAGGTTATAACAGTAATTTAGAAAGCCAGAAGGGCTGCCTGGTCAGGATATTGCTGCCTCACCAATAGATTCCCCAGAGAATCCTTTTACAGCAACTTTTCCAACACTATTCTTCCCTTTTACCACACAAGCTCTGACTTGACATTCCCCAAGTATTAAGCTTCACAGATGCTCTCCTCACTTTTCTATCAAAGTGTGTGTATTCACACAGGGGTATCAAATGCATGATGTGAATATAAACCTACTTTAATTAAAAAAAAAAAAAAAAATCACAAATAACAACATCACCAACTAGCCCCCCCCCCCCCCCCCTCCCGAAAAAAAAAAAAAAAACCATACCACAACCCAAACAACTACCTAAAGATATATGAAAATATTATTTACAGGAATCCACTTTATAGTGGACATCCAGGTATTTTCCCCAAGCAATTTCTCCCTAACTATACTATTCCTTTAAACAATTGACAAAAGTCTAATTTCCCACTTGACTATCCAAAAGCATTATTTCCAAATAAAGTCATTAGTATAAAAAAAAGTTTTTTCTCACTGTGTATTAAAAGCAAATATTTTAACCCATGTAAGTAGTTTACAATTTCATTGGCACTTTAATGCATTCTTAAATTGAATTTACACTGATCAGAGATGACAGTTTTCCTATCCATAAGTGTATCTTACTACATACATTTCTCAGCTTACAACTTGTTATACTGAAAACATACATAGCTGGCTAAAGAACAGAGGTGTCAGTTTTCAGGTTTCATGCTTGTTAACAGAAAACAAGTTTTAAATGAAAATTAAGAGTTTCAATGTTTCCCAAGTTGACATTCTCAGTTTTCATTTAAAAAACTCTTCGCTATTATGAAACTACAGTAGTTTAAATGCACCTATGCCTAACAAACATCAAGAGAATAATTTAGGACCACTGTCTGCATTTATTCCCCTTCAAATTTAATGGATTTACTAATAAAATAAAGCAACAAAGTACTTCAATTAAATGAAATATCTAAAGCCACAAGCAACATGCATTTTTATAAGCACTTACACATAGAGACAACCAAAAACTTGCAGGTATTGAGGTGACTTGTTCTATTCTTTCTCTTATCATTGTGACATTGGAGGACAAGGCAGTTTTCTCCAGACACGACCCATCCATCTCCCCAGGCCCCCAGATATGCTCATGCTCGCTCACACAGATGCTCTTTTCAAAGCTCGCAGGAGAGGCAGCAGCTACTGAAGAGGGAATGTTTCTCTATCAGCATTCAGCCCTGTCCCCTCACCCTGGGCCTCCACATTCCTGTTTTCACATCAACCCAGCTCCCAAATGGAAAGTTATTTCTCAGCGCTGGAATGTAAATGCATTCATCAAAAGTGATGCAGAATCTGAAGGAAACCTCACAGCACCAAGAAAAGGGTTTTCAGTGTTAAGCCCTTTTCTTTTTTCCTACTAAAAATCAAAGATCACTCACATAGAAAACTGAATTTCACGAATGACAATTATTTTGCAAAAAGGACAGACAATATTTAGGGTTTCCTCTACAATGTAATGACCTTTTATTTCTTTTGATATTCCCTACATTACATTAGCTTAAGATTTTAGTAGAACTATTTCTAAGTCTCACAAAAAATGCTCCACAAAATAGGGTCATCTCTATGGTACACATTCGTCAGCAAATAATACTGTTATAATTTTATGTATATGTAATTGCAATATTTTGAACAAAGTTGCTGATTGAAAATAAAATCTATTTAATTGACACTTGCTCTGAATCAAAAATAACTTTCTATTTAGACAAGTTGTAATGGAAAGAAAAATACAAGTAGCAAATTTACTTGTTTCTCAAGTTGTTAGAATTTTATAAGATATATGTATGCAAAGAAATGAGTCCCATGCAGATTTTGGGGCTTTTTTGATAAAAAAATTTACAATATAATTAAAGTATAAATGTAATGTATGAATATTGAAATATATGTCAAAACTCTAGAAATCAAGATATTCAAAATCTTTCTTTGTTCTGAAGTTTTCAAGTGGGAAGTACAATGGGTTTAAGATCACTGATGTGTAGTATTTGCCAATGCAGAACATCTAAATAAACAAGATTAAACATTATCCTTCTCCCACCTTCACTGCAACCAATCTTTATCTGTTCAAGACTGTATATGAATAAATCCATAAGGACAAGGCTATGCACAGTTCAGTTCAGTTTCTCAAGCTTTTAACATATTCATGATAAAAATGGATCTTAAGTTACATAAACCCAATACTTCAAAGCGCTTTTTATGAAAATTACACTGCTTCAATTGACATCTACACTTAGGAGAATCATAGAAAACTACCAAAATAAAATACAGAGTTATTGCATGAAGCATATTTAGAATTTAAGGTTATGTAAGCCAAAGTGTCTTCATTTGCACTTAGGCAGCCCTCACCCTGAAAATGCTATTATTACCATCATCATTTATATTCAAGTGCTATCCACTTCATTTCCAATCTTCCCTTTATCATCCAATTCTTAATATCAGAGCAGAGAGGAGTCCCCATCCCATTGGGTGGATCATGTCCCACCTGCACACTCCACTTCCTCAGCAGTGCCATGACTGAGGCAGTCATGGCAGGCACCTGCTTTCAATCACTTCATCAATTATTATCTGATAATACAGAAACAAATTTGAGCACAATGTCCGGTCTCAAAAAAAAAATCCCCAAATCAAATCTTGATGTAATAATCAACATTCAGTTAGCAACAACATCAAAATGTTAGTTAGATTGAGTTGCAAAGCCAACAAGTCACACCGAGTTCCTTAATGAAATATAGAGCAGTAATAAGTAGATGTCTAGATGGGAAACAAAATGGAGAATATTTTCTATCTGTCATTTAGTGGGATAATAAGGGTCAAGTTTCTCCTCATGCATCTTTTCCATTAAGAACCACCATATTTCATTTTGGTATGTGCAGATCAGAATGAAAAGCATCAGTCCCTCTGCATGGTTTATTCCAGCCAAGCTAGGTTTAGCTGGGTTTCACATCAGTGTGCTCTGAAACCCAGACATGCATTCAACTCATCCTTGCCAAGGAAAAGAAGAAAGTTACAATTAAGAAGCTCGTGTACATGCACAAGCCATTCCCAGGGGAACACATAAGTGCTCTGATGAAAACTAAATTTGGCATGGCCATTTTCTGACCCCTCAGAAAAAAAGGCAGAGCCTGTCATGCATGCAGAGCCACTCTAACGTGAACAGCACTCCACTGGGGATGAGGCAAGCAGGGAAGGCAGCAGCAGGTTTCCCCACGCTTAGAGCTGCACACTGGACACCATGAAAGAAAAAGTTTGTCAACTAAAAGGCAGGGAATCATTATACAGAACACCAAATTATCTGATAATATAGGTTGACTTCTTTGATTCTCATTTGAATTAGTGCCTGTCTTTTAGGAAAAGCAAGTAAAGATGCAAAGGAAGCCCAAACTTCTTTTGACTTGTAATAACTATTTCTTTTAATAAAAATGTAGTGGTCATCTGCATATCAAAATAATAACTAGGTTAGGTTTTATTTCTTTTAACTTATTAACTCCTACAATGGTATTCTATTTATAGCCTTTTTTTTCAGCAAAAGCAAGTAGCCACTTTACAGAAATGGTTTTCAGTTGAAAAGAAAATTGAGATGCTGGCAAGTTGAAGAGACATTTGCAGAACTGTCACTACTTGCAAATCCTGGAGACATGAGCTCACTGCATACCATGGATAAGGATGATTAGGCTTATCCAATGTCATATGATAGCTTAGATGTTTACAGTCTCAGATACAGCAGCTCATGTGTCAGGGAAGGGACTCACTTGAGATATCACAGCTAAGTACACGCCACTTAATAATACCTGGGAGGAGTGTTTCACAAGAGAAAAAAGCCTCAGACATCACTGCAGCTCCCTGCTTGACTCGGAACCCAAACCACCCGCTGCCTGTGGGGAAAGAGGAATCGTGGTGCCAAGGATAATAACCCTGCTGCTGCAGCAGGAGGGTGCAAAGAACCCAGCAAACAGAGAGAGAGAATGCTTGATGACTAACAGATCATATTAAAACTATAGAATAAGCACATTTATAGTAAATTAATGCTTTAAATAATTCCTGCTAAAAATGTGTAGAAGATAAACTCCAGCGGGAAACTTCAGTGAACCTCTTCAGTATTTTGAACACTTTTAGTCAGCATCCTTACAGATGACAGACTATAGTGCTTTATCTATGTAATGCTCATAGGGATTTAATTCTTATGCAAATGCAACCCAGATCAGAGGTTGCATTAATCTGCTAATTTATAGCTGACTGAAAGAACTTCAAAAGAAGTTCCTGAAAACACACAGTGAATAATTTGAAACTAGCTAGATTCTAGAGGTTTGCTTCCATAGAAAGTCCTCTCAGTCAACCCTGAAGCATGTAATTTGTGATCATCACACAGTTTTTCTTTTAGAACAGACTACTGTTTTGAAAAGTGAGGTTAATTTTAAAATTTTACCTGGTTACAAGAGTGAATATGGTATCAAGTTTGGCTAGTTTAGGTAGAAAAATTAAATAATTTTATGCAGTTTCACATTTCTTACTTTTCACTTTATCTTTCATAATGTAACATCAAAACTAAAGTATTAAACTGATAAACCTGAAAAGGCGCTTTTAAAAATAACAAACTGTTTTGTAAATTTACTGTAGAAAGGGTAAATGTTCAGGGTCTTTATAGTAGCAGGTGATCCTGAATGCTTTTCAGACAAGAATACCACTTAGTGTTCCTTTACAACTCTTTTATATATACTACACTAAAGAAATGTTTTGATGGCATTTTTCTGTTGAATTCAAGATCTATGTTCACTGACTAAATATACAATTATATAAAGAAACAAAAAATGGAACCTACTAGTAGAGGTTTAGCTTGTTGCAGCAGTTCAGCTCTGCAACCTATCTAGAACAGAAAGCTCGAAGGCAGGTACCTCATCAGGACACCTGGGAATAGATCCTTCTTTGGGAAAAATTACCCTTATTTTAGTTTTAAATTAGAAGTTCTCATATCATTTTATCTTGGAAAACATTCCAAGATGAAAGGCTTTTTCCTAACCTACTTTTTATCTTATTCTTTCAAATAAATAAATTAATAAATAAACGGTTTGAATAAAGACAGCTTTGCTTATGCTTCATGTTAATGACGTCTGTGTTGCCATGGGGATTGCTGTGACATCACAAGATCTACATAATGGTCTCAAAGAACAAGAAGTTGTTGGAAAACATTACTTAAGAGGCAAGACCTTGTCTAAACACAGCTTGGCTTATTAACATTCATGAAATTCATTAAAACAGCAAAGTATTTTTCCAATGTCATACAAAGACTTTAGATGCTAGTTTCTAAATGAAGACTTTTTATATTGAAAAATACATAATAAGCATTTTTAAGTCCCCCTAGAGACTTTCAGGTTTTTTTTTTAATTACTAAAATAACTTGACATGTCATCTAGGTTTTTAAAAGTAAAATAAGATCATATATATTGACACTTTCCACACACACTTACATGCTTAACTCATTCAATACAACTAATTCGTTCACATGGAAAGCTATACACATTACTTCAATAACAAGTTTCCATAAGTTAGTGTACAGAGCAGATGTATTCAAGTTAGATTTGTGTATTTGTGCATGAATAAACAAAGTAAACCAGTGGAGCAGTAGTGATAATTTTGTTTTAGTTATTTATACTATAATTTGAAAAATAATTTATTCCTTACTTAAAATGTTATACCACATCTTATATCCCTGGATTTGTTTTTCAGAACATTTGAAAATTTTAGTATGAACTGAAAGAAAACTCTCAGACATTTTCAAATCGTCTACAATATGGAGCAACATTTTGTTAAAAAGACCATTTATGGAAGAATTACAGTAATGGAACCATGCTAAGAATCGAGACAATAATTCTAATTCCTTTCAGTTATTCTACAGTCATCCAAATATATAAGTAAACATCATTACTTCAGCTTATCAATATTATTGTTCAGCAAAATCAAGGTTATGAAACTTCAGATCCTGAGAGGTTCACATGAGGGAAAGAAAAGGCAGGGTCCTCTGTCCCCTTTCTCCATGTGGATATAACTTCTCCTTTGGTATTCTTTATGCTATTTTTGCACACAGTTCCTTTACTTGTTATTTTAGGTAAGCAAAAACCAGATTACTTCAGTTGATCACACTTATAAAATTTATGCAGAGATTCTGAGAGCACATAAAACAAACAGTGTTGACTTCAGCAAGAGTCCTATAATGCAGTTTTCCTAAGGAACTGAAGGGGACTTTGATGTTTTGCAGGTTTGTACTGCTACTCAAAACCTTAAATCAGAGGAAATCTTAAATCAGAAGGAAGAGATTACATAATAGGACACCTCACCATCTGCAATATCCATTGTGAGAAAGCAACAATTTTCTTCAGATAGATCTCTGCAATTAACAAATGGAAGCAGTAGTGGATACCCTGATGTAATGGGTCTCACATTTAACTTTTAAATAACCATTTACTTTATTACAGAGATAATTTTCTCCTACATAATTTCTCAGAAAGAGTTCTCAATTTTTTCCACATCCCCATTTGCATGCAAGCAATTTATAACTATTTCAGAAAATGGCATTTTAATATTAAAATCAAAACTGAAATTTTAGAAAGAAAACATGTGTGAGTACTATTGAAATAAAATATTTCACATAATTATAATGTACAGAAGAGCAGTAAAAGCAAAAGCAAAGATGAACAAGATTGCTTAGATGTTGCTCTTAATGACTTAAAATTGTGATATGCTCCATTAGAGACCCTAATGCTGGGATTAGAAAAGTGACTTTAGCCAATGAGACACAAAATAAGCTAAAAAGAAGACTCAGCAATGAAACCATACTGTTTTGAGGCCACCTTTTACTGCAACAAATATTTAGAAACCAGGCAATCAGCTAAGCAGCACCAAAATTTTTCAACAATAATACAATGTCATCAGGAAAAAAGTGAATGTTTTCAGTGGATTTAATCTCTTTTGCACCCAAATGGGCAGGTGGGGAAGATAATAACAAAAAAAAAAAAAAAAAAAGCTCAAAACGCCCCCATCACTATTTCAGCATACTTTTTAAAAAATTAGTCAAAAATTTAACCCAAACTTTCTAGGATTTAAACAAATGGGATCTGAGAGTTGGTATCAGTCAGAGTCATCAAAGATCATGTTGCCTCTATCAGCTACCTTAAAGGATTTTCTCTTTTGCTTTCCTGACTTTTTGCTCAAAAATTACCCCCCATGAATCTAGGTTGCTAAACTCTTCTGCTTATTTTTATTTTTATCCTTATGATCCTTTTCAGTTAGTTTGAGTTATTAAGATACATTCATGCTTACACAGATAAAATTTGCTGCCCATGTTACCTCAGATTTTGTTTTTCATTGTTATTGGCAATATCTCACTGAAAAATTGTCATTATACTTAATCTGTAAAGTAAATGAGAAAAGAACCTAAACTGGTTCACAGGCAAAACTCTCCATAAAAGCAGTGGTCCGGATTTATAATGTTGTGTACTTTTTTTCTGTGCTCTATATCACAAGTGCCATTTTTTCATTATAGTAGGTACACTTAACTTTTAAGTGTTTTCACAGACCGTCCATTTCAATGGAGAAGATAAACACCATTGAAGTGAACAAAGCAAAATGTAAGAAAAGCCTAACTTCTTTATTTATTTTAAATGCACTGACAGTGGCAGGAAGTGTCATCTCGACTCAGTTTACAGTTACCATGCATGAAACAATGAAAAACCAAACCCAAGGATCTCTTGAATCTACAAGCTCTGCACCACCAATTAACGGTGTCTCCCCTATGGAAAGCATATGAAATTGTTCTGAACATTCCACAGATGCCCCTGAGCACCAGCAGGCGATCCAGACCTCCTTAAGCTCATTGTCAGGTCTTCTGCATTGAAAGAGAAGTCTGCAGCTCTGAGTACCTACATCTAGAAACTGGTATAAGGTTTGCATTTGTGAGAGCTCCTGAAGTTTGCTTTTCTCCTACCATGAGCATTTCCATCCATGAAAGCCTCCCTCCCCTTAAGAGGAATCAAAACAACTCAGGCTCACTGAAAACATATTCAGGTCATTCGACACTTTCAGCTTCATTGTTATCTTGTCATTACAAACTTGGAAGAAAGCCTGGTAGCACCAGACACACAACGCTGAATTTCTATTTTTGTTTTCAAAAGATGCCAGTGTAATAGATTAAGTCCCTTAACATTTTATCAGCTCCACAAAAACAAAATTCCAGCAGCACTGAAATATGACAGGAACAACACTAGACACCAGCCAATCTCATAATTTAGGAACTGTCTCCTCTTCTATTTCCCAACACCTCAAATACTGCCATGATCAGTTTCAGACCTCAATTCACTCTTCAATTACTCAGCAGAACAGAAGATGGATGGGATAAAGAATAAATTATCTGTAAAAATAATTTTAAGTATTCATATTCAAAGAAACCTATACACCATTTTTTTCAGAACTCTAATGACACTTGGGTGACACATGACTAAGGACACTTCTGGGTGACATGTAGCCTGTGCTCTGAATCACATATTTTGCTGAAATAGCAGGTGATGTCGCAAGGCCCATCAATTTATGGCTCAGCTAATTCAATTACAGCCAGAGCTGACTGTGTCTGAAATGATGAAGTCAGACTCACTTGAAACCCTCCCCACATGCCCTGCCTGGCAGCCACCCCTCAGGGAGCCAGGCTCAGCACAGCCCCATGGCAGCTCCAGCCCCTCATAAGGAATCCTGCAATGACACACGAGCAAGTGCTGGATGTCACTGGTAGCACTGAGCATCATACCAACAGGAGATTAGCAAAGTCAAGGTAGATGGCCAGATCAGGCACTCCCAGTAAAATGGCACCTCTTGTAAGCAAGATTTTATTTTCTCTAGGAATTTGAGCCTCAATATGTAATTAATCACAGTCACACGTGCTGCGATAAGTCTAATTTTCTGCTTGCAGGTAACAGTAAATGTCTCCATCCAAAAGGACAAATGCAGTCTTTTGGGTAAATGCAGACAGTACAAAGCAATTAGTGATTATTTCTCAATGTCTCTTTAAAATTCATTGTGAGTAATTCATGATAGCTACACAGTCATAAATGGACTGACATCACTACTACTTCCAGCTTCCTCCTTCAGCTAATGATCTCAGTCTTTCCTAGATTAAACCCTAAGATCACACTCGATGCCTCTGTTTCAATTGATGGGACTGAAATGCTGAACCAAGGCATTCAAACCAGACAGAGGACAAGGCAGCAGAGGGGTCAGCACACATACCACACCCTATGCCCTCCCACCAGCCCTTAGAGATAATCATGAGCATGGCTCCAGAACACCACCAGCTTGAAACAGACATACCAACTCAACAAACAGGTCACAGGAAAATCCAGCAGCATTTCTATCTCTAATCTTCTGTTCAAGACAGAATTCCAAGGACAAACTAAATCCAAAGCATACACTTCCAAGTAATTTCTTAGACAGACTTAAACACATGTTCTCTGAAACTATACCCTGGGAAGTTATTTTTCTCTACTAATGTCCAGTGTATGGTCTTGAGGTTTTTATCACAATGCTGCAAATCCTTAGGCATAAGCAACTCAGAACCTGGAAAAATCTAAATAAGCTCCACACAGCTCTTGATCAACTCCCTCTGCAGCTTAAACATCTAAACTAGCAGCTCCCAAAAGTACAGTTCTGAGCCTCCCACAAGTCCCTTGTTCTAAAACTCTGTTTCCTGCTTAGGGGGAAAAAAATCCCTTTTTAGGGATTAAATATAAATTTAATATTAAATAATGGTTTAAACAATTTGTGTATACTGATCACACACAGTTAAAATCCCAGTTTCATTCTGTTATCTCATAGGTGTCAGCCAGTAATAGCCATTATTAATAAACTAAGTTGCAAATATATGAGTCATACTGAGAGAAGGATTTTATCATTGTGATTAAAGCTATCAGCATAATTTTACTGACTCAAAAGATCAAAGGCAATTCTGTATTCCAAATATAAATACACCATCAGTTAGATAGATGCAAACCACACAAAACAGCATGATTCAGACAGCACAAAAATTAGGAAGTGTGTTTCAGATACATAAAGCTCTGTAAATGCATGTAGATAGCCAAGGGCTCTGCTCCAGCACCATTACACTCACATTCATTACCTGTCAAAATAAAAAATTCTGCCAAAATCCCTAACAAATTTTATCCTGAAATGTTATAACTTTCATAATTTAATGAGGATACACTTGGATGAGGACAAAGCATTTCTACATAAACTGAGTTTTGCTATTGCTTTACACACATTCAAAAGAAGTCCATAATTTGTTCAATGACTCTCCAGTATGATTAGATATTCCATTCTGTTTTTAAGTTGTTTTAGTATGGGAAAGACCAGAGGGCTAAACCATCAATATTTAAACACATTTATCCTTTTAATTTTGAAAATAGTGAAAAACAGATGTTCTCTCATGTTCAAAACTTAAATCTTTTAATTAGAGGAAAAAGCTTAAATAATTGCTCCTGTATGTAAAATCTGTGAACTTGCCAAAGGGAAAGCAGCTCTCCACCACCATATGAGGCAGTGAGGGGAGAACTGGCTGGATGTAGCAGCAGTGAAGGAAAAGAGGCTGCAGCAAGGAAGCAGCAGATGAGCAAGCAGTGAAAACCAAGGGTAAAGCCCTGTTTGTGGGTGTCAAATCAGCACAGTGGGTGTGTGAGCACAGCACACACTACCCAGATGGCCTGGGAAGCATTCTAGGAGCAAAGCAGAAATCCCCAAGCACCAGAGCCAACAGACTGAGAAAAACTGCCCAGCAAGTCTGTATTTTGCTGCTGCTAAAAGATAGCTGCATCCTCTGGTCATGGAGGCCAAGAGCAGGCAGGAGGTAAGCAGTGGGAGATCCAGGAGACCTTTTCGTACTGCAGCTCCCATTTACACAACATGAAAGAACCATGTACCAGAACTGGAAGCAAAGCTCTGGTACAAAACCACACGGGAAGTCCAAGCAAATGACCAAACATGGTGAGAGCATGCAGCAGGCCAAGGCAAGCTGGAGGCCATTCCAAAAGACATTTTGAGGACCTGTCACATAGTTGCTGTCAGTGGCCATGTGAAAACACAGGAGAGCCAGGACAGCCCTCAGGGAATTGCATTTTATGCTCATTTATTTTCTGGAGTTCATACATAAACCTCATTCTACCATGTGAACTGCTTCATGTACAGATGCTCAGGGGAAATAGAGAGAGGACTGAGTGTTAATTCGTGCTAGTTTGATGGTCATGGTGGGAGGAAAGAATTAAGGAATGTGTAGTTTAACATAATATATGCCTGATATGTTAAAGTAAATAAAGAAGTTTGTAAATATTAATAGAAAAAATGGGGGGAAAGGGCTAGGATGATCGTCCTCATATTAAACTGTCAATTTCACTGTTGCAATTCACAGAAATTAAATAGGAGAACAAGATAAAACTTTACCTTATGCCACCAAATAAATGGCAGCTTTAATTGTTCAGAGCACAATTCCTTAAAACTGTGGACTGAATATTTTCCCAAAATAATAAATTAAAGACCATGAAATCCAGCCTTATCTTACGAGCACTATTTGCTAGCTGATGGCTTGGAATTTGAACAAAGACAAGCTAAACTGTATTACAACAGGGAAATAAAATTAAACTCATGCTATTAAAAAAATAGACACAGTTTAGATATTCAAAGTTTCTTCCCAAGCTAAATATTCAATTTAGGACTTCATGTATTCCAATATCCCATCTTGAACAACTTATTTTTTTAATTTGGAATTAAAGACTTGTCCAGTAGCTAATTACAAGTGATTTTACAAGTCATCCAGTGTATTATAAATCTTTGTCAAAAAATGGCAACTTTGACACTCATTTCAGACTATTTCAACAGGTAGCTATTTGCCCATATCTCATACACTACAAAGCTGGTTCATTTTGGACTGCTTTGTACTATTTTTTATTTACATGGGTTTTAGTAGTATTGCTGCTGTTACTGTCCATTTTTTAATCTCAATGCTGCTTCCAGTAAATTGTTCTTATCCCAGCTCATAAATTTTTTCTTGATTTATTTAGTAAAAAATCTCTGCCTTTGTCTCCCACCAGAGAGGAGAGGGAGTGAGAGGTGTCTGCTTTTGGGGACTCTCAGTGAGGAGGGGGCACTAAATTAGGGTGTGCCTAAGCCACAGCAGTGCAAAAACAGGTGGGTGGTAATTTCTTAGACATCTTTTAGACATCTTCATGGTAGGGGAAGTAGTTATTTTTTAAAACATTCTTCTTCTCCAACTATATATTAACTATCTGCCAAACCTAGACTCTCTAATGAAAGACTGTTAAATGGTATCTTAACACTAGAAATGAAAGCCATGGGCACAGTGATTTGGAAGAAAGAAATACATTAAATTTACGTGACATGACATATACAACAAAAGAGTGTTTCCACTGTTCCTCACCAACCAGTCTGAGGATGTTATATCTAAAACAAATACAAGCAAATCAGCTAATAGAGGACCCAAATGAAAATAATATGCTGAGTATAGACAGTCAAATGCACTAAGGTACTTGCAAGTGTCAGCTCAAATCTAGTGACAGCCCTCTATCCTGTTCTTTACAGACTCACATGCCAACTGCCATGAAGTTTTAAGAGTTGAATTCTGCACAGGACTGAGAACAAACCTGCAAGTTTGTAGGCAGATTTGTTCACTAGGTCTGTCTAAATTACTCTGAGATACTACTTTTCCTCTGGCATATAAAGACATTCATTTCAAAAGAGTGAAATCCAAAAAAAATAGCAAATGCTCTTGAAATCCAGGGTTTGGGGTGGGGGTGGAATTGGTGGGATGACAATGTCTGTCTTATTTTAAATTTGGTCAGCTACTGCCCAGCTATTATTCAATGAAGGTGAGCTTGAGGAGGTCAGGAGGACAGAGATGGGGAAGCCCTCAGTCTGAGCAAGGATCAGCAGCCCAGAGAAGCTTTCCAAAGGGATTTACTGCAGGTACATGGGGCAGGCTGACAAAATAAGAGAGAACAGTCCTAAAGTGGGCAAAAAAATGAGGAGTTTTGGATGGTGAGATGCTTAGGGGTGAATTACATTTGGCTCTGGAAAAAGAAATTTATGGAAATGAGAATTTTCTGAGTCAATTGGATTTGGATAAAGGAACATACTTCTTGCTTTCTACATATTTGATTGCTTCTACATAGACTTCTTGGATCCATCCTACTCTCTTAATCACAAGCTACATATGTTACAAAAAATATCCTAGTGGGTTTTTAGATGGGCAAAGATAAAATGGATTAACCTGAAAAAAACCCACATAAAAATAGTGTAAATATTAATTTACTATTGCAAATTTACTTTACTAAAATGACAAAATCATAATTAGATTATCTTATTTTGCAAAGTTTAGGTCTCTTTGTATCACTTGATGTCAGTGATGCATGAGGATGTGCTTCTTTTGCTAAACCATAGCCAGTTTATTTCAGCAGTAATAGGACATCAAGATGCACAAATTATGCAATACTCAAAAAAGGCCCTTGAAGTTTTTAATCTCTGTATATGCAAATAGTTTCAGCAAACACTTATCCAGCAACTGTCTTCTGACACTGCTGCTCAGATTCTAGAATACCACCTCATCAGTTCTTTCTAAATAGCAGCCTTTTCGGTAGGTTTCATTCCCTTTTTTCTGAGCACCACAAAACCTTACTTTAGCATTTCTGACAATCATTCTCTTCTGCCTGGCTTGTATAACTGAGCAGTTTGCTATTTCTCTCCCGGCAGTTCACTGGCAGTACAAGTAAAGCTGGAAAATTTAATTTTCTTCTCAGGCCATTTTTTTACTAAATAAATCAATCAATAAATAATTTATTAGCCACTGGTATTCCAAATCAGAAATTTAACCTGGGTGCCCTCTCACTTTTGCCAAGTTTCTTATTCATGGATGAGCCCAAAGCCCAATTGCAACTTATTCATTTACAAAGAAAAAATCCTGATTAACCTTGTCCTAAATTTTAATAATGGCACTCACCTACCATTCAATGACTACAGTTTCTAAGCACAAAGCCCCTCACCAGAGAGACTCCGATTTTACTCTTCTGAAATACTTTCTATCTTATGTAATTAAAGTTTCTTATTTTGCCTTCATGGACTTCAGTTATCTTTTTCAATTAACAAATCAACTCTCTTGCTTTTGCTTCCCAATATACTAATTCTGACATCTACTTGACTTCATCCACAACTGTAAAACCTCTTTGTATCACAAATTCCATGCCTGTATTTCACTAAGGTATTAGAAGACACTGTTCCAAATGTAATTTTAAACATTTTTCCATATGAACAGTGCTTAATACTGTGCTTACTGCCACAGGATCTGTAATTTTCTGTTCATTCTACCAGGAAGTGTCTCAAGCTCATTAGTTTATCTTACTAAATCTCACCTCTCTACAAGTGCCCAAGTAGGTAGGTGAGGCACAAGCATGGCTGTATTTAAAAGGAACAGAAAATTCTTGCCATGGACTGTATGCACCTTCAGTATTAACTATTCACATCTAATATACCTTTATATCAGCAGTGCCTGACAGACACAAGACACTAGGTTTCACCAAGAACACACCACCATCATGAAATGGAAGTCCCAAGATTTGCACTGCTCTCCCACTGGAAGGCAGATTTGAAGATCTAATGTCTCATATGCCAACCAACACCAGCCATGAAGTGGTTTCCCACCTTTTAAAAATGTAAAAAAAATTCCAGTTCTTTCATTATCATGACACTATACAGAGATGGGTCATTCTGTCATTCTGACGTTCACAAATTTTATTTCATGTCATTCACTTCAAAGCAGCCTTTCATGGTAGTCTGAGTGAATATGCATATAACCAGCATTTTAAAATAATTCTGCTCTGTGTCCATTAAAATGATCAAGCTTAGTCACTTTAGTCTAAAATCCTTGCCATCACTTGCATTTTTTTCCCTAGCTCAAAATATTTTTGTTTTTTTTACTGGAGCAATAGAAATGTTGAGTACCTCACACTCAAACTTTTTTTTTCCATCTAAGAAACTGCTCTTCATTGAAAATCCATTTGCATGAAGCACAACATTTTACAGAAGCAGCGGTAACATGATCCAAGTACATACTAAAACATGCACCAGAGATTTGTGCAGTAAAGGAAAACATACACATCCAAATTCTAGTGCATGCTATATGATTACTCACAGGAAGAGGCTACTCAGTACTTCAACCCATTTCAGGTTTTTAGTGGTTTTATTTTTTAAATCGACATCTGCATGACACTTTGAACAGTTATACACTGTCTACAAAGATGGACTTTCAATACTAGCTATGGGCATGAAACAGTTACCACAGATACTAAAGACAGGAGATGTGTGTTTAGATTTGTTCTTCTTGATTCATTAAATATAAAACACTGCCTTTTAATTCTCAAAATCCTCTACATCTCATTATTTATGTTTAAAATATATAATGGAGTACATTCATAGCTGACATACCTGCTCCTTGGAAGAAACATGGATTCTTTAATGAAGACTGAACCAGACAGCAGGATATACCAACAGGTACCAATATCATCAGGGCTGAAATAATAAAAAAAAAAAAAAGATAACACAGTTTAAAACACTTGATTTAAATTACTCACAGCAGTACCAAATTTCACTACAAAGAACATCAAAGATACTCCAAACTATGGAAGGAAGACACAATTCAATTATTTAAAAAATAATTCCATGAAACTAGTCTAATTTCCACCTGCAAATATATACATTATTAGAATGCTCAGTTTCATTTACTTGACTTTATTAAAAGCATCTATCTGTCCATTTGGTAACAGTCCAAATTAAATAGAGCTGTAAGTGATTAAAGGAAGCCAAGCTACAGTAAAGGTACAGTAAGTGTATTCTATCAAATGCATTGAAGAAGAATGAGAGTTCTTCAGTTCTGGCTGAAAAGAGCTGTAGCATCTTTCCCTCTATAAATAAAGGCATCCTTTCCCAATACTAGCCATCTTCTTCTCAACCCTTTCTTCAAGACAGAAATTTTCCTCTCTGCATGCCTTTCCACAAGGTAAGAGGCATTTGCAGATGGTGAACCTGCATCAGATTTGCCAGACATAATTATCTGCTGCTGCTAAGTACTGCCCCTTTCATGTCTCTCCCTGGCACCAGGATAAATTCCCAACAGAAGGGGCAAAAGGTTTCTCTTCCTCTGTCTTCAACCTTCTGGATGAGGAAGACTTTGTCATCCAGGCACAGTTCATTCTACTGTACATTCAGATGTTCAGATATTCCTCCTTGAGTAATACAAAATCCTTTTCATATGCTTAGACTCTTTTTTGATAAGTGAGTTCAAATCATGTTTGGACAGAAAAATAAAACAGATTAAGTCTACTAGAAATAGCTGCAGTAGAATTCTCATTCCATGTTGACAGTCAGTGCTGAGAATCTCTCTACTGTACTTCAGTTTCCACCACTCCTGCTTCTTCCAGAGAAACTAATTAAATTCAAGACTAATGGAGTTCATCATTATGAACTGCATGAGCATTCTTATGGAAAACCACATCCCTAGTGACACTAAGAGATGCAGATTACTTAATGAATTTGCAGCACCTTCATTTTTTAAATTATATGTCTCAAGTCTTTAGCAACAACTAGGTCTACTTCAAGTAAAAACAGCTCACATCTTTTAACAATGATGACAGCATAGTATTAAAATCTAATCTTAAATCTTAGTAGGCAATGTACATGTTAGCAGTGTATTTTTCATTTGAAGAACTGCAATTTAAAAAGTACATACACAGAAGTCCTCAAAACAAATGTGCAAGCCTAAAAGAGCTGAGAGCAAACCATCCAATTAAAAAACATGTTCCATTTTCATTTTCCACTGTGTAATATAATCATGAGAGAAAGTACAGGAACATAGAAAATTAGAGGAAACTGAGGGGACACAATCTATGGCCAAGAACAGAGGAACTGAACAAGAAGATGAATATTTTATTTCTTTTATAGCAGCCAATGTCCTGACCAGTGAAGTGATGGTCAGCCACACATATCAGACAAGTGACATCAAGATTTCAGGAATACTTCTTTATACTGATAGACCATAGAAAACAAAGCAATAACAAAGTCCCACAGCTAAAACAACAGCATTTTTGATTCACATAGCTGAAGTGTTCTAAGCTGCTTATTCTGAAATGTGCCTCATTTGCTTCTCACATAGACCTGTATCACCTTCAAATTTGTTGGTCTAGAAAAATCAACACTGCATAAGTGCAGAGAACCAGGTTAAAGCAGTTAAACACAAAAAAACCCAGCACTTCCAACAAAAATATAATTCCTAAAGACATTAACATGCACCTGATTTAAGTTACACTTCTTCAGACATTCCTTCTTTCCCCATAAATCCTATGCTGACAGGCATACAACAGCACTGCTGCAAGTCTGTTAGGTCATTTATTATGTTCTTTAATACCTGTCATTCTACATACAAATAATCTGGACAAATTATCACAGTTTTTGAAATAGAAATTTTCAGCAATGGACATAGAAAAAGTGATTTCCCAAATACCTGGGAAGTAACTGTATTAGAATGTGAATGATATTTTTTCCATGTGGATTACAGCACATTATATTATCACATAATAAGTTTTGTGGTCTTGGGGGTGGTTTTTTTCTCTTTTCTTTTCCTAAAATCTGGCAGTTTGACCAAGTATTAAAGTGTAATATGACAGAACAGAATCTGGGGTCACAAATTTTATAATTATAAAGCAAAAGTAGAGAAGATCTTCCCATTCTTCGAGAAAGGTATTTCTAATGATAAAATAATTGAAGTAGAAAAAAATTAAGCCAACAGAAAGTATTTTAACTTTCGTAAATCTACTAACATCCAATCTCTTATTTTCCTCGTTTTAAGACCTGATCAACTTTTTGAAACCTCTCTCAAACCACCTATTTGTAAGGGACTGCAGTTACCTTTTCTCATTGGAGATCTTTTCACTTCAAAGAGAAAGCAGCTATTGGCTGTCAATATGTTCAATATGCAAATTCTTAAGGCTACTTTTGAATCTACCTTTGAATCACTTAACAAAAACCTAGAATGATTATGCATTCAACTGCAGCGGTTTGATTTCTTCTTATTTAATCACACACAACATGACTCTTCAGTCAGTTAACCATCCAATTCAGTTTTATCTATTCTTTTTACCAATTCACAGGTTTATTCTCTTTCTCTACAAGCCAGCTCTTCAAAAGCTGTTGCTCCTTCTCACTTACCGTCATGAACATCATACTTTATCCACTTGGCATATAATCAAATGAAGCATCAACTCATTTGACAGCTAAAAGAACTGATTAAAAAAATCAGCTTGAGGAATACCACCTAATTGGATTTGTTTTCCTTTGCTTTATGTGTACTTAATAACTGATTTTATTTTTACAGTTACATTTGAGAATATCTAAGCTCTAAGCTATTTGCATCATGCATATCTACTGAACCCAACACTTTAATTATCTAAACACTTCAATATCGCTGTGTCACAGCAGTGGAATATTACTACAGAATGTATCTGCATTCAAGGTATCTTCCCTGAAATACACTCTGTATTCTTCTAAACCTTTCACTGTCAGCCAAAACATCATAAATATTTCCAAGACAATATTCAAGAGCAAAGAACCCAGATAGGGTATTAATTCTCTTCATTTTTACAACTAGTAGTGTCTTAATATCTTGAGCAAAACATCTGAAAAAATCCCACATGTATAGCAAACACATTTCTTTCTCCAGAACCCACACACTTCTCTCATAGGAAAAAAAAAGGCAAATGAAACACTGATCTATTCCTTTCATATGAAAATATATTTAACTCCTGCACTTTTAACACTTGTTATACTCCCAGTTGATTAGAATTAAGCCTCAACAAAGCCACTTGGCAGCCAGCTTTTGCTAGACAATACTGTCACAAGAAACACGTGCAATTCTTTCATTTTAAGGATTCTGGGCTTTCCACAGTCCTATTCAAACATCATGTGGCTTTCAATCAAGCTTCCATGTTTTCTGTACTATGCTTGACATTTGTTCTTCAACAATGCATTTGCATTCTTCAGGACTTTTGTGCCTGTCATGAAAGACAGAAGAAACTATAGAAGAAGCAGATGCTGAACTAGAAAAGTATTTCTTCAGACCACTTGAGGACTCATGCAAATACCATTTCACCCAATAGAGAAGACTCGCATTCAAAAGGTTTTCTCTGCATTCACATTTTACATTATATTTTAAACATTACAACTGAATTCTACAAAATAAGCCTAATTGTAAAGTTTTCTTTCACTATTAGAATAGCACCTACCCCTGGCAGCCCACAGAAGAATCTAGAAGCTTTATTTGTTCTAAAGATACTTCTTCTGCCAAAGAGACAACAGCAAATTGTTCTTAAAAGACTTTTTTGCAGACACTTCCCTGACTGGGTTTGCAGTAGGGCATTAAGTCCACATAAGCACTTCATCAGGAATTAGCTGAAGCAGGATTGATGCTGATGACCTTTCCACAAAGGCATCCTTCGAGAGACATGGGGGTTTTTCCAGCTTAGGAGAGTTAAGGGGAAGGTCCATAGCACCTGTCAGTCAAGCTGATGTAAAAAGGAAAGACATCTGCTGAGGTAAGATCTTTCCTATTACTAGATTAGTAAGGATGCCACTGCTGTCCAGCATCACCACAGCCACTGAAGCAGCAGCTGTCACACATGAGGAGTCTGGAAGTGCAGTGAAAGCTCCACTAAGCAATGGAGCTGGTGAAGGGTCTGGAGCAAAGTCCTGTGAGGAACAGCTGAGAGAGGTGGGAGTGTTTAGCCTGGAAAAAAGGGAGGATCAGGGGAGACCTTATCACTCTCTACAACTGCCTGAAGGGCAGATAGAAGTTGGCCTCTTCTCCCAAGCAACAAACAATAAGACAGGAATTAACTTCAAGTTGCTCCAGGGGAGGTTTACACTGGATATTGAAAGGGTGGTCAAACACTGGAACAGGCTGCCCAGGAAAATGCTTGAGTCACCATCCCTGGAAGTATTTTAAAAATTTATAGATCTGCTTGGGGAGAGGGTTTAGTGGCAGACCTCACAGTGCTGGGCTAATGGTTGACTCTGATCTTAGAGGTCTTTTCCAACCTTAATGATTCCATGATCCACATCAGGCTGAAAGCAAAGGTCATCTAACCCAGCAAACAGCACTTCCTTTCTAGTTTTGAATTCCTCTCTGCTCCCTCCCTCCACTCTTGAAGGCCATATGCACAGTGGGAGTGGGAATAATTAAAATCAAGAACTACTGCCACATGTACATTTCCAAGCAGGCATACAAAGATCCTTCCAGGCAATAGTTTACATGTTAGCCTTAATGACAGAATACATTGCTTCAAATAACTAAGACTGTGAGAAAGTTGCTTTTAGTTTTGGGATCTTTCTTCAGCTTAGCTGCTTGTTCTGGGTATTTATATGGATGAAACAGAGAGCTGTTAAAAGTTATACAACCCACGAAAAGCAGCAAAGATATCCACTTTCTCTAGTTACAGAAATCAAGATTTATTACCAAGAAAGTTAGATGACACAAGCAATTTATCCTGCAGAGAATCAGAACGAAGTTAACCCAAAAGTCACTCATTAGGGGCAGTAACAACAATAAAATCAATACATACTCATTCTGTCCTGAAAGTAAGATTTGTGTTCTGCAGAAACAACGACAAAAGGACTCCAGTACCAAGATTTAATGTCCTTTTGTAGCTACTATGATAGAGCTACCTACTAATAAATTTTCAGAATATTCAGGTTCTAGCAGCAAACTTACAGTGGTGCAAAATTGAAAGCCAATACTAAAATAGCCAGCAATGTGCAGGTTTTATTAATAATCTGAACTTTAGTTGAACAGAATTTGAATAAATCTGCTCGAAATCCTGACTTTTGTATTACAGCACTTTCTAGAGCAGAGAATTTCCTGGGGAATCTATATATAATTTCCCAGAATGCCAGAGAATTTCACTTACAGGAATTCAGGAGCTAGAAACGGAAAGTCATAAATTGGATTGCAATGCCTTCCCATTGTGTCTCCCTGTCCAGCTTCCTTGACATAGTCCTTTAACACAATTAAACCTGCAGCCAGACAGGACACCTTTCTGCTTTGAAAATCACACCAAAATAAATGAAGATAGAACTATGCAAAGAAACTTCATAGTTGCTCTGTCTGGAAACTTCAATTGTGTAATTATGCAATGGCCTATGATATCATTGGGTTGTCAGCACTGATGAGTTTAGACAGCATTTTCAGACTGAGGCTTTCACATTTTCTAGCATATGACTATTTTCCCTGAGACCTCAGACTCACTCAAAGTTCAAAAATCAAGAAGAGCTTATAAATCTCAAGACTGACAAAATCCAAGAAGTTTGCAGGCTTTCTCACAGTCTCCAGCGCCTGTATAAACTGTTTATGATGTCATCTAGTTATGCCCCAAGGGGCAGCTTCTTATTCCCAGACCAGCAAATAGCTACATATACAGTACTTAAAACTAAAGCTTTATTTTCTAATTACAAATATTTTATTTCTATATAAAGCAATCAGCAGCACTTACGTGCTTGCAACTACACATTTGTAACTATATATCTGAATTATATGTTAATGGCATATCAAAAAAATTCTTCACAAGAAAACATATCCACCACACATATCAATTCTGTAATGCATCTATCTACAGTAGCACAGTGTTCCAGTTTTAGCTTTCAGATTTTCTGATTACTTAAGATGCTGAAAACCCTCCAAAATATTTAGCTAAAATAAAGACCAGCCTGTTGCAAGAAGGAATAAATCTCAAAAAACTATACCATCTGTAGTGTCTTCCTCTATCCTAACACGTCCTGATACATCACTTTTCTTTAAGACCTTTTGAAATAGCTAGATTTTAAAAAGAGCAATCCATTTAATTCTCATTCTCCCTCAAAATGAGACACAGCATTACTAAAACTTCTGGAATAATTAATCATATTCAGCACATGATTACTCACTCAGGTTCAACTGAGATTATGATCATCATAAATAGGTACAGTGGCAAAAATTTGCAGGTCTCTGTGATGACTGCTGTCAAACAAGACATTGCTTCAGTGCAAAATTTAGCATCTGGACTTGAAAGCACATGCTAAACAAAAGTCTTTCTTTTTCTGTCCACCTTTGGTCATTGGCTTCTCAGCCATCTCTTTTAAAACAGCACATGAAAAAAGCTAAGTAGCATGCAGGTCTCAGTGGACATAGTAAAATATAATTATATTATACCATCATATAATTAATGCTTAATATTCCTTTCACACTTGTGTCTACCCTGAGACCTATGCAACAGAGGAGTCATTCTCCCTCCAACACCGGTCTTCGAGCAACTCCAGATGCTGGAAGGACCCCTAACTTAAGTCATCCTCAATATGCAAAATTTCCTTCCATTCAGAGCTATTTTCAAGCTACGTCATAAAAAGGTCATGAATTCAGCAAGAACAATTTCTTAGTTGTGAAAAAGCCAGTTTGATTTATGGAGACAATAATTCTTTTAAATTCCAACCACTAAAGGATTCATTCAAGATGTACATTTTAAATGGATGTAATACCATCATCCTACAATCTATAACTTGTAATTGTTTTGATAAAAGAACTTACAAACTGAGATGCACCTATTACATTTTCATGTCATCATACTCAGTGTTGTTCAAAGTAGAATAAACTCCAGAAAGGAAGCAGAGTAATTCCAAAGACATTGCTCATGTTCCCAGGTCTCCGCTTGAGAGAAGCAGAAACAATGGAAATTTGATGTGTCAGAACAGGGAGCTCTTTTAGACATTTAAGCACTACACAAGAAGAATTCCCAAAGAACATTGCTCTGCAAACTCATGCTCCATAGGATCTTGTTCCAGCAGATTAATCTGTCTGTTTCTCTTTGCTCATTTTGGTTATCGTCTCTATGCTGAGAGCTGTAGGAAGTTTATTGTTTTAACTGAATAATCATTGCCAGAATTAGACATTAGCCTTGAGGTACCTTGGGATGTCAAACATGTCTAAGTTGAACAAATCTCTCAGGCAGACATCTCATTGCCTGAAGGTCCTGCCCACTAGCCCTGTAGTGTTCAAACACAGAGTAACCAGAAAACTGCTTACTAACACCACCAGCACTGCCTCTAATCCTCCTTATTAAGCCAGTTAAGCAGTTACCTGATATCTGCCAGGGCATTTCAGATGCTCTTGATCACGTTAAGAGGTATATCCCAAACACAGAAGTAAAAGAGATTGGTAACTGATGCATCAGCTATGCACAATTTTCAAATACTTTTCTTCTTATATGAACATATTGAAGTTATATTTAGAGTGAAGATTAGAAATAAGAATAAATTTAAGACAGAGTTAAAATATATTCAGTAACAAAACTGATAACTCAGAATTTTGAGCCTCTGATTTTCACTAAACAGTGTGAATATTTCAACTTATGTCCATTATTATATTTTACAGATGGACACAAGATGAAAATGTGCATCTTGACTCCTAGTAGCAACAATGGGAAATGCAAAAGAATGAACCACAAGAAACAATTCCTCAGTATTCATGGAAAAAAATCAGAAGTATATTTTTCGTTAGAGTATTTAAATTATTTTTAAATTTTTTTTCTGAGATATAAAAAATCTCAGAGATGTAAAAAAATGTTCTGAAATAAAAATCAGTGAAATAAAACAAGAATTTTGGTCAGATTAGAGAGTATTACAGAGTGGCAGTAATGCCTGTCAGTCGAAGATGGATTAAACATGCAATCAATAAATACATTATACAAATATATGCACACAAGCTAATTGACCTGTTGTCATTGAAGTCTTGATATTAAACTTGTACAGTGAGTTAGCCCTTCGTATCAGAAGAAAAATTCAGAACAAAAATTACAGTCTCCTAAATCACCAGAAAACAATTACAGAAGCAGCAAAATAAAATTTGCACCCAAAACACTGAAGGCAAGACAGACAAATCTGTTCCTATATCTTACAACTTCCTAATGCATCTCAAAAACCAAAGTTTTGAGTGCCTCAAAGTTCTCAGAATTACACAAAAAATATGATAGCTTTCAGTGAAACATTTACAGTAAAGAAGGTGCAAAAACATTACTTCAGTCATCTTTCAAAGTCTCAAAATCAGGTCAAATAATAACAGAAATTTGGAACTGGCTGTGCAAAGCCAACAGACTGTAACATTGATCACTGACACTATTAAGAAGCCTTGATTCAGTGTCTGTTTATACAGAGACAGCTGCCAAGTCCTTGAATGTGTTTATTTTAATGATAGACATTGCCTAAAAAATTCCCCACAGAAAATATATCCACAACACAACATATGAATTGGGTTCCTGATTTACTGCAGTGCAGAACTGGCAGTATCCCAATAATATTGTGGCAACTGCTCAAATATCAGAAGGTACAATACACCTTTAGGAATATTTTCAGGACAAAACAGAAAAGGCAAGTCCTGCTGCAGAACTTCTTTGCATTATTAAATATACTGCTGCAGAACTTCCACAGAAACCTATGGATATAGAAGAAGCATGAATGAATACATGCATTGCCTGCAGAGATCTACCTGAAAATTCTGATACTGACCCAGAGATCATAGAATCATTTAAGTTGGAAAAGATCTTTACAATCATGAAGCCCAACCATTAACCCAGCACTGCACTAAAAACATGTCCCCAAGCACCACATCTACGTCTTTTAAATATCCCCAGGGATGGTAACTCAACCACTTCCCTGGGCAGACTGTGCCAGTGCTTTACAACCATTTCTTTAAAGAAATTTTTTCTGATATCCAATTTAAACCTCCTCAGCACAACAGTTCCTCTTTTCACTTCTTACTTGGGAGATTCTCTAGCAATTCCTTTCTGCAGTCCTTTAGGACTTAAGTTTTCTTTAGTTATCTGCAAGATACAAACATATATAGCTACAGACCATATACACTGCAAGTGTAAAATCTCTCCATCTTAACACAATTTCAGTAAGGTGGTCATAGCAGCACTGCTCTGCTTAAAAATCATGAGACCCTGAGATTAGTTCAGTTGGCTAAAGCAGAGTGCTAATGATGCCAAGGTTGTGGCTTTGATCCCTGTATTGGGCATTCACTTAAGACATGGATATGACAATCCTTGTGAGACCCTTCCAACTCAGAATATTCTCTGAGTGTGTGTTTGTGTGTGAATAGCTAAAGAAGATAGTTGCAGCTCATTTTTGTCACATTTCAAGTCAGGCTATGCAGAAATGGACAGCAACTTTGGCATAAATTTTAGTTGGTTTACATGCACTGCTTCTGTCCTCCTGAGGGTCTTCAGGGCAATAGGTTACCATGAAAGAACTGTGAATTTGATAAACGTCACTTTTATTGTAGGACTTCAAAGTGTGACTCTTAGATTCCCAGTCTTAAAAAGACTACACACAGATCTATTTCTCACCTGTCCTTGCACAGACCTACTGCCCTTCAGCATTTTTGAGACATTCTGCTCTATCTCATGAAAAACATTAACATTTTCATCTAACAAAACAATCAATGTTTGAGTAGCTACCAAGAAGTTGTGCTCCTTTATTTCCTTTCCAGACTTCCTTTGTTTCAGCATTTGATGGCTGTGCCAAGCCAGTCCTGGAGAAGGCTGCATGACTAGCCCAACACCAATGTGTTTGGATCTTGTGATTTGCCATGGTCATGTAATTCTGAAAATCTGGCTAAGGCCCTTTTCCCTCCCCATTCCACCACCATACAAACACTACAGTCTTAATACAAGTAGATGTTTTTCATTCCAGACTGCGTGACAAACTGGGAATGAGGAAAAAAATCAAGACTCAACAGAACTGTACAGCTTTTTGTCTCACACCTGCCTACCAGAGTCAGTAGCTTAGAAATTAATCAGCTTTCTATTTCTCATTTCAGCTGTGAATGTTCTCTGTAGTAATAGCTGTGTTTCACATGCAACATTTTTTCCCTCCAATCTCCAGCTTATATATACAACTTCTACTTATCCTTCTCTGCGCTGAATTTTATTAAGGGTTGCAAACTGAATTACATAAAAGCACACAAACACTTTGACATTAGACAAGAGCTTTTTCAAGCCAGAGACATTAACACTAAAATTCAGTTCAAGATGTCCAAAATATAACTACTCTTTTTTAAACATTTGTCCTTTTTTAGGAATCACCACCATCACAACCAGTAGTCTACAAATTAGTCTACTGTTAAGAACTTTAATCAAAAATGAAATCTTCTCAGTAGGGACATGTGGGAGATAGGAACATATATCCTATCAGGACTTCGTTTGAAGGATCTCTTAAAAAAAAAAAAAACACACTTCACAATAACCTGGACTGGAGTTTCCTTCAAATTTTTAAAAACAATACAAGCAGTAACTAAGTTAGTTCCAAATTAAATTGCTCAAACTACGGGGAATGTAATCACAAAACTGTGTTGTGCTACAATCTGGCAATTCAGAAACATCAGGTTTTATTACTGAACGACTTTAGACTGCAGGTCAACAAATCTTAACATATTTTCTGCCAATCCAATATTCTTAGTGAAGAAAATAAGGGAATATACAATATTTCCTTATAGAAAGAGTAAACCAAACACCACTGAAGCATACACACAGAAATATCAAACAGCATGGCTGAAAATGCACACAGCCCTCACATGACTAATGAGGAGGAAAAAGAGGTGCTTGTTTTATTAGACACACACTCATTTGCTTACATCCAAAGGACTTATTGCCAAAGAATCCTCTGCCATCATAGCACAAAATTTAATTTTGAGCTGAAAAATTTTGTTCAATTGTAAAGAGGTATAAACACAAGTCTGCTAGAACTTTGTTTTCTAAAGAGAATGCTATTTGGAACCTCACTGTTGGAGACATCAAGAATTACTATAATGCAGATATGAAAACAGAACAATTCTTTCTTTGGACTACTGAAAAAACATATATGAAGTGACCAAAATAAATATAATTTTAATGAGATCTCTAAGTAGATTTCAATAAAGGTATCAAGTTAAAAAAAAAAAACCCAAAACAAATATGCCTGTCAAGTAAGCCTCAATTTTCAAGTTTTGCTTTCCAGGTTTTAAGCTCTATTGTCATTAACTTCCCATCAAATGAAAGGACTAGAATGAGTGGCAAATGAAGAATAACTCAGGCTGAACTGCCACTTCTAATAACCCAGTTTCCATTTAAACAGTGAGATGGCCGTAGGGTTTGAGAATTTGCCACTACCATGTACACACGCTGATAGTAAAGTAAATGCAGATGAGATGAGCCAAGTTTAAGCAAAGTGCTCCTTTTTATCATTTTGGTCACAGAAAAAAAAAATCTATAGCGCTTCTATGAAAATTAACAACTTTTTTGTTTGTTTTTGTAATGTAGGATAAAATAATTGCTGTTCTTGTAAGGAATGTACATAATTATTTTCAGCATTGCACAGATGCAATAGAAACTTACTTTTCTACACGTGACACTGACAAAGCAGACAGACACAGAGTTTTGACAATGAAAATTTTTTGATCAAATAAACAGTGCAACTGCATTAGTCTGCCCATCAGCATTTAGGGATAAAGATTTAGCTTTTCTGCACTGAGACATTAAGTTTTGCCTCGGGGAGGTCAAATACACAGGTCAATTAACAGCTCCAACAGTTGCAGCTGTTTTAATAGATATAGCATCCAATTTCAGATTTCAGTGCAAATATACCATCACGGGGCAGGGGGAAGAAGTGGTAACTTAAAAAGCAATCTAAAATGTTAAAATCTAATGCTCTTTAAATACTTTAGCCTTCATGATGAAAATAAGAGCATCAAGTGATAACTCTGGTAACTTCATTAAAAAGTAACCAGGTTGCATGATCCAAGCTGATTTCCTACAGCTCATAACTGAGTGGATCAATCCTAGCCTGGCTTCTCTCCTGTAGTACTCAAAGAATTTTTCCAAACATGTGCATAGCAAAACTGAAATTCTATTTGTTAGAAGAGTACATCTTCAACACATAGGCTGAATTTGTGAAACAAAAATAAAGATCCCTCCAAGTTCATTACCCTAAAAATAGAACACTGAAATTAGACTATAGGTTTCATGGGATTTTCTTACTAAGTAGATCTCAAATTATTCATTTAAAAAAATGTAAAGCTACAGCTCAGAGTAACAGAACTTATTTTTTTAGTTTCAAAATATGGAATTTTTAATTTTTTTAAATAAAAAATATTAGTTATTAACTTTCACATTTAGCCCACTAAACATTACATCAGAGATGTGAAATGCTAGAGCAAGCACATTTTGCATTAGCATCTATATCCAGAAACTGCCAAACTTCCCATTAAATCTTTTGAATAAATCATGGGGAAAAAATGTCAAGAAGCAACTAAATAGGAATGACAGGCAAACAACCAAAGGGAAGATGAAGTCATATGAAAGGAGTGACAAA
This sequence comes from Chloebia gouldiae, assembly GCA_003676055.1. NCBI lineage: Eukaryota > Metazoa > Chordata > Aves > Passeriformes > Passeridae > Chloebia > Chloebia gouldiae. Next base: position 8,642,088 of record QUSF01000005.1, on the reverse strand, counting down.
GGAAATCAGTGCAAAAGAACTGCAAAATACACTTCCAGTTAACCCAGATTTCACAATCTCCTGTTTGTGAATTGTATATTATATATTTGTATATTGTATATAATTACATATTTCCTATAATTTTTCCCTGCATCGAGTATATGGTTAGCTAGCAGTATCGATTCATTCAGCATGTAATTCAAATTTTAGTAAGTGCTGAGAATGATCAAAATACTGGGTCTAAACAACAACTCTGTTACATAGGAGACAACTGCCTAGAGAAGGACAAATCACCAGCACAATGGTCCCTTGCAAATTAGTGTAAAATGAATAAAGATTGTACTGGTCTAATTAAAATTATCTATCTACCTATAGATTTTATCTATCCACCTATAGATTTTGACCTTGTGTATTTCCCATACATTACTGGGTTTCATTAGACCTTAATTTAACTTTGTTGATTGGTCACGGCCCAGCATTTGAGTTTACTCAATCTCATCTTCCTTCTGACACTCCATTTAGGAGAAATTCCACAAGACAAAAGAAGGCACAGAAGTATATTATTTATATTCTTAAATGTTCAAATAATGCCAGACAACACAGAAAAATATGCATTTAGTGTTTGGGTTAGGGGCAGCAAGTAAGAATCTGATAAACATGTTGTTTCAATAAATTGCTTCCATAAATGAAGCAATTACAATTCTCAGTTCTCCACTGTAAATCTGAGTTGACACTAGAGCACATCCCTGCTAATTATAAACCACGTTAGATTTGTCAGTTTGGCACCACTGGCACGAAAATCTGATCACTACTACTTTCACAAAACTGAAGTAAGACTAAATGACAATCCCAGACCCATATATTAGTTTTATATAAATTTAATACAACATGCATCATCAAGCAAGAGCCACTGTTAGCTCTCTTCTTGACACCAGCAAATTTCTCTGGTGTTTAATGATGAAAGTGAAGTGGATCATTTACATTTAGAGACTGTGCACGCTAGGCAATGAATTTTGGCATTAAACAGTCCTCAACACACTTTATTATGAGTTAATTCTTTCAACATCATACAAGAGGAAGCAGAAATACTTACTAGTACAGAACTTCATTTGCTTCATGCCTTTCATATCTAACAGTTTCACACATCAGTCTGAAAGAGAAGAAGTCCATTTTAGTTATGATTCCTATCAATGCCACAAAGACTTCACTTTCTAAAATTACTCAACATTTCCACAGGTAACTCCAGCACTTACAGAAACCAACCACTGATAACCAAGGTGATTCATAATTCAAGAGAACAAATTGTAAAATCTAAGCATTTAAGTTATTAGGTCTAAGAATAACTAAATATAATAATCTAAGATCAGGTTTTATTTAGGACACTAGATGTAGATGTTCCCATTAAAAATGCTATAAAAATAAGGAAAAATTACATTGATCTCATTTTCCATAGTGACGTGATAAAAGCAAGTAGCTTTATAAAAACAATTCTAAATTTCAGAAATGGTTGGAAATGTAGTATGTGCAACACTAATCAGAGATACAATATAAAAACTGCTCTCCCTCTTGAAGTAAGGCCCAATAGATAAAACAAGAAATTATGTTGCATGGTAAATCAGTGCTTCTCATTTTGCTAAAATTCAGCAACTTGCAAATTACCGTAAGATTTTAATGCTGAAATCCCAGAGGGCTCAAAGTGGAGAGAATTTCCTGCAGGAAAATCCTCTGTCTAGAGGGGAGGATTAAAGTGCTTTCGTATTCACTGTCTGCCTGACAAATGTGGCATAATAGAGAGCAACTGTAATAGAACTTACCACATACTAGGAAATGCAATGTTAACTTGATGTAGAAAAATCACAATGCCATTTCTGTCTACTGCCTTAAGGAAACAGCCCTGTGAATTACTGGGGGGATGGGGGGGACAAAACAAATCCCACTGCCTCCCCTGGCCTTTCCATAGCTCTGAAGCAGACTGCAAACCCCAAGGCTATTTGACAGTCAGACAGAGATTTACCTAAGAGGCTCATGAGAATATTCAAATAAGGAACTATATTTAAATTCTGGAAATAAATTATCTTTCCTCTCATAATCCATCATCAGAATCTCAGTATATCAATGACCAACTGCCAGCAATGATATCATAAGCAGACAAAACCACTCCAGAATTGCTACTCAGGCAAAAAGTCTCCAAAAAGTTGATTTGAGGCCTGTAAGAGTTGGTCTGGGTTTGACATAACAATCAATTGCCATTTCCTGGATCATTCATTTCAATAGTCAACAGACTGCTACAAAAGTCACCTTAGCAGTCCTCTCCCAGAGGATTTTACTTATTACGTCAGCCCACTAAGAAATAATGCTTTTGTTCAGAAGTGTCAGGCTTATAGTGGTATCATGACTATTCATAAATAATTAATAGAACATTGAGATGTTAATTTTGTTTGCAGATAGATATAAAAATTAAGAATCAAGTTTTACTACCACAGTCTTGCCATACCCCATAATTTAGATCAACACTTTGGACCAACTTTGAGAACTTTTCTCACTGAAAAATGTCTCTATTGTATGAAATTAAGCACTATGTATTACATATAAATTTCAATCTTTTTCCATCCTGGCACAACAAAAACCTTTGGACCACAGAACTATCTTTTTTTCAGACACTTCTCCCCACCATAAAATTTGGTCTTGTCAAAATCTTTTACTGACACTGAAAAGCTACTGTCTGCTTCTGCCTCCTGGGTTTTTATCTTCTCTGATCCTGTTTTGAGAGGGAAGGAAGGGGAGCACAGACATGAAGTCACTGGTGAGAGGATACCAGAAGAGAAGTCATTGCTAGGAGTCAGATTTAAACATTTTAATACTGCTCAAGGATAGTCTGTGCCCTACTGATCTGGAACGATGCTGGGCAATGTGCCACGTAAGAGCAGGAGTCACAGGAAATAGAATCACTTTAACAAGCAAGTTTTGTTCCCCTTTGAATTGGGAGAGAAGGAAACACATTCTTGATAAAGTCACGCAAGTTCACCACTGGCACTGAGCATTTTGGTCCCATTATTAGGAGAGCAATGGGGAGAAAATGTTTCTTACAGAAGGTAGCCAAGCATTTCAATTTTTGTGTTACAGTGGAACAGTTAGAAATTACAGTGACCAAGTTGTACAAACTAGATTGCTTCCTCTTTGAAAATCTGAATTAGTTCTGATCAATAATCCTGTCCAGTTTTTGCTCAGTCATTCAAGTGTGATCTTTATCTGCTTCCTCAACAAATGTAATAAATTACAGATGAGATCACCAGCAAGCCATATGCTAAGTTATTCACTACTATAAGCTTCACTGAATACATTTGGTTTTAATGAATCTCAGAGGTTTCTGTGGCATTCCACTGCCACAAGAAGAGTTGTATCCTAAAGGATACTATAAAAGCTTTCAGTCCAACATCTGCCGGGAGCCCGGCCTTTTCCATGTATGGTACTGTAAACAGAAGCTCTCTTTGAGGAATTCGCTATGCTGGGAGAGCCGAGTTCCACACATTCCTCAGCAAGAACCTCATGCTGCACAGGAAGCCAAGAAGCACACATCAACATACCACACAACCATATGTGCACACTTTGATCTTTGTAAACAAGTTAACATCAGTTTAACTCCAGCTATGCAAAGCCTCACGTGCTAAAAGTATTGCATATAACAACATAACACAAAATACTTCAACTGAATGTAACCATGACCTCCCTCCAAAGCAAAAGCAATTACAGGGACTTCTTTGAAGTTAACATTCACGTTGCAAAATGTGTCTTGTGCACTTTGAAAGAAAGAAAACCTAGCCTTTTGTTTTCTCCAAATTATAGAATATTGTCTTGGGAATGCGAATGACGAAGCAAGAGGCCAGAAATTAGAACCCAAATCAGCATTAATCAATTCAAAGTTGCTTCAGCATCTTCAGATGTGGCAAATGTTGGCAAAGCTCAGGATATAAAACAGCAGTAATTCACCCTCTCTACCCACAGGGCATACAGGAGATGTGCTGGCCTCTTTCTGTAGGTGCCAGCCTCACACTAATTCCCAAATACCATGAGAAACCTCTGCTGTAAGATGCTTCTGGGAGGACAACTGAAACAGTTACTTAAAAATCAACCAAACACAAGTATTTACAAGAAAAAATAGGAAGCTCTTTGGAAAGTTTTGACTTTAATTAATTTGCTTCATGAAGCATTTTCATAAAAAGTGTGGATGACATTTACCAAATATCTTTACTAAGTATTATTTGTATTGTACATAATGTGTCAAAAATTTCCACACAAAAGCAAGCACAAACTGAAACAGGCTGACAAACAGACTATGCTCTCATGACTACTATATTACATAAATTATTTCATCAATATATGGGCTTGTATTCTGTAAGTAAAGCATTTATTTCTAATCCAGAAGATTGAAAAGAAAACAAATGCATCCATAATAGATAGAAATAGGACGGAACAAATAGAAATACACTGTGCAGACATACAAGGAGGAAGCATTAGAAAAATAAAGAAGGGATGAAAAGAATGCAGTGATAGGCAGTTTGAGGTAGGATACACAAGAGTAGTATATGGTTACCAAAATTACTGTTCCTTTGCCTTCTTAATGCATTAACATATATGGTTTTTAATGACACAATATCATACCTTAGCTGATGCTCTCTCAGATTAGACAATGCTTCCATTCCATGTAGATATGAATACACAATCTCCAAGTCCTACAAAAATAGGGAAAACAATTTTTAGTATTCTCAGTTTGGTACAAACTGTTAAAACACTGGTTTTTAAAAGCATCCCAAGTTTTCTTAACAGGGGTAGTAGTGACATTTCCAGGAAGTTAAAGGCAAACTGCAGGAACACCTTTGATTATAATCTGGAACCTCCCACGAGGAAGAATGATAGGATGTCCACTTCAAATACAGAAACCTTTCTGCTTTTGCTGTCATTACTCTCTGTCTAGGAAACAAGCCTAGTCCAGAATTACATTGAACAATATTTTGCAACTATCATAGTCTTGCTTTCCAAAGCCAGTATCCTCAAAACTTCCATTTACTTTGTAAAGCAAGGTCATATGAAATCATTTTTTTTCCATGTTCAGGGGAAAAGAAAAAAATAGCAACAGAATCTAACAAAATACTCCATTGTACAGAGATATTTCTAAAATTGTATCCTCTTCAAACAGAAGATAATCTACAATCTAAAATGCGAAAAAAATAGCTGGCATGAACAGAAAATTATTCACATGAGATAATAAGAAAAACCAAACATGATCCTAATTACAATATGGTGAAGTTTTATATTCAACCATTGTGGGCCTCCAATATCCAGCTGACAAAACATTAATAAATATATGAAAACAACATCCAAGACTAAAACATCCTAAAATGTAACTGTGGAAACACTAATGCCAGGCTAGAGGCTTTGCTCAAGTTAAAATAACTACAGCATTTAAGAGAAAGTTTCAGTGAAGCCAACAACCTCTATTTAGAGTGATTTAACTTTGGCTCATGGAGTTCATGCTATTTCATCACACTTTTTCTTATTTTAAAACTTGCTAGTTGAGAGACAAAGTATGATCCATCATTCATTAAAAATCAGAGCCACAGTCCTCAACCACTAACTGAGGCAGACAAAGTTGAGAATAAACTAACACCAACACAACTCAGGTAACTTACTGTGAGAAGATGTTTTTCAAGTAATAGAATATATCAAAGCTAGAAATTTATGAAAGATTTGATCACTGTGAAATATATATTAATTTAAAATTGCCTAAAAAAGTACAGAAATACTTGTCTTCAGCCACAATGAAAGAATGTTCTTTGGGCAAAGATAAAGAATTGATGTCGCAGAAAGAACTTGAATTTAAGAAAGAAAAAGAAAATCACATTAAATACATTAAGTGTAGAAATGTTAAGTGTAGTTGTTAAAATAATGGAACAGATCATAAAAGATACCGGGAGTAACACCCAGTGGCTAAGGCCAGATAGATGTCTCTCATTCTGTAACAAAAATAATGTCTTTTTCTCAGAGTGAAAAAGGCAAATGTTCAGCTTGAAAAAGCAGAAGAAACATACAAGCCAAAGTGCTGCAATTTCACTTCAATTTTGGCCCTTCTGTTCCCTTGCCCTCTAGAGACTTTGGTCCTGCAGACAGCAGAGGGCACATCAAAGACAAAACTAACTGGGATGGAGGGACTGTACATACAAGGCTCTGAAGAGAAAATACAGCAGCGGCTCGCCTTTTTGCTTTTTTTTTCCTACAAATAAAAGACATGTCTGCTGTAGGCAGCGAGCTGCTCAGTCGCCGGGCAGGCTGGAGGTGAGCAGGAGCTCCGGGAGCCGTGCTGGCGGCAGGGTAAGACGCAAACCAGACAGTCCCGTGGCACCGCTGCCGCTCATCCCGACGCGCCGGACTGCACGGCACAAGCCGGCAGCTGTCATGGGAAGCTGGGAGGGTTCCACCGAGGATCAGATGCTGGGAGCAGCATCTTACATGGAAAAAAGTCTGGCCAGAAAGTGCTGCTCTGACTCATTTCCAGCAAGTGTCTCTAGCAACAAGCAGAGAAAAAAGGAGAGTAACTTTCTGCCACCATCTTGCTCGGGAGAGGCAGAGACTATCTGCTGTATTCACAGAAGAGAGAACCATTAAGGATGCTAGCTTACAGACCCAGGAGTGGACCCATGGGCACGTGGTTTCCAAAACTGATGGGTGACACAACCCCAGTGACCAACCCTACAAATGTTACAAAGGAGTGATGAACACAGGTTATGTTCTGAGAGGAATGCAGCTGAAGTGACTCAAAATCAGGGAAGGGAGTCCTAGAACCATAGAATGGTCTGGGTCAAAAGGGATGTTCAAGATCATAATTCCAAAACCCCTGCCATGAGCGGGGTCTCCTTTCACTAGATAAGGTGGTTCAAAGCCTCATCCAGCCCAGCCTTAAGGCATTCTGACCAATTTCACAAGTAATGAGGTATGTTTAGTGAACTCCCTTTTTAATGTAAGAAATTCCCTTTCAAAATACAAAAAAAAAAAAAAAGGAAAAAAGAGATTTTAAAAAATTCTAATGAACTCTAATAAAAGGGGGAGGAGAGGAAAAAAACACAATTAATCAACTCTTTACTTCTGCTTCCATCATAGTTGCTGCCTAAAGATACCTCATCACTGAGAGAAATAAGGTGAGGGGCTTTTTTCTTTTTTTTTTGGTTTGGAAAAAAAAAAAAACAAAACAAAACAAAAAAAACAGGCAGCAAGAAAACATTCTAACATCTCAGCTGCCATGCACTGGATATTTCTGACAAGTGCCAAAGTGAGCTGCTGCCCATTCCGTAAGCAGTATCTTTCCAGAGGCGTCTGGCAGGGAACAGCTCCCTCTAGCACCAGAAGTTTGGCACTGAAATTGAAGTAACAAAAATACAGTAACACTCCTTTCCATCAGCTTCTAAAAAATACTGCAAAGTACAAAAAACTAGAGTAGAGTCAAAAAAGCAAATATATATTCATATGTGGTCAGTAGGCTCTGCACATTTCCAGTCAGCCTGCAGCATTAAAGAGGGAGAAGGCAATTAAAAAAAAATAAAATCAGAATGCCAATTATTGTTGTTAGGTCACATCAGTCTTCCATTTATCTCCGGAAAAATTACACTACGCTTACTTGGCAAAAATACTCATTATTGAACACAAATAGCTGTATCAACTTCTTCATTCAAACTGAACTGACAGAATGTAAGAGTCTTTTGGAAACATCTGTGCCAAGTATTGCAATATCCTAAGCAGATTCCAAATGCTTGAAATTAAATTATTTCACAAAAATAACACACACACACATAAACTTAGACATGCAATCTATGAAAGTTTTTTTATTTTGATATTCAAGACACTTGACGAAAGCTAAATTTTGCAATTTCTCAGGAAAAGAACTCTGACATGATATGCCTACGTGATTTATGCTGCCTAGTTAAGCAAAACTCTTAAAGCAGCAGCTAAAGGTAAGCCCGCTGTGACTTACACAAACACTTCTGCCAGTTCGCAGTGTCCCTGAAAGCCGCCTCTAGCTGATGCACAGGGTATGCATTAGTAGGCAAGTGACAACAGCACAGATGCTGTTTTTGCAAGGCGTGTTCCCAAATAACCACCGGAGGGCAGACCGAGCCACCGAAACTTCAGAGAAAGTCATTCTCTCCAGTTTCTCCCTTCATTGTTTCAAATATAACTTTGTAAGGGTTTGAACATGCCAAGAGGAGCAAAGCTATTCATCACCACTACAACTGGTTAAATATTCTGCTACAGGAAGGACTACTTACCCAAAAGCACAGAGGAGTTACCAGAATTTAGGAAAAAAAGAGAGAAAACAAGAAAAGGCAAAAGCTATGCAAAGCCTCAGCTGATCTTGCTACACAAAGGTTGTGGCAACAGCTTGAAAAAACAGCTCAATGGAAACTCCAAACCCAAAAATTAAATGCAAAGCAGAAATTAGTGCAGCTTTTAAAGTATGGTTTTATTTAAATGAAAGCTAAAAGACTGAAATCTAATCTACACCTAAATCTGTACTGCAGCCAAAGTCATATGCTTGGGTTGCTGTGTGGGAAGCAGCATGAAATTTGTTTAATTCAGTGTTATTTCTTAATTTACTTGTTTCCGTGGTGTCAGATGGATCACTTTAAAGTTCTGACTGTACTTTGAAACAAAACAGACACTCAAGTTTTAACACAGCTCAACTTCAATTAGATCTGCAGAAACATATTGGTCTGCAACCTTACTTCTGCTCTCCATTCTAATAAAAATCTGTCTATGTTTATGCCCACACTTTCTATCTATTTGATTTGTGCTTCAAACATATTTGCCAGTTACACAAACCAGAGAAACCCAAACCAGAATGCTGGCCCAAATTCATAATAGCTTAATGAAGACATTTTTACTTTGTTAAAATGAGAGAGGTGGAAATTTGCTATTTTGGACTGAAAAACTTAAACCTCTCTAACAATTGCAAGCTTACATTGGTTTCAGTCCTGGTTTGCATTAAGGTGTGAGACAGCAAGTCAAACTCAATTATTCATCCTCACCACAGTTAAGCAAAATCCTGTGAAATTCCTTGTTCTCCAAGTAAGAAATTAACTCATTTCTGTGATGTGGCCAACAAGCGGAGAGCAGCTTTCATCTTATAATAGTTCAGTTTCTTTCAAATCAAAAGGAAAAACAGAAAACAAGCTAAATTCTTGTTTCACGGTCTTGAAGGATAGAAGAAAAAAGCAACTTTTCAAAGCACCTAATATTTACCTGAGGCTCAAAAAGATCTATGTGCTGAGAGTACAATGTATTTTGAAAGGCTGATCTCTTAAAAGTAACCCATCTTTAGTTCACACTCAGCCAACCACCAGGAGAACCAGGCTCCAAAGGGTGTACTCGCTCCCCATCACATGTGGCCCCTCCAGACCACACCCCAAGAGCTTCACTGCTGTGAAGACAGGAGGTCCCACCTAGTTCCTCCATGCTGATTCCTCCACCTCCCTGGCCCCAGGGTGAGCATCTGCTCACAGGGACACAGCTTCAAGCTGCTCTCTTGGCAGCATGAGACCCATCAGTGCCCAGGTCATGGAGACAATCCTCCTGCAGCTCGGAGGAGGTGGGACCTCAAAGTCTTTGATGGGTTTCAACAGACCATGAAACTGCTGGCAGGAAGAGAGACATTTCTATGTGGCTGACTGAACAGTTATTTTATCTCAGACTGGGACCTCCCCAGATTGCGATGTACTAACGAGAGCAGCAATGCCACGTTTTTCTTCTCATTGAGCAAAGAAGCCAAACCCAGGTTGTTGAAGTATTGACTCTCTTTCGTTGTAGTTATAGGATCTGTTCCTTTTCCCTTTTCTTCACACACTTAGCACCTGAAATCATATGACTCTCAGCCACTAGGATAGCTATACCAAGCACTTACATTCCTTTTTTTCCCCCTCTACTATTGATTAGCACTGGCCAGTCTGGCTGCCTGTACTGGCTCACCGAGGCCAAAGCACCAAAAGAAAGAGACCAGACCACAGCAACATCCATCCCATACAGCCAACACAAAATCTTCCATGTGCACAGAAGGAGCTGTGGCCACTCCCGCGGAGGTTTGTTCACATCTGGCTCGGCTCTCACCCAGAGCAGCTCAGGAGATGGCACAAGTCACTGCCTCCAGAGAAGCGAGGTGGGCAGGCAGGGCAGGTACTGGGGGAGCTACCCCAGCCAAACCTCCCTCTACAGGCAGGACCTGAGGGGGACTTAACCCTCACCTAGGGGTGAGCTCACATCTTGCAAATACTAACCTGCAAAACACAGGAGCAAACCACAAAAACTGACTTCCACAGTGACAGAAAAATCCAATATTGCTGATATCATAATCACTGCCATGCACACATGATGAGGAATATTTCATCTTCACCTTCAGTGTGCCAGCAATGGAAAAAAACCTGAACACACTCATAACTGCTGTGCAGGAGCATGCCCAGGTATGTACACACTTATCACTGAGCCATAAAGAGATTAAAAAGAAGTATTTGTCTGCAAATTTTTAACATTCTTTTTCTTACAGCAGGACTTTCAAATTCAGGTGAGGGCTCTGCCACATGGGAAGCCTACAAGCATCCAAACTATTATACTACTAATTTAAGAGAATTTTTTTCTTTTTAACTTTACTGTAAGCTACAGCATTTCTCTGCAAGCCATTCTTACTATTGTACATAAAGATCTGCGGCTTAAAGTAAACTAAAGTCTAAGTTATTTGGAATAATTTATTGATGCTGAATTGGCAGATATATGAGAAGAAATTAAATATTTAACTGAAATTACATATGTTTAATGGCCCTCATTTCATTCATACATGACTGAAATTCCATGGGCCATGTTTTAAGGAAGAACATAAGTCTTACTTGTAAGTTCTGAAAAAATCTGACCATCTTAACTTGCATTATATTATATATATCAACTATATATAGCATTATATAGTTATAGATCAGCTAACATGCATTATATTCTGGGAAATTCATGACAAAATATCACTCCACAGCAACCAGACATGAGTAAGCTTGGGAATCAGCCTTCACTAGAAGGGAGCTTACAGGCCAACCCAAGCCTTCACTTCCTCTAGGCAGCAGAAGAAAGATATTGTATTGATCTTCTTAGGAGTTGTTGACACACAAAAATAGTTATTTTTAACTCTGCCATGGGGAGGGTGAGGATATTTGTTCTGGGTTATTATTTATTCTGGGTGGAATTTTTAAACTGGAATAGAAACAGGGGGAACAGGCGATTTTAATCTGAAACTGAAGCACCCATGCATGAAGCTAATCAGGAGCAACTCCAAAACCCCATAAAGAAAAAGGAAAAATCCCATTTTCCTGGGAGTAGTCCCAGTACAGAACAACACCATACTTTTCCAAAAACTTAATTGAATTACTGCTTCAATGTCAGATGCTGGAGAAACACCATAGGATCACAGTAAAACAACTGCAGAGAAATATGATGTTTCAGCAGGGTACTGAAATCAGCTTTCCTGTCTTTCAAAGATACTTTATTTCTTTTGTGAATTATTTTTCTTTCTAAAGAGTTTCCCTCAAAAGACAATTTCAGTACATGCTCATTTTTGCATTTTAGATTTTTTTTTTCTAATTGAAAGTCTACAAAAATAAGTTGGAAGGTTCAATGACCCACCCACACTAAGAGACTTGTAACACTGTCTCAAGAGTAGTCCAATTGATTCAACATAGCCTGCTGGTCATAAAGCTTTCAGCAGAATAAAGAAAAAAAAATAAGACATTCATTATTATAATCATCCTATAAGATGGGGGGATGAACATGGAAAGGGTAGACGGGAAATTAAAGCCTGCCATGCCATAGAAGTCCATGAGCAAACTAATGAGCATAGGAAATTACAGGGTACTGCAGTGCATTTCTTTTCTGCCTTCCGGACTCTCAGAAGTCAGACAATTAAATGCTTAACACAAAAGCCCAAGTTCTGTAGTCAGAATTATAAAGGTTGATCGAATGTCCAAATGCAAGAAAAGCAGTTCCACCACAAAAAAAAAATCCTTCCTCCTGAGAACATAGTCCATAATTATAAAAGGTCCTTCAGTTATTCACCATTAAAAATATATGCAGTTGTCTTTTTGCATATTTTCAATATTTATTGCCAGTAGTTGGAGGTTTGTATTAAGGCTGTTAAATCCATTTTCACATTCACTGCACAAATATTCACATCTTTTGTTGCAAAGGGGTTTTTTTCATGCTAAGGAGAGTTTCAAATTGTTTTGAGATAGGGTTATTTATCCCATATTTTTCATTAGCTACATGAAATAACACCTAGTATCCTATTAAACAAAAATCTATCTTGCACTAATAAATAGATCAGCTATGGTGGTATGTATTTTTAAATAAAATACATAAACATGGTGGTATGTATTTTTAAACAACTACTTGTAGCAGAGACCAATTTTATGTAAATTTATTCAAACATACAGTACTATAATGATTGGCAGATTTCAATTAAAAAAAAAAGTGTTTTAAAAAAATCAGGAACTGAAAAGGGGAAAATGAAGTGATACACAAATGTCTTGGAGTTAATAGTCAAAAAGTAACTCCTAGTTGATACCAAGTTGTGATGGCAGAAGCACTCCAAAGGACAAAAGGACAAAGAGTGCTTAATTAGTCTACAGGTTTCAAAGCAGGCAGGTTAATATCCATGGTACCAGGTTACCCACAAGGACTATAGTTCACACAACCTAGGAATAACTAAGCCAGGCAAACAACTTGCCATGAAAGAAGCACATCATTACAAACTTGACCAAAAAGAAACTGTCATAGAAACCCTTATAGTGAGCAAGGGCAATCTATTTTCTGAAAAACAAAATAAGTTTCTGTAAAGCCTAGGTCCTGGTACTTCAACATCATAGCCACAGCTCCAAAGTATTCCTTCTTCAAATGCATTATTAGAAGTGTTGTGATCATAAATCCTAGTAATGTATACTTCGTAGAATACTGCTATTTATGGTAGATGAACACATGGTGGACCAGATGTGTTAAATGGGGTAGGTATTCCAAATCATGAGCAAAAAGGTCATAGTGACATAGAAGAGGTGCCTTTCATCAAGTGATATGTGGTAATTGCTCCTATGAATATTTAGGCTTTCCATCATGAACAAAGTGCAAATTCAGTACCAGGATAAGGCAGAAGTGTGCCTGAGCTGATGAAGGGGTAACCCAGTAAGCCACCTCTGCACAATCACCTGTGATCATCTGTCTGCATCTGAAGTTGTAACAGCCCCAACTGCTCACATTTATCCAACTTCTCAGACATAACTGCATTATAAAATGCAATGTCTTGCTTTTAAAACAAGACCTTGGAACAAACCTTCTTATGCTGTTGGGAAGCAGCAGCCCAACAATGAAATGGGGGTTTCAGCACTGTCCCAAGTGCTGAATGTCATCACATTCCACCCTCTGGTTTGAGCATTTTCTCCCTCGCCAGCCAAAACCAAACCAACCCCAAAACTACCCAGAAACACAAGCTTCACCCTCATAAAAAAAAAAAAAAAATCCGTTCCCAGGCACAATTCAATCCCACCCCAGCTAGCAATACCCTCCTTTCAGAACTACCCAGAGCATCAGGGCCACCTCCACTTTGTAAACTGGAGTTTTCTAGAAGCCCATGATGCCAGGGGAGACCCTGAGCACTCCTCCAGAGGTTCCTTATCCCAAACAGCCCCCGCTGAGCTGGGCTCAAGCAACGAGGAGCTCCAGGCTGCAGCTCCCGGCTTATTGCCATGACAACTCACAGCCAGAAACAAAAGGAACCTGCACGCCTCGAGAGCTGTGCTCTGCCAGAACTTACTACGAAAATATCTCAGTAGTACTATAATCAACAGAAAATACAGTGACTTGTTTTCTGTGGCTGGCTTACAATCATTTTATATTGTTGGCTTACAACCAACCAAAGCAAAAACACAAAACAAACAAAACAAAAATAAAGTTCCTCATTCCAACCACAAAGGCAACAGCGAGTATTTGCTGAAGTAATATTGCACTATTTCTTTTTGCTTTTGAGAGTTTGGGCTTTTTTAAATGGAAAATAATGTTGCTCAGTTTCTTCATATTTATGATTTTTTTAAAAAAGGAAGATACAGCAAAATCATTAGGAAGAGGGAGAAAATATTACATCACAATTTCAAAAGTTTATATCTATATATATCCTTTATAATCATGCTTTTAAAGAAAGCATTAAAATTCATTTAGACAGATAAAATTTTCCCAGAAGTTACACACACAAGATAGCCAAGAGTCATGTTCTTTTTCTTTGTTAGCAGATACATTTGCAATGTATTTCAGAGCATTGCTTCCAAGAGATATAAATCTTACTTGAAGCATCAACAGTAGGTCACATGAAAATTATTCCCAGGCTATCAGGCAAATGATCATACTGAAGTACATATTTGCATTTCAAATCATTCTTCACCCAAAAATTAATCTCAAAAGCTACTGGTGGTCACATCCTTCCAGAGCTGGCATTACTCCTCTATGTAAAGGAGGCAAACAGATAACTGACTAAAGTTCTAAAGTACTTTCCACACAATATACATCAAGCCTGAATTTACTTCTTAGCTGAGATATTTTCTGAAAAAGAGACTGCATTTAATAACTCCAGATTATTATGTTTTGATGTTTTTGAGGTTTTTTTTTTTTTTGTCCTCTTCCTATAAGTAATGGTAGAATTCTGAGGGAAGTAATTTCAGGTTTGTTTTTTCACGGGCTACTCGGGGTTGAATCTATTTCCATATTTCAGATGGGCTTACTGGGGACACTGCTCTGATCTGACTTCAGCACACATTTTCACTCTTAGAGCAGAACACCAAATCACTTAAGAAATCTGCACTTCAAATGGGCAAACATCCACAGAGGTCAAGCTTCTGTAGGATCATGATGGTGGTGAAGCATGGCCCCTCTCAGGCCACCACACGGCAAGGCAAATGGAGCTCCAAGTGCCACAAAACCAGATAGAAAACACAAGGAAGTGCCCTTCTATTGCTGAATGGGCTGGACTTTCATAAATTCAGGCTTGATGATGATCCTGTGGAAAGTACTTTAGAACTTCAGCTGTTTGCTTGCCTCCTTTACTCAGAGGAGCAATGCCAGCCCTGGCAGGATGTGACCACTGCTTTTGAGAAGATGCTCTCTTGGGCACTGGGAGAGCATCTGACACCTCAGTGAGCAAATCCTGCTTGGCACAGCTGCCTCCTCTATGTCTCGGGCTTATGCTGTGACCCTTTAATAGTCCAATAAGCAGAAGTCATGCACCCACAGACAGGACAGTGCACCAGCGCCAGGGCACGTGGGACCACCCTGGCTGAGTGGCAAAGCAGGCAGATGAGCTGGGTTCAGCCCTTCTGCTCTGCCTGTTAGGGTGAAGTGACACTGAGCAGCTGCAGCTTAAGTAACTCATCCCTGCCCTTAGAGGGAGGGAAGGACTTAAGTGTCTTAGTTCAGTCTTACCTCGCACAGCAGCCACAAGGGAAAAGCATCGGGAACCACACAGAAGTTTAAAGAATACAAGAGAAATCACACAGAGAAACTTCACTCTGCCAGCCCCTAAAAAAATCCCATCTAGAGGGAACAAATCATTGGGCTGGTTTGGCTGCACTGTTAAACCATAGGAGAGAATCTGGAACACCCATCTCAAATATCCCTCATTAGCAGCTCTAGATAGCTCTTTCTCAACTCTTTGAAATCCTTTTCAGCTCATCACACTTGCTGAAGGCATTCATCCGATTCAAATCCACTTCCATGCATCAGACAGCTCAACACCAAGACCTAACACCTATACCCTTTGTCAAATAGCCAGCTCCATGCCTCTAACACTGCATTTGTACCACAGATTACAGAGCTGGTCCCACAGACATGATTTTCACTCACACAGAGGAGATTCTGAAGAGGCTGGAAGCTGTGAATTAAGCTGATCTGCCACATACTCTGTTCCCTGACTTGCCTGGCTCTGTATGTGTTTTTCATTAACTCTACCAACAACCATAAAGAGACAGACATATTGCTATATATGTTTTTGTGACGAGGGACTTCCTAGTTATGAACACAAGGCATGACAATAGCAGTGACTGCTCTTGGCTGGCCTATAAACCATCTACTGCACTAGAGTTTCATTTCTACGAGCTGCTAGTGAGGTATGTGGCTGTCATGTCACAGCTGATTTTTATTTTTTTTTTTTATTGAAGTTTAAAAATGCCCCTCCATATGCTATACTCGTTTCTCTCCCCAACAAAGACGGACATTTACAGTCAGCAGGTGGTGCAGCCTCCAAAGGACCAACAGCAAGTGTTGCAGGATTGAGAAACCAAACACAGTGACACATGAAAACCCTGTCCACAGGACAACAGCAGGCAGCCTCTGAGAATCTTAATCCAACCCATATTAAAGGGAAAGAGGTTTTTCCAAAGTCTTTCCTGAGCAGGACCATATGCCACATGCTTTGCTCAGTGCAAGTTAAACACATGTTAGAGATGGAATTCCTCTTGTATAATAAAATACACACCCTTGGTTTCATAACAGAATATTTAGGCCTAGTTCTTGAGCATCATTTTTTATAAACTTTTAAACCAGCTCTTGATATATAAAACTTATCGGTTGATTTGCAAACTAATTTAGACTGACCATATGACAGCCATCCATTTACCCAATCTTAACAAGATACTGCTTATCAACTCCTGAGCAAAGGACATTTGTTCTTAAACCAAGTGCATACCTTCACAGCAGCTTAAAATCATGTGTTGTCTCCAAAATCAGACATTAAAGGTATGCACATTCCCCATCAGAGATAGCTTCTTATCTCCTGAGTCTAACGACTCACTCCTAACATTAAAAACAACTCCAAACAGAGCATGGCAGCAGGTAAGGCATGGCAGTGAAACATCACACCCCTCCCAGAAGCACTCAGATGGACAATAGGTGCAATCTCTGCCATCGGAACACCACATTCAGTGGCAAGAAGCCCTTGCAATTAGAAACCCAACTCTAAGCAGGTTTGTGCACCACATCACTATCTAAGCATTCCTAAGACTGTACTAATAAATATCACCAGAGTTAACTAGCTGCTTGCACAGCCCTAGAATATCCTAAAACATGGAAGAAGCAAACACCTTTCCAGGTTTTTTCCCAAATTTGCCGCAAGAACACAGGAGTGACAAATGCAATTTCAAACAGCAGTGATCCTTTCCTAAACATACAACGGCCTATGGTGATGCTGGATAACAAAAAAAAAAAAAAAAAAAAGGGAGACCATGCAGAAACGCTGCCATCTCCTCCAGGATCCAGGTGGTAGCCAGGAGCCTTACTCCAGGAGCATCTGTTGGGATATGTGGATGCACCACGCTCACCAGTGACTCTGAGCTTTAGACAAAGAGCAAGAGGGATTAGTGACAGTGACTAACAGCAGAGGACCCTTCCAAAGGCTGGCCATGGTGACTGAGGTGAATGGCTGCAGAGGGATGGGAGGGCAAGGCACAAGGACACCACACCCGTGGTGTTCAGCACCAGGAACTGAGATCCAGGCAGGTTTCTCATTAGCTATGGCTTCCATGGCTGTCTGTTGGTACCAATAGAGCTAATTACTGTTTCTGCTCTCCGCTCCCCAACCCCTCTTGGAAGGGCTCATTAAGTCAGGAGTCAGGCAATACCCACAACAACCTCCACTACATTTAGACAGCACTTCTCTGCTGGAGAAATAAGCCACAGAAACCCCAGAAAGTGAGATGCAGAAGGCAGATCCACAGGGAGTCAGCTCAGGAGCAACAGAACTGGATCAAAACTAGCTCTGTGGAAATCCAAGGTGCTATCTGCATCCTGTTCACTACCCCCAAGTCCAAAAATAAAGCCCAGTAATTACACCATCCCTGCATCATCACGTTTTCCTCAGTGTGCCTGCTGCCTCTCAACTAAAGCATCCTGCAGGACCTGACCTCTCTTTGAAAAATCATAATAGCACCTGTAAACTGACAGGGAAGCCTGTAAGTGTTGAGACTTTTTCCTTTGAAGACATTCTCAGTTAACACAGATCATGATGATTATTATTTCTAGTGTCACACATCAAGGAGTGGCTTGTTTGTCAGATTTTATCTATTTCATCTGCAAGTGGTCAGCAGTCAGATAAATTATCTACTTTAAGAAACAGCAGTCAGACTGCAAATTTTTCATCCACAACACAATACAAACAAGTGTTTTCAATTACTATAAAGTCATTGTTTCTACGTACAAGACCCATGCACTACAGCTGAGAGCTTCTGACAAAATAAGGTTTTACCTTATCATATTAGCCCCTCCGCCTTACCTTCCTCACTGCATGCTTAACCCATTCCAAAACTTTGATTTTTTTCAGACAGATGTGAGGTTTTTGGCTCCTTTGTGAAACTATCAATTGCTGTAGACTGGCAAATACATCTATCATTTGCTTTTTCCTCATTCTCAATTCAAAAAAATTAATTTCTTGTATTTCTAGTGTGTTCCCTTCTGTAGTTTTAGTAATACTAGCATTTAGCCCTAACAGGCAGACACAGAGTTGATGGTCAGCACAGAAATGAATTAGAGGTCTCAAAGTAGCTGCTAGAGGCAAAACAGCCCTAAAGAAACTACCAGGGGAGGAAAGAACTTGTCACCTCTCTTGGCAGTCTCAGATACAAGAAAAAGTCTGAATGAATCCAGCAGCAGCTCCAAGACCCCACACATTTAATGGCAAGCCAAATCCTGCAAAATCTGGTAAAAGTTCTACGGAGTTTCCAGCTGTACTTTTAACTAAAGCTTTTTGGCACTTGTGAAGGTACAAAGAGCAGCCAGGAGCTCCTAGAACAGGCGCATAAGCTGGATGTGTCCATGAAAACCAGCAATGCAAGAATTTTCTTGTAAATTTTGTAAATACTTTATATCTGTTCTCAAATAGGGGACCCTGCAGCTTCAGGGTTAGCTCAGCTGGTTAGAGCATGGTGCTAATAATGCCAAGGTTATGAGTTTGATCCCCATATGGGCCATTCACTTAAGAGTTGGACTCTTATCCTTTTGAGTTTCCTTCCAACTCAAAATATTTTGTGATTCCTTCCCTTCTGTGCTTTGAATGCACCAAGACTGCAGTGCTTATGCTTTATATTTATCTTCCCACAGCTGAATGGACTGAAAATAAGGCAAGATTCAGCTGTGGATCTCTGTCACAAGTAACAAATTGAATTTACCTTCAGTTTGACTCCACTCTGGCCAAATACTATTTGCTCACTTAGATTTAATGCACACAGTGGCACAAAACCTGCCTTGCATGCAGTTTGGGGGAACCTGCACTCATAAATGCCCTGCTAAATTAAAATTCTGCCCTGAAGGATTGGGAAGACCTTTTTGCAACCTCCCAGAGACTGCCTGATGATTGCAAGCTACGTACTGATACAGCACATGTACTAAGTGCTGTCTTCTGCCAGCTCTGCTCCGGTGGCTACTGTACAGATGAAAGATCATGTTGACAGACAGACACAGTTGTTCCTCCAGTTTCAACAGCAAGTTTTGCCAGAGGAGATTCCCCAGAGTTACAGTCATGATTTAGCTGGGTCTGTACAGTTGTCTAACCCAGGGGTCAAGGTCTGCACTTTTTTTTACCATTGATTTGCACTTCTCTTTCTGCTTCTTTTTTTCTTGTTTTGTTTTTAAGACTTAAGAGTTAACTTAAAAGTCAAGAACAGCAAATGCCTTGGTTTGTGTTTTGGGGATTTTTTTGGGGAGAGGGTTAGTTATTGAAATAGTACATTTTCATTTTAGTATATGAAGAAGTCATAGATTTCTAACCTTAAATTACAGAACAGTTTTCTTCCAATGATATTTTGATTTTCTTTCTCACGGCACATGACAAGACTCTAAGCTCAAGATTTAATGCAAGAACACATACTCTCTGAAATTATTAACTTGCACTGTGAGCTTACAGAAGGTACCAGTTGAGTAAGAAGTACGAGGGTGGCTATTTGAGGTTAGCTATTTACTAGGTTAAGGTTACAGTCACACACAGGGCACATATGGAGCAGAGTTAGCCACAGAAGTATATGAAAAGCCCATGTGCCCTTTAGGGAACCAGCTGATAATTCCAATCAGTTCAGGCTCAACATGATATCCTTTACTGTATCATGGGGCTGGTGGAGATGTCGGGAAGGGTGTCCCTTTGGCACCTGGGGGAATGGTCACAACTGTGAGGGCACAGGGAGGTGACAGGACAATGCCACTGTAAGAAAGCCTACAGCTTCCCTTGTTCTGTGCTTTCTGGAATTCATTTTCTGGAGTTACTTCAAGGATATTAAGTGCTCGGGGAATTAACTACGTCATTTTGATGTTTTAAACAGTGGAATAAAGGACTTTCTGAAAAGCAGGGTTGTACAACAGATCCTTAGGCATTTCTCCTTTTGAAGCTTTGGCAATAGCTGATCACCTTGTGGCATTGGTATGGTCTCACTTGGTAACTGGGAATTTATCTAAGGCCAACTGGTCTTAGTTTTGCTGTAAGTGATTTAGAATCTCCAAGCGACGGGGAAGAGAAACAAATGCTGCATTCAATACTGATCCAGAGACATAACCAAAGAAACAAGCACAAGTCACAGTAATAAACTAATGGAGTTGCAGCACATCTGATTTCAGAAACTTTTCAAAAGTTTTCTATAATTATCTTCTTCATTCACTTATACCTACAAAGTCTCGAAATGAAAACCTTTTGCAGAAGAAATTTGACTGGAATTATAAAGGTTTATCAGCAAAGAAAACCTGAGCTTAAGCTTAACTTTAGATGCTGTCAAGAAAAATAAAAATTGAGTACTATGCTAACAGCCTTACAGAAACTGATGAAACTTGCAAACTGGATCCAAAAAAATCAGAATATAATTCAGAAAAATGAGATAGCAAGAGCTGAAGTTCCTAACAAGCCAGCCTTTCAAAGGTACATATAAAAAAAGTGAATCAAGTGAATCTTTTATTACAACATATTTATCCTTTTGAAGAAAGAAGGCTTTTGTACACATCCTGTATATATCTCAATTTTTGTCACTTATGAATCCACTAGGTAGTTTCAAACTTTTTTGACAGCATGGAAGATTTACAACAAATAAAGAAATAATGAAGTAATTCAAATAAACTGGAAGCAACAACCTTAGAGGATGAGAATCACAAGAAAAGCACAAGTTGAGAACATCAAATACTTGAAAACACAAATATTTACACAGATTCTTAAACTCATAGACTAACTCTTTAAATACTAATAAAGCCCAAACCTGTAAAGTACTTCATACCAACACAAATGACCTGAAACAAAAGATCAGCTTTTCCAGGCTTTCTAAATTAAAGTTAATATTTAATACAGATTTTTCCTTAGTCCAGTAACTAAAAGTGAGTGCTATGTTAGCAACTCAGGGCATCCTACTTGCTTTCAAGTTATGAATATACTTTTGTATGTTACAAATAAAAGGTGACCTCAAGAAAAATGGAGCTTTTGTAGTTTTGAAGTAAACACACCTTATCCAAATTCTCAGATTTTATAAAAAAGCAATGCTTAGAGAGCTCTGCTAGGTAACATTTTGCCCAATAAACAAGGAAAGGCTCTCACTGTTGGCTCTCATGGCAAGCTGGCAGAGGGCTCAGGCAAGGAGGAACTGGAGAAGCTGGAGCAGTTGGCAATAGAAGATCAGGAAGTCAGTATCTGGCTGTCTGACAAGACAATTTTCTGGCTGTAATCTCATTCTCTTAAGCAAATTAAAAGAACAAAAAATGCTCTCATTGCCCTTCTGGTTAACAGCATTTCATTCACTTGAACAGCCTGCTGTTTGAGTCCTAAATACGACTATTACCAATAATAAGTTTTATTTCTGACTCAAGCTAGCAGAAGAAAGTCTCAGGAATTCCCTCACAACACTGAGATGGCCCACATAAGTCCAACTTAACTCCCAGAAGATGCTTTGTTGGTGAGTGCATGCCTTATTGAAAGCAACAACATGCATCAGATATGTAATAAGGGTTATGGGTGGACCATTTACATAATGAATAAAATAATCCTGACCAAGCAGCAGCACACAAAACTTTTCTTCTATTCTCTATTCAGTTGATACTAAAAAGCACTCCAAAGTAGTATGAAGCAATGGTAAAATGTTGAAAATTCAATAATTGGAAGCAATAGTCTTGCAACAAAACATACACAAGATTTCCGAACAAGAAATATTCTACTGCCTCTGGTCTCAACACTTTTCTCCAGAACCCTGTATTAATAAAGGGCATGAAGAGGCAAATTAAAAAAGCCCTTTTGGTAAGTATAAGGTCTTAGCAAGAAGAGATCATGTGATTGTCTGAACTCCTAGGCACCATTCAACAAGAATCATGTTACTGTAGAAATGTATTTTGACATTATTAAAGTTCTTGATTCAGCCTTGCCGTAGCTCACAGTTTACAAGCAACCATAGTGAAGTGTCAGAAGATGGAGTGCAGTGCCTGCACTTTTTAAAAGAAGTCTATATTTTTTTTCTTTTAGCATTTCCTACATGAAGATTTCAACACCGAATCCCACAGTTAATATGGTTTTAGAAGGTTCTGCCTCAGGTCATCAGTATCTTGGAAATAAACCACTTAGATATTTATAAGCTTTTTATGCAACATGAAAAGCAAAAGTAACCAAATAATACATCTGGTTGTTTCCTACTTCACCATTACAACACTAGCAAAAAAAACACTAACTGTTTTGAGACCAAGCACAAAGATGTCCTAATTACTGGAAATCCCTCAACAAACTTAAGCAGCAGAGCAAGATTAATAGTCACAAGACTCGGAGATTAATCTATTTACCAAAGAATCTGTGCAACAAAGCAGTCTAATACTAAGATTACTGAAGCTAGATTTTCAACAAGATAAGGGTCAAGAGACCTAAACACTGCAAAACATCTCCCTAATAATGACTTCTTATAAAACTAAAAATACATTCCAGAAGAAAAAGATATTACCTTGATTACTTCCATTTAAAATGTCTAACTCAACAACAAAACTCTCTAGATCAATTAAATCAAGAGCCAAAATTACTATAAACACATTACAATGTAGGCTAAGTAACAAGCACACAAGTGAAATAAGTCCTTTGTTTTTAATTACCTTTAAATTACAAGAATAGATGCCAAAGGCAAAAACAAATTCAAAAAAAGGCCTTAGCCAACTCCCTTCCTCCTTTCCATTAAAAAAAAAATCTTCTGTGTTGGAAAGAACAGCATAACCATCAGTACTAAACAGCATAACCAAATACTAAAATAAAGCCAAAATTTAATTGCTAATAGGAAAAAACTACCTAAAATTCTAACTGTAAGAAATTATCTATTCAATAGATTCCACAATTCCAACATGGGGCTCCCTTCCAAAAACATTTATAATTGCTTTATAAGGAAAGAAAACCAACCAGTGTCAGTTCTAGGACACAAACTTACTAAGCTTAAAAAATATGTAAATATATAAAAATAACATTAATATAAAATTAATTTTTTTAAAAAGGCTGATCAA
The DNA here is from genome assembly GCA_003676055.1 of Chloebia gouldiae. Lineage (NCBI taxonomy): Eukaryota > Metazoa > Chordata > Aves > Passeriformes > Passeridae > Chloebia > Chloebia gouldiae. Next base: position 8,618,526 of record QUSF01000005.1, on the reverse strand, counting down.
GTTAGCTGAACCAAGAGAAGGCTCTGAGGTACCCAGACTGGATGATTGCCTGCATGCAAGCATCACATATCAGTCTTCCAAATCCCAGTTCAATGAAAGGTGGCAAAGTGAAATTCAATAACCCAGAACCTGTAACAAGACAGTTCAAACTAGAAATTTTAAGGGCTGTTGGGAGTCTTTGTTATGTGGATTGTTTAAAAATATTCTGTCATCTTACCAAAGAATTCAGCAAATTTTATTGCTAACATCAGGACAGATGTGTTTCAAAAGACAAACTGGTTGTAAGCTACATGTATGCTACAGAAGACACCAGAGTTCCTGTATGTTGGTTGATCTTTCCACACTTAATTTTTTAGTCAGAGACTTCCACTTGCACAGATTTCAAAGGTATGTGCTTTAAAAAAAAAAGAATACTCCAAAAAAAAGACCTTAAACCAACCTAGCCCTGCTGTCACTTGAGTTTGCACTAAAGAAATAAATGCTCACTCCTAATGTTCCTATCATCATACAGTTACATTTACCAGTTTCTATTTTTTTTTAATTTGCACAGCATGAACTAGATGAGAAACACCTTACAGAGCATGTGCTACACGAGGGGAACACACTGCACTGATCTGCATTCTGTGCTTCACAGGCTGTGCTGACACCACTGAACACCTGACTGAAATGGGACAGGAAAAGATCTCCTGGCTGCTCATCCACAGACTTCCAGGGACCTGTAATGAAGCTCAGACACTTTCTTCAGCCTGGGAGAGCTCTCCCTTGAAGATAGAAATCATTCCTTCCACCTACAGCATTCAACAGAGAGGAAAAATGAGGATGACAACAGAAGGTTTAACAATCTATTACAGCTCCCAAATTCCATGCTACAGATCCAGAAGTCAGCCAGCAGGTCCCAGAGGAGCATTTCCTAGCTGAAAACAACCACCAGACAGTGCCACCCACTCCCCACTGTCATCTTGTCAACTGCCTGCCCCTGTTCTTGTCAATGACCCAGTGAGGATTGGACAGAGGCACCTGATGATGGCACCCCTGGCACATAACCCACCTGGGGGAGTGTGGAACGAGGAATGGGTTCAGTGGTGGCCAAGGAATGTAACAGGGCAGGGAATTTTACCTACAAAATGAACTTATTCAATGTTCAGGCCTCAGTCATCAGAAATTGCAGGCCTGTGGAGACTGGTATTTTTAATGAGCTAAATGCTAAATATAAGCATCCATAAGCAAACTCAACGCTATCATACAACTCTAAGCACTGATAACTTCTTCATTTACACCTAGTTCAAGAGCCAGTTGCACCAGCCACATCTTCCATTTGTTTTGGTGTTAAATAATTATCTTTAATAGTGCTTTTAAGGTAGACCTTCATTTTCCCACAATCTCATTAACCAGGAGACTTGAAAACAATAGATCTTCTTGCATGCAAAGACAGAGGATGCAGCTGCTTCCACCTATAAATAAGATGTTGTTGTATCAGATGTGACTGCTATTGTTTCAGCAGTCCATCGGTTACATGAGATTAGAAGTAAGGGTCAAGGTGTATTTTTTCCTTTCTTTGAATTGACAGGATCACACTCTCTCAAAAAAAAAAAAAATATACCAAAAAGGTGAACAAAAGAGAAATGCAATAGTTTATACAAGCCTCATGCATGTTTTCCAGGTTCTTGACATAAGACAACCTGATCTGTAATGACATAATTTCTATTTTAATAATGATTTATGAGATTATAGAGCTGTCACATACTGTACATCCAGAGATACTTTAAAAATACCTGTGGGAAACATAAATCTGAGCTTCCATTAAGATTTTTGTAGTTAATGACCTGTCTGTACATATTGACTTGTATTTAAATCATACCTCTGATTTTCAAGGAGGACACGGAAGAAGCATAGAATAAAAGCTTGTATTACTCATCAACTGAAATGGCAGCTCAGGAACATTTTATTAGGAATATGAGTTTAGGATGGGCTTAACATATATCACACCCCAATCCAATCCACAGGTGCCCAGTACTTTAAGCTCACTCCTGAGTGATGAAAAGAACAGGGGAGACAAGAGTAGGGAAGCAGCAGAAAATCCAAATGCTTTCAATACCAGTTTGTGAAACTGCACCTTAAGAAGAGAAGGGTCATGAGCAGTAAAAGATTCACAAAGAAAGAAGGGAAAAACAAAAAAAAAAAACCACTTCTTACCCTTATCAGATAATAGAACTTCACTGATGCATTGTCAAAGATTTCCTCTCTAATGTACCTTGTTCTTGTGATGACACCAATTATATTAAGTCATGCCATATCACCCCCTAATCCAAATCAGCACTATCGTAAATCAGTTTGCATTAGAAATACTCAGACATTTCATCAGTACCTTTAGTTTACAAAAGTATATTATAAGTTTTTCCTGACAAAAGTGTATTATGGTAACAGTACTGCACTGGCTATAGTACACTCACCATTGGGATTTGGCTGCTCTGTGTGTTATCCTGAACGTGTTGGTGACACAGAAGACAGTTCTGCTTTGGAAGAACAGCAATGCTCCTTAAAAAGCTTATACACCTTGCCAAGATGTCTCCTAGGTCCCTCTTCCCAGCAGCTCCTAAAAGCCAGGCTACTGCAGTAGGGGTGCACCCCAAACCTACAGAGAAACCTCACCCCTCAGACAAAACCATTTCCATCTTTCATAATCTAGAACACACACTCACAGGCAAATTCCAATCTGGCTCCACATTCAGAGACACCTGAGCTGAAAAATACTGCAGTTTCTCACACAGTCTCAATTTAAAATATATATGATGTATCTTCCTATATGTATATAAGGAAGACAGATAAACAAATATTCCTCACAAGCTGTATATAACCTTTGGTCAATTTTCTGTACTAAGCGTCCTACCACTTTGGCAAATTTGAATTAAGTTTAGGGCTTTCTTCATGGATTTGAAAGGCAGGCAAGCCCTCAAATATGGGGGCGGGTGGGGGGGGTGGCAGCAAGAAAAAAAAATAACTAAAAATGGGGTGAGGGAAAATAATTTTCAGAAGCACTTGAGGCACAAACAAGCATTGCAATCAGAATGACAACTGTAAGCAATTCTGACTGAGTAAAAAGCACAATCCAACAGACCCAGAATGTGATCACAATTTAGTGAATTCATTATAAATATAGGAAAAACAGCTCTGAGCATAATTCTGTTTTGCTTTTTAATCTCAAAAGTTTACATGTATTATGTTGGAAGAAACTTTCTCTTTTGTGCTTGCTAGCAGGAAACCCCTATTTTTATGTTCAATAGTTCCAGAAGCCTCCAGCATCAATTAGTGACTGTGTTTAGCAGAAAAATGTGACTTCCATCAACAGTAACAAAGTGACATCGGTATTCACCAAGTGCTTTACACTATTCTTCAGATAACTGACTTGTTTTTTTTTTATTAAAGAAAAGCATTAAGGGCTGCTAACAGCAAGTTATGCTGCCTGCACACATACTCATGCCTCCCACAAAAGTTCAGAGGAACAAGCCTAGACTCAAAATTGAAGTCTGCACCAATTCACACAGCCACAGATTACTGATGATCTACTGCCCTTTTAGTCACAGCTAAAACCCTTGGAAAAATCCTTTTAGTGCTGAATCACACAATCTACAAACATCTGGAACTATGATAAAAAAATACCACTTGAAAACAGGCTAAGTCACTCACTGGCTTTTAAGGAAAAACTATACACATCATAAAACTCAGAATTATTTAAGTTCTCATATAATTTTTTTCAGAAAGGAGTATGTTTTTCCAGTTCTTCTTGAAAAAAAACAAACCTGGAGTATCAATTAAAGGATTTCAATGACTTTCATAGCTTGCAGATATATCAATAATATACAGTAGCTATACAAATTCATCAGCTAGACAGCTGGTCATCAAACATTGACTTTGACAACAAGGTATTAAGAGTTTTTACATCATAAATCATAATACTTACTTGCCACTAATCTTTTTCCTGAAAAAAAGTATTCTTATTTTTGGACAACACCCTGGACAAGGTTTCAAAAGTACATTTTTTAATAACATTGTTTGCCTGTTTTCCCAACTGCCCATCATGCACATTTCACCACTTAAAAAAAGATGCTATGGTAAACAAAGAACACTACAACACTCATGAAGCATCATCCACCATAAAATAACAAAGAGGCATATTTCTGGTTTCAGACCAAGTTGACAGAAATTATATTAGACCAAATGTAAAAAACTACTATTGCTTTAGCATATGTTCAAAGCACAGCAATAGTACGGTGGGTCTACTTCAACTGAATACCACAGAAGGTACTGCAGCACCAAATTAATAAGCTGAATTAGCTACCATACACAATATGACTGAACTGAGTATCTACAAGTCCTTTTGTAAACCTGCTCCCTGTAACAAGGCCATGCAACATTCTCATTAGAAAGAAATATTTCATGTTGTTCAAATCTATTGCTGCCAGGTGACTTCTGGGCAGATTTTAATGTAGGTATTTCTTGTATTCCAGTACAAAGCAACTCCTCCTCCAGTTTTGGTTTTTTTTTTTTTCCTACTCCAACCACTATAAGCATAAAATAAGCAAAGCCTATACAAGATACCGTATACACTGAGGTTACTTTGTTATGTATGAGCTACTGCCAAAAGAAGGCAGAGCTGTAATAGCCACTTAAAATAGAGAGCAAAATAGAGAGCATAATTGGAGCAAGTCAGCTGCAGCACAAACACAAAAGCACGGGGGTAAAAGGAAGCACCTTCCTTACTGCATAAGGAAATATCACCTCCTTCCCAGCAAAACAAACTCCGTGGAGGATCAGCTACAGCAGTACAACCCCTCTGAGCACTTCCCCACAGGAAAGACAGGATTATGAAAGATCATGAACTATACTGTTCTCCCGACTTCTTTATTTCCCAAAGGTATCACAGTACCAGCAAATTAAAGGAGCGTTCCTTCCTCCTCTCCTCTGCACGGCTCCCAACCCCCATGGACTTTGCTACCCAAATGTTTGTGCAGCCTTTTGCATTTATATATTTTGATTGATTCTGCTTTAGAAAAAGTCCCAAACTACTTCACTGTCTCACAAATATCACAAACATTTAAGGTCAAATTTACTTTGTACTTGTATTTGGGATTTGAATGCTGAAATGGTGCAGAGACTATACAGATGATTACTAGCCCTACAACTTTTCACTGGATTTGTGGTCAATGAATAAGCATTTGCCATTTCTATATTTTGTGTACAGTTATCATGCTGCATACTGAATAGTTATTGTCTCTTAAGAAGAAAATGAAAACTTGCTATTCCAGAATGAGAACCAAAAAAAAAAAAAAAATACATCATTCTTTTCCTGTCTGTGAATTTTTTTTCTTTTTAGCTGAATAGGCACTATCTCCTGAAGGGACTTTTGTAGATCTCCAAATTTAAATTTTCCCCCTCATCTTCTGGAACACAGACTTGCAAGTGCAAAATGTTGGGATTTAAGACTTACTGTTATACTTGCAGGAGCACACTCTGAGAAATGGTTTGACAGAAGTGTTTAATATCCTCCATAAAAAGGAAATCTTGCTCAACTAATTAAGGTTTTGCACTCAATCTAGAATCCCAAGAATTACAGAGATGCAACATTCATTTTACTAAATGAAATTAGGTTCCTTGTCTTTAATATTAAGCGCTTGAACATTCTTCAGTTTCTTTAAGAATAACAATAATTTTAACAAGCCACTCTTATATTGTTGTTCTTTTTAAAATTATCAGATGAACTGGGAAAAAAGTTACTAAGTCATTTACACAAAATTGAATACTTGTGTGAACAAGTCTACACTTCTCTCCTTATCTGGCATCACCAATACTTAGCCTACAGCATAACAGCTTCCCTGTATGTCCCAGATAACAACAGTTTTGAAAAAAACACTGATAGAATCAAGGCAGCCTGCTCAAAAATTTGATCTACAAACAGCCAAGGTATACAAAGATGCAATTTGATCGTTTATTTATCCCTCAGAAGAAAGGAAGGCATATACTGGAGACGAGGAACAAAATGAGACACATGACTTTCACATCCCTGTTTTGGCAAAATCTCTTTTATTTTCAGCCAGCGCCTGTTTACATCCATTTGTAGATGTTCCAATGCTCAGACATTACCAATGCAGTTTCAGAACTCATTCTGCTATACCAGTGTCTTAAAAGAGTGATGACAAATCTTGACAGGTATTTTTGAAAAATGTATCTTTACTACCTTCCCACACTCCCAAGAACTCATCTCCTCCCTTTCTTTGCATAAGCAGCTCCATAACAGCAGCCACAATTTGTCACCTGGATGTGACAGAAAGTAGTATCATCATAAATCAAATAAAGCTGAAAATTGCAAAGCACACTAAACATCCAAAGCTTTTTCAAGCACCTTAGTAGACAGTAAAGAAAGAATAATAGACTTATAGAATGGTTTGCAGATGAAAGGGACCTTAACATCTAGTTTGAACACTTCCAGGGATGGGAAACCAGTAACTTCTCTGACAACCTGTTTCAGTGCCTCACCACCCTCACAGTATTTTTTCCTAATATCTAAACCTACTCTCTGTTTGAAGTAATTCCCCCATCTCACTACATGCTCTTGCAAGTACTGCCTCTCCTTTTTTTTGGTAAGCTCCCTTCAAGTACTGGAAGACAGCAATTAGGTCACCCTGAAGTCCTCTTTTCCAAGCTGAGCAGTCCCAATTTTCTCAGCCCTTCCTCATAGAAGAAGTGCACCATCATCCTTCTAATCAACTTGCTGGACTTGCTCCAACAGTTCCATGTTCTTCCAGTGCTGAGGACCCCAGAGTGGATGCAGAATTCCAGATGGGGTCTTGCCAGAGCAGAGCAGAGAGACAGAATCTTCTCCCTCCCCTGCTGGCCACACTGCTTTGGATGCAGCCCAGGACACGTTTGGCTTTCTGGGCTGTGAGTTCACACTACTGGGTCATGTCCAGCCTCACACCCACTAGCATCCCTAAGTCCTTCTGGGCAGGCCTGCTCCTGACCTGTTCATCCCCAGCCTGGGTTGATACAGGGGATTTCCCCAACCCAGGTGCAGCACCTTGGTCCTGTTAAACCTCACAGTGTTCCCACAGGCCCACTTCTTGAGCTGCTCTGGGTCCCTCTGGATGGCATTCCATCCTCCAAGTGTGTCAACTGCACCACTCAGCTCAGGGTCATCTACAAATCTGCTAAGGGTGCAACAGAGCTGTTCCAAAATGTTTAATGGGAGATTAGATGTCATCTTATTTATATCTTTACTAATAGCCACAAACAAAACCACTGGATTATACAAGAGGTAAAACAAAAGTCATTAGGAGAAAAAAAAATAAGATACAGAAATGTAAACAACCAGACACAAAGGCTGATGTTCTAAATCTGAGGGGCTGATCAAGTTCAAGTTCACCCATGCTTGGGCTTCCAGTGGGTCTGTCAAGTGATGGGTACACACACAGGGCACAGAGCCCCTGCAGTAGCTTCACTGAAATATGGCACATAAGAAAACAGTCTTATCAACTATTATTATCATATACAAGAATATAGGGGTTTTGACCAAATGTAGAGGTCATGGGGAAAATAAAAGTCATTACAACACACAGGAAACAACATGTCCAAACCCACATTTTTACTTACATTCGGTTATGGGTTTTTGTTGCTTTCTTAAGACTGGATCCAGAAAGACAGATGGTTCTGCCAAAGACCACATAGAACACCACTTCCACTGTAGTGCCACATAGAGCACTTGTAAATATGGAGAACATAACAAGTTACAAAGAAATACAAAATCCAAATATTTAGTTAAAAGGAAATACAGCAAAGTAGTACAGAAAGTATCACTGTCATCTTTTCAATATGAAACTTTTTTCCAAATTAAATCTATGACAAATAAAAGCATTTCAAAAAACAGTCATCCATGGTGAAACAGCATTTATGAACTAATAAAATAATACTTGCTTGCTATTTGATAACATGACAGTTTTGAGAGCCCATAATGTAGCCATGAGAGAAGTAAACACTATGAAAACAGCAAAACCACTTGAGCCTTTCTACAAATTGCTCTCAAGATCCAATCTAGTCATTTCCTTCAGATTAATTCAAAACCAGGAGAGATACAGAAAAGAATCTGTTCTGCAAGAGACTATTCCCAAAACGCCAGCTATAGTAAAACACAGAAGAGGTCACAGGCAATTGCAGCTCTCTAGAAATAAAGTTAACTAGAATATACACAAGGCTATTAAAAGACAAACTGACCTAGTAACACAAGCACCACTGCAATGGGAATTTGGAAAGGAATACCAACAGTTTAGGAAATACTCTGCTGCACAGCAGTCTGACACAGCAAAAGATGGATTCAGTCACCCAGTGGCCTCTTCTGTTTCAGTCCTAAATAAAGGCTCACGTGTATCATGTAGAAAAACAAAAAAACTTTCCTCTCATTTTATTAATAAAACAGTTTATTAGTTGAAGCCCACCAAGTGATTTTTGATTGCTTAGATTTGGTAATACTTATACTACAAATTCTTTATAAAAACCATTATAATTTATAAATGCTCACCCACATAAACAATTCCTAAATGCTTGTAACTTGAACAAGAAGATCAAAATTGTGTATATTTTCTTCACTTACATTGCTTTTAATAAAGGTTATGTACACCCTTCTGTCAAGGACAGAAACAAGGAGAAACCTTTAAAAGAATGAAATTGCATGGAGTAAAATTTGTTTTCTAGAAGTAGTAAATATCTCTTCCTTTCCCTTGTCCATGAGGAGTTGGTAATATATGAGCCATCTGCTCTTTATGAGAAAACAACTGTAGGGGATGGTACAATGGCTTGCATCATTGGGCTACAGCTACTTTAGCTATTTATTACCTCAATAATTAGAATGGCTGGCTTTTAAGATTATGGTTATCCTTGCAATAAAATAAAAAGGAACAAAGAAAGCATGTGACCAAGCACAACCATTCTATCAAGTCAAAGCACAGTGTATTCAACTATTTGTAGTACTGGGAAGATTTATTTTAAAGTTTAAAAAACAAAAAGGGAAAAGAAAAAAAGAAAATCACAAAACCTACCATGACTGAAACACTAGCAAGGGTTTTTTTTCATTCCAGCTCAACTTCCCAGCCCACTTTAGAAGAGCAATTTGTCAGCAGAACAGGGGGAAATTAAGTCATTCATTTCCTGCTATTAGTACTATTAGCAGGCAGAATGGTGCCCTGCCTTGCTCAGGGGCGTTTAATAGGTAAAGGTTTACACTGCATACTTTACTGTTTGGAATAGTAACATGGTGTAACAGATTAGGTAGGAAGTTTCTACAACTCACCGAAGGTAATGCTGCCTGGTGCTGAGAGGTATCACTCACTCCTCTCCAGTCCCTGCCCCGTGTCTGTCCCAAGCTAAGCTGCTTGTTTTCAGCTTAAGAAACAGGGCATGTAGATGAGCGAGTAACAGACACTTGGGATTACACACAGGTGTCAATTTGACAATTATGAAGTCAATACTACCAAGGAGAGAGGCATCCCCAGTTCCTCATTCTTTAGTACCAGCCCAGGCATGGTAATTGGTTTCAGGATTCTCAAACCAGTAAGTTGAGTTCCCTTGGATCTATCTTTGCCATCTCAGCTCTGGCACACGTCCTTCTCTATTACCCTTCCTACCTTTCCGCACCATAATGAGGAGGAGGAAGGCAACATGATTAACCACAGATCATTTTCTTCCATGAGGTGAAACAGAAATTGTAGTTCTTGCATGCCTCTGAGACAGAGTCCTTTTTCAGCCTTCACCCACACCCTGAATGCCATGAGTTACAAATAGGTGAATGATCTCTTCTTGCCATTAAAGCTTTCAAAACACTCCACCATAATAAACATGCCTACTTCATGTTGTCAGCATGAACAGCATTGCATAGACTGCAGCGACTACCGAATTAAATCAGCTGAAACAGAAGAAAAAACTTCACTGCATGCAGTAGAGCAATCAACACTGAACCTAATTTAAGTGGGGTTTTTCTACTTCCACTTAATAATTTCTATTACAAGGTTCTTCTGATGAGTGTGTTTTAAGTTTAAAATGTCCTTCCCCCCCCCCCACTGTTCATCAGCTGCCTGTGTCGAGATTCACTCTGTATGCCAAGCAGATTATTCTCCTTCTGCAACTCTGAACTGACACCAATTCTGTAAGACATTTAATATAAGAGTCCATTTGCATTTGTGAAAGGAGTTCAAAAGTTGGAATAAAACTGGAGAAAAATCCTTGACCAGAATTCTGAGAAAATAAGTAGGGACAAGCAACATTTCAGAGGGTATAATTAAAGCTTCATCTTCTGGACACCAACAATTTTGGATTTCTCAGAAACTCCATGCAGCAATAACTTATTGCTCAATTTGGGTGGTACAAAGTATTGTTTCTCCCACTTTCCCTCCTCCTCCCACCAGATCTGTGCTATTCAAAGTGACCCAGAAGAATTTAGAATGGTCACAGTTGTGTTAAACCCGTTTCCTAGCTGAGCATCTTCACTGTATTAAGCAATAAGCTACATTAAAAAGATGAGAGAGGAATGCATCAGGAGAAGTATCTATGCAGGCCTCCACTACTGAGAAAAAATAAGCTGCCCGTGTAACAACCTTCTGAACAAGTCAAAGAAGTATCAATTTGTTCATAAACCTGAGTTTATTACTTAGAAACATTTGTTCAACCACAACAAAACCAAAACCAACTTAATACAATTGTATCCCTTTTGATAAACACCTAAGATCACAGAGAAGCAGGGTTGCCTCACAAGTAACTCCAGCACCATTCAGCACTCAATAAACCCATCACAATCTGCAAGACAGGAAAATCCTCAATATTTTCTTTGAAAATGAAAGAACTACTTCCCCAATTTATCCTTTAATATTTTTTCTATTGAATATATTTGCTGTCAATTAAGCTTTCAATTTGGTCCTCTTATTCATAAGAAATTAATAAAGGGGAAAATCAATTACAGTTAAGAAAATAGAAACTTTATTTCCTCAGCTCAGTAGTTCTCATGGTCCACAGCCGTTATACATTTTAAAAAACATTGTTAAGATGTTTGTTCTGTTGAGCTATAAATAGGTTCCTTTGAAAGAAGGAAGGAGAGATGGATCTGTAAATCACAAGTTCAGTACCCACAAACAAGACTAGGCACACAATTACAAACTAAGAACAGCTAGTATAGATAAAGTTGTATTTAAAATACTAAGCAGCTAATAAAAGCTCGGATTTGTTATAAGCAGAGTCCATAGATCCCAAATGAGAAATGTAAAAGGAATATAATTCACACACATTCACTAAGTCCAGACACCAGCTGATCCTGACAAATATAAAGACATTACTAGCTTGAGAATTTTTTTTAAACTAGAGAACCAAATAAACCAACCAAAGCCTGACAGTCAGAGCTATCCATATCTGTCAAACAAGGCTCAAAAACAGCTGTTGGTTCTGCTGAAGAAGTTTGTTTCTGGTACACATTCTTTTGTCATCATCCCAGCAGCACCCAAACAGGATTTCCTGTATTAAACTCATTTTTCAGCATTAAACAGCATGCACAGTGAACCCAGCTCCAAAAATATTGAGAACACTGTGCTTATCCTTTGCATAGCTACTGAGTGATGAGTCCCATCACCTGAAATTAGTACTTCTAAAAGAAAAGTATTACCCCTCTTTTTCCCCAGGTTTCACTACAATTGGAAAAATCAAAAATGTTTTTGTTCAGTTAATTTAAAAATAACTCCTACTACAGGCAAAAGCTCATAGAGGTGCAGGGAGAAACCTGCGCTGTTGCATTTTCTGGGAGGCTATTGCTTGGTGGTATCAACTCCCCAGCTCTATCAGCTGCTCCTTTAGACATAAGGACAGAATGTATTTTGGGAACTGAACAAGATCATACTTGAACATATTGATTCGGTGTTAGGGCAATTTCTGTACACCATCTTTTTCTGTTGTGTAAAAGTTGTCATTTGCTGGAGCAAATGAAAGACTTTTATTGCTTTTAAGTAAAGCATAGCTTAAGCTGATTTGGCAAGTGATACCTCTCTCATGACCAAACAATTGCCATTTATTATCTATAACCTTCCTTGCCACAGTCAAAGATGAATCCTATGCATTTGCACTTCATAAATATAGCAACAGTTGCACCCAGGAGCTGGTCCCACACAGCAGCTGTGCTGTAAAACTGAATCAGAGAAATTAAGCGCCAAAAACTTGCCCACAGCATCAGCTGGCACATCCTCCACAAGCACATGCACCGGCTGCCTCTACAGCTCAGCCCTGGCCACCTCGTGCCACCAAGCAGCTGCTGAGTCACCTGCTTTATCATGTCCTCTACAGCAAACTCTCTCTGTGCAGTAATCTCATTAGAAATAGGTCTCTGAACATTCTGATTCCATTCCCCTTACCCTTTTCCATCAATTCTAAAAGCATTTCTTCGTCCACCACTCCTCTCTCTAGGGTTCTCCAAGTTCCAGGCCAGAAAACTCACAAGTCATCACAACTATCTTTCTCTTCTTGCCTTCCCTCCAGCCATAAGACTGAACATAAATATACCCTAAAGTAAGCTATAGCTTCTAGAACATCCATACTCCTGTAACCAGCTGCATTTTGTCTGAGAACATGCAAGTCCTCGACTGCTGGGTTTCTCTCCTAGATAGGACAAGCATGCATCATTTTCATTTGTTTTCAGAGAGAAAACACTATAAGAAAATGCCTTCTATTAAATTATTCTCCATTTGGCACTCTAGATTGTATAGCATTCTGAGGCTTAAAGAACTAAACGGAAAGAACAGAATGAAAGACTCATTCTTTTTGAAAGACTGGTCTTTACCACTAAAAAATGGAAGAGTTCCCCATCTGCAAACATCCCTCTTCCTGCTTGGTGAACCTCCCCTAAATCTTCAAGAAAACAAAACTGATATTTTTTAAATTAGATATCCATTGGATATTTTTTATATGATCAGCAGGATGCATTTTTATTTGGAAATGCACAACAATATGGGGATGTGGTCATTCTTTTTAGACATGCCACAGCAACATGGAAATATTTTCATGACAACGAAAGCCAAAAAGTTAAGGTATCTGACTAATGACCTTTAATGAACTCTTAAGTTCCCTTGGACAGCATGCATTACATACATTATTTTGTTTGGGTTAAAGACTTCACTTTCTCTCTCAGTAAAAATCAAGTTTATATTTTTACAACATTTTGTATAAAACAAGGCCATGAAATCAAGCTACACACTTGACATACCTTATTACAAACTCTTGCAGATCATAACCCACAATATCCACAATGGACTACAGAAGCAGGGGGAGAAAAAAAACTCCCTAAAGGACAGCTTTTGGGAAAAGAGAAGTTCAGAGGTTAAGGTGGTAGATGGCAGGTGCCAACAAATAAATATAAAATTTATATATTCAAGAACCACTATAGTGTAGGAAAGCATCTGAGAAAGGTATATAGCAATACCTTTCTATCACAAAGTTCATGCATTACATCTCAACTACTATAACAGAACTGCAAGCTAAATTAATTCACAAGGTCAGAACCAAAGAGAGCTATCTTTTTACGCTTCATTTAATTATCCAACAAAAACTGTACACACATTCTTTTTCCTAACAATATTGTGCTTAATACAGCGGCATAATCACACCACACAGCTCAAGAAGCCTTACTACAAGTACTTAGTAAAAATTCTTGCCTATTTTTTTCAAATTAATTAGCCAGTAAAGGTTTTAAGTCAACCTGAAACTTGTTTACAGAGAAATTGCAAGGGAATTTATGCACTTCAATATATTTTAAAGATTTCCAAACATGCATATACAGAGTATCAGTGTTGCAACATCAAAAATACACTTGTAGGGCTCAGCATAGTCTTTCCAGTGGAGAAAGACACTGGCATTTCAAGAGCTCTATTTACCAGGATGGTTCCGCTTAGCAGGTGATGCACCTGAGCAAATGACAGAAGTAAGAAACACATACAACAAAATATTTCAGTCGAAAAAATATATTTTTCAACTATAAAAATTTCAGCTAAGGCTCCTAAACTATCAAGCATAAGGAAGGTGCCATAAGAAAGGCCTTTTTTGTCTGGTCAGTATCAACAATGACAGAGCTAAGTCTTTCACTACTGCAGGTTAAGAATTCTTTGTCTGCTGTTGAGACATGTTGGTATTTAATTACACTCTAATATTAAATAGCTACTAATTTTTCTCCCACAATATCACTGTCTAGCTTCTTTAGGAGCTAGAAGTATCACAAAAAAATCCATCTCAAAGAGATTGCTAGGATTGATAACTTCACCATTACTAGGCAGTACCATAAAGATATTATAACAAGTTAATAAGCCCAGAGCCCAAGAATACATTTGCATACTTATTTTACAGTGTTTACTTCCTTCCTATTTGCTACACGAGTGAGCTGGCATTACTTCTTGCAATTAAATCCTGCATTTTAAATGACAGCATAAAATTGCATATATTCCACCCAACACAAACCAGGCCTCTCCCAAAGCCACAAAGACGGCTTTTCTTCTGTCATTCACTTGTCCAATATGCAAAGCATGGCTGTCAATCAGCTACCATCCCTGACAGCATAATTGCTGAAGAGAACGTGAAAAACATGAGGAGGGTTGGGACCAAAAGAGATACGAGCAACATTCCTCCTTGCACACTTTAGTACTAATTGAGGATTCTGCTTCATCAAGATTCCTTCCCCATCACTATTAGAGCAAAACAAGGAATCCATAGAGGAACATTGAGAAGGCCTTTAAAGCCAGCAGTGCCAAATGAGTTTGGGTTGCATCACTCCTACTCATTTAAAAAGCAAGCAGTAGCATCATTCACCAAAAGATGCCTCATCTTTGAGGAGCTGGTTTGTCTTTATCAACAGCTCCAAGATTCCATTTTCTAACTTCTTACCTGCTCCACACTCCGCTCTCTCAGCCTGAGCATACAGGCAAGTTTTCCTCTGTGAATGCCTAACAAAACTGTATCTCACCAAATGAATGGCATCTTTCTTCTCATTTCCCTGCTGCCAAGTTAGTATTCTATCTGCAAAATTTATTAGAGAAATTTTCAGATGTCTGCCTCATGTGAAATAATACCACCCCTCGCAGCACTCGAGTAAGTATTTAAGTCCATGGAAGTTATTTAACAGCTATGCAGCACAGAGGAATTTTTCTGGAGTCATGATCTGCATAGACATTTATGCAAATCATGATGCAACAGAAGTGACATTTTTGACTACTGGGAGGCAACCATTCCTTACAGGACCCCAAAGTATCTTTTCCGTCTATGCTAACTGAAAGTCCAGCTTTTCCCAATGCAAGCGTAAATAAGAAATACTGGTGCATCCTAAGCCATTTATTATGGTTTTTTAATAACTCAAACCCCTGTTCCAAATCCCTAATTCAAAATTTTAAAGAAGTAAATAAGACCCGAGACTCTCTATAGACATATCCAACTCCAGGCTTTGCAACTATTTTAGTATTCATGATCTAGAAAAACATTTAACATGTTAAAAAAGAAAATTTTGAAAATTTTATAAATATCATTGACTTGCACCTGACTAGTTCTCAGCCTTGAAAATACCAGCCATTTATTATCTACTGTTGAAATGTTATATTATCCAAAGAATTTCTAGTCTTCTTAGAGAAGGTTATTTATATTCCACTTCCTGAAATGGAAATTCAAATTTTCCTGAGATAAAAATGTTCGTGACTCACTGCAGGGGTTTTGCAAGACACATCCCTTTAAATCTGAGCTAGTCAGGCGGTCTGGGTAGCTTATATAAATCTGAAGAAAAATATTTTCTTCAGGTTCCACCAACACACCCATTTCTAGAGTTCTATTTTCAATCCAGTACAACTCAGCTTTAGTAGAAATAGCACACAAGTAAAGGATGTTGTCTGAGAAATTTCAAGTGCTGCAAAAATTTATATGTTAGAAATACTACAGACTGATCTTCTAGATACAAGGAAGAAATTATTTTTTTTTTTATGATGAGGCCACTGAATGACTGGCACAGCTTGTCCAAAGGAGTGGTAGATGCCCCTTCCCTGGACATGTTCCAGGTCAGGCTGACCTACCTGACCAACCTGACCTACCTGAAGATGGCCTTGCTCTTGGCCTGGATGGACTAGATGACCTCTAAAGGTCCTCTCCAACCCAAACCATTACATAATTTTTTGGGGGCTTCAAAAAAAAAAATTCAGGTGGCAAGAGAGATAAAGTGAACTTGCAACATCTGAAAGAAGCAACAGAAGCAATTCTGGTTCATGTCCTCCCTTTCTCTTCTGTGGAAACACAGAAAGATAATTTAATAGATAAAATTTTTGCAGCTTTGTGTAAAAGACAATAAATTAATTCCAATGGCTTCAGTTGCATTTTCAGAAAAAGCTTTTGCTAGTATATTTGCAAAAAATGAAGCTTATAGAAGTGAAACATCTCATAAGCAAACTCCACTAGTTCAGACAACTTAAGAAGCTGCTGTATGACTAAACAAAGTATATTTCTCTGCTTAGCAGAGGGAAGGAATTTCCCCTCCCAACGCCCTAAAGGCTTTTGATGCATTTTTTTCCTTTTCACAGAAGAAATGATTAATAGCTATGGCTTAAATCCAATGTACAGTTTTGGCAGCTGCCGATGGACTGCTCCATCTACTTGCTGCTCCCTCCTTGCTACGTTCAACACGTGCTGTTGAGTGCACGCTGTCAAAAGTGTTAAAATGATTCACTTTTAAATGTGGTAAATCTAGATAGTGATTACTTGAAGAAATTGCTTCTTAACTGCAGGTATAGAAAACAAACTTTTTCCCTGTCAAATATGGTATGTCAGCTTTCAAAGTATATAAAAAGAACCATCAGGTAAAAAAAAGTTGTAACTTTTTCCACTCTCTATGGAGCAAGCTGTAATTAAACAAATTGCAAACCCTCCTATGAGCAACACAGCCATGAAAAACAAGCTCTTATGACTACTGGAAGTCTATTTTTTTCCTCCACAGTTTACACAAGTAGCATTGTCTCTAAAATTACTGTTTAGCCATGATGGAAAAAGATCTGTTTTCAGATTACCAAAATAAAACTTCTCTCTCGAGTACAGTCTGGAACCAAGAATTAGGAAAAACTTTACTTAAGAGATTTATGTATTCAAGAACATCATGCCATGGTTTTTATTTCAATCCCTTACATGCAATATAGCCTTGCAGAGAACAAGAGCATCCCAAACACAAATACAGATGCTACTCCTAATACTTCAAGATCATTTAAAGTCAAATAAATGCTTGGCTGTCTTAAGATATCAAGGAGTAAATATATTTCATTGCCAATAGCAACCAAAGGTTCAGTCTTTGTCAGGTTTTAGAATATATTCCTGTACAGAAATAAGAGAGCCTATAAGCTTTACTGTAAAAGAACAAATTGGAGATAATGGGCATCTTGAAGTGTTATTTATTTTCTTCATACTTTCAAGTTTTATTTGATGTATTAATTTTTAATGTTGTTCATGTTTTGAAGCAGTGCTAGCAGTGTATCTGATTCCAGCACCAATAATTTCCTTCTGTTTTCTTTTGGTTTGCCTGATTTTATATAAAGAATTAAAAATGTAATTATTCCATGTAAGGACATTTCATTGAAATTGGAAGATCTTGCTCATTTTAATTGACATTAGCAATGTTAATTTCAACTTCAAATTGGCATAATCAGTTTTAAGGAACAAAAAATTCTGAGTATTTAAATACTTAAAACCTGTATTTGCAGGTCCTGTATTTTCAGTGAAAGAGAAAGAAAATGTTAACTAGCTCTCAATTTTCTCTCTACAAGCACTGTTTGGTAGCCAAGCATAAATGTATAGAAAGATTGCTTTTCTTATTAATTTACTAAAAGTATGTCTGGTCTCCCCAAAAGAAAATTTTATCCTCCTCTTCAAACCATACAATCCCCTTGTGACAGCAGCACTTCTTTTTGAAAGACATGCCAGACTAGTAAAATCAGAAATAATACCACAAAAGTCCCAGTCAATCCATGCTCCTGCTCATCCTCCTGAAATACAGTCATTTTTCCAAGCTTTACTTTGAAGTCAGCCTGCCTAATGGTTTAATACAGCAGTATTTACCACCTTAGCTTTCTTCTCTCACCCTTTTTCTCCTCCAAATATGGTTTGAAGTGAGTTGCACCATGTTTTAGTAATCTATTGGAAAGTTATAGGACTGTTTCCTGCATGAATAGCAGCATAGTGAGATGAGACATACCTACTGACACCATAGACATCCAAAATGTAGCTTAATTACCTAACAGTCATTTAATTAGTCATTAGTTAGCTTAGCAGTCACTTAATAAATTGGTGAAGTAATACATGCACAGAGAGTAAGGAGACTACAAACACTTCACTATATTTTATTAAAATGAAAGCTGTTATTATCACACCTACACTCTCTCTCCAGGCAGGTCTATAAAAGTAACAACCTGCAAAGCAGTCAAACCTAACTGACACAAGTGGAGACATCTGCAAAAGCTGCTTTGCCAGTACAGTTATGTCTCTTCTCAGAACAAAATGAGTATTTGGTGATATGACAAGATCAGAAGAATTTTTGCTTGTGTGAAAACTGATCAGAGCATAAGCTAGACTAGTGCCATTGTACTGGAGAGCATCACTGACAATCCTCTTCCTTCTGAGCATCTCAGTCCAGACATGAGAAACTCAAACAACCTACTGTGGGCAATTTATATATGACATTAGAGCCTATTAAATCAGTGCATGAACGGCTTTGCCAGTACAGTTAATTTAAATCATGGAGATGCTCAAATCCAATTACAATTAAAGCATATTTCTACATGAATCTGAACGAAAACAATAAATAGTGAAGAAAAGAAAAAAAGTAGAAATAAGCTAAAAAACTGTCATACTGAAAAAGCTCTTCACACAATTTTTTGTAATAAAAGATATTCGCATACTTCCTTCTGTAAATAAAAATTAATAAGGCTACCTCAAAACTTATCTCAATTGTATTTAAGCAAAAACATGGGATGAATCTATATAAATTGAAGTCTACTTCTTTCTCCTTACCTTACCTCCCTCTGAAAGTTAGTTTCTTCTGCCACTATAGTAAATGAAACAATATGTCTTTCTAAAGAGCCACCGATCAAGTGCCAAGTGCTGGAGGCGACAGTTAACAGAGGCAGAAAAAGAAGCTACCTGGAAACATGCACCACATACTCTGACCTCCTCTTCCACTTCATTCCTTTTCCTGAACTTCCCATCTGGGGCTTAGGCTTTAAAAACCACCAACCTCTTAAAAAGACATTGTTCTGGTAAAGTGGTTAATATTCATCTACTACGTGTGAAAATGTCACACACAGTAGTACCTACTCTGTTGGCTGTTAGGCTGCTTCTGGCGAACATCACTGCACTTCATTATTTAACAACTTCCTCAGCATTCAGAAACTGTCTGGACTAGTGGACTGAAGGTTATTAACATTTTAAAATGCCTGCAGCTAATATTTCCAAGTTGTCCAAGACAGTAATTATTGCCCACATTATTGTTAAATATTAGCATTTGGTCATATTATATAATCCAACATATATTTTCAAGCTGGACTTTTTATTTATTTTGTATACAAATGCTTTCCCCCCCCCCCCAAATAAGCCACACTAAATTCCTCTTAAGAGAAACAGGATAAATATTGATACCAAATTACCCTTCTTGGGTCTGGATAATGGAGAATATTCCTTTAGGAAGAAAAGGTCACATTAACATGGAAAAACACTAATTGTATACAGAATGCATTCTACAGAGTTACAGGATTCTGTTCATTCTGAAGTGGGGGGGGAAAGAATTCCTGATGGTTATTTCAATAAAAGCCTTCCACAGACAGCAGCACAGTGATGCTCAGGTTGATGCACAGCACCTCATCTAGGCAAGAGAAAAACATCCATTAGCAACAACCACATCTACATGCACACCTCGACTCAATCAGCATAAATGATAAAACACTTCCCCTCTCTCTAGCTAGAAAAAAGGATCAGAGTTACCTCAAACTGTAGCAGGTTCCCTAACAAAAGTCTCAAGTCTCCTTGATTGTAAAGATAGTTTCACTAATAATCAACTTTTGTCATTATCAAGACTGACTGGTGAAATTTTTTATCGCATTCTCCCAATTTTGTTTATTTTTACAGACTAACCATGGAGAACTAAGATCAACATAAACATAGGCTGTAACTGAATTAGCTACCCAAGACTATGATTCTTACACCTTCACCTACCAAGTCAAACAGCAGGACCTGGAAGATACACATAATAATTTTTTCCTGGGTGTCTTTCTCCTCAAAATAAGTGCACATTGGTGACAGACAGACAGGGTTAGATAAAGCTCTTGTGGTATTTTAAATTTAATTTTTAAATGACTCAACTAATTTAAAGAGCCATAAGGTCCCTCCAAACAGCAGCCTACCACCAAAAAGGCTTAAGATCTAACTTTTGAAACAGGCAACATCTTTCAGCTGTCCACAGGGTAGCAATTACAGACTAGTCATAGTGCAGAAATGCCAAAATATTTTTTTTTTTCTGTACATTGCTATCATTGGAAGCTTTGTAACTACCAGAGATGCTCAAGGGAGCTGGACACAAAAATTCATGCCAGAGTTTATTTATAAGTCAAATTATCTGGAAAAAAAGAGCACTCAAGTCGTTGGCTTGATGTCCCAGCTCTGATGGTCATAGACAGCAAAACAGCCTGGCATAAAAATATTTGTTTACACATGAAAAAATATATCCTTACCTTCTACTCAAAGTTTACACTAACTATTAAAGCATTTCTTAGTACCCAAATCCACAGTTTTTCCCACCTCTACTTTGTCAAACAAGCAGCAGCTCATAGAAAATCCAAGAGATGAGGCTTTATTTCTCAAAACTATTTGGAAACCCAATTAAATACCTCCACGGTTCCACTAAAAATTAATAATACTTGATTCTGGATGCCACCTGTACTTTTAAAGCTGGAATATGGCATATGAATAATTTACGTGCCAGCTGATTTTCCAGATTACATCTTTAACAGACATGGGGAAAGACTGACAAACTGCTACCCACAATTCCAAATATGAAATAATGATTTGGAAAGCACATCCTCATTCTTAGAGTCATTTAAGGTATTTTACAGTCCTCCTATGCTAAGTGGAGAAGTTTTGTTTCCTTTCTTAAAGACACACTCTATTTGTTCAAACTGAGCATGATAATGAAATGTTAGATCCATATGAATAGTTACTATAACTCACACTAGCTGAAGACAGCATTGTGAGGACAGAATAACAAAAAGCCCTCCACAACTGAACATAGAGAGCATATTCCTGCTGTTTCAAACATTCCCTGCTGCCAAGCAGTACCATTTCAGTGTAGCTGTGTTAGTTCCAGTTGCCCTAACACATTTATTCGCAACGCAAAATAAAACAAAACCAAAGAATCCACACGCACCCCACAGGAGAGAAAGGTCATTTTCTTTATTTTAGCCAAGTGCAAACAGATGTTTGAATAGAATATTTTTTTAACAGAAACACAATCATAAACCATTTCTAAAGGATGTCATTTCAGAATCGTGTTGTTACCAGGAACTTTATTTTTTAATAAAAAGCAAATGTAAACTACAAACTATTGATTAAATAGCAATCTCATAAGTAATAAGCTAAAAAAATAAGGGGTTCTGGTTGTTTTTTTTTTTTTAATTTCAGCATACTAAGAGATGTCAGGGCAATTGCTAAACCACCCTTCAGTTTTTGACACTACATGGGCTTTATAAATCCCATATAGCTTTTAGGCTGAAGGAGGAATCTGTCCATAAGCAGCAAGTATGCTTTAGTGCTTATGACAGGCTGAATTCCTTTTACCCCTTAAAGCATTTTTCTTGCATTGTTCATTACCAAAGTGAATAATGTTGCAATTTTAGAAACTGAGTCCTAGCAGCACAAACCAATCAGAAATAAAGTTACACACATAGAAAGTCTAAAACTATGAAGAGAATAAGAAGAGCAGAGAAAATAAAACAGTAGAATGAGGAGAGTAACTGAGGGAGAAAAAAAAATTTAAATTATAGTTGATAATAACTGGGAAATTCTCAGCTGGAGAAAGGAAAAAAGCTTTCTGTCTGTCAAAGAAACATAATTGGGTGATAGTGTTATAAAATGCAAGCTGAAATACACAAAAGATGACTCGCTGTGTGAGGGATGCTGTATTAACTAGTGCAACACTTTTACTGTATCTGGCTTCTTATCAGGTCACTATCTCACGCCTACCTGGAAAATTCTCACTATTTTTTTTATCTGTCTTAGACCAAAAGAGAATTTTTTGGTTGGCAGGTGGTCTCACACATCACCAATTTACACACAGAGATCCCTTTTCTGGTTTTTCTTCTTTTCCCTTTTTTGTTTGTTGGTTGATTGGTTAGTTTCAAGTTTTTTAATTACAGGAAAAACACTTAGCAAGATCTTCACAGAAGATCTTCTCCTGAGAAGATTAATTAAAATGGTAAATTAGTCCCCCAGGAATAATTTACTTTTAATATTGTCAAAGTAAAGAATTTATAAATGAATTAAGTTGGAATCTATTTGAAAAGCTACTGCGCGTGTTTGTCCCTGAACAGCAGGCTCCTAACTAAAATTTTCTAAATGACTCATGATTGCAGCATCTCCAGGTTTTGTAAGTGCACTCTGAGCAGGTTATCCTTCCAGAGAAGCTGCAATGCAGGCATTGCAGGGCCATGCTATCCTTAGAGCTGGAATTTGCTGAAATGACTCAACACCAAGGAGCTGCTCCTGAACACCGTGGCACTGCCTGCAGACCACCACATCTGATGGTCTGCCACTGGAGGTGGTCATAGATCATCTACAGACACTACTTCGTCATTTTGCACTCCTTACAGACACTATTTTGTCATTTTCTTCTGGGGGAAAAAAAATACAAACCCACACATCCATCTTGAAAGACAAATGTCCATTCTGATGTTTTAGACAGCAGATACTAAACTAAGATACCGAGTAGCAGATGCAAAAAGGATCATCTTCTACACACAACATGTAGCCTCTTGCCCTACTTTAAAGCTGTAAAATCCACTCATTAAATGGAATACAATATCACTCATTTTAACATGCAATTAAGTTCCAGTGGTTTCAAGGCCAACTTTCAGCAGACAGCGAAACACCCAAAAAGATGCTTGCCATCCCTCAACAATTTACAGCTGGAAGACAAGACAGAAGTTAGGCAGATGTAGAAGGGGTTTTATGTCATAACTGTTAGGTCCCTGTTATTTTAAATGGTAAGCTTTAGGAATACAAGAAAAACATGAATGCAGCCTAATTATTACGGTGCTTATTTGAAAGCAAAAAAAAAGTTGTGAAAACAAAATGTTACTCTCTGTCTACAGAGTCTATAGAATATTTTGGACAAAAAAAAATGAAGATCCACTAGTTCACAAAACATCTGATTACTGGAAGTCATATGACTTCCAGTCACTTGGGGTTTTATCCCTTCTGTAGCTAAATACAGAATTAAAAACTGATTTCAGGTTATCAGGGCACCAGAAATGTTAAAAACAGCATCAATACAGAAATATATTTTGCGATTGCTTCCTAAGAAATGCCACACCAATTTTTCAAATAAATTTAGAACATTCTGTTCAGTACTTTGAATTTCAACAGCTATGAAAACTTTACAGAGCTAGTTTCATAAGTTTCTTTTAACTGGACTGCACACTGAGGATGAGACAGTTTAACAGTGACAAACTCACCATTGGTTTTCCTGAAACCTGCTCAAGACAATGCATTGCAAAGGCTCCAAAAGCAAATGCAAAGTACTAAACACTAATCAGGCCCATTATAAAAAGTTATACAAAAGCCAGATATACAAATATGAAGTTCAACAAAATGTTCAACTACTGCTGACAGTCCTAATATTAAATATAGTTTACTGTATATGGAAGTATGAAACAACATAAAAACAAAGTCAGATGACAACTAGCCATTATAGACTATATAACATACTGTCAAACCCATATTCTAAAAAGGAATTATTTGCCATCAGAGGTTTCAATAAGTAACATAGGTTTAAATAAATTTTTAAAGGGGAACATAAATAAAGGTTTAAATAAATTTTAAAATGGGAATAAGACTTGGGTGCATGACCCTTATTTAGTTAAAGACTTTAATTGTGTCTTCAAATATAACTTTATTTTAAATTTCTTATTTATTTCTCAGATGTACTTTGCAGTGCATGCTTTCTAAGTGGTGATACCACAAGCATACAAGTTCAGTTGTACTGCTGCATAAACACTAGTGAAAACTTGAATGACTGCACAGAGCTTTGTAAGAAATCAATCCTGAATTTCAAACCTTGGACTGGACTTTGACTATGAAACAAATAGTTAAGTCAAAAGCCTTCATTGCATGCCCACAGCTTTGGTGTCCTCAGGATTGCTGTATTCTCTCAGAGGACTAGTTTAAGTGGTTAAGCCTTTTGTTTTTAAGCTGGGAAGAACCTCTTTCATACACCAAAACTTACAAAAAATGTACATGTTTACTGATCATTTGCTTGTTATTTTCATGACCTCCAAGGTAGGAGAGACCTTTCATATTTAAGATCTCCAAGATCTTCCATGGTTGAGTTGAGTGGATGAGCATCTCCCCAGAGTATAAACCTATCCTTATGTAAAACAAAGTCATTAAGGTCATCTGAAAATCTAAGTGGGAAATGAGTCTTACTGAATAGGATACAGCCTATGTTCCTCTGCCTCCACATAGGAGGCTCTATTAAAATGAGAAATAATTGAAACTGAAATGGTTATTGTCTTTTGTGTTTTAATCAGTCACATAAGTGTTGTGGACATCAAGAGATGATTTTTAAAAGTTTCAGTTTTGGAGGTGAACCAGTATATGCCAGAGTCACAGCATGACACTGCAGAGCTAAGGATCTGTGTTTCATTGTGGAAAAATACTTTCTGTACAGTTCCTTTTGGGAAGGAGAGGGGACAGGACATGCCAGAAAACCACAACAAGTAGCATTTTTGGAGGAAGGCACTTCCTGACCTTAGCTTTCAGATAAATCCCAAACTGAAGACATCTATAAATAGAAGAAACAGGAAAAGAAATCAAGTAAGATACCAAATGTCACTTGTTTAAAGCAGAACTTTCCTTTCTCCCTAAAAGAAGCTGTGACACAGTTTTCCTAAAGCACTGCACAGTGTGCAAGTAGCCATGTCTTACCAGACTGGAGACTGGCCCAGCTATTTCTTCATTATCTCCTGGCTCATTTTACAACCAATTTAGAAATATTTTTCACTAGTGTTCATAAGTAACATTCAGACTTTTCAACACTCTCAGGCAACTTACCACAGACTCTCAAAACCATTTTGTCACATTAAATTTAACACATTATGATATGGCTGCAAAACTTAATAAGCCAGTCTTCTACTATTTTACGTGTTCTGCAGAGTTGGCACGTTTTAGATTATTTCTTTTAGAAACTAAGATTATCCTGGAACAACCAGAGTAGGTAACATTATCTTGAGAATGGCATTTCAGCAGCTATCTAATAGTAGAGGGGACAGGCCAACATTTAGCTGACAAATTGTGATAAGCATGCTCCAAAAATAAACAGTGACTTATGAGGCACCAAACACCACAAAGCTGTGGCCATGGGTTTTTTTTTTAATATGTAAAATGGAAACCTCGGGCAATAAACCAAGGTGCCTTGTGAAGTTACTCATGGTTAACAGAAGTCATACTTCACCTAAAAGCTATTTACGAAGGCCAGGGAAACCATTAGAGCACCTGTTTCAGACAGACCTCCTTTGTTCAAAAGAAATGTAAGGTAACTCGCCTGCTGGAACGTGGGCCAATGTCAACAGCAAATCCAACTGGATTTATGTAGGCTGTGTCACTATAAACCACGTTACTTTCGTCATGGCTAAATGTTCGTTTATTATCAAAGCCAAGATGGATTGTAAGAAAGTACCATTATTTTCTCTTCACTTTTAAATTCGCATAAAATATTCATTCACATAGGAACATTAGACCTTAAACAGCAATGTCTGCTTATCAAACCTGGTAAGGGTAGAAATCTGATATATGACAATTCCGATAATGACTCCAAATATTTATATATTTTATTTCAGAAGTGAAAAATAACCTGTATAAGGTACACTGTATTGCAACTTATAAATAAAGGCGTTTCTTTCCCACTCAGAAATAAATAAATGTGAAACAAATTATTAGCCAAATCACCCTGTTCTAAGTGCTCACCTAGTAAGAAAAATACATGAAGTAATGACTAAGACACAAAATTCAAAAAGCAGTAAAACAGGAGTTTAGAAAGGGCGAAACTACAGGACATCAAATTAATAAGTTAGGTTAAACCATAGCACAAGGCTAGATACAAATAATGATTACAAGAAAGAAGAAGGACTCATAATTTGACTGGACATTCAGAAACATACTTCAAAATAAAGTATCCTATCCCAAAACTCAATTTTCTTTGTTTTGGGTACTTGGAACCATTTTTCAAAGCTAACAGCATTTCTATCCCTTTGTGCCATGCATTGCATCAATCACGTTTTCCAGCAACATCCTGTAGTCTAGAAGTTTTTCAACTACTAAAGTGATATTCCTCTAAAAGTCATCTTAAATTAAAAGGTTGAACAAGACTCTTAAAGAGTATTTAGGACTAGTGGAGACCTACCAATACTCAGTCTGGTAAAATACAAGCTAATAGCACTAAAATAAATGGCTGTCTAAAATATAGCAGATATGGAATATCCTCCTCTCTTCCACCTTGGCAAACACCTAAAACAGAGCTAAAACAACTCTCACCCTTCCCTTGGCACTGCTACCTCAAGCCATTTTTAACAGCTGAGCTGGAATTGTGTTGCCATCTGATAGTTTTTCTGTGGCCCATGACCAAGGAGTTGGCATCTTCCAACTAAGTCATCTTGAATTAAAACAAGGCATTGGCGCTAATTAGCAGCTTTCAGCAGTAAGGGAGAAGCCGTGGCAGGGACGGAAACTCAATTACCCTCGTTCCAGCAAGCGCCTGCTCCTGGTCAGCATGTAGCTGGCAGAGCCCCTTATGATTCCCTATCTATGGCACACGTGAAATACTGCAGTCTTCAGATCAGAGCACTGCGGGCCATTCACACAGAGGTCTGACCTTTTGTGCTTTGTACAACTTTGTAACAAATCCATTGAAGACCCCCAACAAATTTGATGCACTATGCAGCCACGTGTACCATAGGATCAAGGGAGAACACAAGATGGAATTCAGACTGAGACCCTCACAACTACTTTCCTGTAACTCAGAGTGAAAACTGCCTTGCTGGGACAGTTTACCATCTGCTCACCAGCTCCTCAGCAGTGAATACATTCAAGCTACTTAGTTACTGCACTAATCGATTTTAGACAGAGACACTGCCTGAACATCATTAACCAGTACAAAATCTTATTTTCTTGTTTCATACTCAGAGTATCATCTATGAACTACCCTCCCACTTATTGTTTTTCTTAAGATAGCATAATATCAATCAATGGGCCACTTACTGCCTTCACTGGTGAACGTGCCAGTTATTAGCCACCCTCAACAGGAAATCAACAAATGTCTCATGATCAACTATATCAGCTTTCAGAATCTTGTTATGAATTTAGCAACTGGAATAAGTGCCCAACAACGTTACACACCTTTGCACAAATTCTGCTTCAGCAGCATCCAGCACTTGCTTTTTTCTTCCAATTTTTGACTCCTTTTGGAGACTGTGGTTCCTCTAAAGTTGAAGAAGAATTCCACAGGGAGAACTGCTGCTGTGGTTTAGGAATACTATTCCCCAATTTAGTGCTATTACGGAAACATTCCAAAGCATACAGCGCTTACTCACTCTCCCCCTTCCCTTTCCCCTGCAGCAGGATGGAAAGGGGAATTGGAGGCCCAAAAGGTAAAGACCACAGGTTAAGATCCAGATATAGGAACAACTACATTTTAATTTTGCAGTTGATAGCTAAAGTTCAAAGCTATTTCAACATAAAGAACCATCATACAGAACAAAATGCCACAGCTTTGAAATACCGACTTAAGCTATTTATACCAAAGTCCATCTTTTTTTTGCTATTATAGCTATGGCACCTTCAAAAAGTGCCTGAGCTACTGCACCCAAGTAGAAGTCAGCAATGGGATGCTGTGTTCTGGCAGCGCCTCCTGTCCTACAGCACTGGTGAGGGAATGCACTTTGAACACCACAGCACCACTGGCAAGGGACAAAAGAAGTCTGTAATACTGCACAGACAAGCCTCTCTCTCTCAGTTCAAAATGTATCTAAATATTTACTACCATGTATGCTGTGTATTCTGAATGTCTTCTGACAAATAGCAAAACTCCGCAGAACCATTCAAATGAGTGCTGGCTACTCACATAATGCAATGTGCAACTGATTTCTCCAAGGTCATGTGTTTTGAGGAAATGTTCTGGGCGGGTGAGGGAATGGTTTCCTGACAAAATTAAGCACTTACCTCAAAAGTCAAAACAAAAACAACAGAAGGTACATATTTTAGGTATCTCCCAACAGACTTCACATACCAGATGGAAAAATGTGTATATCTTTTAACTTACATGCGAGTAAAATTAAATGTCTCTTCATTGTTTTGCCCCCAGGAAGAGAGCCCACCAGCATCCAATTTTCAACTACTATACAACAAACCAATGTAAATACAGACAAGATTCAATATAACAATACAAAAAAACCTGAAACCCCAGGCCTTGGCATCACCCCCACCTAATTCAGTGAATGCAAAGGTGTCCCTTTTAACATGTCCCTTAAGTTAAAAAAAATTCTCATTTTAGGAAATTCATCCCAAATAAATAATGTCATAACATTACAGCCAGTTTACTTTTTTTATACTTCTAGACAGTGTTGGAAAATGGAGCACCATATATTCTATGGGAAAGGTTAAGGTATTTCAGAGGTTCCTACACACAACCCTAAGCATTTCTTTCCAATCTCTTGTATCATAGGTCTTCACACCTTCAACTGCCCCAACATAAATATTTGAAGTAACAATCTAAGCCAGACTGAGTCACTTAAATTTTAGAAAGCAGAAACCCTACTACACAATCTCCCAAAAGTAAGGTCCTTTTCTTCTGTTCAGCTAACAAGACTGTATCACTTATCCCATGTTTTCTGTAGCCTCACAAGCAGATGGACAAGCAGGAATGAGGCAGCAGAGAACATCAGCATGGAAAACTAAATGAGTGAGCAGCTTTGGTGGGTGCCTGGCACCCAGCCAGCATCAACCCACTACAACTAGCTCTGCTGCTAAAGAAATACCATTTACCACAAAAGATTCAGCTTTGGTTTCAGAAAGTCAAACCTCTAGCCAATATTGGTGGAATAGCCTTGTTTTCCCATGGACTCCTTACAAACCACATTTGTGTAACATTCTTTCTCACCCCTCTAAGTTTCAAGTTATTTTTTGTGTAACAGGGCAAAAAGTGTGAATGACTAATTTCAGATGGAAAAGGCTATATCAATATTTTTTTCACAACTACAGTAAAGACAAAATAAAGATGGGAGACCAGTATCACTAGCAATAAAGAACTGCAAATATAAATTATAAAACAAAACAAAACAACAAACTACTAAGCAAACAATCCACGGGTAACAGAACAACCTTCCTTCCCTTTTAGAAACCCCAAACGACTACATAATAAATATTTTTATTAAGCAAAGTTTATTTTAACTTTAAGACATACAAAAAGCAAGCAAACAGAAACAAACAGCCCGGTAAAGACAGGCAACAACAGGCATGCTCTACGAATGTGTCTTCCATGAAACTTAATACCCATTCCCAGGTAATTTACACTGAAACCAGATGATGTTTCATTGTGTTCATGTTTATCAGAATACACACAAATAAGAGAAAAATAGGAAAACCATGCTGTCCACAGAAATATTAATATCAGAATATTCCTTTATTTTTTATCAGTGCTAAAAAGTAAACTCATGCCCTTTTTTTCCCCCCTCTAAAATCATTTAAATATTTTAATTTTTTATTATTCCTTCAGTGTTTTCCTCAGGTAATGATATACATGCTGACCTTTATTGTTGACTAGAATTCCTTAGAACTGCTCTAAATCAAATATTTAATCACTCTTACTCAGGTCAGACAAGACAGACACATACAAAGAAACACATCTACAGCTCTATGGGCATAACAGAGATACCCAAAGAGAACAAATAGCTAATTTTAACTACAAACAAAGCTGTAAGAAAAGCACTGCAGTAGGGCTTCTCTCTCTCCCTTTTTAAGAAAAGTGGTCAACTTCACCAACTTCAGAAAAAGGGAAGCAAAGTACCACTTCCATTTTGAGACTTATTTAAATACACCCCTTCACGCAAAATATACCCAGCAAATTAAATCTGCCACACTGGCTGCAGCAAACAAGGCACATAGGCTCAGCTGCCCTTCACAAAGCATCTTTGTAGAGCTATCTTTCTGCCAGTGCTCCTTTTGAATTCCCAAACAATACCTCGCAAAAATTAGATCTCCTACTGTGGGAAAATTCCCAAAACACAAGCCAAAATATATTTTCTCATGAGGATACAAAAAGCCCTCAATGAGGAAGTCAAAGTTCTTACAATGACTGTTCAGTGTACATATAGTCAATCTTGAAACATGCTAACAGATTAAATAGCAACATTCTGATTTAGAGAAAAAATATTAAAATCAGAACAGTAGTTCAACAAAATGAATAGCTAGCGCTAGTAGTTTCTACTCAGTAATTTGCATAAGTATAGACTTTTAAAAACTTTTACACATACAGGCTTTTTAAAACAATGGATATCAAGAAACAATAACTTACCAAAAAAAACCTTAGCTAAGGGATATTGTAATAAGTGTAAAATAAATGAATCATCTTTAGAGGTTACATTTAAATTATCTTTTTTTTCCCCTCAGGTACCAAGGGTTCTCCATGAATAAACAGATAACTCACAGGAGACTCCAACCTCCTACTAAAGAAAAACACAATCTTGGGAAAATGCTTGCATGTCCTTTACTTTTGCTGACCTACACTTTTACACCCAAGACATGAAAGAGCTATCAGCCCTTTTGGTCTCAGAAGCCCAGCAGATGATTTTGCTTGTTACTAGTTTTGGCAGAAGAGCAAGCTTATCCAAGGCAAGCAATCTTGCTTGACAATAATCCTCCTCCACCAAAGCCTCCCCTGCAGCACCACCGGCTACACCCCACACACCAGGGATGGGTGAGGATGGTTGGGAGGGTCCCAGACCTTTGGGGTACAGACACGTGCTCTGATGTCTGTACAGCACCTCGGGGAGCAAGCGGACAAAACAACCTTGGACTGAGCAGAAGATCCTTGGGCTCACTTCAGTACATTTCCTAGGCAAGAATGCCACGGAAAGGCTCCCAGTTTTTAAGTGCAGGAAAGAGACTGTGTCCACAAAGGCTGAAAAAAAACATGCTTACAGGAAGATACTCAGCCCAAACCCAGGGCAAACACTTCTTCAGCCACTGCAGGGCACAAATCAAAAGCAAACTCCACCAGATAATTAATCAAGTAGGAAATTACACAGAGCTTATCGTCGCTACAGTTAAACCCTCACTTTCCCAGTTTCAAACCGGCTCGGATACATAGAGCTGCAATCTTCTGATGCAATGAGAAAGTACACAAGTGTTTAGGATAAGGCTTCAACTCAGCTATTTCTATGCTATAGCTGAAGGCTTCCTGATCATACCGAGGTCTTTGCAAGTGTTGGCAAAACTCATATTAAAAAATACAGGGCTCTCTGAATGCACAAAGTACTAGCCCTGTGACAGGGGAGAACTACTGCAAAAGAAATTAAAAAGTCAATATTCTTGCCATTCTCAAAGCTCTTGGCCATGAAGATATGAACGGCTATGGGAAAATACTCACACACCCCCATTAGAAAGACTAGGAAATAAGCATACTTTTTCAAAATAAACAGGATACTTAGCAGCCCATTGCAGTGCATACCCATAGTTTAGAAAATTACGTGAAAATTGACACTGCAAGTTCAGAATCAAACATTCCAGTCTGTTTCACCAGACTGAGATTAAAGAGTTCGCAAGAAAATCTGAGCTATGCAAGGATTTTCAGCTTTACTTATCAGCCATAGAAGATATATTCATAAAAGTAAGTTTGTTGGGCATGAAATACTGCTGCATAGTAATACGAGCTTGACAAAAAAATGTATGCTTACTTCCAAAATACATTCTCTGGTATTATTTCTATACTAAACAAATACATTGTTTGCTTTGTCAGGTAAAAGTCTCACTTTTTCCCAATAGTTCCTTTGGTTTTTATGCTGCCAGTTAAGTGCTGAAACACAGCAGGAAAAATCCCTATGGTTAAAGGTATCTACATACATGAGTCTATAGTAACTTGTTTCATCTGTATTCACCTCCCCAATTTACAGTCCAAGAGCCACCACAAGACATCACTTAACTTACAGTTTTTCAGACACATTCAGGGTATGTTAACCATTTTGAAAAAGTTTCCAAAACCCTACAGCATCTAGAGTTTTGTTGTTTTTCTTCAGTTCAGACCAACTACCCTTACAGCTGACTTTATGATGGCAATTCTACTTGAAGCCCATTGCTGAACAAGAAAGGAGCCCAGATCAAGGACCAGCAACAACCTTTCTTCATTAAGCTGCATTACTAATTATGGTCCCAATGTTAACACAAAACATAACAGGCTCATGACCCCACTTTAGAATTAGTCACTGCAGTCAGCAGAATGCCTGACCTCCACCATGGGAAGCACAGTTAGGAATCTGATTTTGTTGGTCAAATGGACTCCCCAGAAAGACACAGCAGTCCAACCTTGCAAAGTAAGGCTGCCCCTGAATATAACATAACAAAGCCCTGAGATGAATTATGGAAAGACCACTATATCAGTGCAATACAGGCAAATACCAGGCATCAGCTGTCACAGTCCTTCACTTCTCAGGGCTACCAAGAACCAGCAGGAGAGTTTAGCAACAGAATCAGTTCTCAGCATTATACTGCTGTTAGCAGCCTGATTACAGGGGTTATCCTCCTCTGTAAATGCTCACCTCAAAAAGATGGCAACACAGTAGAATGCTGACAGTGAAAAAAATCTGAAAGCACAACCCAAGCTTCAACATATTTCTGTTTTTCAAAGGAAAGAAATCCTAAATAAGCTCTTTTGAAAAAGATCATTTTAGTCTTCTAATCTATTCGATATACAGACACACGATCAGCCTAAATTTAAAGACTAAATATTCTTTTGCTAAACTCACATATAAAACACTTAGTACCTCTGATCCTATTAAACTACACAGCCTTGTATTTATTTTTTAAGAGATCACTGTAGCAAGAAGGAAATGTTCCTTTCTGGCTTATCTGAAGATTGCACACAATCATGCTATCACTGGTTACAAGTATAAAAATAACAAAACTGGGAAACAAGCCGAAAGTTTATTTGGAAAAAGCATAGGTACATCCTATAATTAAATCATTTTTCCTCTCAAGTGTTCAAGAAAGGAATATCTGCTATACAACAGCATCCTGTTTAGATGTCTTCTGACACTAAATGACGCATTAGTATCAAACTAAGGGCTACTGTACAGTTCTCCCCTCCACCCTGAAGATCTGCTGTGATGCTGTTACATCTCTGCTCTCCATTACTGCTGTGTTGAACTGCCTTGGTGTACCACACCGGCAGTTTCCAGAAGCAGACCTTGGGCATCTAACATATATAAGGCACACACTCAAAAAATTTCTTCCTGCAGACGTCACCACATGGCATGAAAACAGTGAACAGTATGCAGAGTTTCTGAAGCAACCAGCTATTCATATACCATGCCATGCAAATGAGTTGTTAGGATAAAGAAAGATTAGGGCTCAGTTTCTCTTGTTTGAAAACAAAAGCAGCCCTATTTTTTCAGGCCAAGCTACAGCAGTATAAAACTGCATGCTTTCTAAAATGGGCTATGATGCCAAAAAGAATTTTTGTAAAGAATTAAAGCTATAACAGTCCACACGAGAGGATGTTGGGAGAGAAAAAAACTAGATCACTATTACTCACAGCTTAAGGGCATAAAACCATTTGTAATTTATGAACATTTAAAAGTTAGATTCCCCAAAGTAGTTAAATTAACTTCCTAGTTCATGTCTTCAAAGAGAAAATGAATAGTTTAATACATCAATTAAAGAGAAGAGTTACACAACAGGCATGTTAAAGTACAGGCCACGTATAAATCCTTTTCTTTTATTTCTCATTTTCTTTAGCCAACAGAATATTGAGTTGTGATTCACAAAAGTCAGGAACACTCTGTAAAGGAGGATATACCAAAGAGATATAAAGTTAAAAATTTACAAAAGCAATTGCAGAATAAACTGTTTACCTCAAGGAAAAAAAAATCAATCCAAAATTACCAGGAGATTTTTGCACTACAAATGTTCATGCCAAGTTAAGTTTGCTTTCCCCAACAATGTTTATCAGACCTACTTCTCTAAGTTGTACATACTGGGTATCATTCTGTCACTCCTGTCCTCTAAGCCTGCAGTGAAGGCTTGGTGCCAAATTTGCACCCTGACAGTCCAGGGTGAATAGAAATGTCAAACAGATAGTTACCTCATCATTATTTGGGAGAAGCTGAGCTCCAGAGTGTTTGCTAAAATAAGTAAGAAGCAAATATGCTATTAACATACTTCTCTTGCTATTTCCTGCACTGACATGAATATGATAAATATATTTTCTCTTTCAAACCCTCTCTCAACTTTAAAAAAGCCTCATGACTTCCCAAAAGCCAAAATTAAGTAGCTATCTTTTAGAGATAGCATAGCAAGGACAGGAAAATACAAGTAAAGAGACAATAAGTTACTTTAAGGGAAGAAGGAAAACAAGGTCTTTGTACATTTCTATGTAGTTTTTCCTTTTTATGATGAAAGATGATGTGCATAAGCATATTTCTTTCAAATTGCAATACTGTTGTAAAATAAAATCAAACTTCCTTAACAGAGAACCAACAGTAGAAAATTAACACACATAATTCAACACGAGCCATTTACAAAAACACCAACCAAGTTTTCTGCTGCAAGCCCAATCTCTCCAGCAGCAACAGGAGGGCACCACCAGTTTCAACTATTTCCAGGGCTAACAATGCATTAGATTTCCCACATACTTGGTCTTATTTGTGGATTATTTTGGGTCAGTGTCAGTTTCATGGATTTAAGGGTGGGTTTCTTTTCCTGTGGTGATTGCCACAGCAGGCTGCCAGCGTGCTGACTGGGGAAGTTTTACAGCACTAATGCAGCCCCGGTGTTCCCAATTTAGCTCTCTGCCCTGTGCCCTTCACTGGGCTTTATCCCTGCATTCAGGCTGGATTCTTCACTGCGTCATTTCTTACTTTCTACCTTTTTGTGTTTCTTTATTATCCCTTCTAGACAGCAAGGCCAACTGGCAAGGACATGAGAAAGTTTAACAGTTCACACCACAGGGAAAGCATCATCCCCCAAGCCCAGCCCGGCAGCCCCACAGCCTGACCTAATGGTTTCTGAGCATCTGCCTGCATCTCTCCTCCTGAGCACCCCACCGTGCTTCCATAACCATGTCCTGAGGCTGGACACCGCTGCTAGGCTCCCCCCAGCTGGAATCTACGCCTCTACCAATTCAAGGGACCTTGCTGCGAGTTTGCAGAGAGTGTCTTCTCCAGGAGAGAGCACTCAGCCTTCTTCAGCTTTCACAACACACTGAAGGGCTGGGTCCAGCACTCAAGGCAAACAGACATTTGGAAAAGGTCAAACAAGGACAGAGAAACAAGTTTAGCACCACAAAAACATGTTCCAGAAGCAGCTTCCTTTTTTTTTTTTTGTTTAATAAAAGAAGAAAAAAATAGAGTTGCCAAAAAGGCATGCCACATACGATGCCTATGCAGTCAGTAGGTTTTTTCATGAGAAGTTTTATTTTCTCACACAGATTCCATGAGTACGGGGATAAAAATAACATTACCACAATGACGTATCTATAGTAGGAGGAATGACTTATGGGTGCTGAGCAAAAGTCAAGGTTTCCTCTTTGCCCCAATTTGAAATCATCACCAGCCAGTCAGACGCCTGCCAAAACAATCAGTAACAGCATCTCTTCCCCAAAACCCGAATACAGGGACTGCTCAGAGAGCAGGACAAGCCTTTAGAAAATAGGACAGATGGCATTACAACTCCAAGCAAAGTAACTCCTTGTATCATTAGCTATTGAACCGCGGCTTGATGTGGGGATCAGTGTAAAGCTTATTAGTCTTTAGACAGTTGGCAGCAACAGCCACTGCAGCAACCGTTCGGGAGCAGAAGGAACTCATTCAGTTTAGTTGTTTTTCAGGTCATGTTAAGTCAAAATGTTTCCGTACGCACTCCAGTCCCCAGCTTAACCTTTCTCAGCCTCTCTAAGCGCAACTACGCTTACAAACAGCTTCGACTCACACACTCCTCTGATAAAGGGGGCTCCAGGAGCACGGCGCAGGTATCTAAAAAATTCCTGCCTGGTGCCATTGTGTAAGGATTTCACCCTACTTTGGAGAGCAAGGACTTGCCAAGAATACCACTGACCTCAGCCCCTACATTATGAAACAGCACTGCCAGCTCCAGCCAGCTATGTAAAAGTAGGGATTGAATTCAAATCCTGAGCCAGCCGTACTCCGGGGCAATAACAAAACACACACACAGAGGGAAAAAAAAAAAAAAAAAAGAAAAGAAAGAAAAAAAGAAAAACCACACCACCGAAAAATTATACTCTAAGTTCATTTTCTTTTCACCGGAAGCAACCTTCAAAACAAACCCAGCTGGCGTTTCTCCCTCTCCTTCCCCCAAAATTAGGGAGTAGGAGGAAAGTTGTCGCGTTAATGCGCGCCTTCCCTTCCCGGGAGCCGCCGACCGGGAATTCAGCGCTGGGGAGTTTGGCGGGGGCTGGGAGCGGGGTCAGCCCTGGCCGCGCCGCCCCGGAGCGGGGCCCTGCGGCTCCGACTGCCCCGGCCGGGGCTGCGCGGGGGCTGCGGGGCGGCCCCTCCGCCCGCGGGAGCCGCGGGGTCCGCGGGCAAGGGGCGCTTACCTGGGGGCTCCGCTCCGCCGGGTTCTTCATCACCGCCTGGCGGAAGCTGTTATCCACGTAGGACGCCATCGCGCCCCTGCTGCCTCCCGCCGCCGCCCGGGAGGCGCTGCGGGAGGGCGGCCGCGGCCTGGCGCTGCGCGGCCGGAGCGCGGGGCGAGGAGCGGAGGCGGCGGCGCGCGGGCACCGCGGGCTCAGCAGCGCCGCCGCCCGGAGCTGCAGGCGGCGGCCGAGCCCCGCCGGGGGCAGCGGCGGCGACGAGGGCTCGGCGCTCCCTCCCGAGCCGGCTCTACGCCTCCCGCCGGCCCGCTCCGCCGCATCCCCTCGGGCACCGTCGTCGTCGCCTCCTCCCTCCTCTTCCTCCTCCTCCCATCCGGGCTGATGGGGGGCTCCGCGCCCGCCTCGGCGACGGGGAAGTTGCCGGCTCGGGGAGGCGGAGCGGCGGGGGGCGGGCCGAGGCGGGACGGGGAGGAGGGGGGGCGGGTCGCCGGGGGTCGCTGCCGGCAGGGTCCCCTCCGGCTACGGTGCCTCAGCATCCTCCCCCTGGGAACACATCCTTGCCAGGTTTAACCACAAAAAAGAAGTCTGGGCGGCCGCCGCCATGGTCCCGAGGGACGCGCATCATCGCAGCTTCGGCGGTGCTCCCTGTGCGCGGATACTGGTGATGGGCAACCTGGACTCAAAAAAAATAAAAAAATAATAATAAAGACTTGATCTGCCGAATCTAATGACTTCGGGGAAGCCACCTGTTGTCACCTTTCTCAAAAGTAATCCGTATCAGCCGGCTGTCCCCTCTGTCATTGCTATGTGGGGTAAAAACGGGGAAGGGAGGGGTGTGAAATCGTTAATTTATCGCTGTTCTGGGGGTTATCTAGCGGCGGATTCTTCTCACGTGAACCTAAGTTTTTAAAGAATAAAGGATCTCGCAACATGGCTGATTTTCTTTGTTTACCGCGACACCGAGCACGTCTCAGCAGCAGCAGCCTGACAAACGCCAACCATGGAAGTATTATTAGAGTGCCATTAGCGGCGGGGTAATACTATTAATGTATTTGCTTTCACAAGTGATGTGTACCCTTCGCTGATACGGATCACGCAATGTAAATAATGCCAACACTAATAAATCTGTTTAATTCCCAGTCACTAGCAGTCACATTTCAATTCCAAGTAAGGTAGTCTCATCTTTATTTGATGTTTTTATTTGTGAAAATTCCCAGAGATAACCATCTTTTCCTTACAAAACATACACTGCTAGTCCCAGGAGAAAAAATTTTACACTTTTAGACATAAGTGGTTCTCAAAAATGCTGTGTCTTCAGACAGTAATCTACTAAACCTACTCAGTTTCTAGATATGGCTCATTAACAAAGATAGCTCTTTGGGCTAATCCTACTCATATGTGTCAGCAAAATATTTTTGCAGTAATACAAATTATTCTGGGCAGATCATGGGAAAATACTAGGGATTGCTCCACATTCTCTACATCTTGCTTATTGGTGCTTACTAGAAGTCTTTATGGGGGATTTTTAATTTATTTTTTTTTTTTTAGTAACAGATTGAAAATGTCATGTCCTGTGCCCTAAAAAATAACAGTTTAAATATGCCTTGTGTTCATCATCCAGTGATGATAATAATTCCTTCAAATTAATCAAGCCTGCAGCTATAGAAAAGTGCCAGCTTTTCTGCAGCTCAGTTTACCAATCCGGAGTGCTGGAATGCCCTTTTTTTGGGGGGCATATGTATAGCAGGAGTGCCACAGGAATGTGAGGAATGCTCTCTTGGGCTTCGCTCCTCAATCACTTCAGGGCACCCATTCCCTGCTGCTGCAGCCTAGCTTGCCTGACATCTTTATATCTCTACATCAAAACAGAGCTACCCACTCTATTTTAATATGCAATTATCTTTCATTTCAGACCTATTAGCTGTAACAGCATCAAGTCGAGTGTTTTGCTCTGGTTAATTTTTTGCTGTGCTGTCTGGTAACACAATACCTGTGATTCATAGGGATATTCCACTTCAGAGAATGGGATTTCAGGGCTCTCACTGTATTCTGATCAGTGTCACAAATCTCGATGGTTATAGATCTGTGTCAAAGGCCTATCACACATTATGTGATTTGTTAGAAATGGGAGTGAATGAAAGAAGAGAATTGTACATAGGGAACTATGTACAAATATACTCAACAACTTTTCAATAATATTTAAGGATGTGTTGTGTTAACACCTTATTTGTGTCTGTAAGCAACATATTTGTATAATGCAAATACTTCTGATTATTCATATCCTTCATGGTGGATACTAGCATGTCCTTTATGCCGTTTTTTTTCTCTTGCTGAAATCAGTCTAGTTATTTCTGAATAGAAAAAAAGAAACAATAAATCAGTAAATAATCATCAAGATTCAGAGTAAGGAGAGTTATTACTTGAGAAAACATGCAATTATCTCCAGAAACCCCCATTTTTCACTACAAGTATTCAACAAAACATAATTTATGCTGTCAAATGTTTTTGCAACTTACATTTTCTCTTAGTCTTACTGTCTTCCTGTTTTTCAGCTTCAACAAAAAATCATTATGATTTTAAATACACATATATACATATATACCAGGACATGCCATTCATTTTGCTTATTGGTTTCTCTTCAAGCTATATTATCTAGCTTTACCCTTATTTACAATGGATTGGGTTTTTTTTTTTTTGAGGGGGAGTGTTTTTCTGGTCATGGTAATACATTGCACAGGTTTCCTACCCGTCTTACACCAGGAAACCAAGAGTTAACTATACACATGCAGTTCATATAATGTTGCTATTTCAACAGTATGAAAACGCTGCAACACAAAATATGCCAGCTCAGCATAATATCTTTTTGGATAGCTATAAGTAATAGATATGTTATTTTATAGAAGTATTTTACCTTAGAAATACAGGGTATCTGCCCTCCTGAATATGTCCATTTCTTTCAAGTGGTAATTTGAAATTATCAGGTCAAACAGTTACTAAACTGCTAAGAAAACAAATTCAGTAGTTCTGGGGGCATTTTGTTCATTTGCTAAACCTCATTTTTAAGAAGATATACTTGGAAAAGCATGCACTTGGCTTAGCTACATGGCTTTCAATTAATTACACCTATAATTAATCACCCACTGTTAAATGCTTGGTTTGCTTGGGATGCACCAGTCTGCCCTGGTCAGAAATAAAACACTGCCACTTTGAGGGAGTTTAGCATTATAAACAGTCTGTATGGCTATAAGCCCAGGGATGCTCCTTTCTCCCATTTCTTGGGTAGGTACTTGTTTCCATCTATCTACTGGAGATAGCACAGCAGGTGAAGCAGATTCATGCTGTCAAACTTCAGCCCTTAGAATTGCCCGTCTCCTTCCCAGATCTTTCCTGGCACCTTCTTGGCAACCATAAAAAGATACTTCTGTAACCATTCATGGAAGTAGACAGTTACTGGGAAACAGAGGTATTGGCCTGGTGAACCCCTCCAGAGCTGACCTTGAGAACAGTAGCCACCCCCTCTGGACTGGGCAGAAGCCAATTTTATTGGATTTTAAGTCAAAGATTAATCATTTTAGGTACAAGTAAGGCCCCTACCAAGGAGAGATGATCTTATCCTTCAAATAAGATTAGCCTCCATGCTCTCTCTTTAGTGTAGCATCATTTCCAAGCATGATTCCCACCTTCTGGGATTTATACATGGCTGGGATTACTACCATTTGCAATTCCAGTTTTTAGTACCTTCTGCATTATGATGACGAGCATGTGAGTTTGTTTGCTTGTTTGTTTGTTTGTTTGTGTGGTTTTGTCTATTCATTTTTTACATAGCATCCTCTATTATTGTGGATATTTGTTGTCCAGTAATCACTTATATTGTGGATATGTTGTCCAGTAATCACTTAGGCACAATATGGAACAACAACTCTGCACCTCTGATAGATAGAAGGCTAATTCCTTCTATAGAAGGCTAATAGTAAAATAATCCTTGAATGCTTACCACAGGTTTTATGATCCTTTTATACTCATAAGATGTGCCTGTGCCATAAAGGAAAAATCATCCTTTGTGTTTTTTTCTTGAAGAAAAACAGAAGAACTTTTGACTACTATAATGCATTTCATGCATTTATTCAGAATTTGCCACTATTTGCATAGCTACATTTGGGAGTATTTATCATTAAACTTCTGCTGTAGCTGCAGATGTATGCAAACCAACTTTAGCTAGTTAGATTAATACTAGAGAAACAGCATGTACCGTCCAAGTATTTATATGATCTTGGAGAGGAATTCACAGTCCACACAGTGTTCCCTTCAGCTGTACTGATAAAGGTGCCCAAAGAAAAGGAAAGGTGGCTGTACTGCAGCAGCACCCAGGGCATAGCAGAAGGACTGTGCTACACACTGTGTGAGCACTGAACAAATCAGCAGCAGCTCTTGAAGGTCAAGCGTGTGTTTCTGAAGCTCTGGAACATTTACACAAACTTGCTTTGTGCTTGTGACCACGGTACAGGTCTGCCCCTCATCCCTCAGGAGTAAAAGTGATGATGGGAGGTCTTTTGTCCTGGTACCCCCGCTGGGAAGGTGCGCTCCAGATCTCAGGTCAACATCTGCCCCACCTTCCCCTTCTTCGAAAAG
>QUSF01000005.1:8140190-8567418 GCA_003676055.1 Chloebia gouldiae | reverse complement strand
AGGGACACAGGGACACAGGGACACAGGGACATGGGGACACAGGGACACGGGGACAGAGGGCAAGGGCAGTGTTACTGTGTACCTGCACTGCTGGTGTCTGTGCAGTGGGGTAAAAGTGACAGAGTGGTGATTAAAGCACAGCACAGCACAGAAAGATTAAGCAGTGACACCAAATGTATGTTAAATGGTACCGTAGTCTTTGTTTCATGACTGAAACATGTTTCCTGACTAGTCCGATGCCTAAAAAGAAAAAAAAACATAATCTGGATGTTTGCATTTTTCGTATCAAGTATCTGAGTATTTTTCAACCACAAGGGATTATTTATTGTGTGCTAGGCACATAAAGGCATGCACACCTAGGGACAGTAACATGAACTGGATGTTTTGTCAATGTGGAAGCTTTTATGCCTTGCCCAGCAGTTCTCATTCATTACTTAGAAACATGCCCTGCACCCCCATGTTCAAGAAAAAGCCCTGGCAGTGTTCAAGGAGAAAATGAGGTTCTGCTCCAGGGGATGAATGAAAACCTCCTGCTGGGCAACTGCAAGGATTTCTCAGGGTTTCTAGTTAAAAGCAGCTTCAGAGGTGTTATCCTACTACAGTTCCAATTGAATTTCAAATGTACAAGTGTAAACGAGCAGAACCTAGAATATAATTGATGGGCTAACAGAAATATGTATCTTTATTAAAAGAATTTGTATGCATTTTGGAAACTGCTTTCATATTATAGTGATGGTCTATGTATAGACTCATGCTTAATAATGATTTTATTTAGAGACTGATACATTTAAGTGTACTTATATCTTGTAATAATTAAACAAGATTTGCACAAATTGTATTTCAATATTCTATTCCTTTCTTAAATACTAAAATACTACAATCAATATCTGGATAGTATAAATTGAGTTGTAATACAGTATATGTGCTCCAGTAGCACTGAACATATTATTATGTGCTCTTCAAGCCGTACACAAGCTTCTACTATTGAGGTACAAGTCACAGGAACATAAAATCAGTAGTTTGGGATCAGATTAAGAATTCATATCATCTAATATCCTTGCCAGAATTGCTCTTAAATCTCATTCACAGGCTTTTATCTTGCAACTCCTTATTGCCAAAAGGTGACTTGATTTATCTATGAACTGTGTGAAAAAAATAATTCCCTTTGATATTTAAATATGCTTCTAGGGATTTAATTATAGGTTTTGGCATATGAAATGTTGCAACTGCTCCTTATTAATCTTCAGAAAGGTTATTGTTAAACAGCTCTCCACCACACCCTTTTCAATAATTTCTGAGAGAGAACAGGACATTTCTGTCAACTTTCTGAAAATAAATGAATACATTGACTTTGATTCTAGAATACCATTAGGTTTTAGTTTTTAAGATTAACAGAAGGACACAGGTAGATAAGTACATCCACATTAACCCCTTTCTGTATCTTTTCTCCTTTTAGAAGGCAATTTAATGAGATTGAGAAGTGTGGGGAATCAGAGTGGCACAAGATATTCAAGATATAGGTGTAGCACCAATATATTCAGTGGCATAATATCTGGAGGTCATGCTGAATTGTCTGTTCACTAAAAGGCAACAAAAGGAGCACACAGTGGTAAAATTGCACAGGTAAATTGTATAAATAGCTCTCAGAGATGAAAACAGCTTGTCAGTTTACCTACTCAACTCTTCTGCAGCATTGTTAATACCATTAAAAAAACTGAGCCACCTTCAGAAAAAATGTCAAGTTGGATAACCTTATTTCAATCCAACTACTGTGCTACATGCTGTCCTAAGAGGTTTTTCTGCCAAAGAGGTTTTCTACTCTTCTTTCTACCTAATATCATGGTATGGCTGCTGTTATTCTGAATAGATGGTGGATTACACTCTCTTAGGGGCATAGGTTTTCTGTAGGAAGCACTTTTCCTAAGAAACTTATCTTGGCAAGTGCTTTGGACTCTTCTTGCTGACTGCCTTTAATCCAGTAATGTCACTACAGTATTGTGTGACACGGGCATCACTCCTGTGAAAGATTTGCGCCAGGCAATTCTGAGACAAGAGGAACAGTCAAGGTTATTTTTAAAGCACCAGAAGTAACTTAATCTTGGCAACATAATCACGAATCGAGAATGCACAGCTTGCTATTAGTGACACTGATACCTTGTAAAAGGAAAAGTAAAATTCACCTGATTATTTATAGAGTTCTGTTGCATGTAGTGAAGCAAGTGTGTTATTGCAGATTTACAAGTTA
This sequence comes from Chloebia gouldiae, assembly GCA_003676055.1. Lineage (NCBI taxonomy): Eukaryota > Metazoa > Chordata > Aves > Passeriformes > Passeridae > Chloebia > Chloebia gouldiae. The sequence goes on along the minus strand of QUSF01000005.1, from coordinate 8,565,173 downwards.
GCAAGTGGTTCATAATTAGCATATTATTCAAATGCAGCATAGGACTCTTAAGATAAAGGACCAAACATCTATGTTCAAAGTTCCTATAAACCAGATAGGTTTATATTTACTGTTCCATTTCCAGTGGTTCAAAGATAAGAAGATTACTTTTTTAAATCCCTTAAATAATTCATTAAAAATAAAATGGGATTTATTTATGCAATAGTATCTGTAAGCTTCTTGGTTCTGATTTCAACAAAATATATTACTCCCCTGTCATGATCCAATTTTTAAAAAAATAATGCACTCACATACCTCTACAGCTGTGTCCTAGAATTTCTACAGCTCTCCTGATCCAGCTCACAACCCTGAGGCCAAAAGGGGCTTGACCTTTTCATATAGCCTCAGAAACCATCTTCTCAAGGAAGCAAAGATGCTAAACTAAGTAATAAACCTGACCAAGCTGGACTTATTCACTATATAATTTGTGTTATTCTCACAGAGCGTTCTGATTAACTGCTTGAAAGACTGTTAGCAGCTAACAGGAAGGTACAGCTTGTTATTATTTCTTGTGCATTTTTCCAGATGCAGACTCTTAATGGAATTTTGGAAAATAATGATAAGCTAAAAAAAGCAGAGTTAAATAGTGCTTGATACAGGTGATACAGGGCAGTTACCTTTTGAAGATATCTCACTGCGGTATTAAAAGAACACTTGTGTTTTAAGGGCCCCATTATTTCTGTCTTCATAACATATATGTAAAAAAGGAAAGTGCTAAGGAAGAACCACGTCTATGCACGAGTCTGAGCTACCCTCTTCTATGCAAGTGCCACAGCTGATGCATTATTTGTGATGTCAGAGCCTCCAGAAGGATTATATTGTAAGATCAAATCATCCTTGTGCAGCAGCCTTCATTGGCTGACTGCTATAGCTCTGTTTTGCACAGAGTGCCAAGTCCCAGAGGCATTCCCCTCTCTGCATGCCGGGTGGGAGCGGCGCTCCGGCCGCAGCGCTCCTCGGGACAGCGCCAGCTCAGCACTCCTGACCTTCAGCCACTCGTTCTCATCTCACACTGTTTGCTTTGCCACAACTGTTTCTTCCCAAGGCACCCCCTGAGGCCACATGGAAAATGAGATCAGTGAACCGATCTGTGTTAAAAATAAACCAGGAAAAAAAATCCCAAAACCATTTCACCAGGTGGTTGAGAAGCAGTTGTTTCAGTGCCCTTGGCATCCCAGGTAAGCAGATGGAGGGGCTGGAACTGGCACTGCTGCGAGGAAATGGCACATGGCACATCCCATCCAGCACTGGGTCCTCTTGGGAGATGATGGCCTCAGCGTAGTTCTCAGAGGGTGGATTCCTGCACCAAGCAGCTGAACTCCGTGACTACAGCAGGGTATTCAGGAGGCTGAGATACCCCTAGGTATCTTTTTCTCTAAAGATAGGCAACAAACAAAGGGGGAAAACAGCAGAGATGTGCAGGAACTGTTGATGCTATGCTGTCCCTGATGAGTGGAGAGATATATTTGTATTAGGAGTAATGAAATTACAGTCTGTCAAAGAACAGCTTTTCATTATTTCTGTATTTTTTGTTCAAAAACTAATATTTAGCACTTTGTCTGGCTTGACTTAGCAGTTTTAAAATATAATAGAAAACCTTATCAGTGATTTAGAATCCCAAGTCCTGGGGCTCTGTTTTTTCTGAGCAGCTCACTCTTCCTGCAAAATCACAGAGTACCTTCAGCTTGTGTGGAAATTAATAGGTTCTGTTGTAAACACATGTCTAGGGCCTGCTTATGCTTTTCATTAAGCCATCATGAAATAGCTATTGCTAGATAACACCAGCTGTGGCCATTTTATCCTGGAAAGCAATTGGGATGTTTCAGTTAAACTGGAACCAGGAACTACAGAAAAAAAAAAAAAAGTCCACACATGGAATTAATTTGAAAAGAGCTAATCAGAGAAATACCAAGTGCAACCCATGGTATTTGCTATATATTTATATGGTTTAAGTTAGGTTAAAGATGTTCATCTCAGGGTGACCAATAAAGGCCAATTTTGGCCTTTATTCTCCGAAACTTTACACAAAATACACACAACTATATTCACCACAAGTAGCAATCCCTACCATCAGCTTCAACTGGTCACATGAATGCCATCTGGAGGTTATTGTTTGGCCAGTAGAATGAACTATTTTTGTTGTTATTGAGGGAGTAGGAGATTCCCTAAAGGGTGTTGTAAATTTATGCAGTGGCTCTGTATTTAGCAATGATTTGGTTCTGTGCTTTTAAATATGCCCTCCTAGCATATGTGCTTACTGGGTAATAAAACTGCTCAGATTCATATGATTATTTATTTACATTAGTATAAATACAATTTAATGTCCTAGCTTATAATTAATATTTCAGGAGTAACAGTGAAACAAAAGGAAAATTAGTCTTTGTGTCATTGAAATAATTGTCATTCTTACTATCATCTCTTCCATTCATCATTCTAGGAATATACCCACAGCTTTCTCCAAAAGCTTGATCAAATAAATATGTCCTTCACTGTGCCTGGAGAATCAGTGCATCTGGACCCAGCTAGGGAGCACACTGCAGAGATTTCAAGTCTGCACAGTGTGTGAGCTGCCAGCTCTGCCTCTCTTTATGTGACCAAGAATAGCCTGCTCCAACTCCTTTGCTAAGCCAAAACTGTTGAGAGGCAATCAGTCCCTTGGGAATCAAGCCAGGGTTTTTCCCAGTGACAGATATATTCTATCTTCATCCTTATTAATGGAACATTTATAATTGATTTCCTTTGTTTACCCTTTCCCTTCTTTTTGCAAGGAAGAACAAAAGTCTAAACTTTGCTTTCTGTATGACAAACACGAGGGAATTCCTTACAGAATGTTAATCACACAGTGGAAAGCACTGAGAGACTGCATGGCTTTCTATTAAATTACAATTCAATTTCTACCAGTTATTTAAATACATTGTTTCTTCTGAAGCCCAGACAGAAAAATAACACATGTAATTAGTGTGGATTCTTCTCTGAAAAGGTAAATGTACAGTTACAGGACAGTTCACACTACAGAGCTGGAAAATAATAAACCTGGTGGAAAAATCAGGACACAAATCCAAGCTGTATTTTTTCTGGCAGCAAAGTTGGTTTTAGAGGTTCCTGCTTTCTATTATTGCACCTATGGCACAGTTCATTGCCTTTGCACTTGTGCTAATGTGACTGTTATGAGGCTGTGCTGTAAACTGGATTAGTGACTGGATTAGCTATTTCAATTTTAGGAAGATTTCCCCACTATCTCTAAACAATACTGAAAAATGCTATACATTAGCTAGACCCTTTAATGATGAGGCATTGGAACCATGCTGTGCATCAGCTATTAACTCAGAGAAGTACATTCAGGTAGTACCTGCTCCTCAGAGCTCAGCTGCTCATTACAGGATGCTGCAAATGTGGATATGATGTTATAGGAAGCATTGTATGCATTACCCATACTTAAATTTTAGCCCCATGCTGAACAGGACTGAATCTAGTTTTAAAAGGTGTCCTTCCCTGTTAATGCAATGCAGTCAAAGCAAAATTGTCAACCTTTACTGAGAGACTGGTCCGACTCTGAACTGTACTGGGGTGATCTTTGTCTTAACTGCCTCTGCACCCTGTGATATATCTTCAGTTAATACACATCATGAGAAAACACATGGCTTGGAAATTAAGCAATTAAGCCCTTGCCTAGGAATAGGAGTCCTAATACTATCCAGTATGATTAACTGAGAAATTTAGAAACTGCTCTGGTTCTAAAATGCTTCACAAATGAAGTTCCTATCTGTTCTTGTTTTGCTTCACCCAAATTCAAGAGCAGGTCCATGTGAAATCTCACCCTCCTGTTTTGCATTTTGTTTTTATTTTGTGATAACTATGATGGTTTCGAGGATCATTTTTTTTTTCCAGCCTCTGGATCAATACAGTTCTACTACCTAAAGCAATAGTATAAATATCAGTAAACCAGCAGGGAATTGATTTAAATCTATAGCAGCAATGAAGTCACATGGCATCATCAGCTGCTGCTCCACTAGGAGACATTTTCAGCAAACTTCTAAGGTTTTTCCTTTTAACTAAAAATGTGGCTTGTGGCTTTTTCAGAGGCCTGAATCCACACTATGATTTACATTCTCTCTATGTGACAAAGCTTTAGGGCAGTGCATAAGGAACTCTGGTTGTTGTCCAAAAAAAGACCTGTGCTCCATTATAATGATGCAATATTTCTAAAACTTTACATTTTTGTCACAAACATTTCCTCCTCAGCTGGAAATCTGTATGGGGTTTGTCTGTAAATTATATTCATAAGCTGAATTACTATAAATTCCCAGTTATAGAAGTGATGATGGGAATGGTAACAAGACTGTGCCTCTCAGAGAAGCATGATCTCAAAAACTTGGTCATACTAAATTTGGGATATCTCTCCTAAAGCTATTATCCAAGTGCTTTGTAATAACCATTAAGGCAAAAAAATCTGCCTTTGTGTGCTGTCAAGCTCTAACAGCCCTCAGTTTTGGCAGTAAAAATATCAATACTAATCTCAGGCTGTAAATTGATGCTACAGAGACTTCAGTGATTTATGAGTTCCCATAACACTTTTGTCCTGTCTGTGCAGGGCAGAGACATAGCTCACAATCACCAGCCCTCAGGTTAAGTTTCTAACTAATTCTCTGTGCTGCTAAAGACCTGATTTATTTCTTTATATTTAGTCCATCCAGACCCTTAAGAACACAGGGCTCCTTGCAAAGATACCATTGCCTGTGCTCCACTGACCATGAAGCAGCGCTGCAGAAGCTGCTGGTAAACCTGAGCAGGAGTGAAATTCTGAGGTCAGCTCTGTGCCTTATTCTCCAGCCTCCTCTCTTGCTACCAAAGAAAACTCAGGTGCTCAGGCTGGGTGGGATTTGTGAGGTTTTCCAGCCAGATGTCCCACCAGCAGTGGAGAGAACTGTGACATTCTCTGGACAGAGAGACATAATTCTCTTTTTCTATCTAGAGAATGTGAACTTTACAGAGTACGGCTTCATTTTGCTTTTCCCACACCATGCCTTCTGGCTGTGCACCTCATCAGCCCAAACAGATCTCATTCCATAAATCCAGACCTCTTCATAACTCTGCACTAAAATTCCTTGTAGCTGCATCTATGGATGACATGAAAAGTCTTTTAAAATCACAGGGTTTTGTTATTCCAAATGACTTTGTATTCTATACTTTAAATTGGCATTGAGATAAATTATATTGAATTCAAGCCACTTTAATTGTGGATTAGAACAAAATCATGGAATCTAATATAGTAAACCAAAGCTACTTTAAATTCATATCTGGCCAATACATATTCATTTCCTGAACATGTTTATATAAATAAAACTCAAAGCATCATTTTAACAGGTAGGCACCCAATCAAAAATGACAAAAAGTTGCTTTTTACCAGGAGACTAATTTTCTTTCATGGCATGCCACTTTTTAAATGGCCAGATTTTTAGAGCAGGAAAAAGGATTATGTGACCCCCCCCACTGCTGGAGATGCACTCTACCACAGGAAAGACATCTCCAATGATAGGCAGCACCAGCAATGCCAACTATTTGTGGTGCCCAGTCCCCATCCTTCATATGTGTCACCTCAAAAACTTCACTACCCTGGCAAAACAGGGTGATGTGTGAGGAAACTCAGCGACTTCACCAGCAAGCATTTGTAGAGTGGAGCACAGATTAAGGTGAGAAAGACTTTGTCTATGAAATTACCTGAGTTGCAGAAGGCAGAAAAATGTTTTTCTCTGCTTTCCAGTCTCATTATGAATCATCCTCATAGCCAAGATTAATCATGGACTAAGGAACAAGAGAGAGTACAGAGGATAGATTAGAAACTGAAGCAAGCTACAGGGCATCATGCAAGGTCTGCTTTCAAGGGGGCTGAGTGGCTGTGGGCTGCATTTTCCCACTTGACTAGAGCAGACAGAGATGCAGCAGGAGCTGTTTGAGGAAGCAGGGGCTAATGTGATATGAGCCATGAAATGATCCCACCTGGATGACTCCCAAACACTGTAGAGACACACAAAGCATCAGGTTTGCAGCCTCTGTGTGACCAGAATCCCAGAGGGTTTGTATGCTCACAGATGCCTACAGACCCTGGTAATTATGCAAACCTGCACGTTAGTCAGCCTCATGCAGAACATGGGGTGCAGAGGTAGATAACAGGCTTCAGACACCCTAATTTTTTCCCCATTCCACTTGTGCTGGTCTTTATTTTGAACCTCTTACACATCTAGTTACAGCTAGAATTCATATTTGCAAGAGGTTATAATAAAAAGTCCTACAGCTTGATTCCTGATATAATTTAAATGTATATATGTGGATATGACATATACCCCATTTTTTTCTTACACATATGCATGCAAATTCACATGTGATGATATGGCTATATTTAACATTGTTATGTTTACAGCAAAGTAGTTTTACAAGCCCAGAATATGCTAGGATTTTGGTCTATTTAGAGCTAAAATATACCACAATTTCTTTTTCTTAAACAAGCTTTTTCAATAGTTAAGGTGCTCTTAAAACATGCTGCAGCATGTCTATGTTGAACAGTCTATATCCCTCCAAGTATACCCTTCTTAAAGCACCAATAGAGGTGCTATATGAGGAACTATATGTTATTCATGTGTTTTGCCTGTTATACACCATGTTGAAAACAGACATAATTCATTAAGTGGACACAGAGAAGGGAAATCAGTCTCTCCTGGGAGCAAATGACCCTGCTTGGCAGGGAGGAGGCTAGGAAAAGCAAGCAGAAATAAGAAATCTTGGAAACAGGAAAACTGTGGTATAATTGGGATTAGAAAAATGACTAGAACAGCAGATGCACAGGTTCTGGAAGTAAAGGAAAGAAAAATAATTTTGGGGCGATAAAGGACATAGTACATTTGCTGTAACCCAGAAAGTTGGTGGAAGAGCAGGAGTGAATTTGGAAGTGAGGACCCATGCCTCATGGAACAGTAAGCAGGGTTAAGTGTGTGTACAAATTTTCAGTGTCTGGTTTCAGCCTCAGTTTTCTGTAGTTATAAAATTTGCCTTGATTTATATCTGCTCATATAAATCTCAGCTTTTGGGCTTAAGGGGTTTTTCATGCTTCCTGAAGACCTTTGAAAGAGAGTTGTAGGGGTAAAATGAATTTGCAGTTGACCAGGAGCCCCTCAAATAGAAAAGACCACAGTCACAGGGTGATCAGCTTTAAAGAGCTGCCCCTTTTGGTCCTCAGGGGCATCTGGTGTTGTCTTCCCAAACACACAAGAGATTATCTTCTTCCCCTACCTTTCACAGGGGGAAGAAGAGCAAGACAGAGGGGTAGACTTTCCTGTTTGATCCTTCTGCTAAATGAAGAGAAGAGAAAGAGAAGAAACTCACCCTGTTTATTTTCCTCCTACTCACAGCTACTCACAAGTAAATGAATATATTTGGTAACGGGATAAGAAAGAGCTGCAGATACAAGTGCAATAAGCTGATGGAGCTAATTGACTGAGCTAACTACTACTTGAAAATGAGAAACCTAACTTCACCAGACCTCTCTGAAAGGAACTGATATCTGGTAGAAAACTGATAATTTCTAGGGGCTGATCCTTTGTGATTTAATGTGATGCGGGGAGAATAAGTCAGCAGCATTCAGACCTTTTGAAGCCTCTTTTGATTCCTTAGTATATCCATTTTGCATTCCTGCTGTACACTACCTTTGTAGGTCGAACTCTGAATCTTCCATGACAATTTCCCTGCAGTCTGTACAGGGAAGATGTACATTGCTGTATTGATTAACATCTCCTGCCATTACTCAAAAAACGTTTCCTGCTGAAATGAATCTGGTGTGAGTCCAAGTTAGGAAAACACAAGGGTTCACAAGTATGTCTTGCACATGTGAATAACCTCCATGAAGAGATGTGTGTGTGTGTGTGTGTGTGCTGTACCTATACACTCTATTTGTGATATTGCTTCTTGAAATTTAACAGCATGCACCTGGATCCTTTTTGTTTTTACCAAAACAGCAGCAATGCAGAGTACTAAGAGACAATTTGTACCCTTGTACAGAGCTGTGTGTAGTTACTTAGGAAGCAGCAGGCTTTTGGGAAAGACTTGTCCAATATGTGTAGGTACATCCTGGGCACTGCCATGTGCCAGCACGCAGTCTGGGTTTCAGCAGCAGAGGAGGGAGATGTAGGGTGTCTCTCAATTACAGGAGAAGCTGCTGCATAAAATGTGCTGCCACAGCCTGACATGCTGCAGCTTCTAGCCATGAGAGAGGCCAGAAAAAGCTGAGCTCTCCATAGGTGACCAGAAGCCCTCCTGCTTGCACCCTGCCCCTTATGCTGCAACAGAAGTTTAATTTAGCATACTGGTGCAGAGGTTTTTCCATTATCAGCTATCTACTCATAAATGAACCCTCAGTATTCAATGGTCTTTCTTTTTTTACAGTCTATAGATTTTATGGCCTACTTTGTACTTCCAAGTGGGCTTTTTCTAGTACTAAAATGGATCTGAACCATTTTCTTCATGTAAAATCAATAGCAGACATAGATTCCAGGTCTCTCTCTTAAATATCTAAGCATCAACAAATTTCACTACTCTCATTTTTGATCTGCAGTTATTGCTCTCAACAGAGATTAAAATAAAAACAATTTAAGCTGCTTAGTGAAGTTAAATAGCTTTTAGAACAATTCATTAGGAAAATAAAACTTCTAGCTCATGATTTATCATATGACCTTTAACAAATTTTAAAATAAAACACAGTGTTTATATTTACAACACAGATACACTGGTGAGATAGTCTAACCAAGTTGTGTTTAAGGCACCCAGACACCCACTTATTAGAATAATGCTTTCAAACATATTGTACAAAGTGGCAATTCTTGGCTCACAGGGCTTCTGCCAGCGTTAACACCCCCAAATTTTTGAAAGTGAAAGCAGACTGCATGCTGAACAAGGGCCTTAATGTTGTCACCATAGAGATGACACTTTGCAACCCTTATTTGTCTCCTTGATTGCACCAAACAAATGCACTCTCTCTGTAGACAAATGCTTTTGGTTTCTTGAGTGTCATTTTTCTAGATGATGCTTTAAATAATGTCTTTGTAGAGACATAAATATTATTTTGTAGTGCGGTGAAATTTACACAACAAAGAATACAGTAGCTCTTCTGATAGAAGACAGACAAGAATCAGTTTGAATAAATGCAAAGAAAATTCCTTTCTTAAAACACAGAGAGACAGGACAGTCTCTTTGTCTACACAAACAAGGATGAAAGAACATGTTATTTATATTAGACCATTGATTTGAAAACACGGGAGAGAAAATATTTGTTCCATTGTGATGCTGTATATGTTAAGTCAACTGGTGATAAATATAGGATTTTAATAAATATGTGTGCAGTCTATAGGATCTTATGTCCTGCTTATAAGATTTCATTAATGAATTCTTTTTTGCTTACAGAATACTTCTGTATATTTAACTACAATGCAAATTTCTTGGGTAGTACAGAAGTTTTCACATGAAAATACAGCATTGCCTCCTGTTGTTAAAGGAAAGGCTCATAAAATTTATATTTAAACATTTTTCTAGGATTAGAAAACCAAAACTACTCATGTTTCCTTCAAAACAGGAAAAAAAAAAGAAGAAAAGACTTTTTAAAGCAGTTTTTACAACATATTTATTTTTTCCCATTTGAAAGTTCTGCAAAATTTAACTCTAACCCATAAATAACATGAGCTGTTTTCCAGTAAATTTTAAAAAATTACAAAAAACAATCACCCAGCCCTATTCCAAATAGCCAGAGTGAAAATCAATGCGGTTGCAAAAGGGCTATGAACTCCCACCTCCAAAGCTTTCATGCCTTGCAATCCCACCACAAGAAGCCCTTGCCCTCACTCTCCACCACCCCCACATTGAGCAATTGTTGCAGGGAAGCAATTTCCCTGCTCAGTCAAGTGCCATCCACATTTGTAGGTCTGCACAAGTGCTTACGGAGAGCAAAGAAAACAATAGATGGTAGCAAAAGCCACACTTCATTATAATTTTTAAACAATAACAGACTTCAACACAAAGTTTGTATGTCCAGACTGAGTGTATTTAAGCCTGAACAGGTTGCACAGGGAGGTCTGCTGGTCAGCAGAGCCTGTGGAGTTAATCTGCTCTGTGCTGTCTTCCCCAGCCTGGCTCCTCACAAACCCAACACTGGACCCAAGGAGCAGAGTTCCTTAAGTTACTGATTAAAACAGGACTTTTGCCTCTTTTTCTGGCTTTGACTCTAGATGATTCTTTCTTGATTGAGCTTGTTTCCATGACAGCTAGGGCCACAAAGACAAAACCCCTTAAAATGCCAACTTGATTAAGCTTTTATCAAATTAAAACAATCTAAATGCATTCACGGAGATAAGCCCTGTCCTGACACAGAAAGCTCTGCACTGTGACCCATGGTCCAAATCCAACCAGAGGACAAGCTGCCTGCCCTGCCACACCTGATGGCCGTGGTGGGGCAGAGGAGTTGGAGGCAGATAATCTGCTCTTCCCAAACACTGCCTGCCCCTGGAGGAAGGAGCTGCTGGTTCAGCTAATAGACCCTCAGCCTCAACACTGCTCCACACCTCTCACCATGCTGTCTGGGCTGCAGATGTTTAATAGCCACTGATTCCAGAAGCTGATTATCTAATTGCTCTGTCATGTCAGCTTTGACCTCACGCTCAGCCCAAATCCCCCAGCCCTTGGTGTTGATGGCATTTTCTAGAAATAGTCAGGCTGCCTGTCCAGACAGGGAAAAGCAAGCGTAAGGTAGGTGGTGTCAGGGACTTGAGCTTTTAACCCTGAAGGCAATATGGATTTGAGGCACTTGACTCTGTGAACCTGAGCGTGGTCCAGAGGGAGTAGGTAAGATCACTGGAGCTGCATAGGCAGAAGTGACCTGGGAGCCTAAACTGCCCCCCTCCCCCAAATCAGGAATCATCTCCCTTTAGTTCAAATGGCACAGTAGAATCAAATCCAGTCAAAATTTTAAGAGTAATTTGCTGTTGTTCCTTTTACTAGAGTTTGTTCAGTGAATTATTCATGTCAGACAGAGAAAAACACAAAAAACCTTGGTTTATTTCCTCTGACATACCTGAGAAGCATATATCCTGCTATAAGCTTCCCTTAGCTCTCAAAATGTTTTATCGGGGTAAAAAAAAAAAAGCCCACAAAAAACCACCCACCAAAAAACATAGCCCTTACTGATTGCTGTGATGAACATCCCAGTGCAGGCTGCCTTGCTGTCCCCAGCTTTGTCAGCTGAGCCAGCTCAGAGGGCAGCTCTGGGGGACCCAGCCTTCAGTGCCCAGCACAGGAAAAAGGAGCTGGGTCCCTTTCTGTGCTGTGGGTTGCTGTGATAGCCACAGAAGTGCTGGAAAGTCCTTTTCCATCTGAATGAGCATCTCCATCTGTGTGCCTGAATCCAAGCACCAGTGTCTACCCAGCTGTCTCCTCACAATGTTTCTAACTGGGCTATGACACCTGCAGGAGAGAAATCCAATTTTCCCTTGCAGCAGAAGCATCTCTGATGCTCAGACTTGCTAGTCCTGCAGTGATCCACAAATGGATCTTGTTTTAGATTTTAGCTGGGAACAAAGATGCTTATTTTTGTAAGTGCATATCTAAATTCTTCAGCAGTTGAAATAGGCCACCAGACACATACAATTGTTTTAGTACCATCCTAAGGAAAATGTAGACGAGTAGTGGGGATGAAGGGAAGGACAGCTGTGAATGCGTAGGCAAACTGGAGGACATGGGTTAGTTTGTCCAGATACTGCTTTATGTACAGCTTGGGCAAATCAGAAGCAGCTTGAGTTCTGATGGAGAAGGAAAAAGTAATTGCCTGAGCAATTGTCACTGCTTAATCTATGTCTGATATGCTGTTTGATTGCACAGGACCTGAACAATTATACTGAGCAAATAAGATGAAAAGCAGGGAACTCAGGGAGAACAATTAAGCCACCCTGTTCTGTTGAGCCTCTGATTCAGCTATTTGTAGCAATTCTTTTACCAACATATGGTCCAAGTCCTGCCAGCAGATAAGCATGACAGGAATTCAAATAAAGACTACTCGAAGTGTTGCTGACAAACACATACATTGCACTGCTGCCTCTCTCCCTGAGATAAATGTAACACATGTGGTTATCTCACTCAAGCACATTAAGTTTAAAATACAGCTTATTACAGAAAATTGAACCTTGACTTATTTACAGTGATATTTGCTATCCTGGCTGTATTTGTGTCCCATGACCTCAGAGGTACAGTCTGTCACTTTGGATCTTATCCCTTTTCTGTTTTCCATTTGTGACCTTTAGATGCATTTCAATTAATCCCTCACTTTTTCAGCTACTCTTCCTCTGCTTAAAAATTCTGCAGGAAGGCATTTCTCTAACTGATGCTTTATTACCTCTTTAGATAATTTTTTGGGGGAAATTTTTAAGGCGTATCCACTGCCAAGCCCACTGCCTCTGCAACACTTGCACAATGTAGAAGCAACTGGTGATTGTAATTTCTCACATTTTCTGGTTTCATAGTCACATCTCTGTCTGAATCTCCCAGGTGGAAATGGACTCAGTCTTCTTTCCCTGTACTATCTGAGGGTGTCACAGATGTGTTAAGGTCAACATTGTACCACATTTCTGTTTCTCTTTGGCAGAGCATACTGATTGGACAGACTGCTGAAGATGAAGCATTGGTACCAAAGTCCATGATAACCACTCATTAATTTGTTCTGATTAGTTCCCTAGAAAGAGCTACTTTGAAAATCCCTGGAATAGGCAAATTATTGGCATACTTGACTTTGAAGTTCAACAGATCTAATTAAATCCTACCACTGGCACCCACTGCTGCAGAAAACTGTTGAGAATGAAGTATTTAGCTGATATTTTGTCACAAATCCATAGAAGTATTCCAGAGTTAAACTACAATATATTTTAAGCAGCTAGAAGATCTCTCTAGAGAATATTTAATCCCTTTTGATGAGAGACCACTCTTTTACAGAACCCCATTTCCCTTTTCAATGAGAATTAATTTTGCCAGTTATTTTGATTCACACATCTTGAAATAAAGCTCATGTTTATAAACTAATAATAATCTACAGCTAGGAATGCACTACAGAAATTGAAGAGTGGCAGTAGAAAAAAGCCTTATGAGAATGGCAGAGCACTTCCACCAAACAATGCATGTGCAAAGAACTTACACCATGCCAGCAATATATAAGGGGTTTATCAAAACCAGAAGCTTTGACTGCTAAGGTATTCATAATCTAGGTAAAATACAGAGCTGTGAAACGAACCAGGGGCATTTATAAAGAAGGACTGCCCAAGGAGTTTCACTGTATCTTCTCACTCTCCCCCAAAAACAACCACTGGGAAATACAGTATGCTAATGTATGCAAGGCAGCAACCTCCACGGGAAAATGAGAAACGCCCAAATTTCCTAGAACTTTCCTGGGAAGCAGCAGGTGATGACTGAAGTGCCTTCACAGTCACAGCAGGTCTCCAAACATGCCCAGCTGTTCAGGACTGTGGAAAGGTGTCCAGTTCTTGCTCAGCAGATGTGACCATGTCTGCATTGCCTCAGATGTGCTGCAGGAGAGGGCAAGGCCAAGCAGACAGACACACAGACATAGCCTCTTTCTCCCTCCCCTTTGCACTCACCTCTGTATGCTGCAAACAGGAGCTGCTGCTCAGGACTGTGCTTCCCTTCACAGTGATCCACAGCACAAGGAGCTCTCACAGCCCATTAAGCAGTTCTTTTTCACCCACTGCCTGTTTGTACACCCTGGAACAGCAGAGGTAGTGCCAGAAGCTCAACTGGGCATGAGAGACAGGTCCAAGGAAAAGCCTCCTCCAAGCTGAACTCCACCTTGCTGGTAGTAGCAGCAGCACCAGGAACAGATGGGCGAGCTGGTCTCCAAAAGTTCTAATTGCTCTCTAAGCTGTGGCATGGGTATGCTTCCTCATGTGCTGGGAGTAGGAAGCCATTGTCAACTTACTGCTTATTTTGGTTATTATAGTAGTGTGTTGCTGAGACTCTTGTAGCCTAGTGACAAGTTACAACATAAAAACCCTTCCATAAAGTATGTGATTCCATGTGATTCCATGGTGTCTTTGGTCCATCACTGGAAGGCAGCCAGCACCACCAGGCAGCGTTGCAGCTCTGTCATTTTTATAAAGCACTCATAAGACATGCACCTTATTAAATGCTTGGAAAGTAATCCTAGTTTAAATTGATGGATGAACAAAGGAACAGCAATTTGCTGTTGGGGAATATTTTATTTGCTTTTCACCACAGGAAGGTGGATAGGAAAACAAAGTCACCCAAGTTGGAAACAAATAAATGAAATGCATTCAATTAGTTAATGGAGTGTCTCACAAAAGGTTGCACTATTAGAAAATTAAATTAGGTCTTCCCAATATGCTGAGAGTCATTAACAGTTTTTTCTTTTTTTTTTTTTTTTTTTTTTTTTGGAAAGTGGCTGAAATATTCAGGGGATTATTTTTCACCATTGGGTTTTTGCTTTCCCTGACATACCTTTCAGTCCTGATTCTCTTCAGATTCTTTTCAGTCTTGGAAAAAGTGCTAATTTGTGAAAAGCCTTTTTAAGTTAAATGACTTGGGTGTAATTCATGTGTACATGGAACATATTTCAGATTTTTCTAAAGGAACATGATATCCTCAGAGATCAGCTTCACGTGCTATTATATGATTTAGTACCACTGGTTACAAAAGGACTCATCCCAAGCATGTTTACTGGTGCCTTCCTATGCCATTTTAAAGCAAAACAACTGAAAATAGAGGATAGGAGCATCTTAAATTTGCAGTTCTGCCTTTGCAATGTCATTCCAAGTGAACCACATCCAGCTTACGTTAGGCTGATTAACACCAGCGTGGCATTGCTGGCACAGCACCAGAGTGGCCAGACACACCTCGTAGGTGCAGCCCACCCGTGCTCTGAATGGTGTGGTGGCAGATCTCTCACTGCCTTCACTCCATTCCAGTTGGAATGTTGCAGGGTCTGAGCCTAGGAAATGCAGTGCATGGCTGGCCACACCTCTGTAACTCCACCTAGACCTTGCTGGAGAGATGGAAGAAGGGATGAGGACATTTCTGGCAAGTACCTACCTAATTAAGCACACATTTTCAGAGTGTGCTCCTTCCTCTTTGTCAGTGTATGTGATCTCACCCAAACCATGAGGTGGAGGGTCCTAAGCACCCCCAGCCAAGCTAGAGGGGAGTCTGCAGGAAGCAGCAGTGCTCAGTGCTGCCTCTTGTTCTCAGTGAAATGGAACCCATCTGTCCCATGGGAAAACCCAAAGTCTGCATCAAAGGTAGCACAACAGCAGAAAGAGCAGGCAAATTTCCTGGGCAAGGGGGTCAAGGTTTAAAAAGAGTCAGCTAGGGACATTAAGGCACTTTTCTTTTTCACACCAAGAGTGCTTCTTTCACAGGCAAATAAAAGACTCAGGTACATATGGAGACCCATTATCTCTATGTGCTTAAAATTAAACTCTTTGCTGCATGAGATTTGGCATGCCCTTATGTAAGCAAATTATTTTTATCTGCTTCTAGCCTAATAAAGACTTGACTATTTTGAGAACTCATAAGTTTCATTGCTATGGAAACTAACTCTGTATCTTTAGGTGAGTCTTGCTATCTCTGATTAGCAGAGTCCACACACAAACTTGAAAAAAAAAAAACAAGAAAAACAAACATAGTTGTATTTGCTATTTCAGTCTCACCTCCCATTACCCTTTGTCTCACTCCTGAGTCCAACATGCTTTACAGGAAAGAGAAATTGTGATATTAGCAATGCAATGCTAGGTTACTGGGTTCCATGTTGATGAGAAGTGAGAGGATTTACATTGATCATACAGACAATAAACAGAGGGCCATCAAGTCAACCTCATCCAGGGGTAAAAATTCCCATAAAGAAAACCAGCCTCATACAGCTGTCCTCTCTTGTTTCTCACTTGCTTGGGTGAGTGAGCCAAAATGATCACTGATGATCTGAAATGCTAAACAACTCTTTTCCAATCTTTAGATCTATAGTGGGAGGATTTACCACTTGCATGGATGAGGAGAATTTTTGCCTTGCAGATGGGATGACTGAGCTGGCAACAACTCAGTAAAACAGACTGGCCTCATCTTATGTCGGAACTTCTGCCTTATTATGAAATTATGGAGTTTTTCTCACCCTCACAACCTTCCTTCTTCTGCCCAACTTCAGCTACTCTCCTCTTAGAGTATATCCAAACTTGGACCAGAGACATTTCTGGGATGATACAGGAGGGGTAGAAGTCCCTATAGGAAAACTGGGATTTGACACACCTCAGTTTCTGTGTAGAACTGACAGAGCTGTAAGGTGCTTGCATTTCTTGGGGTTACTCTTTCTTGGGAGAGAAAAATTTGAGTTTTTCAGAGGTAGTTCAAGGACCAGTATATGTTAGCATTTCATGGTCTCAAAAAACTTTTCTGTGTAATTCAACCTCACAGAGAATTCACATACAGAACTTTTTACAACTGCTGGAATTCTACTACTCTAGTAACACCAAAGGTTTCTCTTTGTTTTTCTTATTCTAAAAAAAAGTTGTCTCTTCAATGACAGAAAGGAATTATTTCAGTTGTGATATATACCCACACTTCTGCTCAGAATTGTGATGCATTGTAAATTCTGCTGTAAAAAAAGTTAGTATTTTGGCAAGTCTACCAAGAAGGCAGTGCCTGTCACTAAAAATTAAATATTTTCCTATAAAATGTCAACACAAATACCTGCTTAATACAGTACTCCCTATTATAGCACATATAATCTATATATCCTAGTATAGGACAAATGTGCCTTGTCTCAGTGGCCTAATCTATAGGGGGAGTTCTGCCCACATTCTTCTTTCCTATTGTTTATTCTTTTCAATTTTAAGTCAAGTCACTGATTTTTTTTCCTCCTTTGGAGAATGAGGCCACTCTCTTCTACTCAAAGATGGGTGGTCAGGTTTTTTTGTTTGTTGATATTGGGTTTTATTTTTTTACCCCCAGAAAATTAAGGTTGTATTCCTATTAAATTGATGCAGGTTTGTTTTTTCTCCTGTATTCTCCCCTTTATTGTGTGTGAAATCACTATCTCACTGTGCTCCCTTTTTATTCAAGCCAAATATTAAGTATGTATGATCATAGCCAACACTGAAATTTTTAGACAATCAGGATTATGCAATGGTATAAAATGAGAAGAAAGCATTTTCTAAAGGATGAAGGGCATTCAGCTTCAATAAGCAGGAAAACCCCACAAATTTAATTCCTGTAATGGATGGCAGTGACACTCACTCTGCTTTATGGGATATTATTCCATAAAGGAATGTAACATAAACCAATAGTTAAACTAGGACAGATGTTGCTGGAAATATTTAGAAGATGTTTACTTTATATGATTAGTGATCAAATATGCAATGTTCTTGGGTATGTCATCCTCATGACTTCCCACAAGACATAATATTTTCCTTGTTGGAAAAAGAAAATAACTAAGTTGTAGGCAGCCTTTAGTTACTGAAATATTTTGGAATTGTGATGTAGCTGTTTAAGCATCCATCAGCAAGACCATCCCCCAGCCCAACCACTTCCCTGGGCTTGCTCTGCTTATTCCCTGCAAACCTTAAAAATGCTTCCCCCATGTCCCAGCCACCCTTTTCCAGCCCAGCACTGGTACTTTTCCTGGTAGCTTTCCAGTGAGGAACCTCCAACCTCAGCTCTCTGTCTGCTCTTCCCAAGGAATGACCTGTTTCTTACTGTAGTTTACTGAGTGGCTGTCTCTGGGCTTGACTTAAGAAGTGAAAAGGGATTTTTATGACAAGGATGTGAAAGCAGCAAATGGAGGTTTCCTTCACAAAGCTCACAGAAGTTTCAGCTGTTGGAGTAAAACTGCCCTAACCTTTCTCCAAGGACATGCTTGTAGTCATTTAAAGAAAAAAAAAATTAAAAAGCACTACAGTTAATATGGTCCTGTAAAATTAAAGCTGATTTAAGACTTCCTACACTCAAAGTTGTATTAATATAATCCCCTTCAGCTAATCAGGTGAGCTGTATGTAGAATGTATCCAAATCCTCTATTCTAAGATAAAAAGAGACTGAACAGCTGCAAAGAAAGGGAGGTATAAACTCTGCCTTCCTTTTTCTTTTGAGAGCCCCCCCGCCCCACCTTCAGACCCAAAGCAGATCCTATTGCTCTGAAGTAGGGACAGAGCTGAAGAATGATAGATTTTTTAAATTGGAAAAGACATATAAGATTACCAAGTACCAAGCACTGCCCAGTCCACCAGTAAAACATGTCCTCAAGTGCCACATCTATATGTCTTTTAAATATCTTAAATTTGGTGACTCAATCATTTCCCTGGGCAGCCTGTTCCAGTGCTTAAGAATCCTTCCTGTGAAGAAATGTTTCCTAATATCCAATCTAAACCTCACCTCGTGCAAGTTGAGGCCATTTCCTCTTCTCCTGTCACTCATTACCTGGGAGCAGAGATCAGCCCCCACCTTGCCATAATCTCCTTCCACTTCCCTTCTCTGCACTTGCTCCAGCACCTCAAGTGCTGTAGTGAGGGGCCCAGAACTGGACACAGCAGACTTCATGTGCCAAGTGCAGGAGCAGACAGAAAGCTAACAGCTGCCCTTTTCCAAGTACCTCTCCTATGCAGCCATCTTTTATGGGGATTGAACATTTTTGCTTTATTGTGAACCTTTTTGGCTAATAGACAGTGGCTGGTGAGGGAAACTTGATTCTAGAAGAGCTGGAGCTCTGTGCTGGGGTGGAAAGGCAAAATATTGGGGAGAGCTCTGTATACCAGCCAAACAGCAAGACTCCCTCAGGCTCTTACTTCTAAAATGTTCATCTGCTAAATACATTGCTTTTATTTAATTTACAGAATCTTACCCTGCTCTGAGGCCTTTTCTATATGTGTTTGCTATATATGGCCATAAACAATTTTTGTCATCAGCCTGAGGGCAGAGAAATTTAAACAGCTCTTACACCACTGCAATCCCATTGACTTCATGAGAATTATTTCCCATTACAGCAAGGGAAATCAGAATGAGTAAATATGCCATTTCTCTGCTGTTCACCCTTAACACTGTAATGCTCACTGGAGGACGCAGAGAAAGCTGGAGATTGACTCTTGTTTGACTCTGTATATCTTGTGTGATGTGCAGAGTATCCTCTTTCCACTGAGAACCAGAACTGCTCTTCTCTGGAGAAGAGCCAGTGGCAGAAAAATTAGAGACTACTTATTTTTAGAATCAATTTGGAAACAATTTAAAAAATTTTCTTTCTGTTGGGAATCAAAGCATTCAAGTGATTCAGTAACCCAGAGAAGCCTTTCATCCTGATCTTATGGTCTGAAAACTCTGAGTCACAGACATCTTAAATAATTTGTCCTTGGCCATAAATGTGGTGGTGACAGAAGAAATTCCTTGTTCTATATTGACACTTGAATACATTTAACCACTAGACCACCCTTCTTCATCACTCCTTAGTGTTTAATTTAGACACAAACATAAGAAGGCAACAGAAAAGTGAAGTTCAGTTTCAGAACCACCATGGATCAGACACACAAAGCTGCCAAACTGCATCCAGCCATCACATGGCTGCTGTAGGAAAGGCTGGCAGCTACCTCCCTATGCAGAGGTAATTTCCAATTGCATACAATGGAGATACTCCCTGCATGAGGTGTGAGTTATTCTGGAAGAGGAAGGCTCTGTCAAAGCCAGACATGTTCTGAAGAAACATCCTCATAAACAGACCCAGGAACCACCAACCCAAGGATGTGCTAAGTGGATCTCAAGGTCACAAATGTTTGGGGAGCCCCTGCTGAGTCTATCTGGCTGCCTATTTCTTTCCATGTGTATTATTAGAATAGCCTATCCCAAATTTTTAATCCAGAAGTTACTAATGACAGCCTTTCCCTTTCCAATTTTAATGCATGTTTTTCCTGGCATTTTCCTTTAAGACAAAGAGGAATAATGAATTTCTCAATAATTAACATCTCGCAGTTCTTTGTAATGAAGAGGCCATGTACTTTCTCAGCAAATTCTCTCTCCACAGATGTAAGCAAGGCAAGTGATAAGGTTAGGGGGCTATTCTTCTGGGCTCTGCCTGTGTACTCAGCTTTATCTATTCAAGACAGCAGCAGCAAAATGGCTCAGAACAAGGACACCTTCAGAGGTGAAGGTGGCAGCTCCAGCTCACAGCTGTCCTGTCTCACTGTACACAGTGTTGTGTCCAAAGAAGTTAACTTTTCCTATGTTCACACTCTCAGCTGCACACTCGTTCAAATCTTTTAGGTTCTCTGTCCAAGACCTGGAATATATTTGTGTTTTAAGCAATGAACTATCAAAATAATTTTCTTGTCTGTGCCCTCTGTGGATACATTTTCACCAAAGAACATACCTTCAATTTTTGTCTAAAGTAAACAGATTTCATCTCCCCTTCTCTGTCTCTCCTCTAAGTTAGAAATGTCAGGAATTACAATTGCTGACACTGCTTGCTGCAGGATTACCAAGAACTGAGGCTTTGGTACAAGCAGGAATTTGACCTGCTGTTTTCTCAGCCTTCAGCTGAGGGAAAGAGGATGTTGTCTCTCTCATGAAGGGGTTTCGCAAGGAACCCAGACAACCTGTTCTCAGCTACTGCTGGTTTGTCATTTGAGTTAAAATTGCAAGTAAATGAGTAGGGATTTACTTGGCTTAACTGAATGCTTCTACTTAAAAAAAAAATCATTAAAAACATTGCAGCTCAAGTTTCTCTCTTTTCTCCCATCACTAACTCATGACTTAGAGGCTGCCCCATAGCAAAACTGTAGAAGTTGAGCAATTGATTTGCAGCAATTGATTTGCACAGGCTACAACAAATGCATTCGTAGATTTGCAGAAGAGAATAAAGAGTCAAAACCAGGTCAGTCCCTTTGTTCTCACTGTGGTTTTCGCTGTTGCAAAAGGCAGTTCAATTTCGTATAATCACAACAGCAAGTAGCTATAACAGAATACATTAAAAACACATTTGTTCAATAAAAGAATGCCATTTCACAAAAGGTCATGCTTTCAGTTTTGAGGAGACTGCTAGTCATTTGCTTAAATGCCAATATATCATATAACAAACCTTTGACTTCTCCATTCCCTAGATGCCTTGGCTACAAAAATGAAGCAAACAGTATTTACCTACCCTTTCAGATGCTGAAATATTTGGCTATAAATTAAAAATACATAGTACTAAATATTTAAAATGAGGCACATGTGAAATAAGACATACAGTCTCATAAAGTGGATAACATATGGGAAATGTACTGTTAGCAGTCTCCTTGGGAAAACCAATAATCATGGCAATTACAACT
Source organism: Chloebia gouldiae (assembly GCA_003676055.1). Lineage (NCBI taxonomy): Eukaryota > Metazoa > Chordata > Aves > Passeriformes > Passeridae > Chloebia > Chloebia gouldiae. Next base: position 8,543,748 of record QUSF01000005.1, on the reverse strand, counting down.
TTTAGCAGTTTACCTAATTGTGCACAACATTCCACGGCATGTAGTTGGAAGCCAGTTAATTCACACTGAACTTCAAATACTTAAAGACAACCCAGCATTTTAGAGTTTCTCTTCTCCACCTGAAAGACTGCAGCCCCTGCAGCCTGTTTCCAGTGACAGAGAGAAGATCACCATAGATACAGACCACTTCTGCATGATCTCGCTCATGGCTCTTAAGAGCTATTCCCCATCATTTTAACCTGCATCCTGTAAAGATTCCAATGCATCTGAAAGGTGACTTCTATGCTAGAAGAAAATTTGCTTTTAGCCCAGGGGTGAATTTATTGCACCATTTAATCTGTAACCTCTCCTTGAATACAGGAAGATACCTTTTAGTCCATTTGTCTCTTGGGCACTTAGCTAATGAAGGGAAAGAATTTTGCTGATTGTATTGGCTGATTTTTTTGTCTTTTTAAAATGTTGTCCAAGCAAAAAAATGAATTCTCATCAGTCCAGGCAGATGAGGAGAAATATAGTACAGCCTGTGATATTAATTCTTCTCTTTTTCTTGTCTGGTATGATATTTAAAAGAAGCCAGGTTTCTGTATTTCAATATTACTACTAAGAAGCAATTGTAATTATGATTATTTTTAAGGAACTATTTTAAAAAATGTATATGTTTTCCAAAGAAACCACTCAATTCAATTTGATGCATGGGTAGTCTCATTTTTAAAAGATTCACCTTTAATGGATCATTTTTATCTCTGTAACTGGGGCGTGTAAAAGTATGCTCCCTTTCTGTATTACAAAAAACAAGTAGAAGGAATGGGTTTTACTAGCTGTCACACCTAGCAACTCCATAAAGGACACCTGAAATTCCTCCAGTGTGCCATCATGAGGAGGTTGTGCTTTTGGAGTTTCCACCTGACCAAGCCCTACACCTTGGGACATCAAGTGGTTCATCATTGTCAGAAGCAATCTATAAGAATTTGTCGCCTAAGTTCAGTGAATATGCCCAGTTCTGCATGTGTTCCACATCCTTTGAACAGGCAAAAGACAGAACAGGTCTAAGGATAAGAAGGTGTGAAAACAATACTGAGTGAGAGAAGGTAACCATCATGGAAAAAGAGAGTAGAAAAGTCCAAATCCAAAAGCAGGAGCAGAGGCTGGAGAAAAAGGCTGTAAGGCAGAAGCTGGAGAGGTAGAAGTGAGAACTGAAGAGGTTTTTAACCAATCCTCTCTCACACTTTGCTTCAGAATTTGGCAATGAAGAGACATCTTTTGAGCTTCAACATGCCTCTTCTGTGTAGCTAACAGCTACAAACCCCAACAAGGAAAAAGATCTTTTCTCATTCGCCTCATATTCTGCCTTTAAATGTTGCTTTCTCAAACCTTATTTTTAATTTCGTTTTCAATGTAAAAAAAAAAAAAATCTCTACTGTAGCAGCATTAAAAGACAATCAGATTTGAGTGCTGGGCAAAGTACAAGAGGAGTGCAAATAATCAACAGAGCTGACAACCTAGAAAATCTGGTCCCCTTACAGAATAACTGTTGTGTGGATATAAAATCTTAAAATCTTTGTCCTATCAGTTACAACACAGGACTTTTTTTTTTTTTTTTTTTTTGCTTATGAACATCTTAAACATCACTTATCCATGCAACCTGGGAAAAAAATCATAATAGATGCTCTCTTTCTCAAGGCAAATTTTGAGATAATAGTACTGCACTAAGTGGCAAAATATTCAAACAAAAGCAGTGATTATATCTCTGATATTGATACGAGCTTTTAAATGGCATATGATACAACCAGATTGGTTCAGTAAGAAAACAGGTTTGGAGCTGGATGGTAGCTGAGATTTTTCTGTTGTTTTTTATGGCTAAGGATAGCCAGATGGATAAGGATTTTATTATAGGTATTGGCAACTTAATGCTGCTGAAAGCCTGACACATGATGCATTGACTCGAATTTGGAACATCAGATTTTCATCAACATTAAATTCAAGCAAACTTTTCTGAAACTGCAGCCTGAATGTGCCACCATGGTTTGCATATTACCTACCTCAAATGAAACAACCCACAAACACTGGTAATTATTCCCTCTGAGGTGAAAAGGGTGAGCAAAGAGCATCCTCCTTAAGGGAAGAGCCAGAATTCTTGAAAACTTGTGCATGCAAACACACACGCTGAGCTCTGCTCCCCTGCACACCCTGTCACAGCCAGGTCACAGGGCACGCTGCCCTCTTCACATCAAGCAGCCTGAAAAACAAGGTTTTACTGTCAGTCTTCTGCTGCCTTCCAGACCAGGAAGAAGCACTCAGTGAACCCCAAACCTTGCACTGTAGACAAACCTCTAACACACATGTGATTTGTTGAAAATATATGCATGTATTCATCAGTTAAATCCATAATTTCCTATTTCAGGTATGAAAACATGGTTGGCTTGGAATATGTGAATGAAAGCAATAGTGTTGGACGTGAAAAGTCTCCAAAGGAACCTCCCATGGGTGACATTTATCTGTGTTCCTTCATTTGTAGCAAAGACAAAGGGAGTCGTTCACATTCCTGAAAGATGTTGTCTCAGCAGTTTCGCTTCTGAGATGGCAAATGGAAAGAGGTAACTAATCTGTTTGTGGCCTTCCAAAAACTTGACAAGCATGGCCAGGAACCTGCCTGGGAAAACTGGTCGTGTATTATCAGATATGCCAAAATGATCATGAGGGAAAAAATACCATAGACAGAGGAGGGTTAGCAAAGCAAGAATTCTGGCCAGTAAGACAACAGAGTAACTTGATCAGAGCACTTTGCACAGCACGACACGTCACTGTTAACACAAAGGATAAAAAACTTCACCATTAGTATCACTCAATCTGCAGTGATTAAACATCTCCCTGGGGTTTCTCCTCTCATCAGAACAAGAATTCTTCCTGAATTTGGCCCCTATCTCTGAGCCAGTGTCACATCAGACCTTTTCCAGTAATGCAGATTTCAACTGCAATAGTGAACATCAACTATTATTTGAGTCCCTAAAGAATGTCTACCCGAGGTGAGCCAACTGCAGCAGTCAGCTCAGAAAAATGACCAGAAGGCTGCTGTGCTTGAGGTACAGCAGACAAGGTCAACATTTTCCTGACTAATCATGGATTTGGGACAGGAGGCATTAGAAATGAGGTAGTTTTTGGACACTGCTTTCACCAAACCCAGGATCTGCTTGTCTTGTGATATTCCCAGCACTCAGCAGCCCAGCTGGAAGCCATAAGCACCATTGGCTTGGGCTTGTGACACCACTGTGGCACCAAGCACATTTGTCACAGAGTAAGACAGCACAAATACAGCCTGTTAGCCTAGGGACTTTATGGAACAGCCCAACTGCTGGCTGCAGGTTAAGCTTTTCTGCAGGTTAAGCTTTCTTGTTTTGTTGGAATGATCACATTTTTCAGCTGCAAAGAGTTTATTTTAAAAAAAGAGTCATTTTCATAATCATTGGTTACACTTTCATGTCAGAACACCTAAAAATTAATTTTTGAAATGCATGTAATTCCTTCCAACTCTTCTTTGGTTTTCTAAAGGGCCTGAGGTTTCTGGTTGCAAATTTTACTCGCCAGTAACTCCACCCTCTTGTGAAACGTGCAGAAATTGCAGAAAACAGTTTGATAAAGGAAGGCACATATTTAACCTCAGTGAGCCCAGTCCCTGGGAATAACAGCATTTTGTACCAGAGCACGGGCAGTCTTGTGAAAGAGAAATGAATCAGCCACATAGTCTGCCCTGTAGCCTCATGGAAGCTGTACTGAACCACTGGCTGAGGGGCCACCTTTTCACCTTATTATACCTTTGGGGAAGAGAAATTATTGTGGTTGAGGCATTTTGCAGTGTGCTAAGAGGTTTCACAATCCCTGGGCAGACAGAGATGGTGAAAGAGCCTAGACTTGTCAAGTTAAAGGAGTAAATCTTTGCTCTGCTCACGTGTCCCTGGCAGCCAGCACTTGCTGGCCTGTACTTGGGCTGCCTTTCTGTGTGCTGAGAGCAAGAAAGGGGGATTTATCTGGGGGAAGAGAAAATGCTGTAGGCCAGGTATTAGATCTGAGGCAGAAAGGCCAAGCCTAAGCCTAGAGCTCTGCTACAGCCCTGCAGACACCAACACAACTCATGGGAGAAAACTGTATCCTACCTCACACAGAGGCTGTGGCTGGCTCCTCAGTAGAGCTGGTTTAGAAGAGACCCATCTCTTGATTTCAGAGCTTGAGGGTTCACATTCTGCTCATGACCTCAAGTGAGAAACACACACAGAGAATTAGTCTTAAAGCTCTATTTTAGTCTACTTTATGTTGAGCAGATAGAAGTCAGCTGCTCAGCAAAACAGACTTCTGTGAGGTTCTGTATGCCATTTCTGAGGATGGCACAGTGTCAGACCTATGGTAAAAAATGCTTTTACATCAAAGTTGTAGTGTTTCAAAGTTTGTCTGTGTAGCTGGTCTACAGGTAATTTTAAATTGAATTTTTACTGCACCAGAAAGCATTGGATGCCAGCAGAAGTGAAAGGCATAAGGCTGCTCTATTCCTTGTGCTGGTTAAAATGCACAATTTTAGTAGCTTCCACATTTTTTGAGTGAGGGAAGCTAGCTGCAAAGTAAATTACAGAAACTAAATTATATACTTCACGTATAACTGAAACAATGCAGTGCAAAAGGTATAAACAATCACAAGTCTTCAACTGTAGAAATGTGACCAAAATAACTGAGAACAAGTCACACTGAAGTAGAAGTTTGAAAAACAAATTAGAGGTTGATATCGTTAATATAATTTTTTTTCTACATCAACAAGATGACCAAATACCAGTAGCACTACAATGTTCCAAACACAGCACACCTCAAGTGGTTTCTACTACTTTGATGTTCCCTACTGACTTCTTTTTTATAGGATGGCTAGTGTAAAATCTCAAACTCATGAAAACAAACAAAAAAATCTTTGAAAGAGGAAGACAGCATTTTCTTACTCTCTGTTGGTGGCACACAGCCACATTTCCATGCAGAAGACAGCACTTTAAAAAGACATGTGGCTTCTTGTCTTCTACCCAGTCACGATCATTAGGGTCTGATTTAAGATGTCTGAACTCCTGGGTGTACTCAGCTATTAAGGCACTATTTGACCTTGATTTCCAAGCAGTCATTGTTCTATGCCTCTGCATTCTTCTTTGAATTGTTCCACCTCTTTATAGATTTTTCCAGCTGACCCTTCTGATCCTTTTTGAAGAAGCTGTGTGGGGGCAGTTCATTGCATGAAGGAATACTAGGCCAAAAGAACAACAGCTGTAGCTCCAGCAGAAGTTAGAAAAACTTCTATATGGCAGCGTTTTCCTTTCAATTCCTATGGAATTGCCTTCTGAGTGCAAAATATGCTTAGCAGTTCATCTTAATTCTCTGATGACTTTGCCTTTCCCCAGCCAGCAGGACAGCGATTTTGCAGCTGCTGCTACTGCACCTCATTTATCAGCAGCTTCCCTTGCCGGTGCTCAGAGCACTGACAATTGTGCTCATAATTCACAGAGAACAGGGACTCCACTCTGGAAGGAAACAAGAGCTACACAATGCCCTTCTGCAGCTCTCACAGCTGTGGGAGATACTTGGATGAAGTGGTTCCTGCTCCTGCTGATGCCCACTGCCAGCCCCACGTCCCTGACGATGATTTGTAATGGCCAGGGAGCAGAGTGAAAATAATGCATACATATTCTGCATTTTTCCAGCAGTTACTTCTCTTCTTAGCATAGTATTAAGGGCAGAAATAATGACAGCTACCTTCACAGGGTGCTTCTGTGGTGAGGAAGGGAGAAATTAGGATATATTTCCATTGATTACCTTAGTATCTGGCAGAATAACAATTCGGTCTGATAAAAACATCATGAACAGCAAATAGGGTTTGCAAAGCTGAGCTATTCGATGCCAGTCTAGAGCTAGGCAAGCAACCTGAAGCCAGCTTTTACACTAACTGCAGCTGGGGAAAAGGAGCAGGATTGGCACTGGTTCCACAAAACACATACTTTGGTATTACAGCCAGCTGTAGCTCCGGTACTTCACCAGCCCTTCAGGGGGCATTTTCCTGCTACAGCTACGCTGAAACAATGGGGAGGCGATGCTGGAAAGGGGAGTCGTGCTTCTCCTTCTCATCCTTACACCTGGCTAGAGATTCTCAAGGCATCACAGTAGCAGCTCTCACCTGACCCCTACTGCAAGCAGGTGGGTAAGGGCCTATTTCCACCAGCAAACACAAGGGATCAGCGGCAGACTGGCTTAACTAAGGTGGAACTCACTGCTCCAGATTCTTATTTCATCACTGCTTTAAGCAGACTTCAGTGAAAGGGGCAGACCAGTTGTTGTCTTCCCTGCTGCAGCCACTTTCCTTGTGCTGGCAGGAGCACCTGCACTGGGTGACAGCTGAGTGCTCCAACCTCATCCTCATCATGAGCACAGAGATCAAATACTGCTTATTGGCTGGGTGAGGCTCTGAGCAACCTGATCTAGCTGAAATTATCTCTGCCCATTGCAGGGAAGGGTTGAACTACAAGAACTTTTACAGGCCCTTCCAACCCAGACTATTCTGGGATTCTATAAACACTATTCCTATACCAGGCACCCAGCCTTCTCTTTCTCTTCCCCTTGACATGGGGGAAAAAACATTGAGGCTCCAACTGCGTTTGGCATTTGCTATCCTTCAGAAACTGGTGATGCCTCTCAGACATTCACTTTTACAAGAGCCATTACTTCATCTCAAGCAGCAGGAAGAAATCATTTAATGGCCTTTGTTTTGAGACAGTTTGCATGCTTGTCTAATTATCTAAAAGGCACCTTATACCCAAGGGGATTCACCATCTCCAGCTACCCAGAAGCTGGCCAAAATCATCCATCTCCCAACAGCAACAGCCAGGATTGCCATGGCAATTTATCCCCTTAGAGAATGACAGTCACATCTTGTCTGGTCATGGATGCTTTTTATCTTCGGATTCCCACCACATGGGTTAAAACAAGCAGCACCAAGACTGAATCAGGAACTCAGACACTGGTACAGAGTCAAATGGCATTTATGACCCATATTTTTGCTTTTTTTGCTTAATTTTATACTGCCTCCTGCCCCTATCCTTTCACATAGTTTAAAGCCATAACACTGGCTGCGGTATTTTAGCCCATATGCCTAATTCCAAGAAAAACTGCATTATATCACTGTTCTCTGTATTAAAATGGACAGATATAAACACACTGCATTGCCAGAGCACAGCATCATCACAGATACCTTCATGCCAATGTGTAAAAACTGTCTGTTTCTGGGAAGCAGTAAGTTAACATCTTGTATGATCCACAGGCTTGCCTGTAACACCTTCCCACTGCCTCAAACAAGGAATTCACTCAGAGACTTTGATCTTTCACTTCTGCCTTTATTTTTCTGAAAACTAGCGCTTCCCTCAGGTGATTACTGACTCCTGCTATATCTCCTTAAGTGTTGCTCAGCTGCCCGTCATGAGTTACTTTTTCCCACATAAGTCATGCATCTAAAGCAAAAATAAAGATGCATAACAGCAAAGAAGCAGGTGTTCAGAAAAGCAAAATAGATTTATTTGGCAGCATCCACGTGGCAGATACTTTAGCTAAACTAGCCTTACAGGCAGAATTGTAATTGTACACAGTGTATAATAATGAGCACACATTTTCTCTTTAAATTTCACAAAAGATATGTCTAAATGCCAAACACGGTGCCTGACTCTTTAAAGCAATTGCCAGGAAGGGAAAAGGGAGGTGTATGCATCCCCCCAACCCAGCTTTGCCAGTAGGATTGTTTGATGATGAAGTCATTATTTGAGGACCCAGAAGATCAGATACTAACCTTTGACACAGTATCCCTGCATACTTTGGCCAATTGCCCCATCCTTCTGTAATGAACAGTGGTAATTACCAGAACGCTGAGAAAAATAAGCAGGAGCTGATTTAATGATGAGCCAGACACGGGGCGAAAATTCCCAACCTGCCACCAGTCAAGCTTAGTCAAGAATTAGGAATGGTTAATCATTGTGGTTAACCCAGCATGGTACTGAGATAAAGATGTGTTACAGAGTGAGTAGAAACAGGTTTAGCACATCCAGAGATGATCTCACTACTACTGCAAAGCGCTGTGCTACACTGACAAGTTGTGCTATGAGGATGCTCAGTGCTATACATCATCAGAGACTATATAAAACTGCATTTAACTTGAGCAAGTCCAGCAGGCTGTAAAGTTCAGTCATATTTCAACCTCAGCTACAATGCAAACCAGCTCTGCATCACAGCAGAAGGGCAGCAGTGTGCACTTTGGCAGCCAACCATCATCAAACTATTGGAATGGTTACATGGCAAAGGGCAGGCTGGTGCTGCAGTGACTTCACCCCAGACCATTAACATCTTTGTTCTTTTTAGCACAGTCCCCAATTGTTAAGAAAAGAATAGCACTTAGCAACACTCAGCAACATGCAGTGAGATGAACTGCAGGTGCAGATTGCTGCTTGGATTCAGTGGGACAGCAATTCCCATGGAGCTCTCCTTCAAGAGCTTTGCCTCCTGGGTGGGACCATTCAGATCTTGGCTCTCCAACTAAACCAAGATCTAAAATCTCAGCACTAATTGCAAAGTCCATGCCAGCTTTTTTTTAGGGCTGGTACTTGCTGGCCACAAAAATAGACATGCCAAAAAAGCTTTGTATATTTAGAAGAAAAGAGAGAATACAAATTTGAAGTGAAGCAAGGCTGGGTGGAGGAAAGACAGCTCCCCCATAAAGTTTAGTATGATCCCAGGGATGAACTAGTTAGATTAGGTCCTTTGCAGCAATATAATCTAAACATCACAAGGCTCAAGACAGGAAGCCTCGTGAAGACAAGAACAGCCTTCTCTAATTACTAGCTTGCCTTTATATCAAGAGCATCAGCACTTGCACTTGGGAAGCCACCAGAGCTTATTTAATTCAAACATGTAATAATGCACTGCTACTCCTGCTGCCACTCCCAGCAGCCAGCAAATTACCTGCGAGACTCAGAATTTATTCAGCAACATTACAAATGGGCTTTGCATCTTTTCCTTGTGGTGTTTACCCACTCCTGAGCAACAGGAGGGACTACTGCATTCTTGTGGGAAGAAAATGGCAGGCAGCAAACCAGAGGCAGCTGTCTATCTTTGGGGTGCAGCCATGGCTTGGTGTAAGTAACACCAATGGTTTAAATACCAGAGGCCTGACAAACTCACCTGGACCACTGGTGGTTATGTCCCAGCTGTACTGGCACAGCTCAGTTCATGGCTTGGGCAATGGCAACAGGTCAGCATCTAGAAACCCTGCTCAGCAAGCCTTAGGGTTCAGTGACCCTTTCCACATTAGGGACATCAGACTCTGACAGGAGACTGCCAGAAGTATAATTGCAGTAACAAAAGGGCAAAGGAAAAACGTTAGCTTTCTCTCAGTCCTAATTCCATTTTTGTTTTATCCTCCCCATCAGGCAGCCTGATCCCAACATTCCTGACCGACAAGACCTCAATGTGGAAGTAGGTTCCCTTCACCCACCCACACGGTGAATGGGCTGCAATGATGCTGAACCTCTGCTCCCCAAATCAAAAGTTAAGGAATAATTTCTAAATTAGAAACAAACCTTTATGGAATTAAAGCACTTGCACTATGACCTGCAGTGTCCTTACATGAGACAGTCCCTAAAAAGGGCAGGAGGAGCTGATGGAATGGTTTGAAAATGTGATTTTTAATTTCACATTGCTTTCAGATCAGTTGTGTTTCAAGGTCAAAAAACTTGCATGTTGTACAGAATGACACAACTAGTTCAACAAAATACATTCCTCTATATTTTTCAAAGCTAAAGTGAACAGTTTTAGATTTATCCATTTTGAGGCTAACTGGACTGGTGCAGATCTTAAGAAAAAAAAAGTGATGTAATACTGTAGAAAATGAAAAATTAAAACATCTATGCAACACACAGAAAACTCCCCAGTCTCATTTTGCCTAGGGAAAAAGAGATGAAGTAGCAAAAGAGAGCTAAAATGGTAACATTACAGACACATCTGAAACAATTTTGTTATATGCAGGTTTGGAATTCAATCCAACAGAAGGCAAAACATTTTTGTGAGCCAAAATACCCCAGCCCTTGACACTATGGCACTCATGAGAACACACAAAACCACCCTGGGAAGATTTCAAACAGACCTAAGCATCACTGTGTATTTCCACATCCACAACCATTTCTCTGTCCATCGGAGAGGGAGCTTAATTCCTTGGTGAGAAACTCATTCCTCACGGATGTCTGCTCTCTCTCAAACACCATTTTGTTAGATCACAGTGGAATCTCTTTTGTAGCTCCAAGTGGAAAAAAAAAAAAATCCAGTTTACGAGATTATATTTGACTGTCACTCCTAAGCCCTTCAGCCATGTGTTGACCTTAGGATTTTGAGACAAAGGGCTAGTCTACTTAAACTGTTTTAGCTTTGGGATTGTGCCAGACAGACAACTGACTGCAACTATTATAAGAGTAATTTTCCAGCATGTGGATTACTAGCATGTGTCCACTTAAGCTAATTTTATATGAGATCAGAAGCCTTAGAGGTCACAGTCCTGTGGTTTGTCACCTGGCTTTGTGTCCTTTATATCCAAAATCCTGTTTTGTATGTTTAGTCCTGATTGATCTCTTCAAAGCTGTAAGTACAGAAAACCAAAGGATATGGTGCACAGATGATCAGCAGAAAGCTTTGCTATACAACTTTTGCAAATAGAGAGAAAAGCAGGGAGAAAGACTGGCAGAATTTTGGCACAAGACCCAGTTACTTTGGAATATAGTTGATGTTTACTTCTGTAGCCTTGAAACCATTTTTACATATGAGGAGAACTCCTTCATCAGATCTGTGATCTTCCTTGCCACTTATATAAGCAGGAAAACAGTTCAGTTGCTTGCTCGCTATAAACATTCATATTATTTCTAGTCACGTCTTCTGAAACTCACAGAATCTGACTTCAGAGTTTGAGAATTTTTCAAATCTAGATATTATTTTCTCCTTTGCAGCCCTCAGTTCTAAAAGCTCTTTGGCCCCCCTCTCAGCCATACCATGTAAGTATTCATTAATGCAGGTCTCCACCCTTTCCCAGTGCTTGGCTATTTTATGTCTGCCAGCCTCTGCATCTCCCTCTTCATAATCTGCCACCATTCTGAACATTTGGATTCTGAGCGACTGGCTAAGTGCCCTTTAAAAAGAAATTCAACCAGCTGGTATGAGCAACAGCTTAACTACAACTTTTTTAAAGTAGTGAAATCAGAATAGAGGAGTTTTATGGAGCCTTACAAGGCCTGCATGGAAAAACAGGTTGGTGAACTGCACAAATCACTAAGATAGTCCAATGGTTCAGAAGTATCAAAGAGACCAGGGACTCACTCCTTTTCTGGTCCTAGCTCTGGTGTCCCATCTCTTCCCTTGCCCCTTTGAGCCAAATTAAATGTTAACCCAGCAGCACTTTTGGTTTTTGTTTGTTTTTTTTTTTTTTTTTGTTTTTTGCAAACCCACTTTATCTGCCTATAAGGGATGCACAACCGAGCAAGGTATAGAATAAGCAGATTGCAGCTGCAGCTGGTATGACAGGAGGAAAAAACAGACAGATAATTGGGTTTCCTCCTCACTATCAAGTCCTTGATGCCAAAGTTCCTGGGCTTTTTGTCTTACTCCCAATTCTTGTTAGCCTGACCAACAAGCAAACATTTCAGTCTATAAGTAAGAAATTCTTAGATCCTACAAATCAGACTCAAAGAACCACAAATATGTTGATCATCTCACCTCCTTTCTGTTTTTATTTCTAAATAAGGATTTTCCAATAAACTTCAGAATACTAAAAGGAAAAGTCAGGTCACGGAAGATCTGAGAGAAATGAAAGACCTCTTTATTTGAAAATAAATCAGATCAAATGCACTAACCATTCCATAATCCAGTAGACATTAGGGGTCACTCACTCCTGCTCAGTTGAGTAATTCTAAAAATTGAATTTATTAGCTAATAGCAACACATTCTTCAGGTAGATCAAATGCTTATGGAAAGAACTAAGTACCAGCCACACAGGTGGGTTGAACCTCTGCACCACCAATTCCAACAGTCACTGTCTTCATTTTCCACCATTTTTTGCCCATATTTTTCATACTGTAAGAGCTCTTGTTTACATGTAACTGAGGTAAAACTTCCAAGGATGACCAACCAAGTTCCAAATTTTGTGCAACCTTCCTGTGATAAGTTACAGGAAGTAACAAGTTACAAGTTACTTATTTTGCTGCTGGGTTATCTAATAGAACACGCGCTGTTAGACCTCAGCTACAACAACAGCTATTTCAGAAATTTTAGAAAGGAAGATACCAAATACCACTTACATTGATTTCAGAAAGTTTATTGCACCAAATGCCGCAAAGAAATTGACCAAAATGATAGTGTACATAAACAACTATAAGAAAAAAACATGTAGTTTGACATTGGTGTTCAGTCATTCCTAAAAAAGCCTATGTTCTCCAAACATGCAATAGCAACACACACTTTTCTACAATGGAAAACTTGCCATGTATGTCAAATTATCTCATTTGACCTCCAACCCCCACCCCACCCCCCAAAAAAAAGGAATATGTCTAGACTAAATTCAGTAGTTCAGACTTGATTTTTATTTGGGTTCTTTTAATTGAAGTAGAAGTTATCCTTGAAGGGCAAGGGATCATTTTGCATAAACCTTATATACAAGAGTTTGATGCATCTGAAAAGAGGTTTTGACTTTAAGAGTAAAGATGCTTATAATATGGAGTGGGGAAAATCAATCTAAAATTTTGGAAGATGCCATCAGAAATGTGAATTACAGCATCAGTGTCTATTAGTTTTTTGGGAGTAAAAGAAAGTTGTACAGATTAGTTCAGAGAGTACCTACTTAAATGAAAATATTCAAATCTTGGTATTGTTCGGGGTTAAAGAATTAATTTCAACTAAATTCTACAATTTAGCAGTTCATTCCTCCCCTATGTTTAGTCTTGCCTGAAAACAGCATACATTCTTTAAATTTCAGTGTGTAAACTGCATTTATGTGGGGTTTTGGAAAGACTGTGCACTCCCACCTAACCAAGAAAGTATGTATTTAAGTGTACAAAAAACCCACATAATACTGATAAAAACAACTTTCGAATATTTGAAAATTAAGCTACATTATCAATTTTCAACACAGCTGTACATTCATATCACTTTTCATCCTATTAAAATAAAACCAGAAACATGCCCTAAAAATGTCTAAAAAACACATCTGTAAATACTTACTGCCCTGTCATGCCACACCAATTTACATAAACATCAAGATGCTACCAAAAACAAGTTAAAGACATCGAGTCAAAAAAAAGCCCTAGAAAGTGGAATCCTGTCAACTGAGGTAGTACATTTGGTGGAAGGGAAATACGTAATTAGCTTCCATTAGTCTAAAGCCTTTTAAAGATAATAAAAGAGCTTTCATTTTGAATTTTCTTTCCCCTAAAACTAAAACTATGAGAATAAAATAGTTCAATGTGTAATTTCTGAAGAGCAGCAAAATGTTAGAGAAAGCAGCAAGAACCATAAAGTTTTAGCCTGGGCTGAAGAAAATTCAAGTGCTTTTGACCATCGGCTCACATGCCACCACAAAGTTAACTGATGTCTTGCCCAAAGGCAGATTTTTTTTTTAAACAGTTGATGTGGTAAAAATCAGGTCTATTATTGATTATGGTATTAATCTTTAAATTACTGAATGTCTGCAGATCTCTGTCCTCTTTAGTAAACCCTGTCACAACAAAAGCACATCTTTAAGTTAGCATATATTTCTTTGAAGAACTGTCAGAGTCTGTTCAGATAAAAAACCCCACTTTATAAGAACTGGACTGATTTTAATGATATTAGCTACTATTTAAGGGTGACATGAAATAGAGAAAGTATATGAGGATTTCTATATACACTCAGAGAAGCAGTTTCATAGTCTTACACATGCACACACATTCTCCATCAAGAGGGTAGTTTAGGAATACGTGACTTGCTTTATGGTTCATTCCTTGTTTTAACCTTGTGAAATAGAAAGTGGTATCTGCTAAAAGCCATATGCAGAGGTCAACTGACTTTCCAGCAGATAGGATTCACAGACCAAAGGTATGAAAAGTTTGCTTAGCTATAAAGCAGGAAGAAAAATCCTGAACCATAGAAAGATTGTAGCCTTTTTAGGCAGAATACTAGGGAGAAATATGAAAATGCAATAAAAGAAACATTTGGAATGTTAGGTCAGAAAACCAGCATAGAAGGAACATCTTTAGAAGTGTTGTATCAGAATATTAAGTATCCCTCCACGTGGAAACAACCTCTTTTCACAGTAGGCCAGTCTACCTATTTCCCTCAAAAAGTAACACAAGGTTAATCAAGACCCCATCACATTTAAACAATTCACAATAAGCACATTTCATTATTTCAAATCATTGAAAGTTTACTGTAGAAAAGTCCAGACATCAAGGTAGTAGGAAATAAAACCACTTTTAATAAAAGTGTGTCCCTTCAGTATTAAAAATCTGTAACCATCAACAAGGAGAACTCACAACTGGTGACCAGGAGTTTCTTATTAGAATTTACTATTTTCAAGCAATTGTGTTGCCAGAAATTTGCTTGCAAGATGACAATTTCAGACACCGTATTCACAGTGGCTCACAACAGAATGGTCCAACATTGAGTTTTCCATTTAAGAATGTTTTGATCCTTTGTTCTCTCCTCAGTCTGGTCCATAGTTTCATATCCAGCTTAACAGTGCTTTATGCAAAAAAAAGTATTTTTTACATTCATTTTAATCAACCACGTGAAAACAGTGAAGTACAAAATTTTATTTTGCTTTCTAGAAACACCAAAGGCCAGTATCAACTAGTGGAGAAGTAGTTTCTGGTGTCAGAGTAGTTAACCTAGTAAGGAAAGGCACCTGGATGATAGTACAAGATTTCTGTAAAATCAAAAAGGGCAATTGCAAACATTCAGAGTAATATCAAATATTGGGGTTTGCCCCCACATTTCATTTTACTTCAAATAACGTTCCTCTTTTATTCCTACTCAGAGTGACAACTCATAGCTGGAAAAAAGTAATACTTTTGACTAAAGGTTTGGTGGGGGCTGCTTGATGCCTTGTTTTTCCCCAATACGATTGTCTTCAGTTTGTGCCAATTGTTGGGTGTATGTGCACATGGACACATGCAGCACTGGCATCGTTCAGAAGTTTTTCAAATTCATTGGAGATAGCAATACTTGATGACACCACGACAAGTTTAGCTCCCAGGACCACAGTCATACAGCAAATCAACAGCTACTGAAGTTGCATCAGCAACAAATGTAAACTTGTAGCAGAAGTTCCATAAGGCTTTCCCATAAAATCCCTCTCTCAGAAGTCCATTCCATTTCACTTGTAGCCATTGGGCCCACTTGAATGCCTCCTCATTAAAACAGAAGCAGCCACAGCTCTCAACCTCTTGTCCTTAAAAGGAAAAGTCACATCAACCTCACACACACCTCCATTCCCACATGACATCTGGCTGCTGAATCCAAGTTCCTTGTTCTGAGCCCATCACTTCTACAAAACCACACGTAAGTTCCACAAGAAAATCACGTCCCACCAAATACACTTTTGTATAGGAATGCTATATACAGAGTTAACAGCTACTCCTCCTCCTCCCCAGCAAAGAAACATACACCACACCACACTCACAAGCATAGTATTACGAAATCCATTCTAAACCACTTGTTCTTTTAACTGGTACTTCATGGTTTTGAGCAGCGTTTTGGATGGCAGCACCCAGTCTGCCACATAGTGTTAACTTTTGTCCTTTGAATAAAAATAAAATGCAAGGATGCAGTCTCTTGATTTAAGTCAGAAGAGAGATTGTAAGAAAAACCTGAATGCCTTTTGTGTTATGTAAACTGAAGTCCTCCGATAAAACATCCGGTTGAAATCAGAATCAGAAGGTGGCAGAATGTACAGTCATCACCTGCTTTCATCAGTGCTCCCCTTTACCAGTGTTTGGCACCTCTGTTCTTCATTCAACATTCCCATTTTCATAATTGTACTTTAAGGGAATGACTATCCTGAGAATTTAATTTATAAGAGTATTTGAGCAACATATGGGGAATGAGTACTTGCTATAGCAGCCAACAAAGGCAAGTCATTGGATTCAATCCTAGAATTAAAAAAAAAAGAGACAGACTTTAAAATATTATAGAGTCACTTTCACAAGAGAAATACAAGATGATACTTTTCATCCATTTTAAAGAAATTGGAAGTGTCCTGCTATTACTAAGTTGTTTAATTATTATTTACAGTTATTAATCATGTATTACCAGTAAAGGTAGGTAAATAATGCTTAAAACCAAGAAGTATGTTAGCACTTAAATCAAAAGATAGCAAGCAGTATTACATTCTGTGCTATATAATCTTTTGTGGTTTAAAGAAAAGATCTCTTATGTATTTGCTAAACCATAAGCTTCAGCTTGTAGTCTTACGAGTGACTAGGCACCAATAAGCCCAGTTTAACAAAGTACTAAGTTCTTTCATGGAAGATTATGACTTTCAGATTTTGAATATAACTCAGTTTGCTAAATAGTAGCACTTTCTTACCAAAAATGAGCAAAAGCTGAAATTATTAATTATTATCCAGTAAGAGTTCAAGGAATGTCTCTCAAGTGTAATGGTCAGTTTCCAACTATTTCCAAATGTGAAGCTGCTCAGAGGCCAGGATGTACATACATATTAACACATACACACACACGGAGATAAGTGCTTATTTCATGGTTTCACTATTTACAGCTACATTTCTGAGTATGAAATCTTGAACAGTCTGGAAAAAGATAAATTAATCTAGAGTGCTAAGAAAACATCTTGAGAAAGTATTTACTTCTTCCCCTTTTTCTGCTGTCAGCAGGCAGATCCCTGAAGGTTATATGCCAGTCAAGTACTATTATTAGAAGCTGCTGACCAGGACACCTGTTTATTTTTCTACACCTGATTTTTGAGACCCTCTTGTCCCTTAAGTACAAATGCACCCTTTTCATTCCAAAAATTCTGAAGTATTTGTTGGGATGAAGTTCTCATTAAGGAGATCACAACAAAAGAGAGTGTGTATGAATGCTTGGATAGCTTCCAAAATTCAAACTCTCTTAATACTGACGATTTAAAAATGACAAGTATTTTGCTGTTGTATAAATGTCTCCTCCTCATGTTGAAATAGCTCAGTAGAGTCCGTTTTTGCCACTTATTAAGCACATGAAAGAGGAGTGTTAAATATGAAGCAAATCCTCATGAGAACAAGCCGTCAACACACAGATGAAAAGGAAAAAGAACTGCCTCAGCTTTTGCCGTTGCTTAAGACTGATACCTGCAATACTCACCCCAATACAATTCCTAGTTCTTTTACATGCACTCTTGTATGTCCTCGCAGATATTCTGAAAGCATTTTGCTTTTGAGATACATCTCTTGCAGTCTATCTTCAAGATGCATTATGCACTGTAAACACAGACCACAAACCTCAGAACAGCTTTTGCAATCACATGCAAATATTACAGAAATGTAAGCACATCACTTTACCTTCTATCTTGGAAGATAAACTAAGCCTCCACTCCAAAATCTAGAAGAGGCAATTGGATTTATTACAATTGTGCTATAAACATTACAAAGTTACACTACCCCACAAAGAGGAAACCCCTCATCAAACTGGGGCATTCCAGCTCTCTTGGGCAGCACATTTGTTGCATAAACTGCACCTCTATTTCCACTTAAGTCACTGCATTTCTGCCAACTTAAACAGTTTTAATGAGGTTCAAAAATAACTCCAGGTATCTTACTAAGAATTAAGGCAGATTTCTTGGATCAAGCTGTCTTTGTTGTAAGTTAGTACTATTTTTCTGAAAGACTTGGTTTAGACAACAGTTTCTAAAATGATCATTCTAGCCCTAAGGTTCTATCGCCACACAAGAAACCAAAACTCGAGATATGGAAGATGCCAGTACCTTATTGGTCACAGAATTGCAACTCTTTTGCTGCCTGATTTTCTGTAGCAACTAAGTTACAAATCCATTTTAGGCATTTGTTTTCATAATTCCTAAGTACTTCTAGTTTAAAATTGCTTAAACATTTGATGCTGATTGCCAAAAGGTAATAGTTCAAGTTGAAACATCAGTTTAATCAGTCCACTTTTTTTCCAGCAGTGGAATGCTAGATATGCATATTATTTTTAAATACAGTCATGTGATTCATGGCACTGTCTCATATACCAACTACAAGAGAGCAGAGGAACCTTGGCTTCAAGGAAAAAGAGGGGTTATTCTGGCAAGACAAAGTCAGCAGGTAGCATGTCTCCACAAGCTGAGTAGGTAGGAAGTCTTATCAGGCATTTTGTTGTAGGACAAAGGTACATTCAGTTTGATATAGTCCTTCTTTTCACAGGGATGACCACTTCAAAAGTTAAATTAAGTCAGGTCTCTGAAATCAGGAGATGAAAGCAGGAGTACATACAGAACCTCACATTATCAAACATATAATCATCCAGCAGGCACAGACAGCAATTAGAAACAGTAGCAGCAAATAGTTTCAGGCCATCATCCCATGTGCTGGAGCTGAATGAAAACCCTAAGTATTAGAAGTGAGACTTGGTGAGACAAGTTTTGTTATTTAAAAAACTAATGAGGAAAAAAA
Source organism: Chloebia gouldiae (assembly GCA_003676055.1). Taxonomy (NCBI): domain Eukaryota; kingdom Metazoa; phylum Chordata; class Aves; order Passeriformes; family Passeridae; genus Chloebia; species Chloebia gouldiae. Next base: position 8,525,023 of record QUSF01000005.1, on the reverse strand, counting down.
AGTCTCAGGCTTGTAGGCAGCCCAATATGTATTTTTCTGATCATCTGGAGCAAGATGAAGATCTTTAATTATTCTTTCAATGAGCTAATATTGAGTCTTAATAATGGAAAATAAAGAGGCATTTTAAAAAACATGCTACAGGGTAGTAGAGTAAAATCACTGTCACCAATGGAGGAATGGCAGGTGGTTTTTGAGAATAGTTTGATCAATTTGCTTCAAGCAAATTTTCACTCAAGCAATTATAATCATAACACTTCTGATTCTGTCCAAAAGGGCAGCAAGCACTCTTATCTTTTCCATGACAGGTAACCCTCATGCAAAAAGCCTATGAGTACTTTCTCACTGGTTCAGGGGAGCATGCAGCTGATCCACAAAGCAGCTTTCAATTCGAGTATTTGTGTTAAGGATTATGTATTTTTTTTAAAGTTATGAGGGAGCAAGTAAGGAAGAATCCCACATTATTTTAAAAGAATCCCACATTATTTTTATTTTTGTTTACATAATATGATCTATTCCTTCTGAATACCAGCAAAGAATCAAAAGACATTTCTGCCCACAATTGTACTCATTATAGTAACCTGTCTTGTTCAGCATCCACAAGTATTTTCTTTTTTTTTTTTTTTTATATGAGCTTCCTCTACAGCTTTTCTCATTGACCAAATGGAAAAAAAGTCAAGAACTTTTTAAAAACAGAAGGGTAGCTTAAAGGTGAAGGTAAAACTTTTGACATATAGCTGAAATGCAGCAGTTGCAATCAGCACTTTCTTCTCACCAGGGCATACTGCAAAGCTCCCTGCAGCACAACTATTAGTCTAAAGTGGTACAAAGATACCACCACTTGCCTTTCATCTGGTCTCATATTGGGCTGTTTTTTTGTTGGTACCACAAAACCCCCAAAATACTCACTCATCTGAACAGTAAATGCATGTAAAGAGATGTGCACCCCTAAAGGAAACTTCAAACATGCTGCTTTGTGGTCATCTCTGATTGATAAGAGTACATCAGTACATATGTTTCTATTCAAATTTAAATCCATAGAAATGCTTCTATGAAAATGTCACACTTCTAGAGTTTAGGAACACTTAGCTTCCATGCACAGATATTGTTTTAGCAGAGCTGCAAAATCCCCTAACAGAAGGATCAAAGTATTTCTAACACAAATGGTGAAAAATTTACACACAACTAGCACTGTCACTTCAGTTCCTTTTTGTAAGAAAAAGGAAATAAAAACCCCTGAAAATCATTCTGTCCCCAGACACCACCCAAACCACACAAACCATATAGAAACTGCATATACAAACCCTAAGGAAACACTGGAAAGAACACTTCAGTTGCAAAATCAACTACTCCATTTAAAAATGTCATGATTTAAGGGGTGACTGTACTGATGTTAAGATACAATTTCAACCACAGTTGCATATTTTTCAACGCCCAGAAGAATCCAGAGAAAACACTCAAAAATGTACCCACATATTTTGCCTAGCATTTGACTTTAAGAACTTAGTGTAATCAATACCACCAATTTAACTCAAAACAGTGCCAACCAACACTATTTAGAGCTGTTAGTGTTTAGCTCTATCTTCCTTTTCCATCTGCTGACACAGTCATTACATGGGATTCCTACAGAATTTCTCAAAGCTATCTGCTGAAGGACAAATCAATTCTGTTTATTAGAAAAGGAGTGACTACTGAAAAAACCCCATCTCCCCTCACCAAGAATCATGTGCTAAAAATTTAATTACAGTTATTGCAGTCAGACTTATGGGCAATTTTGTTGTAGTCAGCAAAACCAGCATTACTGATTTGCTCTGATGAACTCCACTACCAATCAGGACAGGAAAGGATGCTGTGGGATAGGGAGCATTCAACATGACAAAGTAACATTCCCTGCTGCAACCCACCCATTCCCAGGTGTCTCATCCCATCAATCCTATGGAGCCATCTGCAAAGCTACCCAAGACAGCACTTGCTAAAACATGTATGAAGCAGAAGGGTCAAGTAAACAAACAGAAGCACAGTTAGTTGGAGGGTAGAGAGAAGAGGCATCCACTACATGGGGTTGAATAGAAACCTCAAGAGTAAGAAGAACCAGGATTTGGTATCCATTACTGGACTGTAGCATGGTTTCTTTTCAACATGTTGTAACAGCTCTGCATTATATCAGGCATTAGTTCATTGATATTGCAACACAGTGTACAGAACTCTGTGTTTGCTATCTGAGCTAAACAATTTCCATTAGCTTCAGCCTTCAGTAAAGAAATACTTACAAAGTCAGCTGGGACGTTGAGTTTGTAAAGCTGTAAAATAGACTGCAACAGACTGGATACTTGACTCGAAACCAGAACATCCTTGCCTAACTTCACACTGTCCATCATCTTCCTCTGGCTTGTAGCTACTTGTACAGTCCATTTATCTGTGTCTGCAATAATGCAGACAGCTTCTGCTATGGGCTCATCTAGCACTGGATGCTGCAATAGAAACAAAATACAATTATGTGATACTTTCATATACACTTCCACAGTTTTACTTTTATTCACACTGACGTAGCAAATAAAGTGATTCAATGCATAGTCTTGTCCATTAGGTAACCAAAGGCATCTCAAAAAATGACAAGGAATACCAACTTCAGAGACAAGATATACACTCAGCAGCACTGCATCTGCCAATTTGAGACATTTTTATTAGTGCCTGAAAGTCACTACTCCATTTTATTTTTCTTCATGTATTTCCCCTACCCTGAAGAGATTAGTTTCTTTCAAAATGAAGAGTGTAATAATTACACTGATCCACTGATGGTGAAAGTACATTGAATGTTTCAGAGATATATGAGGGATTTTACTATGCACAATCAAGCAGGGTACAACAGAATAGCCAGGGTTGGAGGGGACCTCTGGAGATCTTCTAATCCAACCCCTCACCAAGGCAGTGTCCCCTAGAGCAGGTGACACCGGAACAAGTCCAGGTGGGTTTTGAATGTCTCCAGAGAGGGAGACTATGACCTCCCTGAGCAGCTGGTTCCAGTGCTCTGCCTCAGAAACTGAGGCAGAACTTCTCGTGTTTTAGTTTATGGCCACGGCACCTTGTCCTGTAGCTGAGCACCACTCTCTTGACACCTCCCTTTAGGATATTTATAAGCACCAATGAGATCCCCTCTAGTCTCCTCTGAGGAGAGAGATGACCCCTAATGATCTTTGGGGTTCTCTACTGGACTCTCTCCAGTAGCTCCTCATCCTTCTTGACCTGTGGAGCTCAGACTGGACACAGCACTCCAGATATGGCCTCACTAGAGCTGAGTAGAGGGGCAGGTTTACCTCCATTGACCTGCATGAATGCTCTTGCTATGCACCCCAGGAGAGCACTGGCTCTCACGGCAGCTAGAGCTGTGCAGGCTCATGGTCCCACTTGTCATCCACCACACTATCACACCAGACCAATCTGATGTTGCTTAAAGAATTATACACACAGACACATCACTGCTCTGGATAGTACATGCAGTCATGCCAGCAGGATGATGCTTAATTGCTACAGAGAAAAGCTGCTGACAATTACTAGATAAGCATTTTAAATTGCATACTGAGGTCACACAGTTATTCCAGTGAAAGACTAGTTATAAATTTTATAATTTAGGAGTACTTACAGTGGAGAAAGAACACAGCAAAGTTCTTATCTATATACAATTACCTTCTGTAGTCAGTCATTTCTGCTACAGACTAGCATCATACAGGCCTGCCTCAACATGACTTTACCTCACCTGCAACACATGTCACTAAGTGGCAAAATAAGATGTTTCAACTTGCATATAATTTTTCTGAAATACAGGTAATTTTGTCTGCTATTGTGATGGAAAAGAGAAGCAGCTCAAGGTTTTTTTCCTTGTTTGTAGCTTGATGTTGCAAACAATCTTCCTTGTGTTAATCTTTGAAGAGAAGCCTTAAAAGTAATAAAGGAAAGCACATGATTCTTGCATATAGTAAATGAAGGGCTTACGTCTTCCAAAGAGAAGAACAGGTAAGTAAAAAAAACAACCTACTGAAATAACCTGCTTCTGTAGATTTCAGTATTATCACAACTCCTACTCTGACTCAGCACTTTAACTCACATGCATTGCATGAAGTAGATCTGCTAGTAGACACTGCTTGAGTTTTTCATCATTATTTATTCCATGCAGCACTAGATCAGGTATATATGTATGACAGTAACCACCCAGAAGTGATCTTCCAAAGTTTTTCACACATTGACTGCTGATGGTATTTGACCTGAAATACAGAAATATAAAGCAGGTAAGATTCTTGCTTGACAAACTGCATTCAGATTTTACATTAAGTCAAAGTCATGCCTGCTTCTACTGCAAATATTAATCAACAGTTGTACTCCAAGTATACATAAATGTTCACACCCGTAAAAATCTACTGGTGCTCTTGAAACAAGAATTTTGAAAGCTAAAATTTAACAAGGTATTGATTTCTTCAAACTTGTAAATAAGCAAATTTATGTGCACAGGAGTTTGTGGGATGAATGAGTTTCAGGTTCTGCAGCTTACAATTTTGCTAAATTTCAGTTTTCTTCAATTCTCATGCTTAAGGTCAGTTTAGAAACTGACCTTAAGCACCATCAAACTCCATGTGCATCTGGAATGCTCAAAAATTTTCAAATAGCACGTCCATGTTTATTCCAAATTTGTATTTGACTTATGTCAAACCTAAACATCTATCTTTTTAAACAAAGTTTTTCTTGTCCTCAGATGTTCTATTTACATGTTTCAGTCAGTTTACATAAAAAGTTTGATCACCTTTTTTTAGGCATTTGAAGTACCTTTGTCACAAAACTTTATTAAACCTGCTCTGTCTCTGTTTCCTTCATGCCAAATCTACTTACAAGATTTCTAACTACATCACTGTCTGCTACTGATTTGTTTGCAAGTAACTTAGTCAAGTTTCCAGAAGATTTCAGACTTGAAACTTTAAACAGCTCCAAAGTAGCTACAGCTTTTGACTCCACTTAGTTCTAAATTAATCAGACTTCTTTACCTTGGCAAAGGAAGTTCCACTTCTGCAAATTCTTCAAGCCGTTTGCTGATGTTACCATGATGCACTTCATCAGGGATACAACAATCACCTTCTTCATCACTAGCTCCAAGAGCACTGTCTGAACTCTCATTCCTTGGAATGTCCCCTTCAACTCTGAAGGAAGTTTTCCTTCCAGAATCCCCATAGGGGACATCTTTAGCACCTACTTTAGGGGAATCCTGTTTGACAGCAGAATCTGCTTCTACACAGTCAGAAGAATAGTTCTCCATATTGCCAGAGCATAAAGTTCTATTTTCTTTCACGCTTGGCAATTTTACAGTTTCTATGTTATCTGTAGGCAAAAGCAGTTCACTAGATATTGAGTTAATGAAATTCACTTCAGTTCCTTTACTTTCCGTATGTTGGTTAAATATATTTTCCTTCTCCTCACACGGTGGGATTTGTGCATAACAAACATTATGTTTACTGATGGGTATAAAGGCAGCTTCGCAACTGTCTTCTTGATTCTGAGAAGCATCTACAGTCAGATTTGTGGAACTTGAGGCACAATGTGTCACCTCTGGATTTTTAATTAATGCCTTCAGATTTTCTTCCATTTCTCTTCTACGAGTTTCTAAGTCTGATTCTGGTGATGCTGAACTTCCAATCTGAAACGTGACCTTTTCTAAGTGTGAACTCCTGTGGCCAGACCTCTCAGGACAAGGCAGGGCAGATGACCTACTAGAAAAGTGCTTTTCCACTTTTCTCTCAGTCTGGTTCTTGTTCTTCTTTACATCCACTACATCCTCTAATTTAGATGATTCCTCAGAGTGGTAGGATACAATTCCCGTATCGGTGACAGTTCTTTTCCTACCATCAGATGCTCCTCTACAGAAATTACCAGTTAGACAGTCAACAGATGTTTCAGAGGTCTGACTGGCCTTTCCTATTGCTTCCCTCTTTTCTTTTGAAGAGACTGGGACAGCCTGAGTGCTTTCTGGTTCAGGCACCCACTCTGCAGTACTGTTGCTCTTACTTCCATCATTCTTTGGAGGTAGGATTGGAGGCACCAGAGCAGGGTCATTTTTAACAGTGACAACCACATAATCAGACTCCTCTACCTCTCCTTTTTCTAGTGCAGTTGTGATCTTACTTCCATTTAGCACCTGCTCTCCTTCCCCAGCCTTCTCACTCCACATCAGCTGATTTTCCTGCAGCTCAGAGCACCGGATGAAGTAAGTTAGAACATAGAGCAAGCGCTGCACCAGCTCCTTGCGCTTTCCAACAATCACAGTGCGAGTCAATCTAACTGGAGAGCCTATGGCACCATAGAGATCACCTACACAGGAAAGCAAAAATTTCACAGGTTTATGTTGCATTGTAATATAACCTATACTGTTCAAATTCGGCACATTCTCAAACAGCATTTACTATGGACACAATTAGACAGTTAACTGCTTTCATAGTGAATTCATAGAAGTCTTAAACAAAGGGTAACAAAGGAAGTGCCCTAATGCTTCTTACACCTGGCTTTTGTCCAGAAGGGTTTTTGTGAAGAATCAGCTGCTATTACTCAATTTCTTTCTGTTAAAAGCCACTGAGATTTAATTTACGCAATGCTTACAAGACATTATCACCTGGAAACTGACACAAAAGGGGGCAAAGAAAAATGTAAGTCCAGCAAAATTCAGAAGGCAGTTACACCATTTTCTATTTTTCTACTAATTTTCTTTCACATCCAAGTTTTCTGTTTCAGTGCAGCGACCTTTCTGTTCAACACAGGCATTTTTACACAAATAAAATCTTAATTACTTTTTCAGGACTAAGATACAAAAAAAGAAAAAGGTAAGAAATATTCACTTAATAAATGAGGTTCAGAAAAAAGAGGCATGTAACTACCTCACTGAGCAAGGCACGTGCTGTGTATGTGGGAGCCAACCTCAATCATATGAGCATTAAACTTTGTCAGGAGGGAGTGGAGAAGTAGAAAATCAAAATACAACTGCAATACAAAAGGTAGGCACTACTACATCATCATCTGAGTCCCCCCAGGAATGACTTATTGCTATTTACACTGAATAACTGCTTTTAAAACAGAACTAAGGTTGTACATATCTTAGTTTCAACATATTTCTTTAGGAGAGTGGCAATTATCTTCCAGTTGCTTATAATCATCTATCAGCTAAAGGGTTCCTACTCCAGAATTCTGGGAGAAATAAACACAGATAGCCAGTAAGGGAATGTTCACATGCCCTATTGGTAAATGATCAGCTAACTCAAAGAAGTGTCTATTCCTAGGATGAGTTAACCCAGTTGTCTTCACATGACACCTATCAGAGAATACTCACTAAATTGCCTTTGGTTAATCAATCTATGTCTGATTTCACCAGCACATGGAAAATAGCCAGCAAATGCTCAATTTTCTTCAGCTACCTGAAGTGTGGAAAGCAGGCTTCTCTACCTTGAGGCTTGATCACCTACCTGCTTATCTATCAGACTGCTTTTAGGTGCTAAATCTTTCCTCTGGGCTGCTCAAATTTTGTTCTGGACATAGCTTGCCATCAAGATTTTGTACTAGACCTCAAGAAGCAACACTATTTTAAGAGTTATAAACAGAGCTTCAGAAAGGTTTCTTCCAAGGGCAAGGGGGCCTATGGTTTCGACAGTAACACAGCAAAAAAAAACAAAACCCAAAGAGCACCTTTATGTCCATCCTCCTTCTCATTATACAGAACATAAAAGGAATAAGGCTCCCAATTCCATTTCTACAAAACAAGGACAAATGAGACAGTTATTCCATGGCTCTCTTATTGTCTCCCCAGCTAAGATCTGCCCTTTCCCCCAATGCCAGTGATGCACTGGAGAGGCTCCTGGGTAGTGGCATCAGTGGTGCCATCTTCCCTCAGTTAGGGACACCCTTGCAACCAGCCTCAGACCCTAACAAGCCAGTAAATTCATTCCTCAGGAACCAAAAGTGGGCTTCAGACTCCTCAATTAATCTAAAAGGCTGAAAGACCACAAGGACAAGCAATATAGAAATTAAACTGGAATATATTGTTTTACTTTTGAGTTGACCACAATTGCTACGGAAATCAGATTCAGGCTTCACGCTCATTTCACAATTGGCTTTTATATAAATACTAATAAGACAGTACAGCAAGTCAAAATCATGAGCTTCTAAAAGTACCAATACTTGTTAATACCATTAGATTGAAGCTGGTGTTTAAGAGACAGTATGTCTTCATGACAGAGGGACTTATAATTGTATCAGTATATAACTGCAGTTGATATGTAATATGTAATGAAAATACAGGTCTAAAGGTGGAAAGACAGGTACATCAAAATCCTGTCGTTTCCATTTTTAAGCACAAAGACTTGATTTTTTGTTTTTCTTCCAGCAGAGGGCAACATCTCACTTTCACAATCAGCTTTTGCAACCACAACAGTGACAGCTTTTTGGGCTTTATAAGAATGAAACAAAATCAGAAAGCATTTTGACTTCAGGCACTGAGAACTTGACAAGACTAAAAGAGAAACAAACTCTTGACTAGTCACCAGTGGTGACTCCTAGGAGCGACCACAAGAGCTACTACTGAGCTTACGCCTCCAGTCCAGCTGGTTTTTGCAACTCCAGGCCTAGCTCTGACCTCAACACCATGAACACACTTCTAATTTCCCCTTCAGTCTAACCTCGGCACAATGTTTAAATGTCATCTTAAACCAGGAAACAATTCACTACAACTACATGGCCAAAGTAGCAAATCTTGCATAGAGGTTACTGAGAATAAGCAGCCTAAGACAATCAGGAAGAGACAGCACCAGCATCACAGAGTAAGTCACATCATTGCCTCCGTGTGCATGTGTGTTATTTTACATGGCAATATAGTACAACAGCTAAAGTGAAGTGATTTTCATCTGCTTGCAAGAAGAGGAGCAATTTTCAAATATTTACCACTGACAATTACCTTCTCAGCTTTCATTCATCTATAATTTGACATCAGTTATCTAATCCCTTGTATCAAGATAATTTACAAGCTATAGAGTATTTGTCAGAGACCAGGCTGAGGCACAGAGCATAGAAAAAAATCTTGCCCCAGGCCCATTCATGTAATAGTAAGTGAATGGAGCTACTGCCAGTTGCCAAACTTCTACTGCACTGCTCTCTATCCTAGCTATGTGAGAAAGAGACAAAGGGAGGTAGCCAAATTCAACTATAAAAGGCCACCAAGGCCCAGGTGACTCCTCCCAGTCCCATCTATTTTGTCTTGTTTTCTCCCAAAATGCTCAGACCATTCACAGCACTTGCACCATATCTTGACAAGTCTATAACAAGTTAAGCAGACGGTGTAACAGAGGATGTCAACAAGGAACAAGAATAAAAAGCAGGATATGCAAAGAAGCCTCCAAATGCTCTGATTAATCAAGCAAAAGACACCTGTTGGTAGCAGGAAATGTGACCTGGATTACAAGTAGCCCTTATCTAAAAGGAGTGGATGCACAAAGATGCTTTGTACAGAAAAATCCGAAGCTTTCCAAATCATACTGACCCAGCTGTGCCCAGAGAGGGTTATATGGGTGGGATTTTGCCAGCATGTTCACAGAGAGCGATGTGCGCTTCTCGGAGAAGGCCTTGATGGGAGGATGGTCAACTGGCATCACTGTTGGGACCCAGGCCAGGTGATATGTCAGCACTGCGGTCAACAAAGCAGCAAAGAACCTACGAGAAAAAAAGTAAAAAAAAAACATGTCCAAAGTCTCACCCCATTAAGTGCTTTAACATAGTCACATGCACTGGGAAGCACATAAGCTTTTTCTTAAGAAAAAAGGAGTGGGGGAAGCTTACTGATTTTTGTTGATCTGTTCTATCAAAAAGGTAAATTCTTTAAGAAAACGCTGGCATAGCTGATTCTTTTCCAGGGTGCTGGACATCATATTAAGCCACACAGGCTCTGCAATCCTTGGAACAGAATATAGGTTCCAGATGGTAACTCTGCTCAAAGAAAATTCCCAAAAAGTCAGTGTTAACATGTATGTTTCGATTCTGCAAATAAATAAAAGTAGCCTCTTTCCTCTTTTGTTGTCCAGATTTTAATTTGCCTTTTTTTATAAGATCTAGGAGACTAAACAAACTGGAAGAGTTTTTACTCTTCCAGTAATTACTAGTGTTCAGAACACTAGCCTGTTTAATTCATATTTTCAGTAACCTAGTGTCTTTGTATGAGTTACATATTTGGCTTCAGTTTTTGGCATTCCCATGTGAATTTTATCCAGAGAAACCATTCAGAAATAAATCTGAGGGGAAGAAGAACCCAATTCTATTAATTGCACAGATTCGATTCTACATTTCAGGTATTACAGAACCTCCATGCCATTAAAGCCTTCTCTCTCTCCTGGGCTGACTTGCTTAGCCTTTCACCATTCCCTCCTTTCTCAAGTACAGAAAATAGAGCTTTTGACTGCAACTTTCTTGCCAGTTACATAGTTCAGCATCTATGGCTAGGAGTAGACACATCTATCTGCATGAGTACATCAATCCACCCAACTACACAGTCATCAGCAGAAGCCAGCTCTTGATGAGATGTTTAGACTTTAACTGACAATCCCAGGAATACGTGAGTGCAACAGAAGTACTTTAATTCTCATTTGGAAAACGGCTGAGCTGCTTTTGCTACAGTTTCTGAAAACATTTACCCAATAACCAATGCAGAAAATTCATTCACACTAACTTCAAGACTGTCTAAAATACAAGACCTTACATTCAGCTGCTTATAACTGGAAGTGACAAATATCTTTCATGGGGCATGAAAAGTGCCCTCCTTGTAATTCAGAATTCCATCAACTCACCTGAATTCTCCCAGGGCATCCATGACACGGCTGATATAAACCTGCACTCTCTGGCTGGATTCTGCTATTTTTCTACATGAGATCATGGCCTTGATTAAGAGTTAAAGACACAAAACAGCTGCTTAAAGGATTCACATTCTTCATCTTTTTAAACTTCATTAACATGTCAAAATAACTAAGATCTAGCCCCAGTCCTATACAGCCACTCAGGACAGCAACAAATGCCAACCTCCCTCCACCTCATAGGAGACCAATCCTTAATACTGGACAAGGGGAGAGAACATTTCTGAGAGGATGGAAACAGCAACAAATATTTTGTGTCTCTCTTTTAGACACTACATGAAAGGACAGAGTACCATCATTTCCACAGTCTCTAGGGAGTCAAGAAAACCTCAGAGTGAAATATGGCAAGAACAAAAGAAAAACCACCCATAGCATAAAACTCTCTATTCTAATTCTGTCTAGAAAAGAAACTGCACCTCTTTCAGCTAATGCTGAGTTCCTACGCTGGGCTCAAGCTCAAGACTGCATGTGTAAGGAGGGAGGCAAGATTGAAACCACGCACCTTCTCCCATTCTTCATCTATCAGATTCTAGAATAATTCATTCTGATTGACATTTTTCCACATTATGCCAAATTAGTATTCTGTACCTTTTCTATTGCATATTTCAGCTTGTTCATGTGAGACTCAAAAAGAGGAAAGTGAGAGAAAAAGAAATCCTGGAAGTTTCTCTGTGCTTCTTCTTTTTCAGGCAGAGAAAAGATGATGCTGATTGCAATTTTTTTCCTCCGAACCATTGCAGGATTGGAGCTGCAGCTTTCATCAGCCATACTAAACATTTCTTCAGTGGACCTGTAAGACAGATTTGTTAGGACAGTTACCTGTGTACTGAGAGGCAATTCAGCTTCTATCCATAGCTGTCTATATAGTGGAAGAAAATTCATTTATAGGACTCCTTTGACTGACTAAATAAGGCTTTCCTGTTACATGTTTCTGAACAGAGGATACCTGACACTTTCACAGATAAGTCCTGTGTTTGTGCAAATAGGAGGACAATCCCCAGAGAGGCCTGGTGTGAACACTTTCCTCTGAAACAGAACTATTAGGTTTCCTCCTGGATTTTACTTTTAGGGAGATGAAGAAAAGGGAACAGAGATACATGACACAAAATCATAAAAAAGGTTAAAGGTAACTTTGGAGCTCTGAACTGCATCCAGCACTCAAACTCCTCTCTAGGTGCTCAAATGCATATCTATGAAGCTCTCGAATCTGGCTGGACTGCTGCTCATGAGGGAAGTTGGGAAACATATAACTTACACTATCTATATTGTTCCAGCATCTTAAGATGTATGATTGCAGTTAAGCATACAAAATAAAACTTTCTATTTTAACTGAAGACAAAATGTCACCATCCAGTAATTACTGTGAAAACACAAACTTAATGCCTACAAATACGTTTGCCCAGCTCAAAATTGTGTAGACTTCAGCTCAGAAAGATTTTTCTGCTTAAAATTATAAAAAAAATACCAGAAAGAAAACAACACCCATCCAGTGGCTATTTTACAACCATTATTATTTCCTCAAGTTCTCTTTATTTCCTTGATAGTGCTGCCACATTTCTTTCAAAATTATGTCTCTTCTCAATATTACACATGGATTGCTACTAGGATCAATACTGCTCAATGTTTTGGTTATCAGCCAGGCCTGTGGATCAAAACACACCTTCAGTGAGTTTGCAGATAATGTCAGATGGAGGAAAAATGGTCAATCAAGGGAACAGCAGTGTCCAGAAAGGCTGTGGAATCTTGATCCTTGGAGTTTTTCAAGACCTACTCAAGAGTCAAGTTCCACAGACAGCTCATGTAAATTCCAAGCTACTCTTTTGCACAGGCAGCTGATTTGGATGATATACTGGGCTGAGACTAGTGTGTAAGATTTACTATGGTTATACAAAAGGGTGGCAAATACTTCAGCCTGTTTTTCAATAAATACTAGTCTTGCAGTGCTAGATATTGATACTGCTGGATTTAAAAAATTATTATTTTCTCTTGCTTAAAAGAGTCTTGATCAATTTAACTGAAAAAACATCACATATATAAAACGTATACATAATTAAGTAAGACAGTATGGAAAAAAATGTCTGTGTGAAGTACTTCAACTGAATAATGGGTTTTAATCTACTGAGAAAATATAGGAGAAAAGTGTAAAAAGACAAATAAGCCATATTCTGAGCAGCAGCTCATCTGGAAATAGCTTGGTTTTAGAGTTTCTTATAAGTTAAGATTGCAATACCAGTGAGTGGTAATTAAAACTTTTAAGTCTTTTCATATCAGAATTATCTTGAAATGGAGCCTGTAGTATTTATAGAAAATTATGAAGCAATTAACAAAAGGAAAGACTCAGGGCTAAGCATTCATTCTTAGTCCATTCTAAAAATAAGTGGTTTACAGTTTAATTGGTTTGACAAAGTTAAATATACAAACAAAAATTCTCATCACAGAGGTATGAGTCCACGAACCCAGGATAAAACACACAATTAAACCCCAGCAAAAAAACAGCTTGTGGGAAAACAGAGTTCAAGACAAAAACATAACCTCATCTGAACTTCAGGAACTTGCATACAGAGACAGAAATTCCCAAGGAAGTCAGGAAAGGATGGTCAGTCAGCATCTAAGAAACATCTCAAGCTTTTATACTGCTTCCCAGGAACAGAAATTGAGGAATTTAGGTCTGAGAGAGAAGCCTTTTCAACAAAACTGCTAATCTAGCTTGCTTGCCAATTGACTATGTGGAGTTCCAACTAGACATCACAATTTCTTTGAGCTATTGGCCTAAAATATCAGTCACAGAGACTGTAAAATCTTGGCTGTAACAACCTGGGGTGCAAACTGCGTGGCACTGAAGTATTCAACGAGAAGCCTATTGTTTCTCTACAAGTAACCAGAAAACAAGTATCCAAAGAGGCATTTTGGCTTAGAAAGAATCCCATTTCAAGAATAATTCTAGACAGTAAAAATAATGATGTGCTGTTTCCAATATCTTTCCCCAGCACAGGTTCTCCAGTGGGGGAAAAAACCAACAACCCTGCTCCAGACAGCGAATAAGCAGCCCAAAGAGGCTACTTTCCTCTAGACAATTTGTAACTTTCAGAACACTTCGCAGAAATTTTTATTTGTCAAATTTTGGCTACCTCTTAAACTGGGCTGAAATTATCTTATTTACCCTAGATGTTTTAACCTTTTTTACATGGGCTGCTCTCAGCCTTTTTTCTTTAGGAAACTAGACTAAAAAGTACTTCAGTTTACTTAAAGCAACCAGTTTATTCTCAACTACAAATGTGATTTAGAAAGCACAACTGCTACATTAGTACCATGGCACAATTCTTCATGTTAAAAATTATTTGCTAAGAATGATTCACAAGAAAAAAATGCTGCAAGTGTTGGTTGACACTAGGGAAATAAGTCTTTTCAAATTAGGTTTAGTTTTTCTTTTTTACTGACTACATATTTTAACAGGCAGCTTTTATTCTTCTCTTAACTGAAAAAGGAGCGAGGCCAAATAGCATGAATTTCTTGTAGGTTTCCATTCTGTCTCTGGGTACAGGTAGATGAGTACAGAGAGAGGATAATCAAGAACCATTTGCTATTTTGCAAATGACAAGGGAAGAATTTGCTTATTAGCTATGAAAAGTCTGGTGCATTCCATGCTTTGTTATGCCACTGAGCTACAAAAGCTAATAAAATTCCAAAACAGAAGCCAAGCTTTTTGATCACAGCTTTTTTTTTCTTCCTGTTTTGGCAGAAGTCACATCAGGAACATCCTGTACCAGCCAAGAGAGTCACCATGGGCTATTACTCCAAAATTTCACTAATTGCTCACTAGTCAGACTTCATCATAATATAAAGTCATTATGGTAGCAGTGCTGTTACAGTCCCTTTCATCTCAACAGGATGCTCTGCTCCTTCAGAAACAATTTATTTTTCAGAATATGGCTTCATATACAGCTTATACAGTCACACTATATTAATACACAGCCTATATATTCAATAAAAATTATATTCCAAATCGGACTTTGGAGTTCACGTTCAGCCAAAATTTCATCTTTTTTTATATTGGCAATCTTATGTAACACACACAGAAGAAAGACTGAGTCAAGAACATTTAGTAACAGGGTTTGTACTTTTAAAGAAAGGAGGCTGGAGCTTTGTTTAGCTTACATTACTGTCAAACAGTTTTTGTAAGAAGAAAGGTGCTACACTCACCACCTTGGAATAATTCCATTCTCTAAACTGGTTGTCTGACTTCGGAGCCAGCGACGTTGATAGCTGCTAGAAGATGATGATGAAGAGCTTGGAGATGGAAAAGGGGTAACCAGAAGACTGCTCAGGGATGCTATGAAGAAAGCAAGAAACCCCACATACAATGAATCACGGAGTGCTGGTTAAATACTTTTCTTCATACTCTAACAATAATTTCTCATAAATATTGCTTTTGCTTGCTGATCATTTTCACACAAATCACTTGAAACAGGAGAGAATTATTTTAAATAAATCTTGCTGCTTGATGACATTCATTTGCTTCAAAGTAGGAGATTGTCCCTATTAAACACACTAAAATGTGTCTTAGTCTCAATTAAAAGTGTTCTCTCCCACAAGTGGTTGCACTCCCATTACAACAGAAAGGACTTCTGGTCTTCATTTTTCTATTCAGTCTAAAAAGCCATTTCTCTTCATTTGCTCTAGTAAAGGCTCCAACCAAAGTCTCCAAATTATAAATGGTTAAGAACCCAGAACATGGTGGCTGTAAACAAAGAATATAATTACAAATATTTTTGTATGAAGGCTTGGGGCAAACGCAGAAGGCAAACCACCTAGCAGATAAAAACAATTACAGATTTATAGTCATGAGGTGTCTATATTTCAGGTGAATCACTGCAGCAAAGAATTGTAACAATTACAAAAGCAGGCAAACAAGATAGACAGCAGATACCTGACCGAGCAATGCCGCTGTCTCTGTCCTCATTTTGTCCTCTGCTAGGCATATCAACAGGTGTGCTGTGTGCTAAAACAAACAGAACAGATCAATAGAAAATATTACATAATTCATCATACTATTTGTCAGCATTTTAAAAAATTGTTTAAGTTTAAAGGTCATACACCAAAAAAATTACATCCTGTACTGTTGCTCAAAATCAGCATGATGTGAAGAGAGGTGACAGCAAAGAATAACCTATGCTGAGTATCGTGTTACGACAGGAAGGTTATTTGCCCCGATGTAAATGTAAAGACATCTCTGAGGAGCTTAAGAATATGAATAGAGTAAGCATTATCACAAATCAGATATACTTTGAAAGAGAGGGCTGGTGGTACCCTCATCTGTCACTCTTGATAAACTCTGAGTGTGCAAGATTGTCCCTTGACACAGGGTAAGATCAGAATAAAATAGTCTAGCACAGGGTCCACTAAAAGCTTCTGTTTCACTGGTCGAGCTGAGATTTACTGTCCACAAAGCCTCACAGTAAGAAACATTCAGCCTATGTCAGATTACATTGAAGTTAGTAGTGCAGTTACTCAATTTGTAGAGCATGCAAGATTTGCAAAGATTGTGAAGAAATCGCATTGGTATTTCAGTTCACATTTTTGCAATTAACAGAAGTAATTAGACCTGAGATCTACCCACCTGCATGGATCATCATTCTGCCTGTAAAAAGAGACTTTATGCAGCTTAAGGTTTTGAGAATTAAAGAAATTAATATTGCTTGAGAAAAAAAAACCTTCAAGAATTTTGAATGTCTGCCATCAAATTAAAAAGTAGCAAGAGATAAGAGAAGAAAAAGCTGTACACCAGCAAGACACCCGCATGTTAGCAATAAACCAGCAATAAGCCAGGAAACATAAATTCTCTAAGAAACATAAGGGCTCATTAATCTTCACAAACACTGCATAAAAATATCTTTAAAATTAAAAACAGTAATTTAGCCATTTTTTCAGAAGACTTTTTTAAGTATATGCCAGATACACCTGTTGTCACTACTTTTTTAGCCCTCTGTTTCTAGAGACTAATTATGCATGTCCTGCAAAGATTCAGAAGGAGCTGGATTTGTGTGTGCATATGGATGGGTCACACTGTGGCTGGCATTCCACACAAACCTGCAAAGAAAGAAGCACTGCGGATGAGCCGGAGGGGACCTCCTTCAGACACACCCTGCAGCAATTTGCTGCTACACAGCTGTAACACACCTAGGAAACAAAAGCAATGTAGAGAAAATGGGAAAAAATGAGAAAAAAAAGTAAAAAACCCAAGGCAGTGATGTACTAGGGAAAAAAAAAAGCCAAAACTGAATGAACAGATGGCCTCATGTTGTCAGAAAGACATAGAACCTGGAAATATTTACCTAAATTACTTCCACTGCGACAGGTTCCCAAACCATTCTGATTGGAGCTCAGCTTCCCCAGAGTGGGATCTTGGTTGATGTATTCAAAGCTATCTTGCAAGCTAAAATATGGGGAGAAGCCAGCATTCTTTGAGAATATGATCAATAGGCATTAATATTAGCTTAAGAATTAGGTTCATTTTATAAAAAAAGGCATTAATGTTAAAACAAAATTCAAGGATAAGTAAGTTTCTCAAACTGCAAGGAAACAGGCATTTATTTTTTATATTTGAAGTACTGGAAGCTTCTTTAGATGACATTTGGGATTCAGTTTATTCATATCTGCCCATTTTGGGGAGAAGGTACAACAGAACAGCATATTTGTTGAAGGAAACAGAAGTGGGATATGGGGACAAAGCATTCTCAGTATATCCCTTCCTCGCCCTTCTGACAGCAGTAAGAGATGGAGGTTTTGATTGTCCAAAGCACCTAACCTCTCAACTTTATCACATGTCCTGGACAAATTAAGAAGTAAAACCTTGGAGATTTTTTTTTTTTAATTAAAAACTTGGCTGGACTAATTAGGATCAATTAAGAGAATTCTTCTACCCAGCTGCCTTCCCAATTTTCTGCCAGAACTACAAAAAGGGAAAGACAGACAACTGCACTGGCTGGGAAAGGAAAGAAATTATACATAAAAAAAGATGTTCTTACTTATTGTTGCTTCCACTGAAGCTTCCTACCCTGGCTGAGAAGACTTTACTTATCATCAGCTGAGGGGGAGAGCTGAAAGGATAAACAGTCATTTATTTCACTGAGTCATCAATTCCAAGTGCCTGACAAGACAGTGCATCACAGAAAAGGACACTCACCGTATGTAGTGAATTTTCAAGGTGGAGCCTTTGTAGCTCATTGCCACTGAGCCAAACATCATTTCTCCCAGCATATTGACATCGGAGGCTGGTCTGGTATACTAAACAGACAAGAAGATGGGAATAGCAAAGTCAAAAATAACTTTGTATACTATTTCAACTTACCATAGTGCCACAGCGATGCATTTGGAATAGAGAACACAAAGAAGTTCAACTTTTTCATGCAGAGCAAGATGAGTGTGCACTCAGTTTGGGTTTAACACTGTGCATTTAGCAAGTACTGCAGGAAGAAATCCTGCATTTTGCTCACTAGATGAGCAATGCTACCCTTGCTCCAGGGAGACCTCCAAAGGCAAGAGAGAAAAAAAAGACCTTCTGCATTTCCAAAGAAATAGCTGTGTCCAGCAATATTCCCATATAACACGGTGTTTGATAAAAGCTGTAAATGTTTACAGGACTTGGATTCTGTGGTCTGGATCTTCAAAAAATAAACTGCCTTCCTTATTTAAATGAATAAAGAATAAATTCACCTTCCCTGCCCTTGTAGAAAGCTTCTTGGAAATGTTTCTTATTGGAAAATGATTTGTGATTATACTTAGAAATGCAGTCTTCAGATCAGTTGCTTATTTTGTTTCAAAGACTGAGCATCAATAGCAAATACAAAGAGAAGTTTGGTAATTCTGAAGAAAATCACCTTCCAGTCAAATATAATTATTTTCTTTTCCCACCTTAACTTACACATCCTTCAAACTTCATTTTTCTAGGTGAAAGGCTAACACTTTTACTAAGAAAGAGACAGAGTACCTAAAATTTAATGTTATAGTAAGATAGACTAAAGGGATTCTTAATAAACCATATTCAACAGCCTCTGCAGAACTGACCCAAATCATAACCAGACATGAACAGAGAACAATATAGTGCTTCTTATGACAAAATGCTATGAGATGTATTTCACAACTCCTTGAAAGGTAAGACTGAGATAGACTAAAAGGTTAAGATGCACCCACACATATTTTTATTCTACAATACTTTAAGGATAGAGTAGATATCTCAAGGTTCAGATTAAGCTGCAATGTAATAGAAGCCAAAGCCATTCAATGCATCTAAGTGAAGGCTTTAATAAACTAACTTCTTCAATAGAATGGAAAAACAAAAGCAACAAAGTAACAAATATTACCTGATACTTCGGTATGTGTTCTTTGATATTTTGCATACAGCTTATAGAGGGACTATGGGAAGAAACACTGTTGTTCCCATTGCTTGCTTGGCAGCTCTTGGCAGAAGTCTTTACAGAAGACTCGTCTGCAATTTTCTATGTCAAAACAGAACAATGTGATAAGAAGCAAATCTGAGAACTCCCATCTCTAAACAAATAGTGGCAAGAATCTTCTTAAAACTACAGAAAAGCAACAGAAATAAAGAATACTCTTACGTGGTTCAAAAAATATGTATCAGTTTTAAATTTTTTTTAAATGCCAGCATCAGAGCAAGTGGAGAACTGCTCTCACATTCACACTGTCAGATAGGTTTTCATAGTATCACATATAATCAGAGTAATCAGTTTCAGGGGAAGATCATTCCCAATTGTTATGAATTACTCTTTGCAATATTTGCCAAAATTTATGTAAACAATATCTCATCTTATAGGTTTCTTACACACCAATTTCTGTAATCATTTGCACAATTAATCATTCAAATTGCATATAACTTTTGCTCCCCAAATGATTAAAACAGAAGAACAGCCAGCAAAAACAAGGGATGAATAATCCATCACTTGGTAGAATTAGCAGATTAAAGACAAACAATGTATCTGAATATTCAGTGTGAATAAGCCTTACTGTATTTCAAAAAAAACCACAGTATACACACATATGCTTCCTTGACTTCAGTTTAAACAAGACTGAGTATGAAAGCAATTTTGTCTTAATTTTAAATGAATCAAGTTTTAGTTTTGGTGCTTGATAACAACCAAATACTCAAAATCATTTTCAAGATCTAGGTATATTTGCATGGCATTCAAAGTACTTTTGCTGTTTTAAAGGGGGACCTAGATTAGTGAGTGTCTGGCTAGAAAACAGATTATAGCCTGTATCATGTGTTATGAGGGAGTTTATAATCTGTTTTGTCAGTGTTGCATAGAGAGTTTCTGATAGGACATTCTGTAGTTAACTTTCAACTAAGGTATTCAAGCAAGAAAAATAATTTGAATATTTAAATGAAGCCAGAAATGCATTTTTTGCTAAGATGCTGTTTGTTTTAAAACAACTTTAAGATACTAAGTAATGACCTTGATTTTGGGCGGGGGGTGGGAGAAGAGGGGAAGCAAGATTAACAACCAGTCTGACCCATTTACGGTCTTAAGTAGGTGATCAGACATCAGCTGATGATGCTCATCCGTCTTACTGATTCAGCACAATGGCATATTTACAGTGTGACTGAAATAGAGATTGTTGCTTTCTAAGCATCTTCATAACTATGTTCTACAAGTTGTGACTGTTCTTCTATGGCTTATACAGGTGTATATATATATAGCTCTGCAATAAACCATGTTAGTCGAACAAGCTGAAGCTGCTGGTTCTAGAAAAAAACCTTCAAAACAAACACAAATTTGAACTAACTTAATGTAGAAGAAAAACATAGAGGCAGTAGGAAAAAAAAACAAGCAAAACCATCACAAAACAGAAAACACTGTTGGTTTACTGATCTTAAAATGACCTAAGTTTGCTGAAAACTTTACTCCACAATCTTGCATCTTGACAGCATCTGCTTCTGCTTCTATGTGTCACCAAAACTTACATGGCTATATATACTGCCATGTGTCATGCTTACACAATACAACGTGGTTAGCTAGTGAAGTTGTTTTAATTCACATAAAGACAACTTTACTACTCCAAACACCAAAGGAGAAAAGCACCTTTATACACATGGTGGACATCACTGAAACGGATTGCACAGCCAGGGCTAACAACTAAAAGCAAACCCTGTCAACATTAGAAAGGCTGAAGAAATAATCATTTTAAAGGCAAATAGATTTTGCTGCCTGAAAGCAAATCTGATTTATTATGTTTGAATACCATATTTATATTATAAATATCAAATACCAGACATGTTCATAGGCTTTCTGTAATGATGTTTGTTGCAGCTATCACAGTGAAAGACCACATAATTAAGATTACACTGTCCTATTTAAAAGAACTGCTTTTGGAAAGGAAAACAAAAGAGCAGTAAGACAACAGCAAAATGAAAATTTCATACCTGAACCACAGCTTCATCAATTTTGCGGACTGCTGTGGAATCAAATAAGACCTGTCTGCCTCTCCTCTCACAGTCTTGGTAAACTATCAGGCGGATTTCATTCAAGTCAAACTCTGAAGAGGACCAGCTACGGATTAGAAACATGAGATATTAAAATAGTGTGTTTACTTTGCTGGTTCAGTTATGTGAAGAAACAGGTATTAGGCAAATACATGTCTTACTTAACATTTACAGAATCTAGGCTGCAAATCACATAGCTTCAAGGGAAAAGGAACTCCAAAGGAGTGTCTAAGCTCAGTGTCACTGACAAAGGCAGGCACAGCCAGACCAATTTTCATCCAATCTTCTTCCAAAATTTTCCAGAAAGAGAACACAAAACTTAGTCTCAGCAATCTGCTCCAGGCCTTACTACTATTACTCTCTTCTCTGTACACAGCCTGGATCATCCTTATTATAAGGTAAGTGTACTATTTTATGCAATAGTCCCAGTAGCGGTAAGGATTACCATCCTCTCTACTGCAGCCTTTCAAAAGCACAAGGTTTACACTCTCTCTCTTCCTTCTCTAAACAACACAAACCTATTCCTGACAATGTAAGTTAAGATTTTCCCAAAGTTTTAAGTCTTGCAACTGATAGACAAGGTTTCTCTTACTCCATTCTTCTTCCCCCTTTTCTGAGATATTTCAGGGGTTACAGAGCAGCCATTGATTACTGAGACTTGATGTCCAGCTACAATGAAAATAATTTACTACATGAAATCAAGATACTTGAACTTCAACCTGAAGCAGAACAATTCTCTCAAGCCAGAATCTGCCCATTCTCCAGAAATACAACATGGCACATGACCAGCCTTGCTGCACTACCACAGGGGCTGAGGAGCCAAACTGATCATTGTGGTAATGAGAAGAAACCTCATTTTCTAATTCCAAAAGGAGTCAGTCTGCACATCAGAGCATGGATATTTGCTTGGCCTCAACTTCAGAAAACACTTTTCAGGTTATATAGCTGACAAGCAGAAATCAGTGGAAAAAAACTACTACTGCATAAAGCAGTGCCACAGAGCACTGATGCTCAGTCACACTGCCCCAGCCCTGACCTGGATGGACTGCACCGGGGGGTAAGAGTACAACTGTTATTAATAGTTGTTGGTTTAACAAACTGCATAACAGACTTCAGTCAAGGCCACACTGATCTTCCAACCAAAAGGAGGTTTCATTTAGGAATTTCCCCAAACTGTGCTTTATAGAAATGGAAGGTAGATCATGGGGAGAACATAAAACCACTATACAGATGAAAGACTAGAATTTATGAAGCTATTTCTTTTATTCCATGCTCTGTCAACATCTTTAACAGTGAGACAAACACTATCAAATCCTGCTAGAGTCAGTATAATTGCTTTAGAAGTACACTTGCAGATTTGTGATTTTAAAATAATTTTAAGTAAAGCAGCTTAATTTCTTCTTTGTGCTCTTTCTATGTAGCTAAAAAAAGCCTAAATAGGCATCTTTTTCAAACCTGAAAGACCTCGATCTGGAGGTCTATTTTTAAACATCTTGGGATTAAATTAGCCAGATACCCATCTCTACTGTAAGGTACAAGTATGCTGTATGTACATAATATACAAGGTTTCCCGTCATGAAACAATGCTAAAGGCTGTTTTGCCATCCATGGTGAGAAAACTTCTTGATGTCTATGTAACATGTTGCCTCCAGAATTACTGAAAGTGCCAGGCAGATTTCTTTTCAAGCCTTTCCTTTCAAAGGCAGTCACAGCATTACGTTAACCTGCATGAGACCAGACCTGACACCATTGTTGATAGTTGCCCAACAGAGATCCTACACACCTTGCTTACACAGAGAGCTGCAACTACACCATCTGTGTAAGAAGTCTGTTACTAGTTTCTCAGCCCACTGCCCGTGCAATGCTATTACAAAATCCAGTTATACTGAATGCAAGAGAAGTCAGAGCCATCAATACACTTCATCCTTGTCTGCCATGTGAATCTGATACTTTTCAGTACCAGATACCCCAACATCTCTTCAGTTACACAGCTATCTATTTACTTACTTGCTGCAACAGACAACCTAAAGTAACCATGCTATTTTCTCAGAACGGCTGCAGGTCTTTCCTTCCTTCAACAACAAAGAAAAGTTATATCTCTATGGCTTTTAGCCTAAATTCTATGCAAGATCAAAGCCTTATTTATGTCCATGACTGGCAAAGCAGCATCCATACTTCAGACCACAGGCTTGCAAGTAAGATTCATTTCAGACACAGATTGAGCCAATTTAGCCGTGCATCTGTCCACTGATGCAGGGTTGCATGAATTCAGGTTTCCTTATGAAAAAATAAATTCCCTTATTATGCACTAAAGCAAACCTCATGTTGTTCACACAGTGCTGACTTCTGTATAAGACAGGAACTGGATTTTACGTTAAAGTAGAAGCCAACTGAACAGCCTTTTCCACAAAACATGCTAGAACCAAAGATTGATGTAATATACCAGAACTACAAACAGATTCTCTAGTACCAGACATCAACATGCTAAGCAATTCACAAAATCTATCATACAGAGCTTCATGTGACTAGTAAGCCAAACCTAGGGAAATAATTTCATATAATGCTTCTTAGAGTTCTAACCAAATATCAAATTTATGTTTTAATTATGCCATTGCTTACAAATGCATTTCCTGCAGCACACCTACCCATTACAGAAGCGATCTCATTTGACAACCTCAAGCATATCTATAGGCAATTTATATAGGCATACAAGTCCATGTAGTCTTCCACATGGAATCCAGCAGCAGGCCCAAGACTAGTCAGATGACCAGGATGCTTATGCCCATCACAAAAGCTGATGAGCACTGTTTACAGTACTTCCAACCTTTATTGTTTAAGAGAGGTTATGTAACACAGTTCCCCCAAAACATGGCCAGCAGGAGTGTTCAATCATCTCCTAAAAGCAGAGTGTTGAAGAATACAGACAGTACAGACTCATTGGTGAGCTCCGTTTTCACATGCATAAAAACCACAACCCCAAAATGTTACTTCTTTATCTCTAAATCAGCTTATGGCTTATTTAGCAATGCCAGGTCCTGCATATTCTTAAAAATCAGTGGAATTAACTAAATTAGTATGATCTTGTGTATATGTTCGCATTTCAGGTTAAATGTGGCTGTTCTGACTAAACATGTTTTCTTATTTGACTACAGAAGTAAGAGCCGCACAAATCTTTTCAGTGCATTTTGTAACTGTGCAACCCTTTCTGTTACTCGTGTCTGCTCTGTTGGACCCTCCCATAGTAAACCAAATTCTCTGCAGCAAGCGAAGTCTATCCAAGCACATGAAAGTGGACCAGAAACACGGCTGGAGAAAGGAAGAAGGCAGTGTAACCTGCACCTCTCGGTGGCAGCATGACTTACACTAACTCACTTTGTCCATGGAACTATATACCTTTAGGAAAGGGCACAAAGAAAATGTTCCTGATCCATTCCAAGTAAGTATTGAGGCTAGTTGGGATGTTAATTGAGTTTTCTTGTTCCCAAGTCAGTTCTCCGTCTGCTTAGTGAGCTGACTCCCTAAGGGGAGCCAGTTCCAAAATAACTTAAAAGGCCAAGGCCAGAACAAGGGGGAAAAAGGACAAGAGCATGAAGCCAAAAAAACAAACAAAGAAGTGGTTCCTTCAACACCATCAGTCTGTTTGAGCAGGTCAGCTACCTATTCTCACCTTCAGATTGTATCTTTACTGTATGTGGAAGATGCTAGAACTAACAAACACTATCCTCAAGTCAAAATAAACCAAATCAAGCTGTGTTCATATGACAGTAGAACCAGGTCTACTACAGATACTAAAATGCTATGGATATTTTGTTATTTTTTGAAAGGAAGCCACAAGTTTGGAACAGCTTACTGATATCCTGAAAAGCTTTGTCCCCAGAGAAGCTTAAGCTTGCTTTATTTTCTCCTACACATGCTACTTTCCTTTGGCTTTTTCAACATGTCTTCAATTACAGTTATGAGACATAGAGGCAAGATCTCTTTTACTTAGGGGAAAGCAAACTTGTTTGTTCCAGGAAAAAAAAAAATCACAAAAAATTTGCCTCATTCTGCCGTGAATAAATACTTTCAGTTAATATAGATCTCCAAACTCTCATGTTTACAAAGAAAGCTTTTGCTTCACCTTTATAATTATCAGCATGCATGCAATAACTGAAGAGTGACCTATTCATTCATATTCAAAAATTACTTCAGCTGACCTTAAACTGTTTTTGAAAGTGACTAACCCCTCACTCCTTCAATGCAACATCTACAGGCTAGAAAACCAAACAGACTGAAACATATACCAGTATATTTATCTATGTTTTTCTGCTTCTAGGGCCAGCAATCCTGAATGTAGAATACTAATTCTAAAACCCGTGCTAGAATTTGGAAAAAGCCACCCTGAACCATATGTTCAACACAGCTACATAGCTGTAAAGAGTCAGACACTGGAGACATGCTGGCATATATCTGAGAAGGACAATACAAAAGTTATATAAATACTATTCCCACTTCAGATTATTCTGATGTCATGCTTGAATTAGAGGTAATTTGCAAGAAAAGCAGAGGGTTTCCCTCTCTTCACAGAGGGTTCCCCCACTTCACAGCATTCTTTCCCTTCAGCTCCGCACACTGTTAGTACTTGACCCACTAACACAGGAGGTGGCAAAAAAAGTAAAAGAGGGGAAACTAATTAGGAAACTAGAAAGAGAAGGTAAGATTATTTAACCTTAATTGAAAAGAAAAGCAATTACCCTTTATGCCTCAGTTTGCATATACATAAATCTTAGAGTCAAGAATGATGGCTCATTTTCAAATAGGAAAGACGTTCTGGAGTTTCAGTCAGCATCATCATCAAAAATAAGCTTTTAGCAGAACTTTCTCAGCTATTTACAAAATAGCCTTTCAGGCACATGATTATAAATCTAGTGTCACATAAAAATGTCCTTTCTTTGTCAAAAATCATATACATCAAAAAAGTTACATGCATACCTGTTTTGCAGCAGTCTAGTCACTTTGTTGGCACAGCTGACACTTTCGTCTCTCAAAGACTTTCTAATTCTTTCATCCAATTTAGTACAAGAGAGATTATTTCCAAGCCGTACATCATTGTCGTTTCTTGTTCTTTCTATTTGTCCCCCAGTGCCATTTGCAGTTTTTGGTGTACCCCCACACATTTTCTTAGCTACAAATCCTCTTGTAAAGCTCCCTCAAAGAAACTAAAACACCTGCTGAAGAGAAACAACCTCAAACAAGTTTCTTCACTATTGATCAGCCATTAACAATGGTAATTTACCATCAGCTTTCTTCCCAATAAAGGAAGACAGTCTGCTGAATTTCCAGTAGGGGGAAAAAAAGGCAAAGGAATCTTCATATATTCCATAAGCCATTAATACAAAAGGACAGCTGTAGCTAATGTAGTCCTGCAATTATTCCAGACAGAACAGACATGACTTTCAGGTTTCAGAAGCCATCGTGGACTTGCTCTTGCTGCTGTCAGAGGTTTTCCTTCTAAGCCTGGCGCAAAGCTGCAGCAGATACAACAGCTAATATTGACTTTAGCTATGTTTGTTTCCTGGTATGTGATTTAGGTAGCTGGCAATTATGTAGTCACAAGACTGAACCATATGGCCTCTTTAAAAAAAAAAAAAAAAGCATAGTTGCTTTTGCAGTGACTCGCCCTTAGTTGCAAGGTTGTTCTAACACTGGCTACAACACCCTGTTAATGGCTCTCATGTGAGCAAGTGTCATCTGACAACCCCTAGCAACCTCGTATAGCTTAGGAGCAAGTAAGAATCTGTCATCATTGCCATATGGTTATCAATTTAAAAAACCCAACTACCAACACCAAGAAATATGCTAGATATTCTGCACTGTACTGACTTTATTTCTAAGGACAAATACTACTTATACATGGACAAGAACTTGACACTAATACTTTGAAAAGCTATTTGAAAAGTATGAAGGAAAACTGTGAGAAAAGGTTGGTGCAGACTTTAAGTTGCTTGATGAGAATTTCAGTCATGTGCCTCTTAAAATAATTCAATGACAACACTGATGACAAAAATATCTAATAGAGTACTCCCAAGTAAATTTAAGTTTTTGAACAGAACAAAGGAATCAGATCACAGAAGAGAGAACATCGAGCCTTAACTCCTGGGCCTGCACAGGAGCATCTCCAATAGTCACACTTAATGCCCCAAAGTGCTGTCCAAACACTTCTTGAACTCTGCCAGGGATTGGTGCTGTGACCACTTTCCTGGGGGGCCTGTTTGAGTGCCCAAACACCCTCTGGGTGAGTAACTTTTTTCTAATATGCAACCTAAATCTCCTGAGCACAACTTCAGGCCATTCCCTTGGGTCCTGTCACTGGTCACCACAGAGAAGAGTTCAGTGTCTGCCCCTCCTCTTCCCCTCACAATGAAGTTGCAATTGCAATGAGATCTCCCCTCAGTCTCCTGTTCTTCAAGCTCAACAAACTGAGTGGCCTCAGCCATTCCTCATACAGCTTTTCCACAAGGCCCCTCCATCATATTTTTTGCCCTCCTTTGGGCACTCTCTGATAGCTTAAGTATCTTTCTTGTATTGCAGTGTCCAAAACTACAGACAGGATGTTCTGTTAGGCTCTGGTAATTCTACTGCAGAACAAAGTCCTCTTCCCTATCTTTGCTTTAAAATAAATTATCCATACATATCTATCAGCTCATAATTCAAATCTCTCATGAATTACAATGGGCTTTCTCCTCATCAGTAAAATTTTAGACATTTTATAAGATAACAGCCCTACTGCAATTTCCCTTCCAGGTTAAAAAGGGAAAATAACTTTGTTAATGGTCAACCAGACCGACAGTAGAGTTAGAACCAAGATTTCAAAACCCAGTGCTACGTGCTACCTGCTAAATAGCACAGCACCCTAAAAATGATTTCGTAATCACAGTTAACCCCAACCTCTAAAAACTGGACAGAAGTGAAGCAAAAAACTAGAGCAAGGTTAGGTTGAACAACTTGCTCTGTTGCTGAGGGAAACCTATAGCAATAAAACAAAACAGCTCCACTTCGAGCCCCAGAGAAGTGACAAGTACTGGATCACAATCACTCCTCCTTCCAAGAATGGCAAACACATGAAATCTTTGGCCTGTTCTTAAGTGACTTAAATTATCTAGGAGAGGACAACTCTAGTCCTCACCTCATTGAGGAAGACTACTTTAAACACCAGTGTTACCAGTCATCTTTGAAGCACAAATGAAAGAAGCAAAATAATACAAGTTGACTAAGATCAGGAAATCATAGCTTTCACTTCTGCACTACCCTTTCCCCAAACAAACTAAAATTCTGGAACATTCAAACAATCAAATTCCCATCAGGGATTAGAACAAGGAACTCCTGTAAGCTCACTAAACAGATGTGCTTCACAACACTACCACATCTGTAAACACAATCATCTGTAGAATAACATCAATCCTAAAGTACCTGAAGAATTAACATTGCAAATCCACAGAGCAGTTTCTAAACAACAAAATAATACATAAATCTACACATGGAAAACACACACAGTCCATAAAGTAGATAACACAGAAAATGGAAGAAAGTGTCCTCCTCTGCAGATATAATCCTCTGTGAAGCTGAATTTAATCACTCTTTTTCTAGGCTATGTGACAGCATGTCACCTGCTCCGTAGGTCATTTCCTGTCCTTCATTTTCACTGCAAGACAATTGCCTAAATGATTTCAACTCGAGGTAACACTTTAGCAAGAAAATTTGGGGTGGGGGAAAGAGGAAATAAATGTATGCAGTGTAGTTTAAGAGTAATTTTCTATATAAGTTACAGCTGTCCACTAAAACTTAAGCACTGTTTTCAAATCTAAGAGAATATTTTCAGAGACCCATGCAAGGTTTTATTTTCCAAACAGCTTTCAGAAGTGGCTAGAGAAGCTTAGGAAAAAAGTTGGAACCACACCTGTTGTTTCAGTGAGCATTTCTTTTTGCAAAACACACACTTAGCAAAATTGATACACAAAAAGTATTTAGACCCAGACACTCAGGATTAGTGCCAAAACACATGTTTAAAGATGAAGTGGAATCTCTTCTGGATTGCTTAATGATAATTTTCCCTCTTTTAGTCTATTGACTAGCTTATGGGGAAGAGAGGTTCCCATCCTCCCTCCTAATTTGCTTCATTTACCCTGCATTGTTTCTTCTCTTTCTAAAACCTCAGATATGGAAGAGTTGTGCTGGTGCCACACCACATTCCTTTTCCACAATGACTTAAAAGTAGTCCTAATATGGCAAAGCTCTATTAACCTGAGATGAACTACCTTGTTCAAGCATGATACATAGTTACTAGTTTCACACAAGTTAGGCGGGATACATTGCAGATTAGTCACGCAACAAGTGAAGGAAGGTATTATTTGGAGCACTGCTCTCTCTCAAGACAGATTTTCCTGAAGAAAAGTTTCAGGTGGAGAAAAATACAGTTCTAGGTATCAAATCACTGTACAGAAGAGTCACTTTTTAAAGAATAATTCTATATGTTCCTCTATGAAATCTAAACAGTATTGGATATATTTGTTAATTGAAAAGCTAGAATTCCACAGATTTCCTGCTTAGGAAAGGACAATATACTGGATTTTTGTGAGGCTGGAAGTATTTTTTCATCATCTTTGTTGCTACAAAGCAATATTACCACAAACAGGCACAAAAAAATGACAAGACACACACACCGCTAACAGAGGTTAACAAACAGATCTACGCAAGTTGAAGTCACCATAAAGTGCACACATCAGCTTTCCATAAACATAAAGAGCAGCCCATTAAACCAGTGCATCAACTCAACTGCTCTGAGTTATCAGCAATCACTGCTCACTAGCTTATCTACAAATCTGAAGTTTGGGACTTAGCTCTCATAGAGTATCTCAGTAATAATGTAGAAATAAAAAAAATAAAACCCACAATAAAAGAAAACCTTAATCAAAGAAAACACCCAGCAAGTACATTGTTTGAAGGAAGACCACATATAGCACAGAGACAGCACCCTCAGTTGCTAGCTCCAGAAGTGGAATTCCTCATTAGGAAAGAAAAGAGCTAAAGGCTTTTAATTGCATGTAAAAAAGCATGCATTTAATTATGTTCTACCATTAAGAAAAGTGTGGGTTTTGTTAAACTAGGTCTTTAAATAAAGACAGGTAAAATCTGCATTAAGGTTAGCACCTTACGTCTACCACCTAGTTCTTTCCTCCATACAGAAAGCTGTGCTTAGTTTTAAACAACTTTCTCCTTTCCATCCCACTTCCTGCTGTCATCTCTATAGCTTCCAACAGTCAGGAGACTCAAAGTAAGTCAAGTATTTTGCAGGAGCTGTTTCGGAGTGATAATTTTTATAATTAAAAAAAAAATATTTGCTTGTGATTTAACAGTCTCTAGGATTTGACTCTTCTCCTTTCCCTGTTTATTTTTTCAAGGCATCTGCAATAACCAGCTTCCAGCTTTCACTGGAGCCCAAGAGCAGCAGCCACAGGGAGCAAGCAGTGGTGGGTCCGGCATCTCCGGGCACAGGCGGCCGGGCCGGCCAGGCCACCCCACCTGCTCCGGCACGCAGCGCTGGGTCTCTGCTAATGCATCATTCCCGTGTCACTTGTTCCAGCGGCGCCATGTGACTGGGCCAGCAGCCAGGAACACAGCTACTAAATACAGACACTGCCAAGGCACGTCTGGGAACTGCCTCTGCCAGAAAATGAGATTAAGAGAAATCCTTTATCCTGCCTCTGCCTTTCCCCACCTTCTCTTGAACACAAGGAAGAACTACACATTGTACATCTGTCTGAAGGAGAATTTTGAGCAACAATGCAAGGCAGAATCTGGTATTTATAACAGTGTACTAGCTCTTACTCCATTGCAATGCTGTATAAAAGTACTGACAGAATTCAGACCTTAATATCTCCCACATAAGTGAGCAGCCCAAGACAGACACTGCCACACCTCTGGGCTGGTATCCTGAGGCATGGGTTTGGTTGCCTGCTCTTTCCTGTTCCTTCTCCCTCCTCTATAAAGCCCTATGTTCTATATTTTATTCTTTTTATTTAAGGAAGAATCTGTATACAGCTTTCAAACATCTGTTCAAATGATTAATTTCAGAATATGTAAAAAAATTACTAAGAAAAAATGTTATTTATTGGACGTAAGTATATACATAGACACAGAGAGCTAAACAATGCCTGGTGTTTAACACTCCCCCCCAGTTTTTTCTAGCTAAATGGAAAGTATTTTTCTGCTATAACACACACAAACACCTTCATTCCAAGTAGCCAAAAACACCCGCATGTTAGCAGCAACCATTTCTTTAGACATTTCCTCCACTTCTACTATGAAAAGGCTACATTCACAAGAGGGCTTTGTGAACTGCAGAGGATGTGGCACTTTCTCAAGCTTTACAGACAGAAGTTTAGGGTACTCTCTCCAGGGGTGCAGAAAGATTGCAAATCCCCATTTCTCATCATTGTTCTGAACACGCACTCCCAGTGTACAAAAGAACGCGCTCAAGGAAGGCTAGAGACAAGTGCTATCCAAGGACCCCATGGCCCTCTTCCAAGGGAAATTGCTTCAGAAGGAGTGAGTTTCATCTAACCCAAAAGCACAAACTCAGCAGTATCACTTAAAAAGTAATTAATATTTACCTCCTAAATTCCTATTCTATGAAAAGATATCACATGTGGCTCTCTAACAGTGCTAAGAACTGAAGCAGCCAGTTTTTTTTGACTAGCTAACATAGTATTGGTAAGACCTCTGTAAATGGTTATTGTAAACTGTTGTAAGAACAAGACGTGTTTTGATCCTTCTAAAACAGAGATTGAAGCTGAAAAGTTAGTCTGCAATAACCAGGAAGGGAAGGAAGAAAACCTAAGTTGAACATTTATGAGAAAGTACTGATTTACCCAACTGGCAAGAATATGGGAAAGAACACATACACAAGAAGCCATGCTTGATCACCCAAAAGTTGCAACAGCATGAACAGCGAAATCCATTGCCTTGGTCTTGATAATGCCAGGAAATCCTGACTTAGATTAAATGAAGTGATAACATGGACGGATATAACGTCAGCTCCGGCATTTTTCACTGGTTATAGCCAAAAATACGTTTTGCTCCTCCTGTTGTTGTTATGATAATTTGTCTATTCCATCCAAAACACTTTCCTTAACTCTCTCTCTCGTAGATAGCACAGAAAGCAGCTCTCTAGTAACTAGAACTGAATCTTGAAGGCTTACACAGATTTATTTTCAAGTTTCACTGGAACGGGAAGGAGGAACCACACCTTAGGACCATGTGCAGAAAATCATGGCAATTAAATAACTTATACCATACATCTTCTCAATGGAAAAGACTACACACAAAACCAACCAAACAAACCACAGTCCTGCAGCTGACTGGCATGGGCAAACCTACCCTTGCTGCAAGCCACTATGCTAAAGACTTACGTTCTGTTTACCACCAATTGCGTAGGACTTTGCATGTATAAATAGTCATTAAGTTATGAAACAGTCTCCCCTCCTTAAAGCAGGCCAACCACTCTAAACTACTTATATAGGATCCCAAACATTTTCTCAAAAACACTGGTATTATAGTAGACTTAGAAGTTTATCCAGTCAGGTTTGTACGTAATTACGGCTGACCGCACCCAGCAGCATGCTAACATTTGGCTGCCAAGTATCAGTCCATCAACCCTGAAACACCTGGGCAAAAACATAAAAATCACACAGAAAACTCAGTTGCATCCTTGTCCTGCAACAAGAATGATTTGCACATTGATAGATGCAAACAAATTTCAGTCAGTAGCAATTATTTAGACAAATTAGAAACCTTCCTCCTCACAAGAAGGTAAAAATTAATCAAGCTCCTTTAATGTTCCTCAGAAAAACAGTGTACAAAAAAATCCTTTATAACAGACCTGGTTTATTCCTGAGGTGAAGTCTACCAGAGCAGACCCACTAGAAGCCATCCTAACAATTACAGATTCAGGACAACTTCCTTTAAATACAAACAAAACTCTTTATTTTCACTTTCTGCTGGAACACAGACCAAGGATACAACTATGATGAAGACAACAGTCAACTTTTAGGGCTTCAGTAATGCAAACAAAAAGCCAAAATAAAATCAAATTTCAATCAAGTTTCTAGTTTGCATGCTAACACATTTCAATACAAATACAGAATTATTTCTTTAAGCAGTAAACAAAGTTTAATTCATAGGTTCAAGTCATCTTTGGCACTCCACACAGATGTATTTTTCTCAAAAATAAAGAAATTGGACAGATGCATTACCAATGTGCACATGGGTTCATTGAGTTGATTATTTTGAAAAAACCACATTCACTACAAAATACATTGTTTGTATTTTCATCATCTTTGCATACCTATCCCTGCACTCATTATCCAGTCCAGCTCTGCGTAAGCATTTTGCAGCATTTCCACCAAGTGCTATGATAAAGTGACAAACAGAAACAGCTATTTTCAAATTATTTCCCTAGTTTCATTCAAAAGCATTCCAAAATATATCCCTGTGTGTAAGACTGCTTACAGGAACTTCTGAACACAAGAAATTCAGTATCTGAACTTTTTTGAACTCAACTGTACTGTGATCTATTTCACAGGAGGTGACTGACATATCCCCAAGTCTCCCAAGTACCAAAATCATTAGGTAGTACTCACCCACTCCCTAAGTTAGAATTGTGTCTGAAATCATTTTAGTGAGATTTATATGCACAGGCAAATCTCACAAACACCTTTATAATGAGAGAGGGTTAATTTTTTCCAACTCTTTAACTTGATATGACCTAGAAACACTTTTAACAGTTGGGAGGGCAGAGGTTGCACTTCTGAAGCTGTTTCAAGCGGCTAACACAGGACAGCAACCTTCCTCCAGGCTAAAAGCCGAGACCAAGTAGGAGCTAAGATGCATGTCACTATGGTTGTCTGCTAAGTGAAGTGGACACCAGATCCCTGTTCTTTATTCCAGCCATCTCAACACAGCTGAGGATTAGCCCTCCATAACCATTCCTGCACAGTGTGCCAGCTTAACACAGACTTTTGTAAGAAGAGTTGGTTCTATCACTGACCTTTACACAGACACAACTGAGAGCACTTCAACACTATCAGTGCTACTGTGGAAGTAACAAATGTCCAGCCAATACCCGATTCCAGCATAGAACAGGAGACTGCAGTAGCATCTTGTAACATTGGAGCCATTTACCAAGACCAAGTCTTCATATGCATGGACTAACCCTGCTGCTACACAGCTGAGTAAAGCAGTTTCTGCACCAAATATCTTCTTCCTTGCACCCGCACCTTCCTTCACAGCACCTCATAGGTCTCCACCCACATTGTTCAATCCAAGCTGATAAACAAGACAGGACATTTCAGAAACAAAAGGCTCATGACATTTCCTATAGAATGATTTGTCCTAAGAGGTACAATCCATTTTACAGTGCAAGTTAGAGGGCGGGGTGTTAAATGTGAAGACTTTAAAAGATCATTTTGGGGGAATCTGAAAGGAAAAGCAAGCAAATGTGAAAGACACAAGGACTCAACTGTCCAGCAACAGCTGGACAAGCTCACATGCCCCCACAGAAAAACAGAAGATACAACAAAAATTTGTCTGAACATAAACTAATTTCTGTGAACTGCAGATTTCAAAAAGTTCCAGTAACTGTCTTTTCAGAGGGCTTTAACATTATAACCTTACATCTGTAAAATAGTCCACATTCAGTGAAATAATAATAATAATTTAACAATAACTTGCTCAGAACTACGTATTCAACAGTTTGTACAGCCTTCTCTCTGGGTTTCCTTCAAAAACTTTATCTAATGTACTCTGCTCAGATTTTCTGTACTCCTGGAGCTGTGCATTAACAAACTCAACCCCAAAAGTTGAGCAATTTCAGGTGTTGGATAACATTCAGATTCAGAATTCAGTACAAATACTCCGCACAGAAATTCAGAGCACTGAGTTCATTCAAGCCTTTGTTTTCTTTCATAAAAGTTGATAAACTCAGTGAAAACAAAAGCTGAGTTGTTACTGTAAGAAACTTCCCGAATCCATTATAAAAAATTAAATACTACTGTGTTCAGATGTCTAATTTGAAAGTGCTAATACCAAATTCCGACTGCTAGCACTTCTATTAGAAAATAAATAAATATTGTAAATTGTCTATTTAATACAGCTGATTTCATTAGCACATCTAAAATTTCACTCAGCACCTTGGAGTAGAAAAGTTGAGCTGTACTGCACTAAAGTGAGAGCATCCTGCAGAGAAAGCTCCATACTGATTCAGTAATTACATCACACACAGCTCAAGTTTCTTTTCAGCAAAGTCCATGGAAGCAGAATCAAGACTCACTTTTAACAGTAGCAAGTGTGATGTAAAGCCCTCATGCCCGTTTATCAGTACAATTCTATGAATCTCACCACTATGAGAACTGTGCTGACTGACCACAGACATTTCAGCTGCTGGTCAGGTAAACACACCTGCACCTGCCCTAGTCAGTGTGGGGAAGACACAAGCACGGTTACCAGAACTCATAAGCTCATCCTCTCAGTGCCTCGGAACACTTTGTCTTGTAGCCTGCACAGGAGCTTGTCTTGTGATCTCAGCCTTGCACATTAAAACGTTACTAAGGTATTCGAGTGACAAACCCAGACAAACACCAGGCAACCAAGGCAAATGGAGTGACCTGAGAAATGCACTTAAGGTAGAGAGAGAGCAGAACAGAGAAGAACCTGAGCATGAAGATTAAGAAGCAGCATAGGCAGAGCACACACAGAGGAGCCGATTCATGACAGGCAAAGGTGAACTGCCCTGTCCATGCCTGTTACTCATATCAGCAGTAATCTGACACTATCACAGGAAGAATACTGAAAAAGTGCAGACAGGTATTTGCTGTCTTCACATGAGTACCTCATTCAAAGTCCTCCTTTTCCTGCTTATTTTCTCTAGCAAGCCTGTTAACCACCACACTGCAGAACTGCATTCCTCATCTTTTGCCTAAGAAGTGTACCCATGGAAACCTTCACACAGCAAATACTGGTAATTAGGACAGCCTAAGCACATTCTTCATACAGCGCTTCAGCTAAGCTGCATACAAGACAACAGTGTGCTTTTAATCAAGGATGCACTTAGAAGTAACTCTTGACAAATATAAAACACAACACATGACTCCAAATCTGAATTTACTCTTCAGAAGCTATCCATGAACATCTCTAAGGTGCAAAGTACATGATGAAAGCATATGATTGTTATTGTCAGAAGGAATTATTAAAGGAACAGGTACATCACCAAGGTTTGTAGCACATATAGTGAGTATTAATCCGAAGAATTTTCTCTGCAAAGTCCTCAGCAGCTTCAATACCGAAATGTCGGAACAAGGGATTACCTGAATGAGAAAAATTACTCCATTTTCTGTCCCTCCTGACCCCAGCTGCTTTGTCACATGTACTCTCTGACAGCATTTGGTCTGCTGTTACTGCTCAGACCAAAGCAACAGCTGAAAGCCCCTACCATGCATTGGAAACACCTACATCCCACAACGTCAAAGTGGGATGACATGATGACTAATGACTAAAACATTTTCATGAAAACTCTTCCATCTTCCTTCCCCCTAAATTTAATAAAGCTATTTTGCAACTTTAACTTAGTTTACATAAGAAAAGTTACAAAGTTTATGTAAGTTTACATGAAGCCACCCACTACTGGCAACAAAGCTCTACATCAGTTTTTAAATTGTTTCTCCACAAATTCAGCTTTTATGAATGCTTGTCCACATTTTTCAGCCCCAAGCAGCTTTATTGTCTCAATCACACCAAGCCATTTACAGGTATTGCCTTACAGCATTAGCATCACTGTGTTACATTGCAGTGTTTCCTGCTTTAAGTGGTGCCACCAGCAATGAAAGGCACCTCCAAGGCTTTCTGCTGCTACTATTCCTCAAATCACTTTCCACTGACCATAGTATGTGGCACAGTGCTCATCCAGTTTTGGACATGTCAACAGCAAAAGTGCCCTAAGAATAAGGAATTAAGTACCTCCTATCCAACTGCACATCCATTTAAGAATCAATGAATAGAACTCCAGGGATAAGTTACTTGTAAATCAGAAATATGCTAACCTACAAGCAAAATCCATTTGACTGTCAGGCCATAATGCATCTTTTCATGGAATTAAATTACCAAGGTAAATTCATCCCTCTCAGAATGTCAGTAGTTTGTGCATTTCCACACATTTTTTTGTAATTTGTGGCAAAGGCAAAAACCAAAACAAAAAACAGGGTGCATTTTTGCAACTTTAAGAGAGATGGAGCTAGACTCAGAGCAAAACCAGAGCAAACCAAGAGGTTGTTCAGTGACAGCAGTGTTTAGGGGAGGGGAAATCCAAACAACTAATGCAGAAGAATGGCCTTAGTTCCTGCAAAGCGCAAAACCAGAGGACTTGGGGCTTGTTTTCCTTCAAAAAAACCCCAGGCTGGAAGTGTGGTTTCCATGTCAAAAGACCATACTTTCAATTATTTCCTGTCTAAACTGTTTTTTTGAGTGAGACTGTAATATATCTCTTTCTGCAGAACTTATTCTTTAGCTCATTTTATGGATCAAAAACTAACGTCAGCACAAAAGTGTAATACTGCAGCCTAAGGCTCACCTTCAGCTCTCTGTGAAATGGTGTATGGTTAAGATCTGCTCTTTGACCTGTCCTGTCCCCATGCTCAGGTCTGGCCTTAGGTTGGATTGCCCTTTTACAGCATATTAAACAGTGATTTTCTTTCAAATATTTTTTGAAGGCTTTACAGACAGATGTATATGGATATTTCCATGTATGATGACATACATGTGTGTTCAGTAGGGTTCTTGCTGTGTGGATCTCTACAAAACTGCAAGAAGCTCAAGAAAAAACCCGTATTAGGTCACAAGAACATTCAGAGGCGTGTTTCATTTGAACAAACTGACATACAAGCAGACTCGAAGCTCACTACTGCTTTCTTTCCTTTTTCAGAAGGTGGAACATTGCCAGGCTGGTAATAAATGCTGTGAAATAATGCTTAGCAAGTAGGATCTCACCAAGCATTTCAGCACTATGACCAAAGGAATCACTAGTACCAGCTGCCAAACAAATGATCTCATATACCAAAGCTAACAAACTGTTACCAGATAGATATCCTGCAGCTACAACATGACATCCGTTCCATTATAGACACCAGAAGGAGCAGCTGATACTTAAAGCTGAAGAAATAGACTGCATGCAAGTTTCAGACACAGCTGAAATAACACAACCTTTTTTTAAAGAAAAAAACTACATAAAATGAAATGATTCCCTACTGTACAATAGTCCTTCACTACACATACCAATATCAAAGAAATTTAATCACTGGTTATAATGCAGAAATTATATATTCAGCAGTGAAAGCAGTCTTCCACAAATTCCAAGACATTTATTTTCACTAAAAAAACCCAAAACCAAATCAAACTATCAAAGACCGAAATTAAGGTGCAATCTGAATCCACAGCTTAAGGATAACCTCAGACTTTATGCTGCAAAGTACAGAAAAGCACAGATGTGAAATTCCTTCTAGAATCAGGTAAACACAATTACAGAAAATCTGCTATCAATTCAAGTAAAATCAAACTACCTGCAACCCATATCAATTTCCTTAAGGCTGCACTCCAATACCTTACTCAAATACTTAGCACTTGAGACATTCTAGTCTTGAAATACTATGTGCTTATATGCTATGCAACCCCTAAAACTTAATGGACTGTTCTGTGGGCAAGGAATTGGTTGGATGGCCACATCCAGAGGGCACTGGTCAATGGCTCAGAGTCCTGATGGACATCAGCGACAAAAATCATTCCCCTCGGGGAATACTGACGATAGAATTGTGTGCACCCTCTGCAGACGACACCAAGCTGTGCTTGTCTGCACACCTGAAAGATGGGATGCCAGGCCAAGGGACCTAGACAAGCTCAAGAAGTGGGCCCATGGCAATCTCATGAGGTTAAACAAGACCAAATGCAAGGTGCTGCACCTGGGTCAGGGCAAACTTGGGGATGCTGGTGGATGAGAGGCTGGACATGACCCAGCATTTGCAACCCAGGAAGCCAAACATGTCCTGGGCTACATTAGAAGCAGCATGGCCAGCAGGGCCAGGGAGACTATTCTACCCTTCTACTCTGCCCTCGTGAGACCCCCACCTACAGTGCTGCATCCAGCTCTGGGGGTCCCCACCAGAGGAAGGACATTAATCTGTTGGATCAAGTCCAGAGGAGAGACACATGATTAGAGGGAAGAAGCACCTCTCCTATGAGGAAAGGCTGAGAGAACTGAGGCTGATCAAACTGGAAAAGAGAAGGCTTTAGGACAACCTAATTGCTGCTTTCCGTACCTGAATGGAGCCTACAAAAAATATGAAGACAAAATATTTTAAAATACATGTAGTGACAGGACAAGAGGGAATGGCTTCAAATGGAGAATAGGTTAATATTAGGTATTAGGGAAAATTATTTACTGTGAGGATGGTGAGACACTGGAAGTTTGCCCAGAAAAGTAGTGGATGTCCAATCCCTGTAAATTTTGAAGGCCAGGTTGGATGAGGCTCTGATCAGTCTCGTCTAGTGGAAGGTATCCCTGTCTAAGGCAGTGGTGGTTGAAACTAGAGGATCTTAAAGGTCTCTTCCAACACGAGCTGATCTATGATTCTGCTGAATACATGACCCTGGTAGCACTCCAAAAAATTGTACAAACTACGCTAAACCAACAGGGAAGCAACATTTGATAAGAAAATAAGAACTTTTAGGGGAATTTAGCCACATAAATACACACTGCTTGCACACAAAGTAATTAGGGTTTTCCCAGAGCTTCAGAGGCTAAGAAGAAAGATATTCAATTAAAGCCATTCAAGTGTCTCTGTTGAAAGGGCTGTGTGTATACCCACACATACATCTTTACATATGTATTACACACATAGATATATATCTTCAGCTAAGGGAAGCAAGAAACAGCAGTAAAAAAAGCAAAGCTCAAGTCTGTGTAGAAAACTGCTTAGAACAAATGTAGTATCTCTCTAATAAACATCTGTTCTCCAGTTGGTTTATAATTTCTCTTTTTGTAAAAAAGGAATTAAGCTATTCTATAATTCTAACAACTACCCTCCTACCACTTCAGACGTCCATTATCTTGAAGGAAGGCCTAGGCCAGTAGAAAGTCCTACTATCCCAATAGCCTCTATATTAGCATCTATACCTCATGTTTACATTCTTCTCACCCTGCAGGTAAAGGTTGTGCTCATGTGAACATGTAATGCAGCCCAGACCAGCTCCACAGAGTGCATTAATTGGTGCTAAGGACCTGACAACCACACTATATGTGTTCTGCAGTTTTACTTTTGACCAGTATGTAGTATGGTACTGAATACCCATTAGTGGTTGGAACACACTTTCTAATTTTATTCGTTCCAACAGGAATCCAGTTTATGTACTGAAGCCACTTGGCTTTGTGAGCCAAAGTGAAGCTAGTGGGACAATTTAGAGGTTTTCTT
The DNA here is from genome assembly GCA_003676055.1 of Chloebia gouldiae. Lineage (NCBI taxonomy): Eukaryota > Metazoa > Chordata > Aves > Passeriformes > Passeridae > Chloebia > Chloebia gouldiae. The sequence goes on along the minus strand of QUSF01000005.1, from coordinate 8,484,065 downwards.
TAAAAGAGCACTCCTGAGCCAAATTAGTATGTTCATATTCATGCACCCAGAAAATAATTTCCTGTGGCTCCATATTCATCTATAGGCACCATGTCTCTTGCTCTTTGAGGCTGTGCCAGCTCATCCTGGTAAGCAGCATGGATCTTGAAGCTGGATGCTTCCTTCAGAGCCAAAGTAGTGTGGACCTCTGGCCAAGATTTAGCTCCCATTAAAGGAGAGAGTGTCACAGAAGGAGCATATGCAGTACTTGTTACAGGCAAAATGAAAGCCTGGTTGATAGCACTCTGCAACAGAACTTTCCTGGTGTTCCTTGGAAGACTAGAAAACACAAAGCTTCCCAACAACATAGTTGAAAAACGTTGTCAAATCACATTAATTTGAGGAGGCATTATCTACTAAAGAGATTTTGGTGATTCCTCTGTTGTTCAGGGTAAGGAGGGTGTGTGAATACACTTAAGCTTTCAAGGCTTTCACAACAATTGGAAGTCCAAGGATACGGACTGCTACTGGTCTCACAGGGCTCCTTAACAGAGTTAAACACTGCAAGACATATTGAGTGTGGAGGGACCTCACTAACCAAAACCTGGAAGGAATAAAGCTAACTAAAAATCCTTCAAAGACAGTCTTGTCATTAGAAAATGATTACACCACTTTACATCCAACATTGACCAGCAGTATATGAGTAATACAGAAGCTACCAAAGGATTATGTTTCCTACTCTACTTAGATCAAATCACATCTCTCCACTCAGAGATTACTGTTGAACAGAAAGCCTATGAAAAGCATTGCAGCAAAGCTTCTCGGACCCTGTAAGTATGCTCTTGCAGATCATGAACAGATCACTGGAAAGAAAGAAAAAGCATTACAGCATACTTAACAGTGGTAAGGAAGAAGCTTAATATTAACAAGCAAAAAACCCTTCCCTCCATTCACATGTAAAATACTTGAAATTATTTTATTAATGTTAGGTGCATCAAAAAAAAAAATCAGATAGAAAGGGAATGAGGAAAAATAGGGGATAAAAAGATTTAAGTATTTTACAGAAGTATTTTCATTATAATAACTTTTATATGAAGCATCACATCAGTTAAATGTTACTCAAACTGAAAACCAAGTGTGGAATATCTTACCCAAAAAACAGGAAGAAGGAGAAAGTACAATCCATAACTTCACTAAATACTCCAGATGGAACAATCTTACTGATTTTAGGGGGAAATGCACTGTGGAAGGAATCAGCCTTGGTGGAAATACTTGATAATCTGGTAACAATCCAATAATCCAGAACTAACAACACTAGTCTCTGACACAGAATATTTTTAAGTACAATGCAAAATAATAGTCTGGAACGGTCAGTTTCAATGTGGAAAACTGTTTTCTTCCAGTTAAAGGAGATTTTTAACTCATAAGGCAAATAAATGCTAAAAGTAAGTAGCAGTTACACAAAAGTAATCTGCGGTTACAAGTGCAGCATATAGACTCTGTAACTTCATAAAATTCACCACATTTGTTCTCTAATATAAATACAGCTCCAATACTGTGTCAAATCACTTTCAAAGGAATCACCTTGTAAACCAAATATATCATCATTTTCATCTTACACTATTGTTCTCCATGATCTTGTAACTTTAGCCACACAAATGGCAATATCCCGCACAGACCATCTTTGCAATTATAATGGTTCCAAAACTGCGACTTTCACACTTGGCACGATGGCATTTTGTAGATCAAAATATTGTTCTCTTGTCTCCCTGACCATCCTTAGTAGTTTCAGCGGTTAAAGCTCAGATTCCAATTCAACACTGTGTACCCATCAGATCACAAGACCAGCCAGCTCATGCCGCACAGAAAAACAGACACAGAGGTTACCGGGCACGCATGTGATTGTCACTGTGCTCGCCGGGCCGCTCGGTCCTGTGAGCAGCACAGATGTCACACGAACAAAGCTCCAAAGCACCAGCCTGAGCAAAATGCTGTCCCCGAAGGTTCAGAAAACATTAATAGTTCAATATTACACAGAGAATCAATATTATATAGAGGTTATACACATAAACCCCGAAGCAGCGCTAGCTACTGAACCTCACCTTTCAGCACTCACGGTATCAAAAGCAGGGGCAGTGAAAGGTGCCTGATGCTTAGCGGGTCACCAGACCGCGCACGTGTATTTAGGTCACAACAATAAAGCCGTTTCTGAATTTTCCTGTGCTGATGAGACCCGGGCACGAGTTATCACATCAACCGCACACAAACGCCAGCCAGGGCCCGGCGCCTCTCCCGCACCGCTGCCGAGGGGCGAGCGCCCCAGGCTCCCGGGCGTGCCACCGCCACCTCGAGCAGAAAATGGCTGAGAGCTCCAACGAGAGGGAAAGGCGGGAGAGGAGCCACCCCGGCGCGGCCGTGCCTCCCGCCGCACCCCCTTCGCACGGCCGCTCGCCCGGACACGGCGGCGGGGGACCCCGCGGGGCCGCGCACACCTGCGCCCCACGCCGGCCTCTCCGCCGCCCCGCCCGCTGCCCCGCGGGGCGGCCCCGGGGCCCGCCGCCCGCCCCGGCTCACCTGAAGGCGGGCCCCTCCCCCGGAGCCCGGCCGTGCGGGGCCGCCGCGCCGCCGCCCCTTTTGTTGAAGAGCTTCTGGAGCAGGGTGGGGGCCATGCCGCCGCCCCGCCCGGCGGCGGCCCCGCCGCGCCCCTCGCAGCGGCTCAGCGGGCGGCGAGCGGCGGCGGCCGCGGCAGCATCCCCGGAGCCGCTGCGGAGCCGCCCAGCATTCCGCGGAGGCGAGAGGAGGCGAGAGGAGCGCCGCGCCGCTCAGCCGCGCCGCTCCCGGCGGCCACTCGTCACCTGACCGAGGGGCCGGGCGCTCCCGGGCGGCGGCGCTGACACCGGACCGGGCAGGGCAGGGCAGAGCGAGGCAGCGCTGCCCGCGCCGCCGGCACACGGAGGGGATGGGGCCGGGACCGCGGTGGCGCCGCGCCCCTCGGGCGGTCCCCATTGGCTGCGCGGGGCCCCGCCCAGCCCCCAGCACGTGGTAAGGCGCGGAGGCGGCCTTAAAGGGACCGCGCCGGGCCCGGCCGCGCCGCGTGTGCGGCGTGTGCGGCGGCGTACGCGTCCGTGGTGGGCGCGGATACATGGAACAGGAGAATCCGGGTGAAGCGGCTGAAAGGGGCCTTAAAGGCCATCTAATCACAGATTGGGCAGGGACACCTCCCACTAGACCAGACTGCTCAAAGTCTTTTCCAACCTGGCTTTGAGTACCTCCAGGGCTGTGGCATCCACAAACCTCCGTGAACAGCCTGTTCCAGCTCCTCACCACCTTCACAGTAAAAGATTTCCTTCTAATATCTAACCTAAATTCCCCCTGTTTCAGTTTGAACCCATCATTTCTTGTCCTGTCACTACAGTTCTGACAGAGTCCTCCTCAGGCTTCCATGTATGCCCCTTCAGATACTGGGAGGCTGCAAAGAGGTCTCCGCACAAGCTTCTCTTCTCCAGGCTGAACAGCTCCAACTCTCAGGCTGTCCCTGTGTAGGAGGTGCTCCAGTCCTCTTAACTTTGTGGTGCTCCTCTGGACTTGCTCCATCAGTTCCAGCTCCTTATGCTGGGGACACCAGAACTGCATGCAGTTCTCCAGGTGTGGTCTCACCAGAGCAGAGCAGAGGGGCAAAATCACCTTCCACGACCTGCTGGCCATTCTGCTTTTGCTGTAGCTCAAGATTTGGTTGGCTTTCTCAGCTGCCAGCACACGTTGCCAGCGTATGTTGAGTTTTCTATCCACATTCACACATGGATAACGTGTCTTCTACAATACATTTCTCTACAGATAGAACAGTACTGCATCAGTATGTGTGCACACATGTAAATTATATGTTTGCGATTCAAAACACCGTATTTGTGCAGTGAAGCAAGAACAAAGCACTGCCTGCATCAGAAAGTGCTCCCTGCTTGGGCTGAGAGTAAAATGTGGTCCAAGTGTCCTCCCATCCTTCTCGCACCAGCCAAACCCACAGACTGACAAAAATCCATTGGGTTGCAGGAAGCTCACATTCCTTGTTTTGCTCCATATACCAATCTGTCACTGGTCCAGGAAGATTTTAATAGGATTTTCTCCCTAGAAAGAACCAGAATATTTGTAATGGAGAAATCCCTGGTATATAGTTGTAGAAGTACTGTGATTCCCTTGAAAAATCTGAACTTTAATCTTTGACCAGGTAAGCAGCAATATTTTTGCAGAATTAGGTCTGTTGGAATCGTGCCTATTTTGACACAGATCTATTCTATTCACAAATAATTAAATGAAGCTATAGTATTTAGGTATCATTTGGAGCTTTATGTTTGTTTAATTTGAGGGAAAGGATTATTTGTGTGATTTTGCCCAGAACCAGGATGACACCTGGGTGTACCTAGCAAGAGAACATGACTTCAAAAGCTCTTTTTCAACCAGCTAAGTCACTGCATACTGTGGTGGGACAAAAACCAACCAAACAAATCCCCCCCAAACTCCAAGAAAAGCAGAATCACAATTACTTCCTGCTCTTTTTAGGAAACTGGAAGATGAGACATGGAGAATAGTGGTTATTATAATAGTTGTAAAGAAACATTACAGTAGTTGTCTACAAACTCAGCGTCCAGTAGTGGTAAAAGAGGTGGTGAACATATTTCAGAGTCAGCCTTTCACTGTCTGGAGAAGCTGATTTCTCTTTTAAATAAGAGGTGACTGTCTACTGGCTTAATAATCTGACCAGCTGCACCCTTGATAACACCTGACTGAATCTTGTAAGGCTCAACTGATCCTCTCAGAGGTCCATTCTCAGAAGGGCTTTAACCACTTCCTCTGTGATACTCAATGTAAATCTTCTAGCCTGGATGTTGTTACTGCCCCCAGTTATTAGAATCAATCCACTCAAACAATGCTGAAGGACAGAAGAGTAAGGCTGTGATAATGACAGCCTACAGAAAGCTGAATAGCAGGGCATGGCTGGACAAGGTGAAAGACATCATAGTTAACACAGTAATAAACACAAATGAGAATCTAGGCATCCAGCTCCAGAAATAATCACTGGACTGCATTTCTCAAGGAAGAGTCCTGAGAAACTTAAAAGTTGCAAACACTGTGGTTGGTCCTCTAAGGTCCATCAGTGTTAGCAAGGAGTGCTGACCAGTGGGGGTGGAATCAGAGGCTAATAACCAGTTGTGTCCCAATGTCCATACCACAGATATTTTACATTTTACACAAGCATTTTAGCAGTCCATTTATTTTGTACTAGTTGCAGTCTGGTCCTGTCAGCAGAATGCATGTCAGTGGTTGAAGAACACTGAATGTGTTTCTGAAAAATATGTGGTTTAGTTTCATCTGAAAATGATCCACTTTGTATGCCCAGATGCTACTCCAAATTGTGAAGCAAGACAAAGTCAGTGAAGACAATTGGGATACTCTCTTCAAAAATAGCAGGGTAAATGCACCCTACACGTTGGCTGATGCTCAGTGCAAAATTAATTCTCAGCGTGCTCTGTTAATGTGTGTGACCATCACTACTGAAATTGATAACAACACATTAAGACACTAAAGTTCTTAAGGCTATTTCTGAAAAAAAGAAAACAAAAAGGGAAAACAGCAGAATCAGCAAAGGACTGCAAAATAATTTTCAGAATGCACTGTCACACCCCAAAGAGAGGTGGGCTATAAAGAACACCTGGCAAAGCCAATGCAGTGATTTTTCACTAACCCCAGAGAGCAAAATAGGAGCAGATGTAAAGAAAATGGCCATATCAGCTGTCAAGAAAAGATCATTTACAGCAAGATTGTGTGTCTACAGCCCTTACTCTTCTAGGAAATACAGGAAATAAAAATGGCATTTAAAAATCAAAAACTGATATTCTCTCTGAGGCTCAGACTCTTTATGTGCAGAAAAAGACAATTTAGTTGTTTAAACTTCAGTCAGAAAAGGAGCCAGATTCTCAATGCAGAAATAAATGCAGAAACCTTGTTAGGAACCTGACAATACAGAAAAAGGATAATTCAAATCCTGACATCGCTGAATGCTTGGAAAAGCATATCAATGTTTCATAGTGCATACATCTCTCTTTAAGATTCTCTCATGAAAATGTAGCCAAGTTTAATAGCCAGGACAGGCAGGATTAAAAGCCAAGTCTCCTAAGTCACACTTTGCTTCCCCATCACTTACACCTGGATGAAATATTGAATTCCTTTATGGATGCTTTCATTCCACTCTGCTCAGTCCTGAATGCACAAATCCAAAATGCTCCTAAACCTCTGTTGTCAGAACTAGGCTTTGGAGGTACTGCAAAGAGAAGTGAGAGGCCAGAACAGGTAAACTCTGAAGATTTAGCAAAAAGTTTGGTAATCCAAGATGTTTGTTTATGATTTACTGCTTAGTGTGGTAATTCATGCTGTTTAGGTTACATGAACACAGGTAAGTCTTGCTGCACTTTGCAACGCATCAGCAACAGTTTTGATTCTGTAAAATAAATAAAATCCAGCTTTTAATGCCAATTCAAACATGCCAAGTAATATGATATTAAGAAATACCCAGAATTATTCTCTCTCCATATTGTTATTATTACTATTTAGCACATTAAATCTAAATTACTCTCCATAGAGGATTTAAAAACCTATTGTAAAATACATTTCACTTCACAGAGACACAGAAAAGGAAAGCTTGGGCTTGCAGCCCCCTGCAAACCAGCTTACTCATCCTTCATTGAAGCATTACATAACTTGAGCTGTTGCTGCAGCAACTTTCCTCAGCCCCTGAACAGAGCCACAAAGGGGCTGCCATAATACAGATAAGCAGTTTCACTGTCTTTTTACATGGAACACACATTCAGTTAGAAACCAAAGAGAGTTTGAAGGGAAATAGTAATTTAATTGTTTAAAAATCACTGGGAAATATTGATGTATGTTATGAAACATTTAATTTTCAATAGTTCTTGGTGTTAAAAGCAAAGAGGATCACCAGATGAGGAATGTCTTCTTTTAATCACCAAAATATAAATATCAAGTAATATAGAGAAAGTCGGATTGTGTAAACATGATAAGTACAGTCCTCTGGAATCACTACTGTACATAAATATCTTGTCAAATTTCCTAAAGCAAGGGTACACTACTTTTTCCTTCAGAAGAGCCTGAAAATGTACATACCTGTGACAGTTCAAACACTTGTTTAGAACCTGGTTTGGTTCCTCTTCTCAACAAAATTCTTAGCATTGGTAAATTGTATTTGTAAGTTTCCTGCCCAGGACTCCATCCAAAACCCAGCTGGAAATCCTCATGTCCCAGATTTTCAATGGTGAAATCCACCATGGGCCTTCCTATTTGCTGCACTCTTGTCTTTAAGTCCATGCTGATGTAGTTCACCTGGAAGTCCATTTTACCCACATTAGGTGCAGACCAAAACCATTTTCTACATAAGAAAGACTGCAGTCGTTATAATTGATATTTCAGTACCTTTTGGTGGTAACTGTGATAAACATTCATTTACATGAAATTTCAATAATATCAGGACATACATTTGTATCAAAACTGAGGACAGAAATTTAGCAACAAAACTGATATCCTGCAATGCTGCAGCAGTGACCAGCAGCTACCTGACACTTTGGGCCTTTCCTTGAAAGCCATGGCTTCTACTGTTATCAAGAAGTTACAGGCATCTTCTTCCATCCCTCCTCACATCCTGAGGTCCTAAGCACTAATCTGAATATTTGGTCTAAAACATGTTTTAAGTAGACCTAAAATATATAGCAAAAAAGCCTGCTTATTCTCGCTTGGATATTAACCATTTCTTCGGGGACCAGCATATCTGAAAGTTGGTGACAAGTAAATGCATGACTTTATTTTCAGTTTCTGTCATGTCATCTCTGTGTGGAAAATTTTCTTTTTTAAAACATCCTCAGACAAGAACATGTAGTTCTTTCATTGTTTAACATTGCATTTTAACTAAGCTTAGAGGAATCTGCACCAGTTAGTGACTGCTCAGTATGAGTTTAATCTGGGCCCTCTTTATGCAATTTTATGCAGAAAAAGACTTGGTGCAGGTGGGTAACAATAAACCTGATGGTGAAAAAACAGATTTATTTTTCCTGTTTCGCGTGTCTCTCGTGCAGGTGACATGCTTGATGTGCCAGGTCACATGGGAATAGCACATGATGCACCCTGTGTGTCACAGGGCACTGGGAAGGCTGAGTGGCTGCTCTATTTCACAGCCAGCAGTAAAAGCATCCTTTCTAAGAATGTTTGCATGCTGTGAGCTTCTTGATAGCTGTTCTGAAAAGCTGATGAGGTATATGTTTCAATTGCATGACAGATGGATCCCATCAGTACTGCACTTTATTCTGAAGTTGTGGTTCAGTCCAATGAAAACCTAACATATGATTACTTCTGTACAAAGCAAAATGGCTTTTAATATCCTTAGATAAGGCAGTCCTGCACTGAGCCAAAGCACGCACTTTCCAGTGGAATTAGCATATTCAAGCCTCTATTTTCTTTACAGTGTCAAATACAGATTTAAAAGCGAAAAAAAGCAAGAAAAACAAAAAGAAAAAAAATCCTAGTTGGTATGTATACACATTTGCCCATCTTAACACAATCTGCAGCAACTGTAAATAATCTTTCTTTTGCCGTTTATTCCTTTGTGAATGTAAATTGACAGACTAGAATAATTATGAAATAAATCCACTTATTGTGTATTCCACTAGATTACCAGTTTTAGAATTACATATGTATTTCTATGCATTTATCAATTATTGCTTGCTTGTTTAGTCAGCGAAGGAAGAAGAGGCAAAACCAAAGATTTTATAACAGGCTGATCTTTGAGTTTAATTAGGCTAGAGGGCCATACTCCAGCAAGTGTGATGTACTTGGCAGAAGGGAGACCTGTACTTGAAGCCATTAGCTTCAGGTGCTTAGGGCTCACAACACCTTTATCTGTTGATAATACTCAAACTACTTTACTGGGTAGCCAAACCTGTATGAGTGGAAAAATAAATATGTGACTTAAAAAATTAACAGACAGTTCAGTTATAGTGAGTATTTTCAATGCACTGTTTTACAGGCATTTACTACATAAACTATTGGAAGTGTCAAAAGATAAGAGGTATTTTGGTGATAGGAAATATTTTTAAATTACAAGATCACAAAGGATTAGAGGATCACAGGGATGATTTTACTGCTTGAAAAGAGATTTTAAATTACCTTATAATGGAAGTCTGACTTTGTAAGAGGTTATTTGTATATAAATTCAGTGTATAATTTAATATATAAATTTGAACATGAAATCACTCAATAAATTCTTGAGAAGTCACATCATGCTTGTTTTTTTTGCAATCTGTCAATGACTATAAAACTAATTGTGCTACTGCAGTGCTTGGGAGATATTAATTCAGCTCACATATTTTCCAGAATCTCCTACTGACACTGAGAAAATCACTTGATTTCTCTCTTGTTCAGCTCACATCTCCAAATTATCACAGAGATGACTCTTTCTTTGTACCTCTAAAGGACTTTGCACATAGGGACTTCCAAGCAACTAGTGTAAAAAGAATTATTCATCTAGAATCTAGACTATTCCAACTTCACCAGCGAAAAATAACCCTGTAGGGACTGAGTAGACTGAAGTCTACTCCTGGAAGAATGAATCACTGCTTCTTCCTGAGAGGAAGCTGCCAACAGCTCTTGCGGGGGACACACACCAACAACACACACTTTACTCTGCTGTCTGCTACAGAAATCTCTTATAGACTCTACTCACTTGGCTAGCAACTGACTCACTGAGATCATAGAGTATTTTAGGTTGGGAGGGACTTTTAAAGGTCTTCTAGTCCAATCCCCCTGCAATGAGCAAGGGCATCTTCAGTTAGATTAGGTAGTGCAGACCCCTGCCCATCCTGGCCTTGAACGTTTCCAGGGATGATGCATCTGCCAGCTCTTGGGGCAACCTGTTCCAGTGTTTCATCACCCTCATTGTAACACCTTTCTTTTATCTAAACTAAATTGACCCTTCCTCTGTTTAAAACCATTAGCCCCTGCCATATCACAACAGGCCCTACTGAAAAAATTGTCCCTGTCTTTCTTATAGGCTTTCTGAAACACTGAAAGGGCTCCGTTAAGTTCTCCCCTAGAGGTTTCTCTTCTCCAGGCTGAACAATCCCAGCTCTCTCACCCATTCCCCATAGAAGAGGTCCTGTAATCATCTCTTCATCCCTTACATGATCTTGGTGTCCTTCCTCTGGACTCACTCTAACAGGTTGTCATCCATCCTGTGCTGGGGACCCCAGAGCTGCAGCACTGTGGGTGGGGTCTCTTGAGGGCAGAGTAGAAGGGCAGAATGGTCTCCCTCCTCACCCTGCTGCTTTTAATGTAGTCCCTGATATGGCTGACTAACTGGGTGGCAATTGCACATTGCTGGTGTGAGACTACTTCTTCTATACCACCCCACCTCATCTGTGCTAAGTGTAATGATAAAAATATCTCAGCCAAATGCCTCGTGAATTACAGATGACTCAAAGCTTTGGTGGCCTCTGACATCGTGAAGCATGCGAAATCACTGACACAGCTGCATGACCTGGCTCAGAGAGAGAAATGCCTGAGTGTGGTTCCACTGATTTCTCACTAAGTGTTCCCAGATGGTAGCAGATGGCTTTTTCTTCTGTTGAGGGTTCCCAGATGCAATGAGTAACAGCACTCCATGCCTATCACCGCTCCTACCCAACATCTGTGCAGATGTGTGGGAATGATTACTATGCAGTATATGGACTGCAGTTATTAATATCAATGCTACTTTATATTTTCTTTCAATCTTAATAAATGAGGGAGTTACTACTGCCCTCTGACACATCCAATATTGAGAACATACTGAGAAAGAGATGAAAACCAGCTTGATGAAGCTCAAGTCCAAACATATAGACACGAATTACAGGAGAAAACCCTTGGAGAACACAATGAATCAAAGAATGAGAGGTTTCTGGGATGGATTAGAGGAGTCCAAGAAATAAAGAGGCTCATTTTAATCAGCAGCATTCCCAGAAGGATTGTAAATTTGCAGGAGTCAGACCCCAGCACACTTCTGACCCTTCTATTTTTGCCCCATGTACCTTGCCTCCGTGATGCCACTGAGCAGAGGATGTGGCCATGTTGAACCATTCACCTGCTTGGGAATCCTACACCTTGAGGAGCCTCAATCAAATGTATCGATAGTACATCTGTTAGCCAACACAAATGTCCGAAAGAGACTTTTGCCTCCGAGCAATTATTATGATATTCATCCTTTGGGATGAAACATATTTTGTTTTCAGACCTTAGGAAGGCTGGAGTTATTCTGCATTTCTACATCTTTACGGGATAATAGTCGCTTCTGATAATTTGCCCATTTTACCACGGATCACCGCTTTTCACACAGCCTGCCATTTCTCTCATAAAGTATAAAACCTAAAATCTCTCTCCTTCCCCATATTTCTAGGCCTTGTGTGTGTGTATAACCGCGAGAAATCAAGGCTCTTCTCTGCGGACTCACTTAAGAGGGAGGAGCAGGGGCGGCCCAGGGCTCCGGCCCGCGGCACCGGCCGCCCGCCCGCGCCGGTGGGAGGAGCGCCGGGCGGCCCCGACCCGCGGGCGGCCGGGATCGCGGGCGGCCGAGCGGGCGGAGCCAGCGCGCCGGCGGGCAGCTGCGGCATGTCGCACCCGTCCCCTGCCGCCCGGCCCAGCAAGGCCAGCAACCCCCGCGCCTTCTTCGATGTGGACATCGGGGGCGAGCGAGGTGGGGAGGGGGCGCGAAGGAACCGCGCGGGGCCCGGCCCGGGCTGCAGGAGCGGCTGCGGGCCGGGCCGCAGCGTTCAGGCTGTGGGGGGACCCGGGCCGGGCGCTGCCCTGCGGGCTGCGAGCGCACAGCCCCGGCGGCGGGAGGAGGAGGAGGAGGAGGAGGGCGGCCCCGCCGCGAGCGGGCCTCCCCCGCCAGAGCGAACATGGCGAGAAAGGCAACATGGCAGCGGAGGCGCCCGGCCGGGGGGTGCCGGGCTCGGGCGCGCCCGCCGCCGCGGAGCCCGCGCCGCGCGTTCCCATGGCAGCCGCCCGGCCTCGGCTCCCGGCGCTGCCCGCGTCCCTCGCCACGTGCTGCGCCCTGCCGAGCGCCGAGCCGCGCCCCGGGCCCCTCGCAGCACGGCGAGCCTTGCCTGCCTGCCGCGCCGGCCGTGGGGGCTGCGCGGTGGAAGCTCGGGGAAGCAGCAGCCCTGGTTCTCTTGGCAGCGCCACTGCTGCCAGAGGTCATTGAAAAATCTGGGCGAACGGTCGAAATGGAAATAAGGAAAGAGCAGCAAGTTAGCTGGAGTACTACTTGAAGGCGTAGGTTTAAAAAGTTTACATGCATATAAAGACTGCCTAAATCTTCTCAGGATACTGCATTTCAGTTACTCATTCTGTTACTCGGAAGAATAAAAGAAAGTCTGTGAGATGATTTGCCTTTTATTGACTTTCAGTTGTCTAATTTGTTTTCATTCCTGTATTAATTAGAATCAATATATTTACATTTAGCTACCGGTAGAGTGAAGTTATGTTAATTAATTGACTGTGAGGCTGACGAGAAAACAGGAGCGTTAACTGATGGAGGCTGCTAGGAGTGAGAAATAGCTCTGTGAGAAGCCAGTTTATGAAGGAATGACAATTCAGCACAGAATCCATTTATCAGCTATTAAAGGATCTGTTAACTACTCAGGTTTAATTTCCTCCAGCTAAAACATGTACATCAGTTGTTAACTGCTTGTTCTGCCTCTAATTGTAAATAGCCATTATTCATATGCATATTAAGTATCACTGTGTCTTAGTAAATTCAGGTTTAAGAGAGGAGTATGGGATGTGTTTAACATAAGCTTTTTTATGGATTTAAAAGTCTCCACAAAACAGTCTTTTTGTCTTGTATGTACTTTTGTTTGAACAAACTATATATATACTAAAATTGATATGTGTGCATATTAAAATTAATAACTTGGCTTTAATAAATGTGTGTGTGTGATTTCTCACACACCCTTTTTTCGGCAGAAAATGCATTTGGCATTTTCATTAGTTTTGGCAGAATCTGTCTTTATTCCCCCTACATTATTCTTGACTGAGGAATTCACTGTTGGTAATAACAGTGCTAAAAACCCAATGTAACTCTGCAAGCAATCACCATGGAGCAACCCCAAGATGGAAATTGAATAGTAATCAAAATAAAATAATTATAAAGCTTGAAACGTATATTTCTTTTGACATATAATGCTCAATGCATCGCCATGCCAAGGACAAGATTTAAAAATGTCTTATTCTCTGTCATTTCAGTTGGACGTATTGTCTTTGAATTATTTGCTGACGTTGTACCTAAAACTGCTGAGAATTTCCGTGCGTTATGTACAGGAGAAAAAGGAACGGGGCCTACCACTGGAAAACCTCTCCATTATAAAGGATGTCCTTTCCACAGAAGTAAGTTCTGTGAAATCCTCCATTTTCCTATTGGTAATGAAAGTTCTCTACCATGAATGTTAAATAATATTTCAAGTACTTGTTAAAGAAATAACTTTACTGAATGAAAGTTTTTTACTTTTTGATCCTCCTAGTGACTACATGTTATTACCATGCACTGATATTAGTAAATCATTAGTAAATCAAATTTTGCAAAACTAGTTTACTCTGAGTTGTAAACAGGTGGAAATTAATTTCAAGTAAATGTTTAAATCTCAAGTGATATCCACATAACTGAAAAGGAGTATTTAGGTGACACTTGGTAAATAAAAGATGGATTTTGGTTCCATTTAGGTTCTGGTGACAAGGATTGCTTTTCATCTTAGAATTGTTTGGGTTTTTTTCCCTTGTGCTTTTCTGCCTTGCTGATACATTTTATAACTATTTCATTTTACAGTTATTAAGCAGTTTATGGTTCAAGGTGGAGATTTCTCAAACCAAAATGGCACAGGTGGAGAAAGTATATATGGTGAAAAATTTGAGGACGAAAACTTTCATTATCAGGTACTCTACTGAAAACGCTATTTCTGTTCAGTTGTGACATTTCAGTGATGTTACTCTGCTGCAGTAATAACAATTGTCAGTATTGCTACTAACCATTTTCATATCATGTTATATGTGGTAGCATAAGAGGGACTTGAAACAGCACTGACTGAAAAACTTCTAGACATCACTGTCCCATGGTTAAAGCGAAGCCCTGACTGCAGTTGTACTTGCCCCCAAACAGTACTTTAGGGGAAGAAAATACAGCAATCCTCCAGTAATGAGATAATAAAATCCTCTATTTTACAACTCAGTAGTCAGTTTATCATCTCAGATCAATCCCACTAGACTTTTCTTGATGCCGCTTCTCCAGGTAATTGCTCTGCTGTTGTGGAACACCCAAATTACACAATCCCAAGCACTGTTACTTTGGCATAGTTTTGCAAGGCTTGGATCTATCAGAGAATCTGATTTTGTCCAGATTTTTTTTGCTTGCTTTGTAAGCTTAAAAAATGACAGCAAAAACCAAAGACAGTCCATCTGTCTGCAGTGTTTTTTAAAATACAGCAAGAAAATTAATGAGTGACAACAGTTTTCTTTATAGAGAGTCTTATAATTTGTGACTAAAATTGATACTTGGTCCCAGAAGAAATGGAGTTGTGTCTAAGTCGGGAGACTGAAGGCACTAGACTGCTCTATATAATTTCCAACTTGACCCCCCACATCTTTACAGACAAAATGTAAACCTGCAGGTATTGGGCAACACCAGAACTTACTATTACTTGTTTTGTTTACAAACCATTGCTGTCTAGCGTTAGCTGTAACTGGGGAGAGAGGAGGCAGAAAAGCTAAGATTTATAGGTCTTGGGCAGTGAAGCAGTGACCAGCCTCAAATGGTATTTGCAAAAATCTGCTATGGGGGTAACCTTTGTGTTTAACTTGTTTGCCAGCAACTACAATGCAAAATATCAGATACTTGTTTTGGAAGCTGCAATCCTAACGGCCTTCTCTTGCTCTGGAACATAGGCTCCTCTGTCATTTGCCATCTCTGACTCCTAGGGCAAGTTTCAAGGTTAGAACAGACAAAGCCAAGATTCCAGTAGCTTTCTGTTGGCTGGGTGTGACTCTGGCTCTCAGCTGTAGGACCTTTTCCCAGAGTTCCTAAGCCAAATTCTGACTGAAAAGGTTCAGACTTACTGTGCCTTATGACCAAATGAATAGTTCAGGCAAGGAGGTCTCCCTGCCACTATGGAAATCCAAACACTGTGTGGGAAAACAATTTTCAAAACAACAGGTTCTTTAAACTGATAGAAAATGTAGGGAAAAAACAGATACTTAAATACACCAGGCTCAGACTCTTATCTCAAACTAATCAACCTCTCATTGAGCTCTGAAATCTGTTTCTGTGTTCTCTGTGCTATCATCATTTTTTGCGCCTCCTTTCCTTCTCACAGTATCAATTTTCTTACCAGTACCACAGCATGAATGCTTTAGATGTGTACCAGTGGCTAGGTGTAACATCCTCACTTAAATTAAATGGTGTCCCTTGCACTTAATAACCAGACCAACTTGGAAAGAATAGTATCTTCATGGCTGGGTTTTGTCAGTTAAACAAGACATTGGCAACACAAAAGAAAAATACATTTTTGCAGTGCAGAATAATCTCCATGATGGGACAAGAAAACTCTTAGTTCAAAAAAGGAGAAAGTACTTGTAAGAAACAAGATAGAATGTCATCTTACATTGGGCTCTTCAACAGTTTTATTTTAATTTGAGGCCTAGTAGCTTAAGTGGCAAAATAATTAGATAGTTAAAAATCCCACCAGACTAAAAACTGTCTCTAGGAAAGTGAAGGAGATAAAAAAATGCCCAAACAAAATCACCAGCCCATGAATTTTAAAGACCACAGTCTTCTAAACTCAACAGTTCTACACCATACGTTGTGTGAGTAGCCCTTATAAAATTCACATTACATACGCATCTTAGCAGTGTAACATTAAGTTCGTTTCAGTGGTGTTTAGCCTCATTTCTTAAGGCCAGTGGTCTTAAATAATTCAGTGAGGAACTTCACTCCCGTCTCAGGTGATCTGCCTAAACTCATCAGCTGTGTAGGGGATGGAGTGTAGAAGCAGCAGACAGGTGTTACAGCATTAAGTCACATGTGGCTGTGCTTGCTAGATTGGTAGGGAGCAGGTAAAGACCCAGAGCTGAGCATTTACGCTCTGCAGTCATGGCAGGTAAAATTAGTTGGCCACCTCTATGTAACTGGTTTACCAAGTTGTTATGGCTGTCCTGGCTATGTTTATGATCAGCCTTATGGAATCTTACATATGGTTTTATAACATATTTTCGATGTTGATGGTGATTTTTTTGTCCCCCAATGCAGCATGATAAACCAGGTCTGCTGAGCATGGCAAACGCAGGACCTGGTACTAATGGCTCTCAGTTCTTCATTACAACGGTGCCTACTCCTCACCTGGATGGGAAACATGTGGTGTTTGGCCAAGTGATCAAAGGAATGGGTGTAGTTAAAATACTAGAAAATGTTGAAGTAAAAGGAGAAAATCCTGCCAAGGTAAGTAAAATGCAAAGCACTGAGGGATGATATTTATTATTTCATTATATGATGTATAATAATTTTCTTCTAAATTCTTGGTGTAGTATTTAGAACTATTTAGAATGTTAGTTATTTTTACTAACTGGTAATTTCCATTTTACTGTCCTTGTTAAGAGGCTTTTGTTCTTGCACTGTACATTCCCCTTGCACAAACCATTTATTGTTCAACACAGCTGTGAGGGTGGAAGCCTTTGCCAGAAATGTAGGATGGGCGATGAAATTAAAAGGTGGAATTCACAATCCCACCTAAACGATAGGTAATTCTTATAATTTTTATGTCAGAAGTCATGTTTCTGAAAAACCAATTGGTGTGTAGGTCATAGCAGTTTGTGGGTGTTTGATGAATTAATACCTCTAACTTTAAAAGACTTGGCAGTTGAAGAAAAAAACATCTTCTCTAACGTAGTAGAACTTCCATGTCTTGTTTTTTGCTGCACTTCAGCTTGCTGCCAGTTCCTCTTCCAGCCTCCCCATGAAGCGTGGGTATGGTGTTTTGGAATGCTGATCCTCTGAACACAACACTTTGTGTGATAAAAGCCTTTTGATGAGGATAGGCTAATGATATGATGAGTTTTTGAAATAAATGCACCCAAACAACAGATGAAAAAGCCTTTTTATGGAATTTCAAAAATTTCAAAGAGCACTTGGAAGTTACTGCTTTTTTAAAAATTGTCTTAATAAGCAATATTACTATTTACGCTTCATTTTTTCAGTTGTGTGTCATCGCCGAATGTGGAGAACTAAAGGAAGGAGATGACTGGGGAATTACTCCCCAGGATGGATCTGGAGATACTCATCCAGATTTTCCTGAAGATTCAGATATAGACTTGAAAGATGTAAGTATTTTTCTTCTTGAGTATTTTACAGGTTGCAAGACCTGTAGGTGATCTGAGTTACGTGGTGTCTGTGATGATGTTCGTTATGCTTTTTTTCTTAAGAATGGATCAAGGTCCTGATTAAATGGTGACATTCCATTTTAAGAAAGAGAAGGCTATGTGGGAAGGGATTGTTACCTTTTTTTTTCAGTGCTAATTTCAGCCCATTTTTTCCTCCAGTAACTAAAACCTCACTTAAAATTGTCACATTTATTTTCTATTCTTTATTTCTTTTTATTTTTGTTTGTGCCCTAATGTCAGGATTCAATTTCTAGAATGCCATCCTGCAGATGACTAACTTAATGTTGTTACCTACACACTTTTTTAAATACACACCCTTTAATAGACACTAGAAATAAAGGATATGCCTTTTTAAAAGGTTTTTACTATATCAGAGCTAATTGTTCTTAGTTCCCAGTGGTTGTTTACTTTTTAGATTGTTTAAACCTGCAGAAGATCTGGAGTTAGGGAGCAGACTGGTGAAAGCAGCTCTTCTGCAGTATTTTAGTTTCTCATGAAAGTGAACTAGACAAACTGTGTAAGTCAAACAGTGATTTGTGAGACGGGAAAGAAAAAGGGGCTGCATGAGTAGATTCCAAATAGAGGATTACAATATTAAAAATCCATTTGAGCTAGAAAACAAACTCCTTGGCTGTTGAGAACTTACGAAAATGTTGTTGGATAGCATTTGATGTGATACAGAATCAAAGTTGGCAGGGGCCTGTGCCCTTTAACTTAAAACTTGTTCATAGAAACGGGCTACAGAAACCATGGTGACATTGGTCTCACACTGATCAGTTTTTGCCAAGGTTACTGATTCTAGTAGGGTAGAGTAGACAGCAGTAATTATTAACTATTTATTGCCACTGGAGAAGTAACTCAAAATGTATACAATTCTAGAACTAGAAAGGATGGACTTGATAAAGACAGGTAGTTGTTCTTTTCTCCTTCCATTGATACTTTTAAGTGTTCAGAGAGAAGAATTGTGTTGATACGACTTCCACTTTGTGTGCAGAGTTCACATGAGTGATACTGTTTTGAGAAGCAGAAGACAACATCAGGAATAAGACAGTCTTGGTTGAATACTTGGCTTGTTAACATATCTTCTTTTCTTTGAATAATGGTCAACACCTTTATATATAGCTCTGTGTGGGTAGCAACATTTAGGGAAAAGAGTTGGACTACTATGTCTTCTCTAGTATTTGCTCACTATTTATACTGTAGAAAAGGCACTAGGAATTTCATCTTTCAGATCTTTGTGTTACATAAAGTAGAGATGTTACAGAAATGGTTTGAAGGTAGTATTTTGTCTAAAATTGGAGTATTTCTATTCTGAGATTTTATAAACCTTGAAAGATGATGGGCTGGGATCATACTGTTAAACATTAGTTAATTCACAACTTCTTCCATAAATACATTCATACTTTATATTTCCCATCTATTTTATTAGGTTGACAAGATTGTGGTCATAGCAGAAGACACAAAGAATATAGGAAATACTTTCTTCAAATCGCAAAATTGGGCAATGGCAGCTAAAAAGTATAGTAAAAGTTTACGGTAAGGCTCTCATCACTCAATCAGGTAGTTCCTGTAACCCAAATTAATACCATTAATAAGCAATGATTTGTGCATTTAAAAGGTGCCTGGTGCAGTGCTCTTTTATTTTTTAAACAAAGGGCCTTCTGAATCTTGAAAATGTCTGGTTGATTTTTAGCTACATAATCAAGTAGGTCTTTGCTACTCATGGCTAGGTAAGAGGTATTGCTAGGTAAGGCAGGAAGTATTGCTTAGAACTGACTAAATACTCTTTTTATAATACTCTTGCTGTGCTGGTACATACCTGGGAAGAAAAGCACAGTAGTATCCAGGGTAGTTAATGAAGAGCAAGGAAAGAAAAACTTCCTCTATGATTTATAAAAAGCAGTAGGTTTAGGAAATTGATAAGTTCAAAAGACAAATGCGGCCCTTACTCATTCATTACTATTTTTTTTCTGAGGGTCCATACCATCATCCTGACTTCATGTATAATTCAGACTTGCCTTCAAAACTGTAGTCTTTCTACTTTTGTTTCCATTGTGCTCCTTTAATATTTTCATGCTTTTTGCTTTAAGTATATGAACATCTCCTAAAAATAAAGTTACACTTACTGACCTTTATCCCAGCCTTCTTAATGATCCCTGGTTAGGCAACAGTAACAATAATGAAAGAAAAAAAAGTCAGGCATATTTAATGATTCAGCTGAGGTTTTAGCAGACTGGGTTTAAAATAAATGTCATCTTTCTGAACCATAGAATGAATCCTTTAATGGCAGATATTAACCCAAGATTCAGTGTCTTGACCTGCCCCCAAAAAGCCCATCATAAAAACAGAAACCCCAAAATAAAAACTATTTATATGCAAATCTCTTGGAATTCATACATAAAAAAAGGCTTTATACATAAAAAAAGATCTTTAAGGATCTTTGTGTTGTATTGATCCATTTTCTCTCCCCATTCTTAGGTAAATGCTAGGTATAATTACACCATCTCTTCCAATTAGGTGTCTTGCTCATTTTAAGGACAACCAGTGAAAGCTCTTCCTGTCTTAGCTGTTTTGGTGCTTATGTGTCCTTGTAGGTGGAAATGTAGTAAATTTTTCTAGACTAAACTAATCTGATCTTTCCAGCTTTTCCTTATAGGCCATACTTTTATGGACATGCCTGTTATTGTATCTTAGAATCTAATACTTTATGAGGATGGTGACCTTTAGCTGGCACTTCACTAGAACGCATAGGAAGAGAATAGCTCTTACCAGGGTAGCCCATGGCTTAGGTACAATTCACCTGGCACACCATCTGAAAATGCTGATTTTTCTTTTCACCTACAATAACCATTATAATCTTCTGCTCTTTTCATTGTTTTATTGCTTCTTAGCCTTTAAAAAATACATTTTATATGCTGGAATTGACACCTTTTTTTTTGGAAAAAAATGTATCACTTCCTGTTATCTCCCTTGATACTTCCTTCACTGCTTTCTTTGACTTGGAAGCTCTAATCTTATTTCCTGAATGGTTGAAGTCTTTCGTGTTTTAATGTGATTTAGAAATATTATACATGTGTTCCATTTGTTTTGAACATAATACATATTTGTGTTATAACTCTCCTTACCTTTTTACTGTTTGCTCTTTCTTCTTGTTCTCATCTTTTGCATGACGCTTAGCAAGTGGAACAAGCACTGGGACTACATATAATTTACAAGGACAAAGCATCTAATTTACTTTTTAAGTATTGCTAATTTTTGTGATTCAAAGGTTGTACATTAACAGCAAAAAAGACAGGGCATGCAAAAGTGTATTTCCATAGGCACTGATATACAAAGCCTACATTAATTCATGGCACGCTTAAAATGTGAATATATGCAAGCACGATTTTTGTTTTTTAAATAAAACTCACAGAGGTTCTATCAAATAGACCATTAAGGAGTTAAAAAACTTGTTGTATCCACAGCAGACCTTTGCCACTGGAAATAAAAACCAGACAGCATTGCAAATTAAGAAATGTGCTTTCAAAACAGATGTAGTAACTGCTGTGGCTCTGTCCTGAACCAGTGTCAGTTTGAAGTTCAGGAAAAGTCATGAAGGAGAACCGCAGGAAGAAGGTGGTGTTACTAATGCTCATAAACCACACGGCTTTGCAAAGTAAAGTTAGCTTCAGATTTTAGCCACAAATGGCTAAGCTAATTAAAAGATATTGCAAGAAGAGATGAAGCTTCTTGTGAATGTGGAAGGTGCAGTAGTGGTGTTGATGTTTTGGCACTGATGAGCAGCGTGTTTTTTGAGAATAAACTGAGATTCATTCTGATGTTTTCCTGCAGTAGAATAGTGCTTTTGTCTAAGAAAAAGATTGTGCTAGTACAGTGGAGGACTAAGAGCTACAGAAAAACATTCCGTAGCAAATTGATTGGTCTTTATTAGGGTGAGTTTTATGTATTTAGTTTAATAAAGATTTGTAATAGTTGAATTAAAGCTGCTTTAGAAGTAGTGTGGATAGGCCAGTTCACAGATAATCTGTGGAGAGATAGCTAAGGGCAGGACAAAATGGAAGTTGCAGCACTAATCCATGTTGTGTATGAATCTGTTTTTCTGCAGGTATGTAGAAGCTTCTGAAGCAGTGGCAGAGGAGGCAGACAAACCCAAATTAAAGACTGTTGCTTTGACCTGTGTTCTAAACATCGGTGCTTGCAAACTAAAACTGTCAGATTGGCAGGGAGCCATTGAGAGCTGTTCAGAGGTAAATGTAATGTTCAGTATTTTGATCAAGAATTGGCCTTTATAGACACAAGACTACAAAGCTTTATAAAAGTCTTCTGACAAGCTGAAGATTTGAAAGTAAACAAGTAGAAGCTCATGGTGAAGTTAGTACTAACTTTCCAATATGTGGCTTTTTAAAAACGCACATCATTGTCAGTTTGGTTTGCAGAGCTACTACTTGCACTACAGAGTTAAACTGTGTTCAGTGAAAAAGGAATACTTTTGTGTCTGGAAGACGACTACAAACAAAATGCTATACTTGCCTCTAGATTTGATGGCCTTGTATTTTATTCGTGGCAGGGACTTTCTAACTAAATAACTAACCTTTCAGATAGGCTTAGTGGTGAAATAAAATGACTGAATAGGAAGAAAGAAACAAGGTAATGCTAAATTAGGAAAAAAGGAAAAACAGTAGAATTAAAAAAAAAGGAACCATGGCATGGGCATAGTGAAAATTTAGTAAATTTGAGGAAACTGTAAATAATTCCGTAAAACTCCAATTATAGGAAGGAAAAAGAGGAAAGAATGCTCTTATCTGTTAGCAGAGGATCCTGAGCAGCATCTCTGGCTTTGTGCTGAAAGGAGTCTCAGCTTATCTGTGTGTGAGGTCATTAGAAATCTGGCTTGCTTTCTAGCTTGCTGATGGTGTAAAACCTTCATAAACCTATATTTAGAACAGACAAATGGGGAATGAGGAAAGAAGAAAATAGGTAAAATATTGTGTAATGTGATATCTGTCACCTAGAAAATGGTAAAAATTGAAATGTGTTACAGGTAGAATTTACTATAATTAATAATACTTGCCATTGTGGGAAGAAAATCATACTTCCTTTTTTTAAGAATAAATAATTGTTAGATGAAGGCAACTCTATAGCTATAAGACTTCTCTAAGTCATCTTATGTCTCATTATGGTGTCAGTGCTTTATTCACAATAACAGTTTCCTAAAATTAGCTAATAAAGTTCTAGGCAATTGTTAATGAGAAACTATACACTTTCAATTTTATGATTTCACAAGGCCAAAAGCAATTTAAATTAACAGTCTGGAATACATGCGTTGTTTGGTGTAAATAATGAATTATGAACAGCTGAACCTGTTCAAAGAAACCTTGCATTGAAATAGCTGTAAGCACAATGGTCAAGGTAAAACCAGAGAATGCTACCTCTGTATACAATCCAGACAACTAATTCTTAGCAGAGAAGAGGCTGAAGGCTTTATAGCAGGTGGATCAATAGGAGCACCCACAGAAATATTTCCTTTGTATTAACAGCCAATACCCAAGTGATTGGAAAAAAACGGATGTGTTATCTAGTAATGATTTAAAGTTAATAAATTAAATTAATAAAGCAACACATTGCTGTGAAGACATTTTCCCTAAACAATGAGAAACAACATTCTTTAAAATAATAACACACACCACTATGGAACTAACTGCAATAAAAATGCAGATCTTTATAGAGGCAGTGTAACAGCTAGATGACTAAATTATCTGACATATTCTGAAAAAGTAATCAAATAGTGGAACAATCTCTTTTCCCAGCCACTGTACTTCCTATTTTGATATTGTCATATTAGAGCTGGCATGTACAGATTATTGAAAACATTCAGCTCAAAAAAGGCGTAATGACTGGAACTTGGCAAACTTCCTGAAGCATGATGAGATACATTGCTTGCATGTATTTTTCTAGCCCACAGTGAAAAAATCTTTACAGGAAATCTCTGTGGTTTTTTTGTGATGCCATTTGAGGAGGTTTTGGTGCGAAGGAAGGAGCTGCAATAGAGAGTTGCCCTGTGAGACTCAAGGTTAGGATAATCTGAACTACAGCAACTCCTCAGCCTTGACAGTTATCTCTATAAACACACACAACAGCTGTTCCATTTGGGCCTCGTGTGCACTCATCCTTCACAAAAGACCACTTCTGCTGCAGCAGTACTGAAGCTGATTACTTGCTATTCATTATAGCATTCCTTTTTACACAGTTAGTGTTTTGACAGCTTACCCTCAAACCAACTGTGAAGATTGTCTGCTGGTGTGAATTGTGCCATTTGTGGAGATGGGAGGCTGTGAAGTATAAGAAATGTTAATGTGACAATTTTATTAAATTTACAGGCTCTTAAAATAGATCCAGCAAATACTAAAGCTCTCTACAGACGGGCTCAAGGATGGCAGGGAATAAAAGATCTTGATCAAGCACTGGTAATGATCACTTCTTATTTTCTTTTTAAATTTAAAATTCTGTCAGATCATTAATTTCTATTTTTCTTTTATTTAAGGCTGATCTTAAAAAGGCTCATGAAATAGCCCCTGAAGACAAAGGTAAAATAAGCTGTTTCTTTTAAAATTCCCTTAAGAATATAACAAGGTCTCCAGGGTAGTATTCAGTTGGAATTCGTACCAGTGTGATGCCTAAAATGCTAGCTTCTGAAACCCTGATGTTCTGAGCACAGAACCCACTGATGTGGAAAACTGATTTCATACAGCAGTGATGCTTCCGTTGCACTGGAAAACCTGCTTATGTAGGTCAGCAGCATTCCTCTTGAACTGTGTCTGTATCTGACAGGGCTCTTAGTAGCTTATTTTCCTGCTCTAATTGGGTGAGATTTTTATTTCCTAAAGTTCTGTGTTGGCACCAACACCATGCTTGCTGCATGCTCCTTTATGATGTTACCTTACCAGTTGAGACAAAGCAAGGGACAAGGCTTTTGCTGCTAATATCTGACCTAATCAAAGATTAAATGCAGTTTTATGAAATAACATAGGTAAGTTCCAGCAGTGAGCTGGTGTTAACCTGTGAGGAGACCTAATGTAAAGAGGTTACTGTAACTGTCATTTTCTTTTTGAGCAGCTATCCAGACGGAAACACTCAAAATCAAGCAGAAGATAAAAGCCCAAAAGGAGAAAGAGAAAGCAGCTTATGCTAAAATGTTTGCTTGATTTTTTTTTCCTAAACATTTAAATCTATGCACTAATTCACGCAAAAGGATAAATGGAGCTGCTTCTTTCATTTGCTCTCTGGTGCAGTTTTCAGTGTTTATAACACAAAGCCTAATAATAAAGACAAACTGTTCAAAGGTGATGTAGTTTTCTCTTTTTTTTAAGTTGTAGTAACCTGTGTTTTGCAACTCAGGTATTTTTCTAATGTGTAAAGCAATGGTGGTTGTTTTCACAGCTTAATAGTGCTTCCTAAGCGTGCTTCCTAAGCAGCTTGGTTTCACACGAAGCGAATGTGGGCATTTTCACTGTTCCTATTAGAGCAGGCCTGATTTCTTGTAAGAAACGAAAATGCTAATAGACATAGAATGAAGATGCAAATATTATTTTTTTAGAACCACTTTACAATAGGTATTCCCTATTATCATCATCAGGAAAAAAAAAATCTGAAAATTTGATGTAAAATGTAACACTTTAAAGAGGTGAGCTTTCTAGACTGATTTATTTTCTCGACTGCCAGGTATGATTACATGGAAATCACTCCATCTAGAGAGAGAAAATACTTTTTCAAAGGTGGGTACTAAATTATTCCACCATACGCACAAATCTGGATATGGCTCCTGTTAGCAGTGAACTTCAGCAGTAAATTCCGAGATGCAAAGCTCCTTTGTCAGTCTTGATAAGAACTTTTGCCTGCCATACAGCTCCTGTAAAGAAGTGCTATTTAAATAAGGCTAGGGTTTAACCAGAAGGCACCAACTTTCCATTTAATGCAACAGTCAAATGTAAAATTCAGAATGGCACATTAGTCTCAAACTCTTCTAACATTTAAGTCAGTGCTGTACATTAATTACACTGAAGCATAAAATACTCCAACATATTTGTTGGTGATCAAAAGTCACTGAATAGATCTCCTGTTAGTTTACATTCCATTATAAGCTGGTCCTCCTCCACCTTCAGGTACCACCCAGTTAATGTTCTGACTTGGGTCTTTAATATCACATGTTTTGCAGTGGACACAGTTCTGAGCATTTATCTGCAGCCTTGATCCTTCTCCTGTTTCCAGAGGAACATACTCATAGACTCCTGCAAAGACAAGAAGGGAGCTATCACTTTGCTGAACAACTTCCCCCTGCATGTATATTCTACTTACCAGCAAGTGTAACGAGGGAAGTATATTATGAATGTGACTTAAGTCCCTTCTAACATGTTTAACAGTTATTTCATCACAAAAGTACTGCTAACATGTTTTAAGACTTTCAGCTGAACCCCCTTCTGGGAGGAAAATTGGGATAGAATGCTTGAAGTAAGTAGGAGGCCAGGTGGACCCTTCCTACTTAGTCTTTAATTTTGCAGAAACAGCTGACACACACATTTTTGTTACCTACCTGCTGGACAAAATCTTTGCTCTGGTCCATCGAATACAGCCAGATTCCTGTTCACAGGGACGCTGTCATCTTTGAGAGTTAAATGAGCGGGCTGGTCGTGTTCATGGTTTGTACCACTTAAAGCCACAGATGATAGGAGATCAAAACTGATTTTTCCATCGGGCTTTGGGTATTCAATAGGAGTGCAGTCTTTGGCTGGCTTGAGCTGAGCAAAATCTGGTCCTAAATATATTTTTAATAAATTTCAGTATAGAATTATTGTAACTTGCAGTTACTCAAGAAAAATTTAACTAAGCTGTTTTAACCTCCCCTGTCATAAGAATGAGGTACTTCATAAAAGGTAGCCTTTTTCACAAGACAAATACCTATACCAAGTTATACTAAGCAGTGTTTTAATGCCTTAATTTATATTGTGTGGTAGCTGATACGACAATCTGCTTCAATGCTTTATCATCCATTTCTTTTGTACACTTTAAGGCCTCATGACTGAAGCAGATGTGCACTAGCTGAAACTAAGACCAGAAAAGACTGACATATAAATTTAGAATAATCTTCAGGAGATAATGAAATTACCTGGATGTTTTAATGTCCACGGTTCCATTCCTCTCAGTAGCCAATAAAATATGCCTGTATATATCATTCCTCCATACACACCAAGTATGCTATGGCAGGATGGTCGGATGTTTCTCACTGCATACAGTTCTTTCCAAACCCAAGACTTTTTCAGGTTCTCTTCATATTCTTGCACATCAAGTCCTAAGGCAGTACATTACTTGTTAGGTACCTACAGTACAACAAGACTATCCTTGAAATAAAAAAAATAAATGCTGAATAAAAGCAACTGCTAGCAATGAAATCTGCAAAATGAAAATTTCAGAACTGTAAACTAGGAATATACTAGACAACATATTTCAGCCTCTTGAATCAAGAGACCTGTTTTGTTGGCAGACAGGTACTGTTCCTTCGTAGCCTCTATTAAATGAGCCACAAGCAGCATTAAATTGTCTCAAGCATCAGCAAAATATAATCAGACAGGTGGCTATACTGGCACCTCTGTAGGAAAGCAGCTACTCACTCACAGAATCTGAGTGCTGACCAGTCTATCCATGATTCAAAGCCAGGTTTGCAATTCTAATGTCAAGTTCAAAAGCTTTTCCCAAAGGAGTTTTGCAGCCAAAGTCCCATTTCAGTAACTATGGCTATGGCCCAATGGATAATGCCAATGCAAGGTAATTTCTCCCTTTGTAATCAGCATGAAATATATTTGACTGCAAACTTCTGATTGAAACTCTTTGACTGTATTCTTTATAAATACTACATTTCACACTTGACACATCTACCACAGTGTAGTTAAGGTCAAGTAATTATGTTAGAAATTAATGTTTCTTCGAATGAAAATTATTTGAGAGCTTCCCTTTCACCATTACTCCATTACTACTGTAAAGGTATAAATGTTCTAAATAATCAGTTCTAAGCCCTGTCTACATAAGAAAAGCATGCTTAATCCGTATTTCCCATACAGCCTTTTATCCTTGCAAAGAGAAGAAAGTGGGCTGTAGTAGTCCAATCTTGACAAGACTGGAAAACAGCATATAAAACTTATCCGTAATCAGACAGGAGTGGCACACTACCCACCAACAGTGTTTATAGCTTCAGATGGATTCTAAACCTTTTAGCATGTCTAGCTCAAGTTTTAACTGTTCAGCACGTCTTCTGTGTATGGTGCATTTCAGCTGAATGAGGCCTGAATCCACCAGTACAGAGAGAAGATTTCTAAAATGAACATTACTGAAATTCTCTCTCCCTCCCTACAGACTTTATTAACAGATTTAAGGGGGCAACTAAGACTTAAACAAATTACTACAAGGTGGTCAGGACCAGATGATTACTACAATGTGCATGTATTATGTGTAAAATAAACTACATGTAGTCTCAAACTGAGACAACTAAAAGACTAAAAGACAGAAAAAAGGACTGAACAAAAACAGGATCCTAACAACAGAAAGAGCAAATTTGAAAAATCTTATGCTGTTTTGTTTCATTTAATCTATTCCTTTTTTTGTCTTGTTTCGGCAGGCTTTCAGTAACACTTCCTGAATTATAAAGCACTAATTTTTATTGTGTTTGTCGGAACAAAACCATTCTTGTTTACTTATACAGGAAGCATAAGCTTACTTTTCAGATGGTCAATAGAGCTTCTAGCAGTAGGATCAATATTTACGAATAACAGCAAACATTAATTTCATAAATAATTTTACATTATCAGTAGTAAATAAACATTTTTAACATGCACATTTTATGATTTATTAACATTTCCAACTAATTCATTCAGCCAGATTAATCAGTGCTGTTAGTTGGTGGTGGTTCTAATTGAACATAAGGCAATTACAACTCAAAGTACAGTGATCTTACCTATTGTCTTTGACTGGAGATTTTCATTGATTAATTGACTAAAAATGGCTTCTGAAGCCAACATGCCACTTTTCATTGCAGTATGTGTTCCTTTGATCTTGGGAACATTCAAGAGTCCAGGACTGCAACCAATTAATAATCCACCTGGGAAGGTGAGTTTGGGTATTGACTGATGGAAAAACAAAAAGAAAGGTTTTGGTTTTGTTTGGTTTTTTTCCTGTTTGTTGAAATGAAAATAACATTCTAGGAATTAAACTGGCATAAGGTTTAAGTGTCCTTTCCAGACTTGGCATGTGTGCTCTCTAAACATACACCAGTTACTCCATTTACTCATGGAATTTGAGCATAGCATGCACATAGGAACACAGACACTGTACTTGTGCCGAGTATTAAAGTGATATTTTCCTTATATCCTCTCTAAAGCTGCCTTATCTGCAGCAAAACTCCAGTAGTGTCACCCAATATTGTCTTCCTCCTTCAAGCTCAAGTGAATTATTTAAAAAAAAAATCCCAAACTCCCATTTGTTTCCCTGATATTCACACAGTAAGTTGTACTCATCGCACCTCACAGTGCTTTTTTCCACAGATTTTTTTCTGTGAAACTGCACAATGCTATCATGCCTGTGCCCCTCCTCCTTATTTTAGAAGTTGCTCACAGTGAACAAATACATTTTGGTGCAAAATCACCATCTTGCTCCCATTCTGTAAACATAATGTCATAGAGTATGGTTAACTCGCAAATTTAACACAGCGAAGATTATTTACAAATATCAGGTCAACAGTATTAATATACTACGTTACACACCTATATTAACTAAGGAATACATCAGCTACCAAGTTAATTAAAATTTTAACAGCTTCAAAATGCAGACTGCAGAACTTTAAGCAGAAAGCTTTGATCAAAGCCTAAGTCACAAACTGCTGAAGGTAAGTTTTGTCTTAACCTAACATCCTACTTTTATTAAAACTGTCTGAAAGAATTAATTTTTCAGTAACCTAAATACTAAGCAAGTAGCTGAATTTAATGAAAAATGTCAAAAAAATTTAGGCCTTGGAATTTAAGGTAACCTAAACCAGAAGTTTTGTTTCTTCTGCTTGTTCAATTGTTACCCCTTTACTTACTAGTCATGCAGGACTGCTTACTCTTGTATAGTCATATAGCAATCACTAAAAAAAGTTATATTACACAGCATTTCCTCTGTGTTTTGTGCTATTTGTTTAATCAGAGATGTAGTGATTTGGTTCATAGGAAAGGTAAGTCAGGCTGAAGACACAACTACAGCTTACTTTTCTGGGAAAATAAGTTTTAAGTTCAGCCACATAATACTATTGCAAAGGGATTAAGTATGTGGGATGTTCTCTCTTTTCTCAGAAAACAGCTATTCTGTGTTATCTGTTAGGATTCAAAGGTGCAGCACTGACATAAGCATAGGAAGACTTCTTGACCAACTCTGAATTACAAAGACGGTGATCAAGTATTTTTCTTCTGCAAACACACATAATAGGCACATAGTGACCCATCATACTGCTAAAGAATAAATGAGATTAAAGAATAAGTCATGTAACATAAAAAGTAGCACATACAGCAGCTTTGGTAGTTATTCTCATTGTTAGTACTATGGCACTTGGTGCCTGCTTTCACAATCAGTGGAAGAAACACATCATGCTCCTGAGAGACACAAAACAAGACTGCTTTAGAGAAGGGGAGGCATCTGCTCCCTGCAGAGTGTCTCCTGCTGGCAGACAGGAAACCTCATGTTCTTCCTCCCCTTAGCTCCAGATCAGGGCTTAAAAGCTGTTAAGTGAGACTAATTTTCACACTTAAATAGATTGTCAGTATAAAGGCTTTTCCCCCTGATATTCCTAGCATACACTACTCAATAACTGCAACCCCTTTTTCTCCACAAAACTCTTAAATGTTTCAAAAATTTTTGATAAAATAGAAACAAAATAGAGAGTGCATGGGAATTTAGGTGCTTTGTTTTGCAATTTTAATAAATATAATAAATAGTAGCTACAGAGATTAAGTTACTAAACTCTGATCCTTCCTTCCACATACATTAAAATTGTGCACTCTCTCTCCCCCTTCACTCTGTTCTAAAGATTGAAGATCATTAGGTTATCTATAACAAAAAAGCTCAAGTTGATGGTAACTCTATACACTTATTTGATGCAATTCTGTTACCAAAATCAAAAACTGGAGTTATGGAATGACTTACATAAGAAAATATTCCTGGATTACAGTGATACAAATGAGTCAGACTGCTACAGTTATTAATCAAAGCAACACATGCAAAAGAAGAGCTAATCTTAAAACTCTTCCTAAGTGAATCATCAATAAAGAGTTTTTTTACCGAAGGCATGTATTAAAAAAAGTATTTTAGAAGAGTGACTTCATGATCACCTAAACAAATCCATCTACAGGAAATTAAAAAAACCAACAAAGCAAAATATCCTTTTATAGTAGGAACAATAGAAAGTAAGGGACATATTGGTTTAAATCCAGCAAAGATGTCCAAAGACAAGGCAGAGATGTGCAAGATCTGTAGTTCTACTGTGTAAATTAGCACAATGTCTGTAAGTGACTTAAAAAATACTGTATTCTTTCAGCTATTATTTCAGCAAAGCTACTCAGGCTTTGAGTATAAGGAGGGTGCAACTCAAGTCACACTCTGGCTATTTCACCAAAGCCAGACATTCAATCACTGGGTGTGATAGAGCAACCAGTGCACAGGGTGGAAAAAGAAGCCACTCTTGCACAAAAATCTAGATTAAAACATCTTGGTATTTTTCATGGTATCTGTGCTAATAACAGAGTGGCAATGGTTTTTGAAATAAGCCAGTAATACAGCTGTGTTACAATGTGATATGACATATTTCCACTGCAGAGTGGACAAAATCAATGCTCAGATTGATTAAATGTGCAGCATGGGTGTAATCAATAAGTTGCTTCCTGAACCCACATGACTCACTGCCAGGAATGCACGCTGGGGTCAGAGCCTAACTCCACATGACTGTGACAAGAGTGAAGCTGTGATGAAACTCTGCTTGTATTGCAAAACTGTGTGAAGCCACGTTTATACTAACAAGAGGTTCAAAAAGGAAAGGCAAAATAGTCAGAGGAAAGAGTGCCATGGCTCCACATACAGGCTGCAGATCATGAACACTCAGGCTAGTTTTAAGGTCCAAACTGAAAGGAGCATCTGGAAGACAAGAAGCTAACAGGTTGAATGTACTTTAAAACTGTTAAAGGTAAACTCCAGACCACTTTTTGCAAGCTTTTCCAGCCCTTTCAACTAACCCTAGTCAGAAAGGTCAGTATTTAAGGGGAAATGTATTCATCAGAAAGTCCTGATGAATATATATTCAAAATTTTACCTTTTGCACTACTTAAATTAACAAAATGAACAAAGTATTCCACCTTCCAAGAAAGTAGAAATTCAAAGTTGTGCATGAAAGAAACTCAAGGTATTCATATACTTGATAGGTAAAGATTTACCTGCCAAATTCAGGTAAATCAGCAATTTCAGCACCATCAGTGATTTAAGGCTCAAGCACTGAGAAGGAGTTCTTTTTGTTGGGATAAATAAGTAATTTGGAAGACCCCACAGGAACAGATCAGTGGTACTACTCTGTCTTCGCCAAAATTTCAGGCAAACAAAAGATTGTCTGCGGCATCTTTGCTGCTGAACATACTTGACTGCAATATAAATTCCACTTCACTGGCTGCTCATGGCTTGGACAAACACTGTGCTGGGTAAAAATCTCTTGGGATGTCTGGGCTCAGAGAGTGTTGCTGAATGGAATTACATCCACTTGGCAGCCAGTCATTAGTGGGGTTCCCCAGGGCTCAGGTCTGGGGCCAGACCTGGTTAATATCTTCATCAATGTCCTGGACAAGGAGATTGAGTTCACCCTCAGTCAGTTTGCAGGCAGCACAAAGATGGGTAGGAATGTTGATCTGCTGCAGAGGGATGTGGACAGCATGAATCTATGGACCAAGGCTATTATATTGACATCCAGTAAGGCAAAGTGCTGTGTCCTGTCCTTGGGTTACAACAGCTTCATGCAGTGCCTTAGGCTTGGGCAGGGTGACTGGAAAACTGCCCAACAAAAAGGACACAGGGAGTCCTGCCAGCTTAACATGAGCCAGCCTGTGCCCAGGCAGCCAAAGAAGGCCAGTGGCATCCTAGCTTGGATCACAAATAGTGTGGCCAGCAGGACCACAGCAATGATTATTCCCCTGTAGTAGGCATTGGTGATGCTCTATCTTGAATCCTTTGTCTAGTTTTGGGCCCCTCACAGGACATTGAAATGCTGGAGTGTGTCTAGAGAAGAGCAATGGAGTTTACAAAGGGCTGGAACTCTGGTCTTATGAGGAGCAGCTGAGGGAGCTGGGGGTGTTTAACCTGGAGAAAAGGAGGCTCAGTTATTGTTCTATACAACCACCTGAACAGAGGTGAGGGTCAGTCTCTTCTCCCAAGTAACAAGTGACAGGAAGAGATGAAAGGGGCTCAAGTTGTGCCAGAGGAGGCTTAGATTGAGTATTAGGAAAGTACCTTCATGGGAAGGGCTGTCGATCACTTGCATAAGCTGCCCAGCGAAGTGGTTGAGTTGCCCTGCCTAGATAAGACATATAGATGTGGCACTTAGGGACACAATTGGATTAAATGATGTAAATGGTCTTTTCCAGTCTAAATGTTTCTATGATTCTGTATTTCATTTAGAAAGTAAGTGAGCATGTCAGAAGATTTTCAGTATGACACAGCCTAAGACTATCAAATTTCAGCAGCCAGTACCCAGAAAGACAAGAAACTTTTTCTGTCCAGTAAAATATTTGGTATAGCATGCAACCCAAACCTACAGCACTAAATACATGGCCACAGAGAACTCAAAGATAAAAACTTTGTGAAAAACATTACCTGGATACCACCTTCATTTAATGCTCTGGCACCGTAGGCAATCCTTGTTCCACCCTCCAAAGTAGGCTGTACACTAGGATGGTGCTTCCACCTCTGAAATTCCCTAAATGGATTCAAATAGGGATTTTGATAATCTAAACCAACCTTAAAAAAAAAAGAAAAAAGTGCACATTAATAAAAATAAGGTATGAAATTTCAACAAAAATTTGAAATTAAAGCAATTGCATATTACCACATCAAGTCTTTAGATCTATTTTATAATAAAGCAACCTCAGGATCTTTCTTCTTAAACTACTGCAAAAAATATATTCTATTAATGGTACAGCAGAAGCAAATCCAAAAATTTGCTGCTACAAGTCTGCTCTTGTCCCCATCTGAAATATGGAAAACATTTAATTGCATTGTAACCTCCTTTCAGCTGCCTTTGGTATAAAAAGGATTAAATTAAGCATGATTTAATGGCTGGGATAAGCAGCAAAACTTGTTTTAAATTTGTATTTCATACCTCTGCCCAAAAAAAGCTGAAAAAAGAGGTAAGCAAATATTTTTTGATTGTTATATCCTTGTGCTCTCATACTTTAAACAGTTCTTCAAATTGTTTAGTAGTCAATTATAATATCCAATTAGGTGAGCCATTGTAATAAAGCACAGGGGAGCAATGATGAAAGCAGAAAATGGGGTAAAATAGATTGCTAGTGGGCTGGATGCCCAGGATTCCTATACAATTGAGAATCTGACCAAATATATACTCTGCATTTTCCATCTTGAAGATACTCTTAAAAAGAATTCTCTTGCCAAATTTTTCTCTTTTGAGAAAGGGATTATTTCTGGTTCCTGGGAGCTTTATTGGAGATAAGTAACAAAAAACATCACGAGTCAGCAGCAGTCAAGACTTTGGTATCTGTGGCAGCTCACTGCTTTTAGAGCAGTGCTTGCATCTGCCCTGCTGACAAGACAAAATTAATGAACAAGTTCCAAAATAAGGGTAAAATAACCCTACTACAAGAATCATCTCAGACTGAAATAGGTATAAAGTTCAAAGACAAAAAAGTTGATTTTTTTCTTCTCTGAAGAGAATATAAATGTTACTGATTACCTACCATTCTCTGTGAGAATTAGAGCTCTCAGCCCATCTAAAATCAAACAGAATTTGAGAATCTATTGTATGTGCTTATTAATTCCAATATTGGAAAACTGTACAGGACAAGTATGTTTGTCTGAGAAATCTAATGAGGTTTTTTTTCAATACTTCTTACAAAACAGACAAAAATAGAATTTTTCCCCACACTCTGTAATCCTTCTGAAATCTAGGAGACAGAAGTGTCAGCTCAGTCCCATGCTGCTGAAAGTCCAAATTGTATGCTTGACTCTTACACCATCTGTGTTGTAAGCACAGGGTAAATAGTGAATTTTTCATTTTGAACTGCAGGTGAATATTTCCAATCCTTGCTCCTCACATCACCTGGATGCCAGAATGACACCAGACTATCTCTCGAGTTCTCACTGCTTCTGATAAAGTGGCAATAAGCAGGAAGAAGCTGCCTGCCCAATTCAGAAAGGCATTTGCTAAAAGAGGGCAAAGCCAACAGTGGTGGAGAATACCAGAAACAAAGTGAAGAGCTCAGAAATTAAAGGGATGCTAGTAGCATTGCAGTGCTTCCACTTTAGATACTTCTCTCAAAAAGTGGAGTTACGCACAAGGTTGACACATTAATTAGGAAATGATACTGTACAAAGTGCACATGATTTAGATTTCCTAACTTACAAGAACTTTGTGAGCACACTTTTGATTAGTCATTTGGTTTTGCCATTACCAAAATTTGCTTGGTTTGCAAAGAAATTATGAATAAGTTTTCTAGTTGGTCTCCATAAAAAACACTGGATTAAAGCCAGATTAATACGACAAGTTAGCCTTCCCTAGTATGGGCATAAGCACACTTAAGATTGAGAAAGTATTAAATTTGCTCTGTTCCTATTCTTGTATTTACATTTTCTCATTAAAACAGAGAAAAAAAAACTGCATAAAATGCAGATCAAACAACATATAAGAATGAAAAAACTAACTTCACTTACCACAAATCCAAGAGCAACTAAAGGCTCGCGCTCATTTAAGTGATAAAGAAAGGATCCTCCATATGTATGTCTGTCTAATGGCCAGCCTACAGTATGTTCCACTCTTCCTGGTTTCCATTTATTTTTATCAATAGTCCATAACTGAAATAAGGATGACAAAAAATTACTTCAGATTGCAAAGTAATGGCCTTTCAATAACATAGTAAAAGACAAACACACAATTACATATAGTACTGATAGATACTGAATTTACTCCTATGAGCAATGCAAAAATTCATACAGCAAAATACCAACTGTTCAATATAGTTTGTTGGATTACCATTGTTTTCCCAATACCTCTCTTTAAATGCTGTGTATCAGAAAATGCGATTGAGACTCCAGTATTACACCCAAAATTTTCATTCAGCCACAAGATTCCTAATATTAGGGATTTTGACAGATACTTCTGCCACAGAATTCAATGCTTGTGTTGACCTTTTTCTTTGAAAGTATTATTTTTTCATGATTCTATGAATTATCTTGTGAGTTTTCAAGGTCAGGACAAAGCAATATGCCTGTGTTGATCTAAATATTTTCTGTCAAACAACTTGTCCCATCTCTGCTGTCTCCTACATGTTTCCAGTGCTCCACTGACCTATGGTGAACTCAGAGAAGCATTTTCATGTTTTCAGGAGTGAGTCCATTTTCTGCTCATTTCACAAAACATCTTTGCACCATGAAGGTACGTGCCAGGCACAGTCTAATGACAGGAGGGCAGTTGAGCACCATAGATCAGCTCAAGCATGGAGGGCACATCTACAATAATGTTCCAATTTAGATTAAAGAGCACGTTTTTGAGCAGGACTTCTGATTCCTCGCACTTACTGTGTTTTGACTCACATCATAGACCAGCGATGAACTGGATTCCTTCAATGTAAAACTAAAAGACAGAGTCCTAAAAGTCCCTCTAAAGCATTCCAGTCATGAAAGGGCACTCAGTCCATGGGACTAGACCACAGCTAGTCCAAAGTAAAAATAAACCTGAGGCATGCATAGTACAGATAACAGCTCATCAGCACCAGCTACTTCAGATCCACTCCTTTTGGACTGCACCATTTGCTAAAGCACCCAGTCTCATTTGGAAGTAAGGGAACTCTACAGTAAAACCCTTCTTTAATGACAATTTCAATATTAAGACACTGTAACTAAGATTATGTCATATTTACAGAGTGGTTATTCAATACAGAGTGTAAACTAATAATTTAACAAATATTTTGTAGCTCTAAGCACATATTAAAGTAATAAAGAATATATTATAATCAGAACTTTGAACATATTCTAAAAGAATACAGCTCTTTTTAATGATATTTCCTGAGTACAGAACATTTTAAAAAGGAAACCTCATTCCTTTCCCAATTTTATATGCCCAATGAAAGAAGTTTTTTTTAAAGAAAGGCTCATTCAAAAGGTGCTTCTGAGACCACGACTCACCATCTGAAATAGCTCTCCTCTCTCCCTTTCACTAATATACAGAAAGCCCATAGAAAGTATTTTCTTCCTTCCTCATGTACTAAAGCCCCCCCCCCCCGCCAAAATCAGGCAGCACAAATTCCTCTCCTATTTAGCAAATATACAGAAAACAGGTATCACAAATGACTGTAATTTGAAAATGTTAACAGAGCAGATTCACAGGTACCTCTAGTTATAACAGACTCAAGAGAAGCAGCAGCTGAAGTGGAACAGTCATGGAATTCAGGGAGCATCTGCTCTGATCAGCTTCAGAACAGCAAAGATTCTCAAGTCTCAAAGTGTAACCCAAATTCCTTAATTCTTATGTCTTACAAAAATTAGCTAGAAAGCAAATAGAATCTACCTTAAAGTTCTATGGTATTTTCTTTAATTGTTAAAATTATGCAAGTGGTACCTCTTTCAATCCAATGCCATAGCTCTGGGGTTGACAATTCTCCCTTAGATTGTATTTTTTGTACAGCTGTTTGGCTAGATGTCCATGACAACCTTCAGCAAAGACTGTGACTTTAGCATGGAGTTCCAAGCCTCTTTCAAAGGTAGCCTGCAAAAATACAGCATTTCATCATCAGTTAGGTCTGTGCCACACCAAACTCACAGCAAGAAAATGCAGAGTAATAAAGTGATTTTCCACTACTTGGTAACACAGCTCAGAACCTATAGACCATTGCAAATTATGGCTCTAGTTTAGTTGTCTTTTCCACCTAACCATGATGCACCCCTGGCAAGTCTTGGAAGGGGATTCCAGCAGAGCAGCCCCACAGCGAATTGGCATTCGTCACTGAAAAAGATAATCTTTCCAGATCAGAGGCTACTTAAAAATCTGCTCAATCACAAGGTGTAAAGGAACTCTGACAGACAAAGAATTTTTACCTGTAACATCACACTTTAATTTTTGCTCATTACAATAAAACATTATGTGTGTGCCCCACAGAGTAGACAGAACTACACACGTGACTTAGACTAGACAGAACTACCACATCTGAAAAACCTGAATCATCCCTGCTCCCAAAAGGACACACTACTTCAGAATAATGAAGTATACTCCAATCTGGCATGTTAAAACATACAATAAAATTAAACTAAATAAAATACAACTATAAAAAATTCTCATAAAAAATTCCAACAGGGATTGAGAATCAAGTAAGGGGAATTGGCATACTGCTGTATGAGTACATCACCTGCATCTGTGAGCGCACTGGACAAGAATACAGATTATGTTTACAAATTTTTTATAATGAAAAAAGCTTGACTTCAGTCAGAAAGTTTGATGTTGAAAAAGACAAGGAAAACAGTTTTGGATGAACTTCTCCAGCAGTACTCAATTAACACAACTCAAGGTAAGCCAGCATAGGTTCAAAATAAGCTTACTGCTTTAGTTTTTAATTGTTTCTCAGGTGCAATCTGCTTGTAACTTACAAATGTAAATGTTACCTCTATCTGAGAATTACATTTAAACAGGAGTCATGGGATTCTGTGAATTTTTTTGTACTCTTTGAATTTCTGATTGTCAATGTGAACATGAATTAATTTTACAAAATACTAAACAAGAGTTACCTCTTGAATATATACTGTCCATTTTGAAGTAGCTTCATATAAAACAAATTAACTACAACTCCACATTGTAAATATTAGAAATTCATTAATTTGAAGCATTTCAGTAACGTGACAGAGCTGTATTACATGTTCAACCTTTTCCAGTATCTACATAAGAATCAATGTGCAACTTGCTACAATGTTTTTTTACCACTGTTATTTTTACTTGGTTGGTGCTGACTGAAAGGTGAAAATCTATTCATTAACCACAGTCTATTTGATTAGGGTCTGTGTAAACATATTGAAGATACTCTTGCCTTGGAGGTTATACAAACTACACCTATTTATCTGAGCCTTTATGCATTGGAGATAGTACCAGGTGACAAAACTGACAGCTAAAAAACTTGACTTGAGTGACAGTGCAGTAAAAAAAGCTGCAGTAGAGGCACACTCATTATGCACATGAAAGAAGATACATGTTCTCCCAGAACAAATGGGGGGAAGAAAAAGAACCTATGTTTTGAGGATGTTAAGAAATACACCTGAAATTGTTCCTTCCCATCTTAAAACAAACCCAAACTCCCAATGAAACTGCACGTTACTTATGCCACCTTCTGGACAAAGCATGCAGTGGAAAACAGAATGTGTCTGTCCCCAGCAGCAGATACACACTATTACACTGGAAAATTACATTACTCCTCCACTGGCTATATTCTGTCACAACAAGAGTCTTTTTATCTCACTCCCTGCCTTAAATAGGGAAAAATAGCCCACACTTTATGTGAAAGTGAATACTTCTTTGAAACTCTAGGAAACTAGAACAAAACTTTATTAAAAAAGAAAGTAAATGTTAAGGAAAGACTTGTACTCCTAATTTATGTAGTACAATAATTCTGTGTGAAAGCTGCTCCAAGTAACTCTGAGATGCCACATTTTCCCAACATATTTTATAGGGAAACAGCACACTTAGGGCAGGTCCTGGATTCCCCTGAAAGAGCAAAAATCCAAGTTTGACACTTAGGGCAGGTAGTCACCTTCTAGATGCAGAAACATGACCAATCAGCATAAAGGTATAAAGACTCAGTGTGTATCTTGCCCCAACAAGATAGATAGACTGTCAGCAAGTGCAACTGCGGCTGTAAATATCAAGGAAACCAAACCAGCCAGAAGCACACATGTTTCTAGTTACCAGATAGACTAAAGCCTCCTGTTTCACCTTTGGACCTTTTTTCCAGGACTTCCTGGAGTTCTTTCCCTTGTTTCCAGATTTCACAAAAGCCAGAACGCCCTTACATAATCTCCTTCAAGACAAGTTTGCTGAAAAGGTTTTTTCTACTAATCTCAGAAGAATTTTACAGTGTTCTGAGACGAGAGCTTTCACAGGCAATGAATCCAATGAAACAGAGAGGGAGGACAGGTACTGAATTTTACAACTTTTCTTATGCTTCAGCAAGACTACTGATGGCAGTAGAAGCAGATGTATCACAATTTCCATAATTAGATCCTTAGTTATGGGGAAGATAAATACTTACTTTAGGTGCTCCATCCTTTTGAATGCCTACATCATTGGTTGCTATCCCTTTCACGCTACCATCTTCATGAAAAAGTACCTTTGGAAATATTTAAACAAACAAACACAAAACATTGTAATGAAACTGTATTTTGAATCTATTTATTTAAAGTTCTAAAGCAGAACTTCTAAGCACTATGACTTAAATGGTCAAACATTAAGATTATGTATTTATTCACGCACTGTATGATCCATTTGCACTTTGCTGGATCTGAGCTGGGGAATTTAGACAGAGAAACACAGTTTGCACAATACGTATCAGTTAAAAGGAATGTTGCACATGTACAGATGATCATGACTGCACTGAAGGGGGTTCCAAAGCCACTTTTCATAAACACACACTGATGTCATTAGTACCTCAGCTGCTGCATAGCCTGGATATATCTCAACACCCAAAGCTTCTGCTTGTTCACCTAGCCAACTCACAAGGTGGCCCAGACGTACTATGTAATTTCCATGATTAACCATCGGAAGTCCTAGGCAAAAAAAAACACACACACATATAACACATCGGACACTAAGCAAAATAATCAAAGCTGCATACAATAGATGTCACATCTACAGCTACTTCAAATTAATCTCATGTGTTATCAGAGCCATCACCTACACAGAGTGTATCACTGTAACCTATTATATTCTATATACACTTGCTGCATTACATGGAATCAAACATCTTCTGATTCATGGAGAAGTTCACGGATTCATGGACTTTATGGATTCATGAAGTCTCCAAAAAGACACAGAGGAAGTTGACTCTCTTATCCCTCAGTAAACTTTACCTGGAAGAATTGGCACTGGAATTCTAGATGTCTCTGTTAAAATTCCAAACTTGTCTTCAGTTACAGGAGTATTAAGTGGAGCCTACAACAAATAAAATAGAAGAAATAGAGAGTTATGTTTTCTTTCCCAATACAACAAACAACAAAATCAACAATCAAACTGGCAGTAGAGTACAGGTTTACTATACCACTTCTATAGGAAGGTATCACAAGAGAGAAAATAAAATTCTTTATAATGCAGTCATCAGGAAAGAATCAATACAACTACTCAGGTGAAAAAAAAATATGGCTTTGCAAATAACATCTATTGTACACAGGCCTGTGTTACATGAATATTCTAGATCTTTTTAAAGATGGCAGCTCAACTTGCAGATTTATCACCATAAGGCAAACCAAAGAGCTGTTGGCTGACTTCTTGCCTCCCTCAGGTCAGCAAGTCAGATGGCTGTTCTGGGACCTACCTCCTACAGTCATCTTAGGCCATTGTTACAGGCTGTTCTGGGACTTCCCTCCTAAAATCATCTTAGGCCTTTGTTACACCACAGTATCTGCACAGAAGCCAGTCTACTCTGTGCCATTTCCAGGAAGAGCTATTGTACAGATCCAGCATATCTGTCACTGGTAAGGACCAAACATCCTGCTTGTACACAAGAGCTGGATTTTGCACAAAGGCAGCAAATGCAGGGCACCCCAGGCTGCACCATTCATATTGTGTATATGCAGTAGGACTGCTATAGAAAAGAGCAAAGGCCACAGCGTATCTGTGTAGACAGAAAACTTTTAGCATTGTTGAACTACAGGAAACATACTAAAAAGAAGGTACCCATTTTTGTTTTGTTTCGTTGATGTATTTTAAAACTGTACTAATTACTAATGCTACCAGGTACTAACTCATACCAGAATGAGTCAGATATGAATTACAATCTAGTAATGAACTTGACATGCTCAGACATACCCCTCGCTCTTTCCAGTCTGGAAAGAGTTCTTCTAAGGACCTCGGCTCGACACAAGCACCGGACAATGTATGTGCACCAATCTGAGAAGCCTTTTCCACCAGACAAACACGCAGTTCTTTGCTGTGCTCAGCAGCCAGCTGTTTGAGTCGAATGGCTGCAGAAAGGCCTGCAGGGCCTGCTCCAACAACGACAACATCAGCTTCTTCTGCAAATCTTTCCATGTTTACCCCTTCAATAGAAAAAATTGATAATAACATAAGCCAATCTCCAATTTCTTCCAGACTCTCTCTACTAAACTTAAACCCTAATGGTAAGAATAACTGAAAAAAACAGCAGATACCTACTGAATAGTAATAAATCTTGTGATAATCACTAAACCAAAAGCTACTTGTATATTTTCTTTTTGAAAACAAGCATAAAGTTTCTTCTGATAGTATTTTATAGCACTAAAGACACTCATTTGAGATTGCAAGCAAAAACGTCATTTGAAATAATAGTACTGTATTTAAGCATGGAAAATTTCCATAAAGAAAAAAAACAGCAACACATTTTAGTGTCTTTAAGACTCAGCAGTGATAATAATAATAATAATAATAATAATGAAGCATTTAAAGAATGCAATGTTTTTACCTTCCCACCGTTTGTCTTTGTCCCGAGGATGAATTGTGTAATGTGTAGTTATGCGAGGCACAGCGGCGGTAGAGGCACATCGTGAGACACGCAGCGATAGAAGGCAATCTTTCTTTATCAACTTTAGAGCATGAAAGCACTGACGTGCTGCAAAAAACAGAAACAACCTTGTCAAATCAGTAGTTTTCCAAATTTTTCAAAATTTCAGAGACACAAGTAGCGCAACAAATATGACAGCTTCCCCCTCCCAAAGGGCTACCAGGTGATGTAAAGATGAGGAACCATAAACACAGATTTTAAAATTCTCAGGTAAGGAGAATGCTGTGTAATTTTTTTATCAGGGAAAAAAAAATAAGCTTCCTCTTTAAGCATTCTTTACTCAGTACACAGGCCAGCCATGCACAGCTGACATAGGATAATATGCGTGTATACACAGGTGCCAAACACATTTTAAGTTCTGATTTAATTTTGAACTTCAAAAGGTTTATTTCAGGCTGCATTAAAAGTGACCAAACAACAGTGGAAACAGGACATGCAAGTTTAGCTCTGACATCTCAACACATGTTGCTTCTAAAGTACATGCCATGGTCTGCAGTAAAAGCACAGACTTGAACCCAAGTGTGCCTAGCCAAAGCTAGGAACAGTAGATACAGGTAATCATTACCTTTGCTGCAAATACAATAATTGTTGTGAGAACAAAATAGAATTTCTGTGTAAGGAAACGGATGAAAAATAAAGTTTCAAATTATCACACCAGGACTCTTTTCAGAGGGCTATTACATGTCATCATTTCCCTCTTCTAGAAACAAATAATAATGCATGTGATTTGTAATAAAAAACCGTAGCATGAAAACTAGTTATAGTTAATAGGTCTGTGAATTAATGTACATTGACTAATAATTTTCCTTCCTTAAAAAATTCTCTATTTTCAGGGATAAAGAAGAATAGTACCATATTTAAAGTGGAGTATTTCTGCAAAACTACATAAGTAAAATCACCAGTATGCTATGACTGAAATATTTAGTTGAGAATGGCAATTGGCAAGGCCAGCACAGGCATCTTGTGTCATAACCCTGCCTGGTGACAGGACAGAGGTCTCTACATGCAAGGTCGCAAGTATTATCCATGTTGGCTCCTTAACAAGAATTCTGTGCTTAACCAACATAACATAAAAGCTATTATATCACCTCATGATTCTTAGTTATCCTTTACCTGCAACCAAGCAGGATCTGAGAACAAGTATTCTATAACGTTGATAACAACTACACATATATATATATAATGAAACTTTGACTTAACCACTTAACCTTCAGGATTTTTTTTTATTTGACCATAACTGATGGTACTAAGAATCACACAGCATATAAAAAAAAATCAATTAATTTGCACATATGCAACAGAAGTGAAACTCTGCTCCGAGCATCTCTGATAATAACAGAGGTGGGTGCAAACGCTGGACGGGCAGATTCTTCCCCAGCGAGCGCACAGTGCCTGGGCCAGGATGCTACTGAGAGCGCAGGGACTCGGAAAGCGATGGGAAACGCCTGCACGGCAATCCCCAAGGAGAAACTTTACGGCAGCTCTTCAGTAACAGCTGTCGGGATGCTGTCTCCACAACTACTTCCCAAGTCAGGACACTCGTTCCGCTGCTTTAGTTCACCCTTTAAAGCAGGTGACACCTCGCGTCGCTCAAAAACCCTGCCCATCTCTGTGGGCACGCCGCTGCAGGTGAACAGCGCACGGCAGTGCCCCGGAGCCGGGCCGCGGGCAGCGCTCACGCACCGCGCTGTCCGGCCGCCTCCGGGCGCACCGCGGCCCCGGGCAGGGGGAGCCGCGGGGCACCCCCAGCCGGCCCCGCTCCGGCCCCGCGCCCGCCCGGACACCGCCGCGACCCAGCCGCGACCTTTGCTCTGCCTCGGCGCCGCGCCAGCCGCCGGCCCCACCCGCCGCACGAGCGGCCGTCCCAGCCCAGCCCTACCGAGCCCGGGACGAGGCCCCGGGACGAGGCCCTGTAGCCGGCCCCGGCGCGTTACCTCGGCCGGCGGACGGGCAGCGGTGGAGCAGCATCGCAGCGGCCCCGGGCACCTCTCGCTTCCCGCGTCCGCCCCGCGCGCACCCCGCCGGCCTCGGCCCTGCCGCGCCTGCGCGCCCGGCCACGGCCCCGCCCCGTCCCGGCGGCAGGACTACAGCTCCCAGAGCCGCTCCCGGAGCCGCCCCCAGAGCCGCTCTCGGAGCCGCCCCCAGAGCCGCCCCCAGAGCCGCTCCCAGCACCGCCCCCGCAGCCGCCCCCGGAGCCGCCCCCAGAGCCGCGCTGCGGGCGGCGCTCGGCGGGAGCGGCCTGGGCGTGCCGTGGGCGGTGCTCGGCGCGCCCGGCGCGGGAGAGCCGAGCGGGACATGGCCGAGGCGGGGCCGCTGCCGCCCGCGGCGGTGCCCGAGGGCTCGCCCGGCGCCCAGCCCCGGAGGGTCCGCGGCGGGAGCGAAGGGTCGCGGTCG
The DNA here is from genome assembly GCA_003676055.1 of Chloebia gouldiae. Taxonomy (NCBI): domain Eukaryota; kingdom Metazoa; phylum Chordata; class Aves; order Passeriformes; family Passeridae; genus Chloebia; species Chloebia gouldiae. The sequence continues at coordinate 8,439,111 of QUSF01000005.1, read as the reverse complement.
CCGGAGGTGCCCGGCGGCGACGCGCGGGAGCTGCTGGAGGAGGTGGAGCTGCAGATCGGCGATGTGAGTGGGGCGCGCTGCCCTCGGGCGGGCTCGGGGCCCCCTCGGGGGCGCTGCCTGCGCCGGCGACCCCCAACCTCTCTGCCGTCCCTCCAGGCCGCCTTCTCGCTGGCGAAGATCCTGGAGGCGACGTCGGCCGTGTCGGCCCAGGTGGAGGAGCTGGCCACCAAGTGCTCGGAGAATGCCCGGTTCCTCAGGACGTGGCGGGACCTGCTGAGGGAGGGCTACGAGTCCCTGAAGCCCAGCGGCTGAGGCTGGCCCTGCCCGCCCGCCCCGCGCCGCGGCGGGGCTCTGCCGCCGCTGCCCTTGGGCACCGCACGTGCAGTTTCGTTTCCCCCCCGAGTTCTTTCACAAATACTTGCGGGCTCTCGTATGGACGTTTTATGTTAGTCTACCGAATAAAAAAAACTTTGTTTAGGGAATCAGTTTTGACTTTTAGATTCTTCGTTGGAGCTCGAGCTATCTCATACTCTCCTTTTATTTCCTCTTTCGTGTTAGTGTGGTAGATACAAAGTTAGTATGTGCGCTACATTCAGAACTCATTACTTGTAGGGAAGTGATAAAGAATTGTCAGCCCTCCTTAAGAGCTGTCACCAGCAGAAACCCTGCCAACCCCAGAGAAGCTTAAACTAACTTCAGGTTTTTGTTACACACACTTTTTCTTTATGTTGAGTATGGGATAATGCGGCAAGATGTGCCTTATTTATGAGCTGTAGAAAAATTCTATATCCCAAACGTTACTATTTTTAGCAGTATTACAATGTATGTCTATAAAGCTGCAGATTCTTTTTTGCAAGATGTTTTATTACTGCAAACAATTTTACCCTACCTTTTGTTGTAATAAAGTGCCTTATCATGGACGATATGTATCTGCAGGGTAGAAGTTTACCAGCAGTGTTTACTGATAGGATGAATTATTTTGAACTGGAAGTAAAAGCTTCTTTCTATTAGTTAGAATAGAATCTGTGACATGTATTCTCTCCTGTCACTGGGGAAGCACTTCAGAGCTTTTTCAGTATTTGGTCCTGTTTTTTATCTTTGCCTTAAGCAGTGACTATTTTGATAGTCTAGAACTTACAGTTAATAGAAACTTTTGGTCTGAAAGATGGCTGAGCTGTAATAAATAGCTGTCCTGACACTCCTGTACCTTTACCAGGCACTGAAATAAAGTAACACTGAGATGCAATGGCAGGCTGCAGAAGAATGTGACTCTGCCATGACTTGTTTTTACTTACAGGACTTTGAGGAAGACCCACTGTAGCTTGCTTATCAAAACAATAAAGAAGTTGCAAAAATTATGAAGTATCGACTATTATTGTGTTACTATTATTGTATTTGTGATAGAAACAAAGATGACAGTGAATATAACCATAACACATGGAGTGAAAAACCAGGTAGTGGCAAGGTCGGGGATTGGTGCACATCTCATCAAAGGCAGTTGCAGCCCTTGAGAAGGCTTGGCCTCTCAGTAACAAAGTTCTATTGAATTGAGTTCTAATTGTCCTAGCTAAAGACAATCCACGTGGCAGGATTTTTCTTAGGTGTTTTTAACCCCTACAACCCGAAATGTTGCTAAACATCTTGGAAAAGAAGTAATTTTGTTCAGCAGATAATATTTTATTTCAATAGAACATACAGTAGTGGAAACAAGATGCGTAACAATCTTCAGTTTCAAATCCAAAGATAATCCAAAATTCTGTAAACAGTTGAAGTGTGAGCCACACTTTTTCAAAATTCTACTTCTTATACTGCTAAGAAGTTAAGTGCAAACATTGTAAGTATCTTTTAACTTAATTTTAAATAGTTTCAAATCAATGCAAAAAAAAAGCTTTTTTTTACCTTTTTGGGCTTCTAGGCCATCAGACTGAATACGGTACTGAAAGAAGAAGGGAAGCTGTAATAATTCATAATAGAAAACATTCTCTTCAGTAAAAATGTGTGAAAGAACTGCCTCTAGGGGATTGCTTCAGATGGGATATTTTGTATTTTACCCTTGTAATTCTGGGAAGTAAAAAAATGCTTCAAAAAGTGCTGAATGTGGTCTTTAAATCACTCTAACTATAATGCATCCAGTCATGCTCAAAGTGAGCCGTGACACCTATTAAGACTGATAATTTTCTATTTGGCCATCTCCCTTGTTCATGGAGAGACATCTTAAGACTGGAATTTGTTGAAGTCTACAATCTGTGGCGAGCTACTTTTGGTAGCCTGTTAAGAAAAGTGAGGAAAAGAGAAGCAGCAAGGTGCTGGCATACTCAGTCCAGTATTTCCAGAGTAAGAAGGGGGAAACTGCCACCAGTTAAAGCTGGGGGGCACTCACTTAGGAAAAAAACCAACCAAACCAACCAAACCTCTCATTTTTATTTTTTTTTTCTTCACCACAGTTCTGGTTCTGCCTGAATCACAATCTTAAAGATATCTAGTTCCAGCCTCTCCCTGCCATGGGCAGGAACACCTCCCAGTAGACCAGGCTGATCAAGGCCTTGTCCAACCTGGTGACTGTATCAGAACTATCATTACAATTTCATTATTGCCTTTACATGAGTGAAATAGTCTATACATTTATAAAAGTAATATAATTTTCACTTTTTTGGCTTTGACAAATATAGTTAACTGTCCTATTTATGAAATTTGAATGTTTTTCTTACGGCTATTGCTCCTTAAAACTTTTAAAGAGATGATGCAGCCTGAATAGAGCGAGTCAGAAACCTTGAGGAGAAAATACATTTCTTAATGAGAAAATCAATTAACTCTTAAAAAAATCAACTGTTGAAATGGGAACTTACAAGAAGAAAAAAGAAAATACACATACATACACACATACACACACACACACACACACTTCCCCATAAACAAATGATTTTGAAACATTCTGCTTTCAGGGTGAGATGTTTCAAATGACAATTCATTTTTTTTTCCACACTCTTGGCTTCTGGAAGAAAAAAGCCCCAAACAACCGATTTCTCATTCTGATCTAGGATGAACTGTCAAAATGTCAGGTACAGCTGTGAGATGGTAAAATGCCAGTTCTACCTGCAAAGAGACACATGGCTCCCTCTTCTTCCTGCAGTGGTTCACGTGGGCCTGATGTCACACCTCCCTCATTTTCCTCATGGCTGTAAAGCAGCAAGCCCATGGATGTGAAGCTAACAGTGTCGATGTCACCGTGAGGATTCAAACCGTAATTACGTGTATGAATTTAATCTTGTTGACTGTGTAGTCACTGAAGCATCAGAAGAGTCTGTACAGAGCACAGGCTTCGTAACCTTAGGCGTGGTTTCATGCACTGGCCACATCTCTACCCAAATGAATGATGGACCGTATGGTTTCTGGCTGCCTTTACCTCTTTTGGATTTTCTTTGTCTGTAGTTGTACCAAACCTGATGAATCATTTCTTTGAAAGGTCGTGTAGTCAAAGTGTAGAGAAGAGGATTCAAAGCACTATTTATTGGCAGTATAAAAATCACCACCCAAGAAGTTATGGTACCTTAGGGAGGGAAAAAAGAGAGGCAGCTGTAATATGCATCCCAGTGTTTGCATTCTTTAGTTAGCATAAGCACTTGATGCCAATGCAGCACAGCTTGCTGGTGAGAGGGGGAGGTCATATGCTCTTAGGCTGAACTCCTGGCACGACAGGTGCTTTTCTTTTTCTTCTTTCTGTTACACTTGCACCGCCTCTTTTCTCTCTCTGTTTCCAGTACTCCCTGCAAAAGCTGACATTTATTATTGTCCCAGTAATTCCATTTATCCCTCTTTTCTATGCCACAGCTTCCTATTTGCCCTGACAGACTTTTTGTTCTGGCTGAGCCCCTTTTTCTTGACCCAAAACCTTTTGTCTCTGCTTTGCTCCTTATATCTTCCTGTGATCTCTGTTCCCCATCCTCTTCCCAGAACTGATGACATGCAGTCCCTAATGATGCCCCTGATGTTCTGTCCTCCTGCAAAACTATCCTTTGTTCTCTGTGTTGCCTCAGAGCCTAGTTTTCTCTTCTGCACCAGGACTTCTTCATTCCTCTCCCTGAAAAAGAGCATTGTATACATCCTCCTAATTTCTTTCTTTTCCTGTTGGGAAGAGTTTCTGTGTTCACTATGTAAGTCTGCTTCTTTACAACATCCCTTTCTTGTCCTTTACTGTTTGGGAGATTTGTTCCCTGAGGGGCAGGTGGGGAAGGGACAGAATTAAAGCGCTGAAAGATGTCAATAGGTGCCCTCCTTTGTGTTGTTTGACTTAGAAAATTGTTACAGAACTGTTCCAAGAGGCGTGAAAAGCTTAATTGACTCCTTCTGGGACGTCCCTCTGCGGCCCTCTCCAGTTTTACAACTTAGTTGCAATATCAAGCCATTCCTGCTGACGCCTATCACATTGGCTACAGTTTTGGAAACCAGCAGCTGCTTAGTTCTAAAACTGTCACAATGTATCGCCAACACAAAGCAAATACTATCAAAGGAGATTTACAATTTGTGTCAATTCGGACAGCTAGCTGTCACGTCCTTAGTTTCATGAATTGAGTAATTACTGCTTAATCTGGTTCATCTATCACAGGACACTAATTTGCTGAGCCAAAGATCATCCTGTGATTCAGCAAGTTTTCTTCAAGGTTTCTTGATTTATAGTACACCTGCTTCTACTTTTCAAGATATTTTCTTTCAAATATCATAGGTGTTTTGATAGCTCCTTGAAGAACAATTTAAAAATATTTGAAATAACTGAATATTTAACAAAATCAGCATAACTTCCAGACATTTGAGATGCAAGTCCAAACTTTGAAAATTTCAACTCCCAACCCTCCTGGTCAGCACATATGGCAAAATTGTCTGACCTAAAACATTTTCTTGCCAATGTAATATTGTGACATACATCTGTACATTGAGTCTGAATCTGCTGTTGCTGATTGTTCTGTTCTTGCTCACATGTTCTTTCTAACAGGGTTAACAAGCCCCACATGAAGAGGCTTTTTTTTCGGCATCTACTGATATTGCAAAGAGAAGGAAAAAAATTAAGGTGCAATTTTAGTCTTCTAGGTTACACTATTTTTATGTGAGAATATATTCACAGCATGAAGAAGATAAACAGATCTTTGTGTAACTTAATGAGTGGAGCTATAAATACCAGCTTGTAAAATAAAGTAATTTCAGAATAAGTTACATTTTTCACTCAAGATAGAAAACACTATATTGTCTTGAGACATTTAGGTAACAGAACCAGCAAAAGCCCTAAGATGAGAAAAGCCAATGCAACTTAGTCTTGACTTTCAAATATATTTTGTACAATTTATAGATACTATATGCAGACAGACTTGAATGATTTGAATTTTGGAATTTTTTATGTAACTCAAAGGTGGCTAATCTTTCATTATTATAGTAATAGAGTTTAATTAAATAGCAAAACTATATAGTTCATTATATTGTGTGTACATATATAGATATAGAACATGAAGTTAATTTCAGCAATATAGTCCATTTCATTAAATTATTTGTCTTCTGAAGTAGAAGGAACATTTCATACAGGCACCACTGAAACAGTCTCATAAAAGAAAGGACATACCTGGTATTTCTACTCGAAGTAAAGAAAGGAGTTTCAAAATAAAAATAGGTATCCAACATAGTGCATCAGTAAATACAATGAAGAAAAAACGTTTAGCAAGGATCATCTCTTTTTTAATATGATTCCGAATTTCAGTAGCCATAATAGCTGTCTGGTGAACACTGTAGAACATACTCCCGTAGGAAAACACAATGATGATAAAAGCTGCCAAGTTTACACCTGTTTAAAAGTTAAAATTAATTATACCTTAAAAGAATAATGGCAATTCTACATCACCTATATTTGCAGTCTGGGTAGTAAAGAAGAATATTTCATCTGAACTGATAGTCCCATGGAATTAAGTGGCCAGAAAATCTGAGTCTGTCCTCATCTGATGATTGAATTTTTGTCTCTACGCAAGTATTCATTTTATTCACTGCTAACTGACAAAAGACTGCCATCTGATTAAAACTAAATAGTTCTTCTCTGGCCTTTCCTTAGCTCTACTTCCCTAACATAGTCTATTAATTCAAGAACATAATGGTCAATAATTTCTTTCTACTTTCGCATCCCTTCATACATTTTAAGATAAGTAGGTGCACATCTAATACAGTAAAGCATTTATATTGGAAATAGTCTTTAAATGCTTGCTGGAGCATCTAAATCCAAGGAGGTGTGAACATCACAGCTATCTTAATTGTTTGAAAACTTGGTTCCTTTACAGCTCTAGTAATACATAAAGAAGAAAAGCAACTTACCTAAGAAAATCACAACAGAATAAATTTGACTTCCTGAACTTTCTGATTGTTCTGAGTGAAGAGGAAAACAGACTCCATTGGTGCCATAGTAGTTCCTGAAAAATTCCTTATTGCTCAGTGGGATAAAAGCAACAGCAAATCCGATTATCCAGATAAGAACCAAAATGGAAATTGTCCTGCATTTTCTGGGCTTCAAACACCTAAAAGGATAAACTATGCAGATGTATTTTTCCAAAGTCAGATAAGTCAACAGTAAGACTGACACCTCTGTAGACAGAATAGCCAGCGATCCGACCAACTGACAGTGAATACTGTCCATCCACAACTGAGCGTGCTTGTTGTATTCTCCACGATATTTAAGATCAAAAGCTCCAATCACAAATAAATATATTCCCATCAGACAGTCAGCACCTGTGGGCACAGTGCTTAACATCATTATTTACACATCTGAATTTCCCATTCTCTCTGTACATGTATATTGGAAAACATACACGCACACGCATATACACATAAATAAATATATAAGTATCTACTTACAAGTAAGTATCTGCATAGATATAGATATAAAATAGATATTAAATATAAAATCAGTATTACATCTGAAATAGTACTATAGTAATTACAATTACTTAATTATAGTAATTACTTAGTAATTAAGTAATTATATTACTTTTTCCTTTTTTTGTTTTCCTTTTCATTTGGTTTGACAGTCCATGTTTTGTACTTGTTTCCATTTTTAAAGCTGTGGTAAAATTGTTTAGCAAGTAGAAAAATATACAGATATATTTATAGAAATATTCTTGCAACTCTTTTTATTAGGTCTTATTTATTAATTTATTTCTATATTAACATTTGGCTTAAGATAATTTTCTTTGAGTAGGCCATCCCTGCTGGATTCAAAGTTTATTTTTTCCACCTTATGCTAGTTCAAAACTCACCTGCATAGTCTTCTAAGACTAGTAAGGGGGGATGACTTGTCAACACAGAACTGAAGGCATCATGGGTATTTTGGTAAAATTTTTGCATAGTATTCAAATTCTTTTATGGAAAAAACAAAGTTTCAAAATCACCAACATGCTGGATTTAGAAATGTTGCAGTAATTTTATGCAGTGTTGGCAACTACCTCTCAAAATGCATTTAACTGCATTTGTGCAATCCTTATAAATTCTCCAGTATTGAGAGACTCAGATTTATAGTGACTATACTGTCAAGTAGTTCATCCGTAAACTTTTATTGCTTTCAGGACTAAAATAAAAAATAATAAAATAAAAACAACCTTTTGTTTGTGCAAAAAATAGAATATTTGAACACAATAATTACATGCAGAAATCACTACTTACTGAGAAATGCATAGTCAAATACAGGTTTTAGGGCATTTGAAATATTGCAATATTATTTCTTCTTGCTGAAGAAAGTGGGAATTTGACAGAATTCCCATGGCATGAAAATAAAACATGACACTTTTGGAATGTCCCAGCTGCCAAAGATAGCATTTAATGAGACCTCAACTAGACCTTAACAGTATACAACCACAACATTTTGTGTTTTCATTTGCAATGTCATGAAAGTAGAGTTAATCTAATACTGGAAATACATCACTATACTATAATAACAAGTATCTTACACAATACAAGCAGACTAAAAAGATATTCTAGATATGCAGTACTCACAGCAGAGAGACATTATGGAGATGGCATGCAGCTTGTTCTCTGATCTGATGTAAGGCCTCATGCAGATAACAAAAATGTTTCCAAAGCAGGTAATGGCTGATACAACCCAGACAAACACTCTCTGTATGATGCTAGCTAAAAGATTCTCGAGGGAGGAAATCCCATCTGTGTTGGGTTTGCAGCTGCGCACGTGAGGAGCATACCCACAGTACTGGAATTTCTTAAAATATCTGGTTGTGAGAAACAGATGAGAGATCATTCTAGATTGGTTGTCAGAATATCAAAACTATTTAGTAACTACTCAGAAAACATAGTCTGAAAGAAGAAAAGTAAATAAAAAATGGTCAAAATTCGAAAACTCATGTAATGCTTTTCATATATCTTTGTTTTCAATTATCCAGTATTCTGTAATTGTAAAATTCAGGCCAAAGAAAGCAAACTTTCTAAAATAATCTACTTACATGTGGGAAAGGTTTCTCAGGGGACTGAACATTCTCCTCTGGATGTTTGCAATTTCAATGCCCTCCAAGCTGCTGTAAAAATACATTCTCAGTAAAAGGCCATAGAAACTCAGTAGCAATGATGATAAAAACCAGTAGAAAAACCCCAAATTTTATGAGCATTTAGTTGTGATTTTATGATTATAGGAAACTAGATAAGAATTTCGTTGCATCTAATCTGTCAACCCTTCAAAACCTGACCAAAAAGTCTCCGTAAAATCTGGAGTGGAACAAAAAAGAATTGCAAATAATTTTAATAAACTCACTGTTCTTTCAGATTCATGAAGAAAACTCTTAGTGCTGCTCTCAGTCATGAGAATTCATGAATGTCTGATTAATATGTTGCCCTTTCAAAGTACTATTCTACTGATGTTCTTTCTTCATTTCTGGGGAAATAATAACTTGTTCTAGGAGTAATACTTTTACACATCTTCTCTCTTTTATCTCAGGGAGTGCTTTTTTGGACAAAAAAACCAACCCAAGAACTCAGTCTTCATTATGTCAAAACCAGCAGGAGGCTGGGACACAGAACACAGCATGTAAGAAAAAATGCTGGTTTTTTTTGTGACACATGGCTGAGATGCCTTATTTTAAATTTTATATATGTATATGAGAGCAGCAATATTTTTCCCCCCTTCAGCACGAGATCAATAAAATTTAACTATGTAAGATGTTCTTTTAGAACTTCAGGCTGTGTATTCTTCCAGTCCGTCCCATTCTCTGGTTAGATGTGCACCTGGTCAGGGGTCTTTGGTTCTCCTTGTGGAGAGCCTTATTTGGATTTATTGTTCAAAGTTTTGAATGTAGTATTTCTATGAATTCTGAACATATTTAGCCAAAAATGGAGAAAAGTACAGACTTACTGGTGTAGTTGATGTAGGTTGGTGGGCAGTTTTGCTGGCAGATATGAGAAAGCCCCAACATGGAAGTGTTCTACTTTTATTTAAGTGCTGCAATGAATACTAGGGAATGCTTTCCCCAACTATTTCTAGTATTTCAAAGAGATGAAGAGGGAACTGATGTTTTACAAACTGCCGAAATACAGTTTCCTATTGATCAATCTCAAGATTTAACAGTTTTTTAACTAAAATAGGTGTAAGGCCATGATCACTGAGTTATATGAGTTCTTTGGTGTTAAATAATAGATAAAGTGATAAAATCATGCTGTAGCTTGACTGTTAAGGAGGTAGGTGGTTATTGTCTGTGCTCAGCTGCTTATTTTCATGACACTTATACAGATTTGGTATTTTCAGTTCATTAGGCATTTACCAAATTTAGTTGAATTTGGCCAGGGAGTTTCAGTCACTGTGAGCAAGCTAGTCTGATCAAAAAAGGTATATGTACTGCTAGCTACAGCTCGCACATAATCATATCAGGTCAAATCATAAACTCCTACTGCACTGCTGTCCAAGAAAACATCTGGTTTTTAATCTCCATAACCATTTTTAGTAGGGTCTGTAGCAACAGGACAAGGGGTAATGGTTTTAAGCAAAAAAAAAAAGGTAGATTTAGACAAGGTATTAGGAAAAAATTCTTATGAATAGGTGGTGAGACACTGGAGTAAGTGGTCTAAAAAGGTGGTGGATACCCCTGGCCTAGAAACATTCCTGGTCAGTCTGGACAGAGCTGTGAGCAACCTGACCCAGTTGAAGAAGTCCCTGCTCATTGCAGGGGAGTTGAACTAGAGGATTTTAAGGGTCACTGCCAAAACAAACTGTTCTATGATTTTGAAGTGATGTCTGACAAGAACCAGTATTTCAGAGGTGAAGTGACCAGTGAAGAGGTACTTAAATCTACTGCAGGATAATTTCAGATTTGCAAGATTGTTGCTGCACTATCTCAGATTTTTGGGAGGACCTGTGCTGGCAGAATTCAAGTTAGAGCTGCTGTTAGTGCACCTGCAAAACTCCCCCAAACTCTTCAGCGGCAATTTCTTACAAAACATATTCTAGATCATGTCCTACTGAGGGAGATGTGCAAAATCACAAGGAAAATATAGCTAAAATATAAAAACTTGATACTTACAGAGATTTGAGTTTAATTAGAAAATCAAACTGGTCTATTTGTATTTTCTTGATGGGGTTGTAAGAAAGGTTCCTGTAAACACAATAAAATTAACTTTGGCCACATTCCTTACTGCTTGCCCTAAAAACAAAGTCAATCTACTTTTAAAGTTAAATCCTGATATCAAGTTAATTGTTCCCATGAAATTATTAATTTCTTATTATGTAGCTAGCATAGATCATCTTGTATGTACTAACAAGATGTACAAAAAGGTAGGATTTTAACATGTTGTCTTTTGGGATATGAAAATGCACACCTTTTACAAAATTATTCTGGAAAATGATATAAAATTGCTTTTGGTATGTTTTTTAGTCAGAGCTTAAATGAGGCATACAAACAAATGTGCTCTTGTCTTTTCTGACACATATGACTGAAAACATCATATCAAATGAGGAATATACATTTATGTATAATAATAAAAAACAAGAATACTTACAGTTGTGAAAGCTCCTTTAGTTCCTTAAATATATATGGTGGAAGTGATTCAATCTTGTTGCTAGCCAAATCTCTGCAGAAACACACAGGTTACAGTAAGTTCTTACTACACACAGTAATTTTACTGAATAGTTTTGCAGTTTCAATATACACAATTTTATTTGCCAAATAAAATATTATTTATTCTGTAGGTTATCAGAAATCTGGACTATAAAATAATGACATTAAAACAATGTGGGAAGCTAGCTCTATCACATCTTGCTTTGTCTCATTAGTTCAGATATACCATTAGATACATAATTTATTGTTATTTTATTTCCAAAAAAAATAAAGCCATTAATTTGCCTTGTAGAAGGTTACAAATTAATTAAATGTATTGTTTAATGATGGGAATGTTTCCACCTGGGCTAAACTGCATATCTACTTTTGTTTTAATTTCTACCTTTCATCTTACTTTCACTGTGCAGAAATCCTAAAAACAGAAATAAAGGTCTCCAAAACTGTCAAACTGGTCTAAAAGATACTGAAGGCACACTTGCACATAGACTGTAGTGATACAAGAATAATTGATATTATTATATTCAGGGAACATAATGTGAGAAAAGCCCCAATATGACTGATACAGATTTTATTGATTATTTCTTTCCTGTTCAATATATCTTTAAAAAAATAGCCTAAGGAAGGATGCCATCTCCAAAGAATGTTATATGAAATAGAATTTATGATGAATGAAATTTCTAATATAAATCACAAAACGGTGTGATTTGTACAAATAAGAGAAGAAATCTACTCACAATTCATCTAACATCTGGAGAGAGGAAAAGCTGTTTTCATTTAGGGAGCTGATTTTATTTCGTCTCATCACCCTGAAAGAATAAAACAAACTTATGTTGCTTCTTCTTGATGACTGTTTCATTTTGAAGACAAGGTTTTATAAACTTTAAAACTTCTCTGTTCTCTGCATCTTTAAATATTTGACCAATTCAGTTAACAAGCTAATTGCATCTGGAATTTTGCCATTTTATTGTTTAGTAAAAAACTTTTTTTTTGCCTATATATGCATGTACTTCTGCATGCATGTACATATGTGTATATATATATATACACACACCACACACACACACCCATGGAAGGCTGATGCAAATTAACTGAGGGCAGGAGGAAGATTAAGTGGGCTGGATGGCTTGTGACATAATCATGTCTCAGACACACGTGCATGGTTGTACAGTTTTTCATTTACCCTTATTTCATCTGCCACTGAGATTAGAAAGCCAAGAACATGGGTACTACAGAAGATATAAAAATTGAAAGTAACACTCACCACTGATCTACCAAAAAGTAGAAAGAATTTTCTGAAGATGGTTACATCATCACTGAAGAAACTTAGGAGAAAATTCTAAAATTGATGAGCCAACCTACCCACCAGCTAATCAAAATAAGCAACAAACTATGTATTTGGTATGTTTGCTGATTCTCATTATGAGATCTTTGACTCCAATACAAAGATTATAATGAAAATTTCTAAATATTAATATCAGCCAAAGTCTCTTCAGTGAAGACTTGTTATATATTTCAATGCTGAATTTTGCTGTAAAATATAAACAGTGGATATTCTGTATGGTGCTCATTTCAAACCAAACATTTTAGTTTAATATCCTCAAGAGATAAATAACCATAATACTTAAGAAACTTTTATATTAGCTGCAATGAATCACTTGAATGCTCAGTATAAGTACACCTCACTCTGGCTAGCTAGCATATCCAATTACTTACAGTACAGTTAGAGTGCTGCAGGAGATGAAAGTGGCATTTTTCACATGATGGATATGGTTGCCTTCAAGGTCTCTGGGATATAAAAGAACCCATCAGTCATTGAAAATAAACTCAGGCACTTATTCTAAGGTAATTGAAGAAAAATACTACCAGAACTTGACTACACAGAAAAGAGTGGGAGGCAGACATGCACACTTAACTGATGACTTCAGGCCATCAGCCCTGCAGTGACCCAGCAGGCACTCGGCAAGATCCAGCACCCCATAAGGAAAAGTGGGGTAGAAGTGCCATACAAAGACAACAAAATAATATTTATCCAGTGAAATAAGGTAGACTTACAGCCAGTTTAATCTTGGCATATACTGGCACAGAGGTTTATCAGGCAAACGTGCAAGAGAATTATTCATCATCTCTCTAAAAAAAAAAAAAGAGGAATAGTACATCTGGTTATATTTGCACAGTTACATCATAGAAAAAATTCATGTCTCTTATGCATGTCTGAAAAAAATATCATTCCAATCTTGAATAGTTTTGAAAGCAGTATTATTTTCTTCAACTTCCATGTATTTTCCCTGTGACATTCTGTGCAGCAATATTTTATCCTTAGCTTGCTAATGTCCAGGTAAAGGAAAGATGTTCACTCTACTTCACCGGTATTAAAATGAAATGTAGAAATCCAATAGAAATCTACTATTCAGTCAGAACATGTAATTCTGACTACAGTGGGATGTGGAGGAAGGTTTCCCTCTGGGATACAGGAGAAGAGAGTCCCTCATTTTTTGGGCTGGAGAGTGCAGTGGCACACCATAGACAGGGCCTTGGGGAGGGGGGCTGGGCTGCCATCAGGGACAGGGACTTTGGGACTCCTCCTGTCCCACCATGGCTCTGGAGGACACCTGGAACCCAGTGCTGCAGCTGCCTTGACCCTGCCCTCTCAGTGACACCTTTCATCATTTTCCTCACCGTTCTCCCTATATTTTTCCAGACACTGTGTGTCCACTGCTGCCAAAATCCTCCCACTCTAGCACATTTTGCCTGGGGTAAGGGAAAGCTGCAGGTGTACTGCCAGCACTCTGGGGTGAGCTAGCACATTCGAGGTAAAAAAATTTTTATATGTGTATGCCCTTCCTAGTCTGTTCTTTATTAAACAGCACATTTTTTATCTTGTTTCATACTTACAGAAGAATAAGAGATTTGAGTCCATAGAATGTCAATGGATAGATCCGATTTATCCTGTTGTTTTCAATTATCCTATAAATTACAGTAAAATATTTATCATATTGATAATTGACTTCAGTCTTAAATTGAAGAGATAATAAAAGGTAAAAAGACTTGTAGTGAATTTCTTCAAAAGTCCAGTCAAACTATTTAAAAGAATTAACACACTATTCCTTGGCAGGTTGAGATATTAATTTCCTTTCAGAAAAATTTCATAAAAAATCCATGTAACTTAAAGAAAAGAATTTCCTTTAACTTAGAAAAGAGCATTTTCCTTTGATGCTTTTAAATCCTTTGATCAAGACATTTTGAATAGATTCTCTGTAAAAACAAAGTAACACAACCTAACAATATTCTGTGGCAATCCAACAGTCCCAAACATGCAGAAGTTTGTAAGACATATTATTTGTTTATTTTAAATAACTTATTCAAAATCTCTTTAAAAAGCAGTAATGAGCCAATATTTCAGGTTACGACAGTAATTTTATCTGGACATTTTAAGCACTATTTACAGGAAAAGACCTGCCTAAAATATATCTGTCTAATGTTTTATAGCACCTAGGTTATTTAATATATTCTTTTGTAATGAGCAATTACTAATAAACATTGTTTAAAGTTAAAAGTCATCAATCATTGAAGCCATTAAGGCTCAAGAGCTATTTTCTGCTCTCAGCAAAGTCAATTGCATTTTACCTTGCACAGTGTAACAGGAGTTCCTTAGTTATTAGCTAGTGTAATGTTATGCACAAAAGTGAAAGCAATCAAAATATTTATATATATATAAAAATTAATTATTTATTGAGTAAATAAATATACAAAAAAGAAAACAACATACAGCCATTCAAGTCTGTGAAGGTCTGCAAAGACAAAAGGCTCCAAATTCGTTATCTTGTTGTTGCTCAGGTATCTAAAACAAGACCAACCAAAGATGAATGAATGGAAAGATTATTTAGCAGCAGACACATGAAAATGGGTTTTAAGGTTATTTTTCCTTGATAATTTACCAGAATACTCCTGTTAATATTTTTTTTTATTTTGGTAATTTTCATGCCATTGTTTGAGAGCAAGGCAGGACTCTCTTTAGTGAGGATTTTAAGAGCAATTATGTACAACACTTTGTCTTATCCATGAGAAAGCATAGCTAGCTAAATATTTTCACTGTGTCATATTTCAGACCCTTCCCAGTTTCCTTCTGTGTAGTGATTTGTTCCATGAAAGTTTCCAGGATCCCATTCAGTCTTTGCTAAAGATATTAGTCATAAATGTAGATAACAGAATAATGGAAAAAGAAAAGCTGAAAATGAATGGGGAGGGGTACTATAAATGGCCTGGGAAGATAATAACAGCAGCTGTAGTAACAGATAATCAGCCACACTTCTGTGATGGAAAGAATAAGAGGTACAGCTTTGTAAAAAAAACTTTCCTTCTGAAAACATTACATTAAAAGTCCTGAAGCAAACTGTGCAATTTATGTGTTGTATCTTTCACTGAGCATTTCCCTTAAAAGTTGAAAACACCTGTCAACAAGTTGCTGCAAAATAAAGAAAAAAACTTTCCTTTCATCACCTATACTGGTTACTTTGAATTGAATTTGTAAACCAAAACACTGTGTTAAAGAATTTTCATCCATCACAAGCTCTTGCTTTCTTTTTACTCTTTCTTCATTCTCTCTGGCTTTCTGCAGGGTAACTATAACTTACTGTCTCCTTCTTCCATCCTGAGGATTTTGGGAATAGGATTGAAGTACAGAGCCTGCTTGTCTCTTCAAAATACTGCCCTGCCAGATAAACTTGCACAGGGACCTCTTAATCTGTCTTTGCTTTCTCAATTCAATCATTGGATTAAAGTTTTGGACCACTTTGCAAGTTCCTCATATGGAATCAGGCAGAGAGGGGCTCTCAGAACTCTGCCTGCTGCTTTTTACTTCAGTATTCTAAAAGCAATACTTACAGTTTTGTCAAGTTGTATAAGCCTTTGAAAGCACGTTCAGATATGGCTCTGATTTTATTATTCTGAAGATACCTAAGAAGATACAAACCCAAAACAATTTATTCTCTAAACAAGTGAAGTTAAAGCAAACATATGTAACCTATTAAAATCTATCAGCTAAACTGAATACATATTTGATATTTTAAAAGAAGCTGTTTTATTTATTACACCTGAATTTGACAATGACCATTTCACAGGTATAGCTGGAAAGATTGCAAGGTTGTTTTTCAAGAAATTCACACAAAGAGCAAAATCAGAAAAATCATTCCAATGGATGTTTGCTTTGCCAAAGATGAACAGTGGATTGGTGGCTTGCAACCTCCTTGACTAGATCCTAACCTTTCAGTGCTCACCTGTGTGACCTGATCTCTGTGTTTAACCAGATCTCTGCTGCAACCCAAATTTTGTACAGTAAATGTAAAATTAAAATAATTTTTGAATTTTTTGTGGTTCTATAGAATTCTCAAAATATTGTGTTTGTAAGCTAATATATTTAAAAATATACAGCAAAACTTATTGATTTCCTGTAAACTAAAGATACTATCCTTTTAAAAATTCCAGATTTATCTACTTTGATGAAGTAATGAGTTGAAAAGTATCAACAGCAAATACCAAGTCTTTGAAAATAATTTTAATGAATTATAATTAGTCTCTGAATAATATTTAAACATAAGTTCTTTAAATCAAATTCCACCTAATGAAGCATCTAGATGCATTCCTGCCAGAAAGCAGTAAGAAATCAGACATTGACTTTTACAAAATGGGTTTCTGCTCAAGATTCAACATTGCTCAAGACCTTTTGGAAAATGTAAAATTATCTATCAGAAGGGTGTGAAGTTGCTATTAGAAACAAATGTTTTCTACATATATAAATAGGTATGGATTTATTTATTTTAGTGAAAACTTACCTTTAGGGAATTTAAGGGACATAATGGGACTTAACTTTCAGAACACAAGATGGTGCTGCAGTGTAGCACAGTTCCCATGAAAGAACACTTTGAGTAGGTTATATAGAAGTCCTGCTCCAGACTTCTGCATTTAATTTTTATTTCACTACTTCTATATAAAGAAAACTTGTTAAAGGCTATGATTTTTGAACAGCACATATGTTACATTCTGGAAAAGATAACACAGTATTGTATTGCCATAATAATTTGACTTGTTGGGCATTACCAAATCAGTACCAGACATAATTAGGAGTAAAACCATGTGCCATGGGAATGAGCTTTCCATGCTAATGGGAAGTTTGAGTTTCCAAACTTTTTTTCCAGAATAAATCAATTAACTTACTTTAATTCTATTTGACATATTACTGTAGATGTAGCACCCTCCAGAAAAAAAATAAAATCTAGTATTTTTCTGGTATAAACCAGTCTATAAACATAAACCATTGAATATGCAGAAATTATAGTTTTGCAAAAAGACAAATCAAGGTACTTGAGCCAAACAGGGTACACATGAGGTACCAAAGGGTGAGACAAACCAGACTTTTGGTACTTAAATGTTAAGCTCCCTGTGTGTACATATGGGGGAAAGAAAGGATGAATATTTAAGGCACTAGATAGGTATTTTATGTTATAGCACTCCCTTACAGATTTTTAAGATCTTGATATTTCTTGAAAACATCAGCAGAAAGTTTCCTTAGCAGATTCCTCTGAAGAGACCTGTAGGAATGAATGCATACAGTAAAACTACTATCCCGGGTTCCTACAGCACTTTTTTTATTTAATAAGGGCAGCTCTCACTGCTAAATAACAAAAGCAACATGAAATCATCTGAACATGCTACTTCTGGTTTTCTGTATGCTTGTATCTATTTTAGCAGTAAGAAAAATACATTATAATAAAAAAAATCAATTTTCCCAGGAAAAACTGGCAAAATAATAGTTAAATCAAGGAATGAAAAAGATTTGACTATAAACTACAAATTTATTTCAAACCTCAAATGCATATAGAGTGTATTTCCCAGTTCATGCGTCCCAATGTCCCATCTGGGGACACTCAAGTGTCCTGTCAGGAATAAAATTCCTTCAGGATGTGGTTTCATTAGAAGAGAATCTAGCCTGAAAGCCAGCTGAACTCACTGCTTTTTCTACAGCTAGAACTGTCATCAGTATTTTTGAACTCTTTTTCAACCCTGAGCCAGAAGCCAGTTTAAATAGATGTTTGACATTGACATTCCACATCAGTTTTTGTTATGAAGTGTTGCAGTATTTGAAGGTGGACCCAACAGGGAGAACTTCAGCCTCGTGTGAACACAGACCAGTACCAAAAGTAAATATCCATGACCCAGATCTATGGGGGAAATCCTCAGGTAAAGACATGGGATGCTGCTCCCTACTCACCACACCTAAAACTGCTTCTCAAACAGCAATGTTCAAATCAAGACCACATCAACCATATTCTGGTCTCTTAAAAAAAGTTTGGCTTACACATACCTATCTGCATGATGACATGATGACTCAGACCAATTAAATCCTTTTAAATAACAGAGTATTCAGACATCAAATGAGAACTAAATAGATTTGCTCCCACAGGGAGTTCCAACGAGTTCAAGGTTATTGACTTTATTGACAGGAACACAGACTAGGAATATTGGCAGTATCATAGAATAAGAAACAGGTTCTAAGCATTTTTTCTTAAAAGGAAGCATTTCTTTTGTAGATTTCCTTAGATATCCTGAAGTATTTGTAGTTCAAGTCACTGTTACAAATATGAAATTATCAGTTCACGGAGTTTTTTAGTTCCTTAGTTTCTTTTCTCTTCTTTTATGTAAGGAAAATCTGACTTAAAGTATTAAAGTACTTGTCAACAGAGAGAAACAGTGCTTGCCAAGCATCAGCTGATCATCATTATAAGGCTATAGTTGTGAAAAAGTTGTAGGATTGACAGTCAAACCTGAACAGAGCAAGAGACCAGGTTACTTCTCTACTTACATTATGGTTATGTTTGAAGAGACTGATGGCACAGCACGTAATTTGGCAGCATCACAGAAAACCTCCAGCCCTTGACAGGTACACTCTGCTGGCACATCACCAGCCACTGCAGGACAGCAAGAACATGGTCAGGGCAAAAGGACAGATATGAGGTGTGATGGGACGTGGAGAAAATAAATATGAGTTAAAAGAAGAGCACAAAGACAGACATAGCAGGCTCTTTTGAACAAAATTAATGCACATGCTTTTACAAAATTGATTTAGACCTGGGAGGAATCTAACAATAAATATAAAGGGACAAAAACAATTATATTACCTCTGTGAAAGAGCTTGTAAAAGCTCTTGAACCTTAGGCATGATACACAGGAATCTGGCATGTGACTTCTGCAACACTTCTTTAGATTATTCAGCATGCTTATTACTAGAAGCAGCACAATTTTATGGGTAAAAATGGGTCAAAAATGGGAGTCTTTGCTCATTATAGTAGACAGTAGAATAAAAAAATCTGTACAAAGACCTGCATAAGTGGAGGGGGGTTGCAAATTTCATTTGATGTACAAAGAAGCGAACTGGGAGCAATGTTGCCTTCATTTCACTCTGTATCAGTATATTTAGATAAACATTTATATTGCCCTCCTAACTGGCATATGCTAATTAAAGTATGTTTGACACTTCTCTTGCAGAAAATGAATCATCCTTAATGGAATTGAAATTAGCTTCAAATTAGCATTCATTCATTTGAGAGATCTTTTACTATAAATGAAACAGCATTAAATTTCCTGCTAAGCATATATTTGCTCTGTATTTCTTTCTAGGAATCATCATTAATAAAATAATATCTGCAATTACTTACAGCACTCAGGTGTCTTTGTCTGAAATGCATACAGAGATTTCAGTTTATTGTATTTGTCCTTTGTATAATGTTTATCAAATTGCAGAGACCATCCATTGTTGTCCTCTAATATAAAAAAAAACAAACAAAAAAACCCAACATAAATAGACCACAAATAGAAGATACTAAAATAGAAATGGAAGGTAGAAATGTCTTCATTGCATTAATTTTTGTCTAATTAATACAGGTCTTTATTCCAGGTCTTTATTTCATACAGTAGAGAACCAGTAGAGAACCTTATCTTTATACATCTGCTTAATCTTACATATCTAAAAACAATATGAGCTGCATAGAAGTAACAGCTTATTATACCTTCAGTAACAATGTTTGCTGTGACTGTCACGCTGAAAAAGTATAGTTGTGGCTTCAGAAATGTTTATTTATGCCTAAAAATGAGAGGGAACAATATTTTTATACTTTCTTAAACAAAGTGGCAGGTTTGCCACTTTGTCCAGGAAAGTTGAAATGATTACTATGATTCTGACTATTTTGTACAAAGTCTTGCACTACCACAGCCTATAATTTCTTTCCTGAAAATCTAGATGAGGGCCAAAAGAACACTGCTTTTCAGGAGAAGGAACTTGGTGTAACATATTCAAGTCAGAATGTTCATGTTAAGCTTAATATGCATCTTAAACAAAGCATGATTCCATATTACCACTTTGGTCACTGTACATACAGGTACTGGAACTGAGTGGTTTATGGATGTAAGAACGAAATTTAAGAGCAAACCTTTTAGTTCCTTCCAAAGAATGGACATTTCAAGATATAGTGGTGCTAGAAATAACTACAGATCTGTTAGTTACTAGTTTCTTGGAAATCTATTGCATATCTGAAACCTGTACACTGACTGATCAGGTAGCTACTTTCCAAACAGGCTGGAAAGGGAATTTGCCTTTAAAAGCTGTGATTGGATTTTAGTTTTATTAATTTGAGTCTGACTTTAGTTTTCTTAATTTGAGTCTGTCTTCTCTTCAGCTCTTAAGGCATCTCTTTTAATGAACATGCAGCAGTAGCAGAAATGCTCTTTGGGATGGCACTCCCTAGCTGGCGAGCCAAAGCATCCATGACAATTGAAAGCAGCACAATTTAAGGATATCTACTGCAAAACAACACTTCTATGAGAACTCCTGGGATGGCTCTGCTTTGTTAGTCTTTGATTCACCATTATATTGTGAAATAATAATTTATAATTCACCTTTATAATGTGAAATAATGTATTGGCAATAGTCTTTACCCCTGCCATTTCACAGGTTAATAGTTTAGTTATACTTAAATACAATTCCTCATGGACATTTCTCTACAAATCTTTATATTTAACTAAGCGTTATTATAATATATATAGGCTTCAAAACAGGCAGGGAGAAATAAAAAATATTTACTTTGCAAATTTTCCTATTCTGAAATGGCTTCTCATTTTTCATGTCAGGTTACAACTCAATTGTTTTCTCAGACAGGCAAGGAAATGACCTTGAAAGCATCTCCTGACACCTGCCTACAGATGAAGACAGTTTTGAGAGATGGTTGTCTCTTTGCTGTCTAAGCTGAAAAGACATGCTATATGTACTGATAAATGATAATATGAAAGATTAAGTAACTTCAGGCAAACTATCCTTCATCTAGTTATTTGGTTGTTATGCATAAATTGAAAAGATGAAACATTCAAAGCAAACATAAGTACATGTCTTCAGGAATTGCTCCAGTGAGAGAAAAGACAGACAGACAGACAGACCTGATAAGACATTTAAGAACATTTTACTAACTTCCTCAAGAGCACCTTGCATGCTCTGATCCATTATTAGTTTTGCCATTCTAGATAATTAAGCTAATATTCAGAAGCAGCCTAATGCATTTGGACAAAATGAAAGGTATTGACCAACCTGCTCCTGCCTGCTTTAAATGCTCAAAAGAAGATCAGTTTTAGGACTGCCTGCAGCATGGAATCTGTAATTAATGAAGTGATGAGAACAGACCCTTTGTAAAGCGGCTAGTGCATTAAAACCTACTGCCCTGTAAATGGGACTATAATGAGGTTTTCTCTACCACTATTCCTGAATATTTAACTGGAGCACATCCATTGACTTTCATTTGTATGACTGGACTCATACAATGTGTGGGCATTCAACATACACAGAGAAAGTAAAATTTTTAAATAGAAACTTGGAAAATGGTTCAAAACTGAGGTTATTCTTGAAGTATTAATTATACCAAATAAATTCTTTACAGTCAGGAATATAGTATGAAAATACTCTTGGATTCTCTAATTCATTATTATGTTCATAGAAAGTGGATATATGAGATTTTATTCCACATTTTTATACTTTTAAAATACCTTGCCATGTGACAAAGCATGTACAAGAGGTGACCATCAATGATTTCACATCTGCAGAGAAAAAGGATGAGAAGTGCCTCCCACACTAATGGGAATGATGGAGCAGTTTGTTACAAAGGAGAAATTCCTCAGCATTTTTGAGGAAGTCTAGTGTGAGCTGTGTATTTTTGGGTGGCCATAAAAAAGAAGGGGAAAAATTCACAGAGAAGGTGAATTATTTTGTACTGGAATGATTTCAGCTGTTTGGTATTTCTAGTGAGTTCATCTTAAATAATGGGCTTTTCTCATGGCATGCTTTCTACTAGAAATAAAAAGGCATATCTAAATATAATAAAACAAGTTATTAAACATCCTTTGACCTCCAGAAATATATGCTTTGGGCCAAACTTTGTGCCCAAGCATGGGACAGTCTCTATTTGATCCAAGCTATTTTGTCAAATCCTGAAAGAATGTATTGTGCAATACTATGTTTAGTAGGAGCATTCGGTGAAACACTCAGTGGCAGAACTGTAAATCACTTTTTGGTTGTTTAGATGGAGGTTTGTGGCCTGTTTTTACCTCTTTCAAGGTGAAACTCTCCAAACATTTTAAGAAATGATTGGTAATAGTACTGGTCTTGAAATCCCAAATTTGAGGAAGTACAGCTCAGATGAGAAATTACTTTTACCCTGAGCCAGTTCTAAAACAGATTATGTTGGCTGTGGTTCTGTTAAAATAGAGATCAGAGAAAACAAGGCATCATCAAGTCTTCCTCTACATGGGATAAGTGAAATAAGTGGTGGCATACTGGATTTAGCTGACTACAGATTAATATGCTCTTTCTTGCTGAAAGATTCCAATCACCACTTCTGATGGGAATGAGAAAGAGCATGTTAATCCTGACAAACTACAGATTTGAGTAATCACTTCAGTGACAGATCCAAGAAAGTATAATCTTTTCTCAATTAAAGACATATTTCTTACTTAATATGGAGCTTATGATGAGGATGCTGTATCTATATGACTTCCCCCTTCTCTCAGCCACATCTTCATGGGTATTATACAGAGAAATGCTACCAGCTAAATGCATAAACACTCTAAAGAGACACTGTGTCACCCTTTGAGTTTGCCTTTGCTGTTGGTGGTCATAACCTGGGGACATATTTCTTTCTGTCAGTTGTTCAAATGAACTTTTTCTGGCTGTAAAAAATTACTTCTGGCTTTTCACAAAAGTATCTTTTGGTACAAGGAAGACTCATGTCCTCCAGACAAGAAGCATTTCCTCTAAAAATATTTACAGATGAAGGGATATAATTTCTTTTTTTCCACAGTGTTGAGGCATCCTGATACAGCCTCATAACTTACAGCAAGACCAAAACCACACAGAGATTTTACAAAACCAAGGGCTGCAGTGCCTGGAGGCAGGGCAAAGTTGGGATGCAATTTCACTGTCTCAGTTTAAGTATCCAAGCAGAAAAAAATTAGGAACTTAGAGATGGACACCTTACGAATAAATTCAAAGGTAAATTACCTCACACCACTCTGCATATCACTGCACATATACTGTGTCCTCTACTTCTGATTAATTGAAATCATATGCAGCTTGTCTGCTTATATGTGACAATGCAATCATAGTAAACCAGACAGGAAACAAATTAACAAATTAATTTGCATAGCGTTTACAATTCTCTGAATGAACTAGATTACATACTTACACAAGGTTTTATATGGTTTTAGGGCAACTTAATTAAGCTAGTGCAACTTTTAAGATAACAGGCAGGTAAAAATTTCCAGAAGATAAACATCTTCTCAATGTTTGATCTTTATTCCTGTGAAATGTGTGCATAGAGTTTTCTAGTTTTATAACAATTCTTTTAATCTATATAAATTTTTCTGATTTTATATTGTTTTTCTTGAAGTATATTAAATTTTAAAAATTAAAATAATCTAACAGCATGAATATATCTATAGAACATTTAGTTGCTTGAAAGTTCCTTCAGCAGTAAGCCACTACAGTGAAGACCAGGAGAGACATAATTTTAATGAAATGCAAGTTCCTCTTAATTACTAACAAGATTTAAAAATCACAGTAGCAAAACTGATTAAAAACCCTCAAAATTTCAGCAAAGCTATTCCATGTGCTAATATTTGCACATCAGAGTAAACCTTATTGTTTTGGCGCCATATACTGTGCATGGATGGCAATGACAATAAAATTTGGCCATATACAAAAAATCTCTATGTGAAGCTTGAAAATTCTATGTTTTCCCAGGTATTTGATACATTTGGAGTATACTATTGACTATCAAATATTTACTTTATGCTTCACAAACAGAATTTGCTATCAAGGCTCAAAACTAAATAGCACCTCATTCATTCAAATCCTATATTTTAAGTATGATGGTAAAACAACCATGCCAGGAGAACACAAGACCAACGATAACATTATTCATTACTAGTATTAAGTTGAAATATAAACATATAAAGGTCTTCTGCAATGTGCTGAAACACAAATTAAATTTTTCATCCCTTATGAGCAAACTTGTAATATTAAAACATATGTTTTGTATAGATGTTTTGAAATACTGCATAGAAATTAAGATTTCTGCTATGGAAATATAGAAAATTATTTAATGAACCTACAGAACAGCAAAAATTCTGTGTACAATTATAGACTTTCAAAAAAACACATACAAATCAGCAGTACATGATACAGATTGTTAGTGTGTTTATCCTGTTTAATTTTTATTGGTCCCTTTTAAAAAAGGAGCTGGTCTGTTGTCACTTATTTCCAAGCCAGTCACCTGGTGACCAAGTGGCACACAGCAACAGATGAGGTCTGTGTTTTTTAGAGGCAAATAGGTGCAAGACTTCAAACAGCCACTCCCTGCCCCAGTTCTTTAGGAAACCTCTGTGTGTGATGAACGTCTAAAACTGAATTTACAACTGGGGAGCGGAACGCTGTCCTTTGTTCAGGGAACTCTTAGGGCTGGGAGCAACACAATAGTAAATACATTTAGCCAGCGAAAAACCCCTCCGGAGTCAGAAACAAATTAAATATACATGCCTGTTCTTGCTTCAGTAGACTGGAAAAATGTGGCTATGACACTGTGATTAAAAAACAAATGCAGACACACTGCAACCATTGCCCAGCTGCCAAAAAAACAGTTTTACAGAACTATCAGCAAAATTGTCCAAAAGCCAAATTTTTAAACACTGAGGAAACTTGTGCTCTCAAAATAGCTCAGGCTACTTTGTTCCATTAACTGCTCTACATAATTAAAGATCCTGTTTACAAAAAAAAAAAAAAAAAAAATTAAACACGAGCACTTTTTTTCTTCCATTCTTCCTTTTAATATTGCTTGTATGTAAAGAGTAGTCAAAAGCATAACAATACTTGCTGGTTTTTAATGTCCCATTCATGGCAAAAGAGTCTGGTTTGCAGAGGTGCAAGGGATTAGGGCCAATGTGTGTGATTTTTGTTTTGAAATGAATAAGACTTCTGGTGCTTTGCATTTTTTACAATACTTACATTAAAATACTTTTTATTCTAAGTGGGACTTATACCTGTGTTACTTGCACATAAAGACTTCCTCTAGAGATTAATTAGTAATAAATAAAGAGCCTATGTTAACAGCCAGTTCTGAGATGGACCATAAGAGCTATTCAGTAGTGTGATATGACAGTAATACTAATTTTAAATGAAGAATAAACTGTACTTCCTCAACTAATTAAGTTTGTGATAAAAAGGATTGAGGCATTTATTTATGACATCTATATATCACAAACTGCATGGGAAGAGACTGTATATTATACCTATTATTTTTGTGGACAGGTTGCACAACCTAGATTCCTTCATCTAAAGGAAAAAAATCTCACTGGTAGCACAGTGCTTCCAGTCTTTTCCAGATGTATTGAGGAAGGCTGGTACATGAATAACAAACACTGGGTTTTCAAAACATATGAGCAGTTTATGAGTTTCTTAACTTACGTAAGTTATGATTCTTTGCTCACTGAAGACAGTGGGAGCCTCTCTTGATTTTAGTGGAGTCAGTTCAAGTCAGTTCTCACTGGGATTGGCTTTGCTTCATAAACCAGATGTTGTGACTGAAGATATCACATCAGTCATACTGTTTGCATTTAAATTAGAATTGAACATAACAAATCCAATAACTGTATAGGTTTTAACTATGTGTTTATGTGCTATCAAACCCTAATGGAAGTTAGGAAAAAGTTTTGAATCTTAAAGCAGGATTATTTATAAAGGAATCAGTCCACCTTTACTTTACTTACAAGGGATTTTCAGGACCTGCAGCTACAGGATGCTGACACATAGTATTAGTTATATTAGTGACAGAGCATTAGGAATTAATCTCAATCTTCCAGACACATAAAATATTTTCAAATTGGCCAGGTTGGATGTAAAGCCCAGAGGAAAGCCCAGGACCCTTTGAGTTCTTTTTTCCTTTTCTATATTTTCACCAAATTAAATTTGACAGTTGATAGGTGGTTTTGAAACAAGAAACTGGATGTAACCTCCACAGCAATTTACTGGGAGGCTTCTCCCCAAATAACTGGCATCATATAACCAGCATAGCTAATTTAGAGTTCTGATGATCAAATTGTGCTGAAGACCCAGCAGAATGTATGGAATATGAGAAAAAATATTGCAACAACGGTCTTAGAAAATCAGGCAGGAAAAACATCTATGCAGTCTCTCAGTGGTTCAAAATATACCTGCATTAACAATTTTTGCAACAATTTTTAATTAGTATGTTATGACTACAAAATGGCAACTGACCCAGTGCTGTATCCAGCAGAGATAATTACACAAAAGTTGTTTGACTGAGAACATTGTGCTTTTATCACTGCAATCAATAGTAGGACAATTTTAGTCAGGGAAACCTGACCCTCATCTAGGAAAAAAACTTGCTCATTCAGCCCTCTAAGTAGAAGGCATATCAGAGAATTAAAAAAAGAGAATATATAATAATAAAATAATAAATATAATAAATTAATAAAACAATTTATTATAAATAAATAATCTGTTATAACTAAATTATTAATAATAAAAATATTTAATTAAGAGCATATGAAAGAACTGTTTTGGATGTGTCTAAAACTATTCTGGGTATTTTGAAAACAGAGATAACCATGGATCATTGCTGGCAGTGTTAGCTGTCTTCTTCCAAATGCATGGAGTGCATTTATGTTATGATTAATTTTTCATTTTTTTTTTCCAATATTTTGTGAGTCAAGATTTGCTCACCTAAAGAAACACACACCTTGTAATGAGAAAACACACGTGGGCTCAGTGCAAATCTATATCATAAATATTGTTCTGTTATTTTTGTTTTGCATTAATTAACTGTTACTTTTATCTATCATTATTTTTGGTTTTGTTTTATCATTAAACATCACTGTGAAGGCAGAAATCTCAAAACTCTTCTTTCCATGAATTTGTACTTGGGAATATGTACCTGGCACATTTAGTATGCCAGTGGACATCAAAGAGTTTGCCTAGAGACTGTTTAGACTGCATGAACAGTCATATTGCAGCAGTAATGTCTTCAATGTGAGAAATATTTGTTACTTATTTTAGGAACAATTTCCATGTCAACACTGCCATATCATTATGTGAGCAGAATTTGTGATTATGCCGATTTATCCTTGCTCAGGTTTAAAAAGCAATGAAGTAAACAAAAGTTCTAACCTCCCATCTATAAATGCCAAGTAGCTACAGATTGAAACCTTACAGCTGTAAATAAATGGGAAAAGCTCTTCCCTGGAAAGTCAGGCTGAAGCCATTATGTTTGAAATTGAAGATACTAGGTCTAAACAATATCAAACTTGCTCTGCTTTGCCAACTTGATCTTTAAACAAGCTTGGGACAGAACGATGCTGAAACTGTATCTCTTATTTCCCTACACATTTTGAATTTTGCAAATAGATACAAAAATAACTCCAAGCGAAACATTATAGAGGCTAAATTGCAACACAGTGCCCTCAGCCTAATTAAGAACTCAGTACTTCAGCAAGGATGGAGCAGAACAGCAGAATAAAATTTACTTCTCTCTTGAGTCTAAAAAAGGAAATTCCTCAAAACCATAAGCTTTATGACAAATTACAAAACTTTAAATTATTTTTATTTTAAAATATTATTTTCATGACAGATTTGCAGAGATACTTGCTTCCTCGTGGACTATGTCTTCAAGTTCAAAAGGTGAGATTACATTTTCCATGCACATTTAAGGTTATCCAGCCATCGTTCAGGCAGAGCCTCCCATCACTGCATGCATGATAAATTACCAGCTGCCTTCTCTTATTGCAGTTTACTACTTTGCCTCAAGCTCTTCCCCATTAGGGTATAGCACATAGTATTTTATTGATTTTTGGAAAGCAAACTTGGTGGCAAAAGCATGAATTTTCAGAGATGAGTGGCTCCACTCAAGTGTGAAATATCAGCTATAATTCACTCCTTTCCACAAGTGGAAGAAATGCTGAGGCTGAGCTGGCAAGCAGGATATCCACACACCAACACAGAATTCTGACTCTGTTCCTGACTCTACCTATGATCCTAATTTGAGATTTTCACTACTCTGGATCTTATTTTTATGTTTATTATTTGGATGTGGAAAGGAGGGTGGAAGTGAAAGAGGAAGCAGAATTGAAGAGGGCACCACAAAGCCAATCTTTGTGTGTCTAAACTGGATAATGAGCATTGATCACAGCATTCTTAAAAACACGTCTCAGTGAGGATTTGGCTAAGTTGAAATATTCATAATTACATTTTGCTGTTACCAGGCACACAGTGCTTGAGACAAGATTAATATTAAAAGAACCTCAGAGACTACAACAATTTCTTACAATAATAATTTCTTACAAATATAATCTTACAAAGATTACAACAATAATTTCCTTATAGAAATAAAGTTGGGAATGAGACAAAAAGAAGAAAGGAACCACTACAAGATGGTTGGAATAAAACTTCTAATAACTTATTTTCTTTTGCATTTCCATGCTATATAGGCTGGTTTTACTGCAGACTTTAGATAGTGCTTTATCATTACTGTTAGTGAAACAGTTGGTTTACCTAGCTTTGAAATACATGCACTAAAAAAAATGGGTGTTTTTGAACTGCTTTGAGGGTCTACATAGATTTTTTTCCCCCTCCTGCACTTGTTGGGTTTAATCCTGTAGATTGGTCACCTCAGAGTTCCTCAAACTGATGCAAACGTGCTCAGGAACTGAAAAGTTGAGCTATTTAAGTAGAATACTTTATGGATAAGATTAAAATTTCCATGGCACTGAATGAAACAATTACTACACTGGAATCATTTAATTTTTAATTTATTTTCTGTAACTAAAACCAATGACTTTAACTGAAAACTAGTTGTAAACTTAAAAAAAAATGGGGAGAAGGAGGCAGATATAACTGCTGGCATGAGGCAGGCATCCTGAAGTGATCCTAAGAATGGTGGGGGAAAAACAAAGACATGTGGTTTCCGTGTCTCAGGAACTAATCATTGAGGCCACTTTTCTTGTATTTTAAGTAAGATGAATAACCAAAGCCAGAGTTACCCCACAAAGATCTCCCCACTTACTATGTGTGGAATCATTGCAGAAAATCTCCTCAGAACCTTCCATATACTCAGACAAGGAAGTGACTATTTCTTTAACTGTACAACAAAGTATGACTGCAAAACCAATTTTTGAGAAAACATTACTGCTGAACATTACACTAATGCATTCCTAAGTGAGAAGAAGGGGTCAAGATATGAGAAAAACACAAGTGGCATAGTTCTTCCTTGTAGGCCCATACAATGACTCTTCATCTTTTGTAATTTAGGTTTTCAAAAATCAAGGTTAGCTCATTCTTGAATTACAATACACAGAAGGGGATTCAATATCACAGCTGAATTGTCTTGTATGTTCATTTCTATAGAAGAACAATAAGGCATTACTAAGGACTTTGTTATTCATTGCTTCAGGGTTCAGTACTAAATCACTTCTTCCAGCACTCTCTCTGCTCACTGACAACCCATGTTACTTCTAATCGAATTTTTGAAATTGGTTATTCATAAACCAAGAATATCTCAGTTCTGTGTCAGTAATAAGATGAGATGCAAAGAGCTCTTTGATAAATGATCTCAATGATCTTAAATTTTTTTCCTACCTAAAAATTTCTATGATCCTATACTGTCTTGTACCTCCCATTACAAAACTGCATATATCCTAATTAGCATCACATTAAGCTGTACCTTTCAGCAAGTCCTTTTATGATAGACTTTGTGGTATTATACAGAAATGAAAAATTGATAAAGAAATTGTTTATTCTCCTTGGACTTAGACATGTGTGGGAGTCATCACCGGCAATTACTGCTACTGTAGGTCAAGATGACTCAGAAAAAAACAGAGCAAACAGTTTTTGTTCAGGACTTTGATTATTTACAGCAGAAAGTAGGTTTGTAGCACTAGCAAACTGTAAAAAACTACAAAATGGTTCAGGTCCACTATATGGGATTAGAATTTAAAATCACTTTCATATGGATTAAGACCCTGAAATAGCATAGGTATAATAATACTAAGATACTTCACATAGGTACACAAATAATCTTCACACTACTTTCAAAACCTCATTGACTTTACCGAGAGTGCTGATTAAAAATATCTTTACCATATTTTGTTTGAAACCTCTTTCCTAAAATTTCTTTCAGTATACATAAGATGGTATTTTCACTTAATATTTTAATTCTTTGCAGTCCTCCCACCCAGACCTGATGGCAACACGCCTGTCTGGGACACACAAACAGTTCAGCTGCTTGGCTCCGGGGAGCTGGAGGCAGCGTGTGAGGCAGAGCATGGTGCACCTGGCTGCCCTCCATGGCTTCAGGAAAACTATAAGGAGTAGGAAGCCTACTTCCCCCATCTGCCACGGATCAGCAGCTCTGGAGAGCACCTCTGAAATATCCAGGCTGTGAGTAAGATGGCAACAACAGTAAATGTGCTTGTGTCAATTTTCTCTCCCTGTGGTCTTAGCGCACAACCAAATGGTGAAGCTCTCTCCTCACAGAGCATAGGGGCCCCTTTCCAGACTGTCCCAGGTCTGTGCCACCTCAGAGCTGTGTCCAAACACTGCATGAGAGATGCTACTCAGCATAGACAAAAGCTGTGCCAAGGCCATGCTCACAAAGAAGCAGCATGGACAGGTAAGTGCCCATGCAAAGCCCTGGCCTTACCTGGTTTGCAGTAGAGGTAAAGCCAAAGCCTACAAGCCCAGTGAAGATCACAGCTACTATCCAGAGGGGCTAGGAGTGACAAGGATCAAAACAGCATACACGAGTGACCTGACAATGTGTATGCCCTGGAATTTTTACATTTTCAACCACCAAAGCCTGCTGGTAGAGCAGCTTGGACAGTACACTTACAGATGCACATGTTTCTCCCAAATTAGGGCATAAATAATTTCTGAAAAATCTTGAAAATTCTTCTAAATTATGTTTCCCGCATTAAGTCACATTAAGCTTTTCATAAACCCTGTTGGAGCACACATCTACCTCTCCTCAGCAACAGTCTTTGATAAATCACATACATCCACTTTTAGACATCAAAATGACATGTACAAAGAGGTTCAAAGCAGGGAAAAAATTGGATACTGATAACTGATACCATATACAAAGAAAAATGCGGCCCATCCTTCTTTCCCTAGCAAATGATTTGCTAGGGAAAGAAAGTGGCTTTATTAGCCAAAGCAGACCTGCTGCAACCCCTGCAAAACATATAACTTTCCTACTGCCCTGTTTGGTGTGAGCACTGCCTGGGTTTCAGTGACTACATGTGCAAGACACGAAGCAAAGTCGCAGCCACGTACCACAGTTGTCTTCATCAGCCCGATTGCCACAGTCATCCTCACCATTACAGTGCAGCTGTTGGGGCAAACACTTTGTGATATTGCCACATGGAAAGTAGCCCAGGGGGCACCTGGTGCCAGCTCCAGAAAAATGATCTTCCAAAGAGTCACAGATGACTAAATGGGAACAGAAAAAATATGTTTATTTTATGACGGGTTTAAAAGTATTTGATATTATGACTCCGTAAGTACTCATTTACATTTGAATGTGAATATCAAGCAACAAAAATGTATTAATTAATTGGACATGAAATTAAAAACAGTATATGAAATACTTGTTAAACTTGGCAAAAATATTTTATATTGTTAGCTAATTAAAATTTCCTTTGATATAAAGCAAACAGGTAACTCTCAAACAGGTAATTCCTCCCTATTCTTCCTAAGAATAAGATCAAAATGTTAATTATACAAGACAAATGACCTAAGGCCTCAATTTTAAAGGATTGCTTCACTTTTTATTATAACAATATACCAGATAAGCTATAGGTATTCCTGCCTATGGAAGGGTGGTGGGAGCTAGATGATCTTTAGGGTCCCTTCCAACCCAAACCACTCTATGACATTAATTTGTGTTGAAATTTTAGACCCAGATAGATAAGCCCCTTTATACAAAGTCAGGTCTATATTTGTTTGATTATATTCTAATTTTAAAGAAACTTGGTGTAAATGGATCAATGATCAAAGAACAAGGCAACTAAGGATCAAATCCATGACACAGTTTTGTTGAAAATTTAGTAAGACATCATGAAGGGGCTAATTATGAATCCTTCAGTTGTCAGAGTTGTCAGTCTGATCCAAAAGCTGTGGACATATTGGTCAGAACATATCAGGGTGAAGTTTAGATACACAGATGCTGTTCTGCTGAGCCCATGCTTTCTAGGAAAGAACTTCAGAGAACACAGAACTTCATTCATGCAGTGCTGAGGGGAAAGGTAGAGGGATTCTGATAAGGGACAGCCAGGGTGGATGGAGGACTCTGCCTGTCCTCTGTTCTTCAGTTCTCTGTGCTGCAGCAGCTGCATCACCCACATTTGCCTTGATGCCTTACCTGTCCCACCTGTGGGAGAAATCCTGCATCACCATTTTTTCCCCCAAAAAATGTGATTTAACTACTGCTTCTGTGATGGATTGCAGGATGCCAAGTCAGATTTCTTGTTGTACAAGACCAACTTCTTCCCAAGAGCATACTATGGAGAGGGTTTAAAATTATACTAGAATTAAATTTGTTCAGTCCACAATATGCTGGAAATGGAGAAAAGCATCATCAGGACAGAACACAATCCAGTGCTTTTCATTTCCAAATCTTCCCTAAACCTACCTAATACCTTTCTGCAAGGGTCTGCTGATTTAATTTTTGAAGCACTTTCAAAAAGGAGTATCACTTTCTTATTAGAGATACCATTTGACCTAATGCATACTGTCACAAAAAATCCCAAAAAGCAAATACAGATATTATTTTAAATTTCATCGCGATCTTAGAGCACTTCAAATACTCTCTACAAACTTTATTAACTGTGATGTGAGGCTTGTTCAGATAGAAAATCTGCTAATTCTGAAACATGCAACTATTTTTCTGGGCTCTTTTCAAAGACAAAATATCAATCTTTCACAAAACTTCCCCAGATTAACAAGGAATGTTCTTGGACAACATCTGATTTTTTTGCACTCATTTTTCTCTTGTACTAAGAGAAATCATCTGAAATTCAGTCAAGTATTTCAGATTCATAGAAAAATCCCTTCAAGAAAAACTTCCTTCCAGTTAAGCCCTTGACAATGTTTACAACTCTGAAAAATTGCAGTGTGAGCTGTAGCTGCAGAAAATGGAGATAAATATCCTCTATATGTACAGAATTATTCTTGCTGTCAGAAGCATCCTGAATAGAGAGTTGTATATTCCAGCTAACCACTGAATGATGCAGCAAAGTTGATTTCCTTTTATCCACGCTTATATAACCCATGCAATTACTCAAAGAACATCAGCTCCTTAAGACTTTTATGTATAGGTACCAAAAGTATAGCTATGTCCTAGTCAAAGGGTGAATTCACACTTGCACAAAAAAATAAAATTCACACTTTATATTGTTCATAAATTTCTCTGCTGCTCTGTGCTTGTATTCAGAACATTATGATTAACTTGTTCCACCCAAAAAGAAGTAGCAAGAAAAGCTTATGTAGGCATATTGTTAAGCAAACAGTGTATGTGTACTACTTAGTGTCTTAAGTCTCTTTCTTTGCAAAAAGCTGAGCAGGCAGCTGAGGCTCCCTTAACTTTTACAATCTGAGTACCTGCCAAAGCATTGGTAAGAGACATCAGTATGGAAAAAAACCACCATAAATGAAAACATCCCAAACAGACTATCAAAAAACCTCTCATATTTTATCAAGCTTTTAATTCTACATGCTAAGGATGTATTTAGACTGATGTGAACCTTGTGCTTAAAGGGGCTGATCTCCATGCAGTTTATATTTCAAGTAAAG
The DNA here is from genome assembly GCA_003676055.1 of Chloebia gouldiae. NCBI lineage: Eukaryota > Metazoa > Chordata > Aves > Passeriformes > Passeridae > Chloebia > Chloebia gouldiae. The sequence goes on along the minus strand of QUSF01000005.1, from coordinate 8,404,593 downwards.
GATTTATCTTCTCACAGTACCATTCAATCTTGCTGATTTTCACGGCATGTTCCAAAAATTATTAGTAATTATTCAAATAATAATAATCCCTGAACTAATAATGAATTTACTGTTTCATTTTAGAAATCTGTACATTGCCACAAAGAATAAGTCCCTCATGATGTTCAATGTTTTGAATTCCCTGTACATTTATAGCCTTGATGATATCTATTCTGAATCTCTGTGTTATTCATTTGTGCCATGTTGGATTACCCTGGCATGTAAATATCTGCCTGGGAAAGGAGACAACACAGCTTCAAAACTCAACAACTTCATCCCAGCTGTAAAATCAGTGAAAGCACTGGTCTTTGTCCACTGACTTGTTAACATCACTTTGTTTAGGCAAAAAAAGACAGAAGTTTGGACCCTACTGATTGCAGGAGATTTATGTATGGAAAAGCCCCCAGTTCTCTGGGGAAATATTTGTTAAGGCTGACAAAGATAGACAGGAGATAAGACAGTAAAAACTGATGCAAAATGCTAGATAATATTCAAACAATTATTTTTCAGATTGAGGAAATTTAATTTTGCTCTTTTATGTGAGGAAAATGGACAAAGATAGCACTGCAACTACGGCTATTAAAAATTATGGTTATTGTTCTGTAAATAAAGAATTTACTGACACTGGAGTTCACCATGACAAGATAATGATCTATCACTCCATCTTTGTGATGTGGTATTAAAGTTGTTGGGTTTTCTACATTTGATTGATTTTCCACTATGAAAAAATTGAACCACTCTTCTCATATCTTGTTTGTCCCTTTTTTTTTTAGCAGCTGAAAGATGAAAAGTGATAAATGCGTGACAGACTTGCTTATTAGAAGGTTTACTTTTATAGATAGCAAGTAAAGGAGCCTCTTTGTATACCACATAGAGAAAATCATCTCCTGGCTTCCTGTGACATAGAGATAATTGCACACATTTCAGCTATTCTGTACCAGAAAATTTATTTTCATAATGTTAAGCAAAAACATTAAAATATTTGCAATATTCCAAGAACAAAGAGAAAAGAAATAGGTGAGCTGGTATCAGTACAAACAGGAAAACCACAAAAAAACCTCTTTCTGCCTCTTGTCTCAATATAGAAAAATGTTCAATTTAGCAGCATGTTCATGAGAGTGCAAATTAAATATTTCTGGCTGTTTTATATTTAGGGTGCCCTGCAATCCCCCAGATTCATCTCAAATTTTCAAAATGAAAACAAGAATTCCTGTTGTGCCCCTTTTAAGCTTGTCCAGACTGGCTGCTTTGAGATGCTTATTGCTATAAGATGCATGTGGCAACGAAGAAAGTGGATAATTTTCCCTGCTTGTCGTTAAATATATGACCAAGCTAACTCTGCTTTCCTTTGCTAAAGGAATAAGCATGAATTTGGTTTGTCATCTAGAAAGAGGATAAGGCTTTTTACTCTGTTGCATGGATGCAGAATCACTGGGGAATGAACATGACAGCTCCTCTTTAAACAGTCATAAAATGAAATTGAAAGAAGGAACGCATTTGGGAAAGCCAAGAACAAGATGTTCCCAGGACACCATGGATTGGCTTCCAACTAAATTGATTAATTAGGCTTGCTAGTTTTGTGCATTTTTTGAAATACAGTGATTGGGTCATAAGTGCTGTTTGAGAAACCAAATAAGGCACATGTGCACAATAAGAACACAGAATTAAGACTTGTAGGTTCCATAAAACAAGCGAGGATGACTCCATAAAGGGAACAGTTCTGGGCTGGTGGGAGTGAGTCATGAGCACTAAAAGCAACCAAAGGCATTGGTCATTGCTTGGTACCCACTAGTCACACCAGTCTCAACTGTGCCGCATATAGGTTCAAATAAATGCATATCATAATACCAGGAAAACAGTTTTGTGTTTCCAAGAATCTGAATGACATGAAATCCAGTGTCATGAATCCAAAATGACTCATAAATTCCATCAGCCAAATAGGCTAACTTGTTTTTCCTCACTTTAAGTGAGTTAGCATTTCAAAAGGGTTGAGGAAATCCAATCGCTTTTTAAAAAGGCTCCTTAAAAGCCAGGAACCAAGGAGTGATTATGGTACTGAAGAATCCACCCTGTGTTTTTCTGATGGGAAATTATTTTACCTACAGAAGTTCTTCAAATGCACTCATGAAAAATGGGTGGCACTTTTCCAATCTTACATAACTTCTTTTAGTTGCTGTACTTCTAGACACAGTGGGAGATGGGCTGGAGAAACAGAAGACTGAAAATATTCTCGCTTTGATACAGAATGTTTTGTTCTAATCAAACAGAAGCAACTAAAAATATTGAAGTTAAAATTGATTTCACCTGTAATTTTTGTGCTGGCTTGAATACTTCAAGCTGACAGTCGATTAAAAAATATATAATTCTGTTGAATAGTATATTAAGGGGATGTAAAATGACTAGAAAACCTTTAGCATAACATAGAACAAATCTCATAGGCCCATTACCTTTATTTGTAAAGATGAATCATTAGAAAAAAATTATAAGAGTTTGCAACTATGAATTACTTTAACTTACAAGATGTTTAATTAATTAACAAAGAATAGAGGTGACTTGTGACTGACCAACGTTGATCAGATACATTTGAGTCACCAAATAACAGAAAAGAAGATACAACAGCTTAAAATGATATTTTTTTTAAAATAATTTGTCTGAATTTAACCATTACAATGTAGAAGTGAATGAAGAGATGGAGTTCATTCTTAGACTAATTTTCCTGGTTTTGTTCAGAATTTTCAGCTTCTTCCCACTACATAAGGGATTTTTGAGTAATGTATTACTGAGACAAAGATGAAGTTAGTCCACTGTATTTCAGATAGGAAAAAAAAGTTGACTTCTGCATAATTTCATTTAACTCATTATAACTTTATCAGTGAGAATAGGGTTTGGTTTTTTTTTTTTCATCATGTAATTTTATAAAGACTCTCCTAAAGTTTTTTTTTTTGGAGAAGCTTTCTAGTGATATCTGGGAAAATTTAACAGGCATCTCATATTATCTAATGTCAATAAAACTAAAATTTAAGCTGTCCATAAATAACATAGTGAAAATAGATTCCAGTTTCATACAAGAAAAAACAGAGTTTATGCACTTGTACTTTAGTGCTGTTAATATACACACACTTAGAGTAATACCTTGGGCAAAATTTGTATACCAAAATAGACCTTGGTCTAGTGGCAATAGATTCTTTGGCATTAATCCTCGAGACAAAGTGTCCATGGCTTAAAGGATTTAAATATCTGTACAGGGCACTCAGAGAAGTGTAATTTAACTGTTATTGCCACACTGCCTTTTCTGTAATTTGTACCTCCACTTTGGTAGTTGTCCAGCCCTGAAGTCCATAACATTTTCTAAATGTACATATTGCATATGTATTTTGTTTTTAATTTTAAGTTTGATTGGGTGCAAGTGATACAGTGTAATTCATTCAGAATTATAGATTCATTTCTAAAACACTAGCTATTACTTTTGCAACCAGAAACACACTTTCAACTTTATTACATTATATTTATCTTTAGCAAACTATATTAGATTTCACTCTAGGAATATGTAGTACTTGAACCACACAACTATGTTTATATTTCTTTCCACTAAACAAAATACAGTGTAATGGATTTAGCAAAAATGGTGCATATAATATGACTCTTGCATGCCAATCTAGTAATTATCTTGGATTTTAATTTCATAAAGTACCTTCATATCTTGCTTTGGATTACACAATCCTTTCATTTCAGAAGCATTTTCCAAAGCAGAAAATTTGTACTATTTTTTTTGAAAATATCACCTCTGATCTCACAACAACATCACTAGTTGTCAGTTATGCCACAGATAATTCAGAGTAATTAATCCAGTTAGAGGGTAGGAAGATCTTTGTTGTCTAACTGCAGATAAATCCACTCCAGGGCTGGAAACTACCAATAGAACAACTCAGACTGGTGACATGGCACATTGGCACAGGATTTGGTTTTTATACCTTTTATTAATTGGTTGTTTTGTTCTGATTGCACAGAATAAAAAGATCCTGGTGTGTATAAGGAACTGAAAGGGATAATAGCTTTAAAAACCCCAATATGAAGTAAAATTAGTTCCATCCAAACCCTCAAACTTTGTAGGGCTTTCCCAGAGGATGAGGGTTCAGCACAATATCTAACAAAGCCACAAATTAATGAACAGAGCCATACCTTTCTATTGCTCCACTTCCCTTCTTCTTCCTCTCCCCAAATAAACAGAATTTAAATGATATCTGACTACAATTTCTGTTTAGAAACAAGTTCTAGTTCCACATTCTGACATGATTTCCAATAGAAAATACATCAAGGTAAGCTTTCCTTTGCCCCTGTGTTTTTTGCCTTAGTGTAACTTCTCAATTTCACTAATTTCTTTTTCACAGCAGAGCAATATCAAGTTGAAGGCTGGCCATATGAAACACTGGGGTTTTGTTCAAGTGGTGTTAGGTATTGAATAGAAATGAAGGCTCCAATCCAAATGTGTTAAATACACTGTACTAGTCAGTACCATCCCACCTGGAAGGCCTGGAAAGGGAAGGAATAACCATCAAAATAAAGGAAACTGCTCTCCCAGGAGTTAATTCTTTCTCACAATCACTATTGAGTGCGTTTTGCCTGGTTCTTTGAGCCCCAAAGATAAAAGAAGTTTGTTGCAAGTAATGTTTTGGTTTTTTCCCTCATTTGAAACACAGCATCTATGAGGTAATGATTTGAACACATAATAATAAAAACAAAACAATTAAAAAAGACTTCTGAAGCTTCATACCTGGAATGAAATTTTTAAAGTTTTGTAATCCTAGGGTAAATGGTTTCTTCTATTGCAGTGTTTACCAGCTATCTTACAATTATTTTTGTATTTTATAACATAGTAGTACGTGAATGAATATTTTTTTTTAAATTTGAGCAATCCAATAACTGAAAATTTACTTTAGCCAAAAAAATTAAGAACAGATGTTTATCAATTGATTAGTGTCCCTCAAGCAACAATCATTCACCTCATCTAGAATTCAGCATTCTGAATTTCAATACTTAAGGACAGTAGATATTACTATAAGGAAATTAATTTTGAGCTTGCAGCTTTGAGCAAGTTATCCAGTCAGCCATGCATAAAGTAAGCAAAAGTGAAACACTGACTAGTGAAAACTAAATTATTTAAATTACAAACAACAGGCATTTGTAATATTTATTTTAAGTTTCCATAAACAACAGGCAGATTTAAGTGACTTCATGATACTTTATCATATACAGGAGGAAGTTTGCGTACATGTGCACTCATGCATGGAAGCAAAAAGAAATCCAGCAGATGAGACAGAAATACTTGTAGCAAAGCCTTAAGAGAAAGCTGCAATTAGAAATGGGAATGAAATTAAAAAGGCAATGAACATGGAAATTACTTGGTGATATTCAGATTACAGGATTTTGTGAGAACACATTATTTTCAAAAGAACAGAACAGCAAAGAATTACCTGGGTATCATTAACTTGTCCTCAAGGCAGAAACAACCTAAAAGATCATAACCAATTGCCTAACTTTTCTTCTGTCAGAAAGGGCAAGCCTGTCTTCCATTCTTTCATGTGAAGTATCTACCCTCTCACCCCCACCCCAAAACAGAAATTACACCTAAGTTATACAATTTATTCCAATTTGGGATGGAGAAACAAACTCCACAAAATGTAGAATGAACATCTTGCACTGCTGATGGTAGAAAAATAGGTTTGAGAACAGCCAGCCCAAACAGTCTGAGGGAAAGAACCTGAAGGGTGGCAGTGGGATATTCTATTATCACATTTTCTGTCTTCTTTAGCTCTCTAGTCTCTTATTTTGCTACAGAGGCACTAGAGCTAAGCAAGCTGGACATCAGCCGCAATTTCACATTCCACTATCAATGTCAAGTAAGTCTTTAAAAAATAATCTCAGTTATGCTTTTTATAAGAGTCCAGACAGAGAAAAAAAATGTTTTGGGAGCCCTAACACTGTATTTGAAATATGAAACACAATCTGTTTTTTTTTTTCCGCTTTTTATTTTTTCTCCCTTTATTGGGTTTTAGTAACGACTAAAAGGATTGCAATAATAGTTCTTACAATGGAACTAAGCCAGCATAATTTGAAGTGAAGCTCTGAAGCATACTCAAGATTAATCTTGTAACAATGAAAATACATTACTTCTTGGTCAGCTGGAGACAGTACTGTCTGATATATTTTATTAATTCACATACCTTTCTTACTAAGAACCATTTATAACTATTAAGAATTTAAATTGAATATAGAACTACAAGTTTAGATTTGGGAGGTGGCTGTGCCTTGTGCCCTACGAGATTCCACCCTCCTGAAGTATCATAAAATATGGAACCTTTTGTTCTGTTTTGAAGTAGAATATTTTAGCAGGTTTTAGCAAATCTGTTTTCTAAGACCTCACAGAACTATTTTGAGAAAAATCAGTTTGCAGAATGTGTTTAAATAAATGCATTATTGATGGATTCTGACTCATTAATCTTTGCTTTGCTTTAAATATCTCAAGTTTTCCATTCTCTGCTGTATTCTACTATGAGTACACATAACTCACCACTAAAAGTTTTGACACTCCAGTTAAGCACTTAAAACAGAAATTATCTCAGGTTAATAGGATTTCTGACCTTCATGAAGTGAATAATGTTAGCTGGTTAAACCACAGAACTGGGGACCCATTTAGGCTGGAAAAAGCCTCTGAGAGCATGTAACCCAGCTGTTTGGACCCCATGACATCTGACTTACTTCTTCTTTTGCATGTTGTATCAAAATGTGCATGCGGATTAAGAGCAATAGATCTTCAAATGATAACTTGCATATTTTATGCATTTATTAATGTACATAAAGAAATATCCCATTAGCAGCACATATTTGGAAGTTTGGATAACCAAATTAGAAAATATAACAAGAAACAGCATTCAGAAGTGCGGCTCCCTTTTGGATGCACTTTGGCTAAGCAATTATTTTTGTGTGGATTGCTGTGGATTTAACCTCCACATAGTCCATAGTTCCTCCTTCTCTTCATTTCATGCCAATTCATCTAACCTAAAAGAGGATGGTGTCTGCTCCTGACACTGTTTTCTCATTGCCAGCAGTGAGAGCCTGCTCTGTGGAACCAAGAAACCAATCTAGTTAAATGATATGTGAAAGCATTGAATATGTAAATGAAAGACTTAAAAAGAAAAAATTAAAATTTAAACAAATAGTGATAGAACAGAAAGATGTACAAGGTGTTTTATTTTTGCCAAACCATTTTAAGAAAAAGAAGGACCTCATGTGACATCTAAGTCTTAGGGGTGTAGAAAAACAAACTATTTAATACTTGTTTCTGGTCTGTTTTTGGAAAAAGTAGAAATTGGCCTGTACTCATTCTGCGTGGTGCTGAGAATCCATACTGAAGAAAAAGCAGGATTTATAAATGCATATTTGTAGTGTTACTTGATTACTAGAAAAGAATTCATGTCTGAAAACCAGTGTTTATAATTTCTAGGTAAGACTACATAACAGTTGAATCATATGTTTTATATGGAATTGGACTCCAAGAAATGAGGTCAAGAAGTGTATTTTATGGTAGATGGGCCTTCTTGAATAAAACTTCTAAAAATGCAGATTATCTTTGTCAACTGTATTGCTATTAAGTACTCTAGGCTAATCAAGACATTCAAGACATTCCATCATGTGGCTTTTAAATTAATAAATTTAGTCCTTTTCTTCCCCATACACACAAATTTTGGCTTTAACTATGATGTGGGAAGTTTAATTAAGGGATGCTCTTAGTCTATTCCAAAGAAGAGCTGATCTATTCCTACCTATTTTTCTTTTTAATTGAAACAAAAAAAAAAAGGGCAAAAATATATTTCTAAGTTTAAAAATACCACTTCCACCCTTCCAAGCACTATGCCTCTTTCCCTATGTTGAGCATAATACTGACAATCAGGTCTGTGATGGGAATGTTTCTTCTTCCAGATCAAGCCAGTTATTTCTCCTGCAGAACAGAGGAGAAAGAGGTAACGCTCACCTGCTTTGACAAACTTGTGCATATCTTTGATCCTCAGTGACTGCACAGTCTCTCCCACTCCTACTGCAGTATTAACACGTGCTCTTCTCTGGAGGAAACACTGACTTGACTGAGACAGACCATTTTGACCAAATAAAGCCTTAGGATTGATACAGAACAGCCATGTGGAACACCACGAACTGTGCTATAGGGCACTGGGTGATTTAACATCCTCTCTGGATAAGCTCTGCTAAGTCATCTCACATGCACAGATCCCTCAGGATCAGGGTCACTGCTGCTGGGCTCTTCTTCCCACTGCCTGCCCACCCTCACACCTGGACATGAATTCAGCCTGTCCTCCCAGGGCTGGATCTCCCCATCAGTCCACAGCTGATGGCTCCTGAAACTCCTTCAAACCCTTGTTTCCCCATCACTCTTTCCTCCTGGTGTATTTGCCTTGCCCTGTCACACCAGCATGCTGGATCCCTCATGAACATTGAGGGAGATACAGCAGGGAGTGAGCACAAGACTCTGCATTACTTCTTTGCTTATACACAGCCACTTTATGTGCAACATCTGTTATTAGCAACATATAATATACATCTGAATTCCAACTGAAGATCTTCATATTTCATACATTTCTGATAACACACTTCACTATATTGCACACACACACAAAACACACCACACTATATTACTGAAGGTATTTTATCTATGCTTTGATTAGTCTTCTAGTGTATTACTGGCATCTTGCTCTTTACAGTTTAACCACTTAGAAGCTACAATATTAAATTCCTAATTGGTTCCTCATACTGCGACAATAATTAGACTTCCCACTTAAAAGTCTTCAGAGATTACTTAGATTACAGTTTAGAATATGATATTATTGCCCAGATGGGGAGCTGAAATATTAACATATGTATGCAAGGGCTTCTGCTAATTTGAGGTTTTTACTTTCTGAATCAGTCAGTTTCACAGACTAGAGCACAGCTTTTACAGATGTCAGTGGAAGCCATGTAATGAACACTGCCATATCAGGATGATCAAACCAAAACCCCCAGGAAATCTGCTATATAATTATTATCCAATGGTAAGGCTTTTAGAGCAAGGAATAGGAAAAGTTTTCCACAGCAGAGTTCAGTTGCTTTCATGAAATGTTCTTCATTTTGTAATCCCCAGCCTCATCCACATTTTCTTAATCTTCTACAGCAAATGAACAAGGGATCACACATAATTCACCAAATTTTTTGATTCATCCTTTTAATGCAGGACACAAAACATGTGGTTTTGTGGAGTTATAATATGAAGAAAATTTAGTATGGGCACATAGAACAAATTGTGTCCTTTGCCTAAATTCCTAAGGACTGAGTTTACAAAATTAATAACTTTCTCTGACATAGGTAACATTTGCTATTAGAAGAGGAAATCAGTTTCCCTCCAGCATTTTGAAACAGGACACCATGCTGCATCACTAGTTCAGATCCCTTAGCTCTCCAGACCTCTGTTGAGAGGGGAGAGTGATCTGACAGTGCTGATTACCAGCCTCTGAGCAGAGGTGCTGCTCTGGAGGAGACATTTTGAAAGAAGTCAGTAAATCACAGGACAATCTTGGGCTTTGTTCTGATTTTGTAATACAGAGCTCACCTTACCAAGCACAGCTCCTTTTTCTGCTCAGGCTCATCTTTGCCTCACCCCAGCTGCTTTACTCCCATCCTTTCTTGTCTGATCACTACCTGCTTCCCATCATCTCATCCCCTTCTTTCTGCAGAGAATCCTGGTTCTGATCTCACCATCCTCTGACTTCATTCTTCAGATGCTCACCCACCTCTCTCAGAACTCCCTGTCCTTCTCCTTTAATTAACTTTCTGTTTCCTGCTGGCTCCCTCTCTCACATCCCTGTCCTCAGTCTCTACTCTCCCAGACTAATGGTCCTCCTGATTTCCATTTCCCTTTCTAAGTAGCATTAGTCTTTTCCCTCAACTCCCTTCTCCATTGTCCCATCTACCTGTCCCTTTTGTCTCCACTTTCATCATCTTTTTCCAGTCCTTCCCAATGCATTTTCACCTCCTCTGTCTTTCAGAAACAATTATGATGACTTCCTGATCCTCTCAGCTTCCCCTTCCCCCCAGCCTTGCACTAGCCATTTCAAAGTCTGATTTGATGGCTTCAAAGTCATGGCACTCAAGAGAAAATGCATGCTGAGATGACTGGTCACAGATCCTCTGTGCGTCACACAGCAAGCAACATCTATTAGGAAAGGTTATTTTTACTTTACTGCAACCAGGCTTGAGCAGCCTCATCAGCTCTACTGGGATGGCCCGTCAGAGGATTGTCTCTCAGGCACAGTGATATTGTAGAGTACTTAAAAGTACTGTTAAAGAAAATGCTTTGCTTAATACAAGATTATCCAAATTGATCAATGTAAGCAAAGTAATGATTCCTCATATTCAGAAAAAAAATTTGATAAAGTTGTGGTTGTCTTCTTGCTCAAGATCCACAGATTGCACATGAAATTTCAGAGCAAATGGTTCAAGTCTGCTAGAGTTGCTATCAACAGTCAATAAAGGTTTTCAACTTGGGTAGCTCCTGGGGCTGTTAACAAAGAGGGGAAGACATTCTTGTCCAAGCAGCAGTTGCAAGATCTAACCTTCAAAGCTCCAGTTTACTGTTGTGTAGAATTTTCACTGCCCTCTAACTGATACTAGGGTAAATTTTCCTCAGGAAATCTAGCTTGCATTCCTGATTTTCTGTAAATATACTGATTTTCATGTTATGCACATGTATATTCATAAGATGCACATTGTTCTTCTAAGTACAGTAAAGCCAGACAGATTAATGTCCAAGTTAAATGAAAGAAATAACCAAATATTATTATTACACAACGATTATTTGAGCTTGTGCAAAGGTTGAAGTAATTTCACTTTCCTATTTACAAATCTGGAAGGAATCTTAAAATATGCTACAAACTATGTAAACAGGAGCATAATCATAAACTTGTAAGTTTCTGAAGGATTCAGGCTTGTCTCTTTCCCACATTTAACAGAAAGCATTTGGTATGAAAGATCTTGGCCTTGAAAACAGCTGTCACCTGCATGAAGTACCAGAACAAGTAATGAGATTCAGATGGTTTAAAGAAAGTTGTCCTTGGCATTTTAAAGTGAGGGTAAAGGATGGAAAAAAATATGATGGGAGAACAGACTGAGGAGGCTAAAGGAGCTGGAGGTACAAGCAGAAATGGGATTGGAAGCATCAGCTAGAGGCATAGAGCATAAAGGGTTAAACTTGTAGAGTTGTAATTGTTTTTCACAAGGAACCTGCCAAATCCCTTTTGGAACTCACTTTGAATACTGTTCACTACGAACATTCTTCTGTTTTGCTTAATGATTGATAAATGAATTGTTTGAGATCCTGTCACTTAGCCAAGGTCCAGGAGGATAAAAAAGCTTTTGTCCCCAGAAAGCCAATCAAAGGGACTCTGGAGGCACAACTGTGCATGGCATGGTTGCAACAGGCACAGCTGATTATTTTCCTAAGAGAAAAGATGCAGCAGCAGCCAGTGCAATGCCAGCCACACACCTGAAGTGACCTGCTAGCTTTGCAAGGGGGGTGACCCACCCAGGAAGAAGTTCATCCTGGCTACACATCCAGTGCTGCCAGTTCCACAGCTGGGGTCTGAATTTACTTATCTCCATGTTATAATCACTGCTGTCATGCTGACAAAAATCATGACAGAGATGCTGCTTTGTTTTCATAGAACGCTCTACCTGGGATGGTGAATTCCACTTGGGAAGATAGGCAGGTGGTTGCCAGTACATACAAAGCTGGATTGATTGAACGCATTTGATTACTTAGATTTTGGAGGGAAAAGCTTTCCATACAGAAAAAAAAAACCAAAAAACCAATCAAATTTAATTAAAGATCTCAAGGAAGAGAGTAAAAACAGTGATTGAACTTCAGCTATTGAATGGATCCAGGTAAATCAAATGAGTAGCTTTTGTACAATATATAGTCCTTATTTTACTTTTTAAAGAATTAGAAGGATCTGTGACTTTTTAGAAATTAAAAAAAATACCAGCACTAAACATGAAAACCACAACAAAATGCAGCTGAACTTGCAGCAGTCCACAAAAAAAAAAAAAAATCCGATTTCTAAGGACAGCTATCCTTACTCCAGGAATGTTTAATATCAGCTAGCCTAAAGGCTTGAGAAGAGCTGATGTCTATTGAGCAGATGAAATCAGCAGCTTGTAGGTGTGGTTATAATTTGCATTGCTGGCTAAAACTTTGAAAGGCTGTGAAGCTGTGAACAGTGCACTGAGCAAGGTGAGGAGATGTGACACTAAACAGGAACTAATTTTGATGCAAAACAGCACTAACAGGTTCCAGAGACTCCAGGCATGAATGTGCTTTAATCTATGAATTCACTCCTCACTTTAACAAATCTACATGAGCCATGTGGTTTTCTCTTGAATATAATACACTATATATGATGTATAAACCAAAAAAGGTAATGGCCATCGTAACTAGTAGGCTTGTAGTCATCCACAATCCTCATCTGCTATGCTATTTTTGCAGTATGCTTTAATATATTCTGATATGTTTAATAAACTCCATAGCAGAGATAAATTTAACAGCAGAAATTATAGCAAAAATTTGCATATATTTTATGAATGTTTCTATGTTTTAATAATTTGGCAGAGAAAACATAATGTGAAGGGTTTAATTTGTTGAAAACACTTAGCCTTTATTCTGCATAACTGGAAGTACTACTTTAAATTTTGAATTATAGCTCAGGGAAAATGCAGGTGCAAATGAAACCAGACCTTGCTCACAGGTTTGATACTATGACATTATTGTTGCTTTCTTAATTCCAAATACATTAATATAACTGTTTTTTTCATGCATGCAGCTTGCAATTATATATTCCTCTAAACCAGACAGGAACTGCTTAGAGTTTTTCCATTGATTTAACTGAGTTTTGCGACTAGAAAAATAGCTGTGTATGGAGCCCTATTTCCCAAACTCCTAGGGGGGCAATACCCCTTACAAATCCTATCTTAAACAGCATCCTATGAACACATGAACCCAAAATTATTTCATTTAAAAACAGGAAAGAGAACAAGCTGTTGCACATTACAAAAGAAGATGACAGAATTCAACCTTTTGCTCTTATCATGTTAACAAAACTGTTCATATTAGAAAGAGTAGCTATTTTCATCTACGCAATCAATGAAACACTACTTTAGTATTGACATTGTGCAAGAGAAAGCAATTTATAATAATTACAACTAAAAAAATGATAATAATTAGGAATGTTCAACACATAGATCAGCATCAGCAGCTTCACAGGGACAGCTTTACCAAGTCATAAGAAGCACTTACAAACAGGGTACTCAAATGAAATGAAGAAAACAAAACTGAAGTAAGCAGTATGTCTGGTGTAACTCCCACCACACTGATTTGCATCTGAAGGGAAACTAAAATTGAATTCAGTCTCCCTCTTGCATGTTATACTATCTATCATGCTAAAAATTCCCATTACCTGAACACATTCTACCCTCTGAGAACTACCTATTCTAGTAGCACTTGCACTGTATCACTTCAAAGTACTGAACTGAGTCTAAAATGTGGATTTCATGACATGTGAGTTAAGTCAGTTCTGCAGGTACCTTCAATAAATATTTACAGCAAGTATTTTTGCAATGTTTAAGCTCTTTCTCATTTTTAAATTTCAGCTCATAACTATTCATAGTAACACTCAAGGCATTAAGTGCAAAAAACATCTGATCCTGACATGTAGCTAGTAACCTTGAGAGACTGCATTACGGTTTGATTTTATTGAAAAATAATTGACACAAAGAAATGCAAAATAACACTGAGATATCATGGTTTTTAACAGAAAGCCGCTCCTGAAGTTTATCAGCTATCTGCTTTGCAATGTTCAAAACAAGAAAGGAAGCCAGGGACACTTACCCTTGGTACCAATAAGCAAGAACAGGTAGAAGCAGCAGTTGGGTGTCATATCTGTCCTTCAGCGATTCAATGAATAGAGTCAATGAATGTTGTCCTTCGAACTGCGCACCAGCCGGAGAGCTGCGCGTACAGCCTGCCTCTGAGAGCCCTCAGCCGTGTGTGAAAGGAGCTCCTTCTCTCCCTGCCTTTGCTCTAGGTCTCCCTCTCCCCGCTCTCTGGCACACAGGCACATGAAAGTTTCCAGGATCACACTGTCTCCTCGGGCTCTGCCTCGCAGGCTGGGATCTGCTCTGCGGCAGGCAAAGGCTGGGCTGCGTGCATGGACACGGCTCTGCCCCAAGCAAGGCTGCTGCTGCTGCACTAAACACAGCCAGGTCCCAAGAACTGTCAGCACTAGTCCAATCCTTTTTCCCTCTCTTTTTTTTTTCCTCTTCCTAAAATTGCAATGCTGCAAGAGGTCTGAGAAGCACAGTTTTATTTAGTCAAATCTGTTTGAAACCAAATGTTTTCTGTCGTTTAGATAAAACCTGCAGGTTTTTCAACTAAGGGGAAGTGAAATTTATAAATACAGTCTCTTTGTAGCAATCCAGACACTCGCTGAAATATAGAAAAATGCACAATGTAATTTATTTCCAATATTAGCATGTAACTACTTTTACACTCTTACCACTCTTCATGACTAATACTAAGGAAAACAATCTGAAAGACCAAAGAGGAGTGTTCAAAATCCATACTCTTCATGAGGAAAAGTTTTTTAACAGATTTTTGTTTTACTTAAATACTTTGAGACATTCCTATCTGGCCGTTGATTTTACTCTCACCAGTAGATCATGGTATTCCCCATTACATAAACAGTCACAACACTTAAAATCTATTTTATGACGTGAAGTCTAACATTTTGCAGTACAGCAACACATACTTCAAAACAAGTTAGTCAGTTGAGATGAACTCGAGAGAGGAGTTAAATTTTATGTGGACTCAAAGAGTTTCAGACTTTTAAGTTTTTTTTCAAAAAAACCCATCTTGTCAGGATGCCAATGGTCAGAAAGAAATAGTAACCCGTGATCAGTTATGTTAGGTACTGAAGGAAAAGAGCTTCTCTGACTAAGGAAATATGTGCATACGAGAACACATCCATAGAATGGTGAATTTAGAAAATTAGAAAAACATTTATCACAGCTGAAATCTAAGTCTACATTGTTGCTATGGCAAAGTTGTCTACAAAATAGGCATTATGATCTGCTAGCCTCTTGATTTCTGATATAAAAGAATACAGAACAGAGAAGGGTTTACAAAAAGGTTGTTTTCTATGGAAACCTCAAGAAATACTTTGACATCTACTATAACAAACAGCACCAGTAATAAGCAATGCACAGGCAAAAATGGATCAAAAAGATTAGACAACCATAAAATATTTCTTTTATAAGGTGGGGACTAGCTTTTGAGCATATCAGTTAAGATCACACTTGCTTCAAACAACTGTTTAAGAGTTAATCTAACTCCTACATACTCTAGGGCTAATGTCTCTGCTGAAAACTCTTCCAAGGTGATAAAACACAAGAAAAAACTGGACCAAGAAAGTGAATAAAAAGTGAAATATTCTTCCAATGAAAAGTAAAATAAAAGCTTTACCTCTTCAGTGCAGGGTGAGACAGAACTTACATTATAAATAAAGGATTTTCTTCCTTGTATATTTTCTTCTGTAGCTTTCTGCTTCTGATCTAGTCATAATTACTTGAGATATGTAAGAACCATACATGTGTTTGGAATAGATCCTTTCACCTGATAATGTAATAAATCAAGCAAGCTGCTTCTTTAAAAAGCAGTCTGACCCACTACAAAAGTTGAAGATATTCTACCTCAGAGTAAACAGGGAAAACCCCCAAATGTGGTACATACCACTCACACATATTTTCTGAAGCTCAGCCCCAGTGGGAGTTGTCACTTTTCAGCCTTCCTCTTTTTCTAGGACCTTTAGCAAGATACTCATTAATTGTGCTGCAAATAAACACTTGCTCTATGGAAAATCCACTGAGATCTTCCCTCTTCTAAACTTCTTGCACTTTCATAATATCACAAACAGAAGCAGCAGCAGTTTCCAGCCCATTCTCTCAGCATAATTATATTTAAATCAAGAAGCTAGAGTTACAAACACACTCATTGCTGAACTCTGGAATGCAGAGCAGGAAAAGGAGGAAACACCAGCTTTTGAGAAGTAGTTTTGGCCTACCTTAGTTGAATGCATTTTTGCTTCTTATTAGAAGAAACTTGTCTGTGTATTAGAAAGGCAGTAAGTATTTTCTTGCTGACTAAAATGTAGAAAGTTATGGCATGCTGGTGTTTAAGAACTCTTTTCAAGAAAACAATAGGCTTTATAGACTAATTCCTTACGCAGCAAAGAGATAAATCATCAGAATTGCATGTTTTTCAAACAGCTTGGAGAAGACATTAGACTTCATAGGGATAGACAGTATTTCCTTTTATTTCTACTTACAGCAGTTCTATAATTAAAATTCAGTCTAAAGAGTATCTAAACTGAAGGAACTTAATTGTCATATCTGTGGGGGACAACCCCCTCCAAACATTCAACATGGTGCCAAACCACAAACTACCAGAATACATTAATATCTCAATAAATGCAAATTGCCATTTGCTACCAAGAAGAGTCACCTCATGTGTCTATGACAAAGTGTTCATAATCAAATTTTGAACTAAGAATTAAATAACTGCAATTATTAGACATTTCCAAATAAGTTGCTAGTGAAGTTCCAGCACCTTATAGTCTTTTTTCTATTGTTAACATTAGATGCTAGGTAGAAGGAACTTCACAAAAGTAAAGAAATCATAGCTGCATGCATCACCATTGTAATTTTCATTATTAAAAATAAAAATACACTAATACTTAAATCTGGAAATAAGGAAATAAGTTAAAATTCCTTTTCACCTCAAAGAAATAAGGTTTACTTATCTGCAGGCTGCAGCTACACCTTTGAAGGTTAACAAACACTGTACACCAAACTGGCACGATGCTACAACTGATAAGCTTCAAGTAGATGCAGTACAGGTAGGAGAAAAGGAGTATCTCTAAGTTTTAGCCTACATGAGCTAGATAGATTCAGCCAAAGCCTACCTGATGCCATACTTATCCAAGGAGTGAGTAGTATGGATCTCAACTATACTTCTGCTCTTTCCTAATGCTGGAATTTTCCTTGGTTTAATTAGGAATGTTTTCAAAGATGCTTTATGTCAGGCATCAAATCAAAGACCCACAAGACAATTGCTATGCCAAGAGTGGATTTATTACTAAGAGTTGCTCATTAAGCAAGGCAAATTTTCAGCTGAAAATGCTGATTAGATAGTCAGCTGTTTTGCTGTGTTTCTAGTGAAACACAAAAAAAGGGCAGGATGAAGCACTGAAAGTAACTGGGCCCATGTTGCAGTCATGAAAATTATGTAGTTCATACTTAGAAATGACAGCCCAGAAGTGACCCACTTGTTTTCTCAGCCATTTGATCACCAAAATCTCGGTTTTATATTATAGCTATGTGAGTAACTAATGTACAGATAAAGCTTCAGAACACAGCATTTAAAATCTAAGTCCTTCATTATGTCCATCAGTCCTATAATCCAAAAGATTTATCTGTGAGAACAAACACAATTGGCTTAATTGTATTTAATTTATACTGCATTCAAAGTGCTGTCAGTGTACTTTGGAAACAGTACAACTGAGATTAAGACATTTGTATTTTACAGGGCAACTCTTACCTTCAGAGGATGCATTCCTCATTTAACACCTACATCCAGGTTCCCCAAGTTCAGAGCAAAGCAAGATAAAGGACCCCTTAAGAGGTCTAAGCTCAGAAAGATAGAAAAGACCTCATTTACAGCAGCTCTTTCCAAACATTAAGCTGTACTACAGTACCTTTATCTATCTCTCTATCTCATACACTTGTGCCTCAAGCAGTACTGTAAAAATGGACTACTTTTTTTGTGAAGTACTACTCTTCCCATTTCACAATTACAGAGATTTAATAGGGTCTGCCTCTCAACACCTGAAGAGCCTGGGACCTGACCTAATGGGCCAGGCTACCTCTGCAGGCACTGCTGCTGTAGGACCTCCTGACTTCTCACTTCCTTCTCCAGACCCTTTTTATCAGCACAGCTGCAGTTAAACTGGGATTACTGACACTTGCATTGGAGAAAGGGGAGAGATATTCATTCCTCTGTTGGAAAAAACTGAGCTAGATATTCTCACCTGGAAGCTTTATTCCAGGAGCAGCACAAAAACTTTCTTTTTCAGTGGAAATGTATATTCGGCGGGAGTCTTAAAACTAAAAATCAGTTCTGCCAAGTTATTTTAAGCTAAAGATATTGTACAAAATTTGGCTTTAGTGGCAGCTCCCAGCTGCAGGATGATCACAACTCCCCTGCTAGGTCTCAGACTGCAGCTGCAGAGGGCAACACAAGCAATAAGTTTCACTTTTCCACAAAACACAGGCAGACAGAAGAGATTAATGGATGACTGTTTTCCCCTTACATGTCTTTTCTTCGTGGATGGGACAGTCTATTGCTTGAATACAATGGTGTACAAGCAAAAATAATTTAGCTCTGAGCTCACTGAAATGCTTTCCCCTCCTCTGCAAAAGTACCGTCAGCCATAAGGTGCTTTGGTGACCCAGCCCAGCTATCCTTCTACAGCTGCTGGGGAAGAAGGCTACAGTCAAAGCAAACGTGCTCATTTCCTCCCTTATTTCCCAGTTTTCCCCAGCTGTTTCTTCCAACTGGGTGTTTTGACTAAATTAAATAAAACCTCACCAGTGTGCCTGACTCAAAGCTGCTGCCGAAATGTTGAAAGTACATTTCTAAAAACAACCAATCATATAAGATTTGCGAATGATATCTCTTCCTAACCAGCCATTTCCAGTCTTTTGACGGATTAAAAATTGTAACAGTATTTTTATGACTGTGTATGATTACAGGTATGGTGTTAATGGCTTTGGTTAGTCATTATACCATTTGGGAACATTATAGGAACTGTATATGACTGAAAGATGCAAGATTAACTATATCTTGATTTTTCAATATGACTCTTTCCAAGTTTCCTCTGTCCTTAGTATTTGAGGCAATGCAATTTTTTTTTTAAATGCAGTTTTACAGCATCTAAGATTCTAGAAGAAAAGGCAGATCTCCAAGTATGAATAGCTGAATATCAAAAGTGTAAAGTTCATAAAATGTTCACTAGGAATTTATTTACACATTTGAACATGAGCTAGTACTGGGCATATAAACATTTACAATTAAGTTCCACTTTGATAAAATGTATTCTAAAGAGATATAGTATATAAAGTTTTGAGAACAGAAGGTCTTTCAGTAACTCAGATATGAAACCTTTGTGTTAGACAATTACCAAAGTCAACTTTAAAGTCAGAGAGAAATTGATGTGTGGTAGCAGAATGGCAATACATTTGGGCTATCACCCAGATTAAGAAATTGTCCTCAGTAGACACCAAGAGCTTTCTGAACTGTTTACAGTTTGTTTACTCATCAGTGCATTAATTATGTGAATCCAAAATGCTCCCTTCAAGGAAAAAGCTGAATTGAGAAATATTTAACCTAAAATCAAGAAAAGGAACAATTAGAAATGTGGGACGAGCATATGTTGAAGTGAACACCCCCCCCCCCCACCACCCCAAAAGAAAAACCCCAAAACCAAAACATCCCCAATAACATCTCCCAAAACTCATAAGAAGTGAGGAGGAAGACGATGAGAGTTACAGTATGAGGAAGCAGGGCTTATTAGAGTGCATATAAGTAATATAAGAAGACACTATCAAAAGCTGGAGCCACTGAAATGAAGAATGCATTTGAGACATTAAATGTAAGATAATGCATATCCATAGCTTGCCACTGCACTGTTGTGAAGAAAATAAACTCCCACATTTTGGGAAGTAGGTAGGGTTTCCAATCCAGTGCCTTTATACAATGCCTTAATTTACAATTCTGGTTTTGTATTTCTGAAACAGCCTGCGAAAAAGAAAAAAAAAAAAGAAAAAAGAACAGAGACAGCAGAAGGGAGCTGTGAAATTCAGAAATCCCAATAAAATTGCCATGTAATTATAAGTGATCAGTATCATAACATTCTCCTAATTCTGGTAAAGACTTAGGACCTAAATTCACTTTGAGTTCATTGTTTGGGGTACTATTTAGATTGTTCTTTTACACAGATACACATAGGATGTAATCAGAAAATAAATGTAACATTTATCTGTATCTAATATTGCGGCTTTTGAGAAGTATGAAATGAAAATTCCTTGAAAGAGCTAGCAAAGGTGTTGGGTTTGGGAACAGCTGATACCCTGCCATGAAGGAGCTTATGTTATGAGAGTTTTCTTAATTTAGGTGAGCTTTTCTTCCTTTCTTTCAACTAAATTGTGCATGGAAAAGAAAATTAATATTTCTGGGAGCAGCTTGAACTGAAATGAGAATTGATTTCAATATTAAGCATAGAGTTCTAAAGCCCTGGGATAATACAAGTGGAGAAAACCTTTTAAAAGTAATCATGCAGAATATATGGTTAAACCATAGGAAGCTATGACCTATGGTCCAGAGGTTTCTTTTTTTCTTGTTTCCTTATTTTGTTTTGAATCATAGCAGAAGTTTACAGGTTTGCAGTAAAAATATTTGATGTTTTTCCCAAATGTCTGGCTGACTAACACTATAAAAATAATTTTTTCCTGTAGATTGTATTGATTTCCAATATTCTTGAATTTTCTAATATCTTTGAGAATATAAAGTAAAATCTAATGAAGAGTAAGATAACATCAAAGAATGCATTTAGCTTGGCTTTGTATTTTATCCCAGGATGATTTCTGTGTTAATTATAGGAAAAATTTTCATGATGGGTTTAATAAAGCAAAAATTCTAGACAAGTGCTTGAGCAGCTAGAATTGTAGTGACACACTGTTTTGTGCTCTCTTTCTGGCTAAGTCTGAGATTATTTTTTGTTCAGGAAAGTAGATTCGTTAAAAGAAGCAGCTCATTCTGTTACCCTTGGTCCCTTGTGTATTCCTCTCAGACGTGAGAGCATTGAATGAAATTTTTGTCACCTGGCTCAAAGGCCTTAAACACTGGTCTCTAACATGAAAGGAGGCAACACAATCAGTACTGCTTGGTGCTGACACATGCTCATATTAAAGGAAACAGCAGGGGCCATCATTATGTTTTGTATGGAGTTTGACTCCATTATCTCCTACGGGTGTGCTCTGAAATTGTCTTCAGAGGGCTCAGGCATATGAATACCTAGTTTCTGCATTCTGTTGAAATAAAGTGAAATAAAACTTGCAGATAATGAACTGTATCTCCAGTGGCCTGAAAGCAGCAATTTAGCAAGGAATTTTATTTGTATAAATGCTCTGGGATTTCAAAAAGCTGATACAGTTTTTAGCTTGCTTAAAAGCTGTGGTGTGTATGTAAAGGTTTTAGTCTCACATAATTTAATGCATGTGTTTTGATTATCTACATTTCTAGCTATCAGCTTTACTTGTCAGATCTCTGAGAAAAAACAGATATCATTAATTAAATAATAAATTAATAATAATAATTATTATTACTTTTCTGACTTTGTAATTGCCCAGAATGTTAAAACAAATAAATAGGAGCTGATGGGTAGAATTCTAAGAAGCAACAATTATTATATTTCTTCTGCTTTATTCAGACATCACTTAAAAGCCTAGTAGTGTTGTCTTCCTCTAGTTCTCTATTTCTCTACAAATATATAAAGCCTTTGAATTTTCTGTTGTAAAAGATGGATCAATAACTGTGTGCTCAAGTAGTTTTAGCTTAAATCGTTGCATTCCAATAAAAGAGAATGTAATCCAAAAGCCCAGAGCAGAAGGGGTTCTGCATACAGCCCATCCACACTGAGCACAGGGGGAGGTACTCTGGTGTCCTTACAGAGCAAGGTGGGAAATTTGTACCTTTTTAAAGAAGCATTTGTAACTGCAATCTAAACCCATGGTGGGAATCCATGCAATATCTACCTGGTTTTATAATCAGATTTTAAAAGCCAGATTTTAATACTGCTGCTAGTAACAAGAGTTACACTTAGAGCTATCTGATTGTTCTTTCTGTGGAATCCCTTTCAGTGACAAGTGTTACAGGTCAAATTCTTCTTAGGACATCTCACCATCAAGAAAGATGTAAGTCTGGGTAATTTTTACTAAAAGTAAGCAAGTCACGAGATTTTTCTCAGATGTTTTCTTCATGGCTGGATCATGGAAGTCATGGAAAATCAAGGTGAGGCAAGCAATTCTCCAAAAAATTTTTGAAATACTTCTTTTGTTTTGCTTTAAATTAGTTTGGTGTTTCTTTTGGCATAAGATTTCCATTTTGGTCACATGGTTTTAGCTGTGTGTGTTATTGCATGCATTTTAAAAATGTTGCACCTTGGCTACAATGATGCACAGATTTTTCCTTTGGGGAAAATTTTCCTCTCCTCTTTATGTCCTCATGAGGTGAGATAAAAAATATCACAAAATCCTTTGAGAAGCTGCCACCTTTAGGCAGTCATTATTCCCTGCATGCTTATTGCATGTACATGATTTTTATTTCTTCTTTATAGCATCTGCATGCAGTTTAACAAACCCCAAAATAGTCTGAAACTTGTGACATGTTTGAACAAAATACAGCTGTGGGAAAGCTTTGGCTTGAAAAGTTGGTACAAAAAAAATAAAAATAGCAGGCTTCAAAAAGCAGACTTCATAAATCAGAGGTTTCATAGGTGAAGTCTTCTGCGATACTGATCTAAAAAAAGCTCCTGAGGAAATCTGGCAGTTCCTTAGCAATGCAGTATTTAGAACTGAAGTGTAAACAATACTCTTCTGGGGGGGAGAAAGGCAGAGTAGTGAAAAAATCAGGTATGTTTAACTAGCAATTTTTCATTCTCTAGTGCAGGAAAGAACTGTACTGGAAATTTAAAAGAAATCAGATTGTTGAAGATGATCTATACTTAGGAAGGTATAGATCAGGCATGCTGACCAAAATCAAATAACCAAAGGACAAAACCAAAGTGCAAAACCAATGTGTCCCTTAGCAAGGGACTTCAAGAGGAACAAGAAATTGCTGGACACATAATTTAAAAGAAAGGACAAAATTGGGCTTTAAATGTCTTGTGAAGGCTCTGTAGTGTAATAGCATTTAGAAGTTTTTAATGCTCTTTATCTGGATGTTTTCTCCAAAGGATCAGCTGGCCAATATATGAGCAACAAATAGAGGCAAGTAGGTAAATAACATTTTGGGACACGTGTAAACAAGTCCAACATCTTTCTACTGCTTTGGCCCGATGATTTTCACCCTAGAGTGCCTCAAACATCTGGCCAAGTCAATTACAGAGATTAATGATTATCTTTGCACACAGTCAGGTTCATGAATACTTGACCTACTTTCCTGACAGTTTCTATAAATTTAAATTAGTGAAAAGGGAAGTTAAAAACTAGGAAAAAATGCTGAGAACATGCTAAAAAATAATACAATATCTTTAGTGAGTTTTTTGCTCTACTTTCTCAAAATAGAGTTCAAAAGGTAACTTGATTATAGGTTATGAGCACTTTTCTGCAGAGTTACTTCTGCTGGGTACAAATGGAATATTTAATTTAGCAGAGAAAGATGTAACATGAAACAGCAATGAGGAGCTGAAAGCCAGATAAGCACAAACAAGAAATAGTGCATGGTGATAGTTAGTCAGTGGAATAAATGAGCAGAGGAAACACTATATAAACAATGCTTTACACATATACAGTTTGGGCTCATTTGGGGGAAATTTCTGTAGAACTATGTGTGCTATATTCCTTCCCTTCAGCTATTGTTTGAAGACTTAAAACTTATAAAATTCTTCTCACATGGCCAAAAATGACATAAGTACACGTTCCATTTGGAGCTATGATGGCACACAGAAACCCTAGGCTACATCTCAAAACAGATAATATATATTTATTACTTACTTCTTGACCAGAATTTGTATACTTTACAGCTAAGACATGTATACTTTATTTGGATTATAATGAATTTATAAAAGCCAGAAATGTCATATTTCATGTAAACATATATAGTTAGTGGCATAACAAACACTGAAATGCAGAATTGCACCCATTCACAGGTTCTTCATAGATGCCACTGAGAATATGGGAAAACTCTGTTCCTTTATTTTAAAGACTGAAAACATCATAATACTCCCCCCCAAAAATCACGGGTTTTTTTTCCAGTGTGGAATTTAAAAGGCTTTTTCAGTAAAAGTCCAACTCAGTACATGAAACTGCAAGCTAAAGTTTAGCACAGTCCACATAGCAACTTTGTGGGTATTGCTACTCAATAATTCAAAAGTTGTCAATTAAAAGTGTGAACAAGAGATGAAGAAAAGATAGGGGCATCTTCAGGTGTGAATGTGCAATATTATTTGGAACCAGCAGGCAAGGCTGGTGTAAAAATAGAACAAACAGATTTAATCAAGTCAAAATAGAGCTATTGAAAGTTTACTTTGAAGCAGAATTTACCATGATGAGAGAGCTCTGATAACGCCCATTAACCAGACCACTGAGGCAGAAAGAAGTCTTTTTTCTCTTGTATATACCTCAAAGACTTAAATATAAGAGTGTCATATAAATATGACAGCATGATGAAGGGGTTACTGAACACTAGCAAAGCTTGTGACTTCATGGGAGTTGCTCCTTCCCTTGGAAACAGTCAACAAACCCTGTTTATTTCAGCTGTGTATTGCAGCTTTTCCTAAGATGAGCCAGCGGCAATAGTCAGATCAGTCAGGTTTTCTTTCTCTTCATCCAAGGTTTTGAGACTGACACCAAAGGAAATCCAAGTCAAGTTGTAGTTACTTCATTTGTTTTATGCTCGTGATCTTTTCTCCCCAGTTTGACAGGTGCTATTTGCAAAATATTTAATTCCTTCATAAGCTGGCAAGGCAATTTTTACTTGAACACAGCACTAACAACAATCAGCAGGTTTGAAAAACCTTTATGCAAATAGAGGACTAATTTACTTGGTTTTGGTCCTGTAAAATACCTTTGTAAATGCTTAACTACCTATAAGGGATATTGTAGACTTCCATTCTAGTAGTGCTGCACAACTCTTACCCCTGTTCAAAACCATTAGTATTTCCTTGGGACAGAGATTAAGAGCTACATAGAGAAGAAAGAGTAATGCTTTTCGGTCAGCCTCTACCTTTTAATTTTGTTGATATTCCACTTTTGTGTGTATTTAAAAATACCCAGCAAATCTTGGGGATTATAGATGTGCCTTTCATAAACTGATATATTGGTAAATGGAAAATTTGAATACAACTGCCAGTAGCAACCTCTCTTTCCATTTATGTGAAAGCTACAGTTTTGTCAAAACACTGCATTAAACTAATAAGCAGTTTCAAACGATCAATGAAAGCCAATTAAATGTGACTCCACATTTCTAGACAACAAGCAGAGAGTTACATTTAAGTTGAAATTTTATTCAGCAAGGACACGTGCTCCTCTTCCACGTGGCCTATAAAATTAACTGGGTGCAATATGCCCCATGCAGATTGGCAGTTCCCTCTCTGTAGGGGCACAAAAAAATACAATCAGCAGGCCCTTTGAAAGCTCCAAAGTTTGTTAGAACAATGTGCTTTGCCATATTTTAAGATTGACAAAATTGCACGTGACACAGGAGTTCATAATTCAAAATCTCCCCATGTGGCATAGCCAGTGATTATGTGCTGCATATCCCATTTCCTCTGCCACCCTGAGACTCACTTATGGCTAGAACAAGGACACTGAAAGATGCAGCATGCCACAGGCACGGAGAAATCATTTGCCATTTCTCGTGTGCTTTGTTTCCTCATGCTCCTACTGCTGTGTGCTGCCCAGTGATTTTCATAAAAGCTCATGGACTTTCCATGGCATCTGCATGAAGCTGCTCCCAAATGCAGCCTCTGTGTTTGCTGGTCCTGTTAGGAGGGGTGTGGAGTCAGCTGATGTGTGCCACCTCAAACAGAGCCAGGTCTTCCCCTCCCAGCAGGGAAATAAATGCAAGTTTTTTATTTGCTTGGAGCAGCAAAACAGACCTGTGCACAGATCTGTTTTGCTGAGCCTCGTGTGCTTTCCTAATTGGGTTTATGTTGTGGGCCACAGAGGGTGAGTATTCCTGATTTGTGAGATGATAGGACTTGCCAGTTTATACATGGAGTTAAAGTAGAAATCCCTGCTTTCAGTATTCCTTCATATGTTTAATGTCAGCCTCCTTGCCATCTATTCGGTTGGTAAATTCCCCAAACAACAGGCATAAAAAGCTGGGCTGCTCTCACATGACACTTCTAAAGAGATCTTGGGCTTTGTCAGTGGCAGCAATGCCTCTGAAGCTCATATGTGACCCTCCCATAGCTTCTTGACTAAGGCCATCAAGGGATGCTCATTTGCTCTGTAATGGCTGAGGTAGCAACACTTAGAGGGGTTCCTATCACTTGTGCACAGACTAGAGGTTAAACTGAGTCACATAATCCTCAATGGGCTCTAAATTATTTTACTTTTTTAGAGAGTAAAGATACTGGATCAATTTAGATGTTTCACACGGGCAATTTGATTAGAAAACAAATACAGCTAAGACAAAAGATATGAGCAGCAGGCTTCTTAGTGTCCCTGATTACTCACGTAAAGAAACAATGAGAAGACTGCTCCTTTTATCGCCAGCTCCTCCTTTCTCTCTCAAAAAAAAAAAAAAAGGGCAAATTAATGAAACAGAAACACTTAATTAATATATTCTAGATTTAGGCACCTAATCTAGATGTCTGTAATAGGAAGCTCATGTTCCTGTGTTTCCAGTGAAATTTAAAAGGATTATTCTAAATTTCACCATTCTATCGAAAAGCTCTACTGTTAGCAGGGAGCTGTGATAGGGCACTTGGTGTTAGCTTCTAATTATGCACTCCCAGAAGTTCTAAACAGCCATTATAAAATGCTGGAGACTGATGAAGACTGATGTTTACATTTTTACTCATAGTCACCAAATATTCATCCTAGCATCCTATTTTAAGTCTGCCAGATTGCTTTTGATTTGGCTCGAGATAATTGACGAAAACAACCATCTCAGCATTCCTGTGATATTTCTTCTTTTTTGCTTCTCTCCACTTCTGGCCTCCTTTATTACATGCCACATGTATTTTCCTAGAGATAGAATTGCTGTTTAGCAAGCATTGCAGTCTCCTTGTGTTAGAAAGGAGACTTGTGTTCTCTTCACCAGAATTATGTTTAAATCAAGTATATTGCTTAAAAAAGATCAACTGTGTTAACTTTTTACTCAATACATATTGAGTAGTATAACTTACTGAAGTTTAGGTTTTAAAATATTTGGGTGCACATAATTATTTTAATGGCAAATAATAAAAGAATGTAAGAATAACAGTGCATTCGTTTATATTTTTTTTTTAAGAATAATTGGTTTCTGGGGGCATTTGTACCAGGACCAGGTGTCTTATGCTAGTTTGTTGTTCAGCTCCTTGTTGGGTCCCTCTGTGAAAATTAAGAGTAGGAAATAGTAGGGAAAAAAAGGAATGATTCACTGGTAGCAATTGCTTCCCTAAGGGCCCACCAAGCAACAGTATTAGGCTTTTCTTGACATTATATTGGAGTCTGCAAGTGAAAAATGCCATGAGCTGCACTGACTTAGGTGAAGAAATTTTTGAGTTTCAGTGAGTTCCCTGAAGATTTGATATTTAAAAAGAAAAATTTTTCTTCCTTTTGTAGAACACACCATTTCAGTACAAGGGATCAATGACTGAAGATTACATCTTGTGCAATACTTTTCCTCTGGGGAAGGTTATACCATTATGACTTTGATGCTACAATCAGATTTGACAGCATGAAATTCTAGCTAGCATGCAGATGGGCAACAATTCAAAACTGTAGAAGAGGAAAATATTTTTGCTTTGACTCTTTAAAAAGCACAACACTCCCCTGTGCAGACATTTTCATCAGCCAATTCACCTTAAGACTGAAGAAAAGCTATCAAGAAAAATTACTATGTTGTCTGTCTTTCAGTATGCTGAATAGTTAGCAGTGCTAGAGATGGACCATCAGTGTTTAGTGATCATTCTTCCAGATTTAATGGATCAAGATTCAAATAGCTAAATATATTTTGGTTCTGGCAGAGGTGTGAAATACTTTGATTTTGTTTTCCTTCCTTTCTAGAATGTACCCTTCTAATATTAAAAGGAGTTAATGGAATTTCCTTTTATTTAATTTTTTTTTTAAATATGACGTAATATCCATTATCCTAAGGAAGCAAAAAAAGCCTCCTTGGTACAGGAATTTCAGGCATCAGTTTTATGAACTCAGGGAACATTGATTTTTATTGTGTTATTTCAACAGAAAGATAACAAGTATGTTGTCCTGATGTACAAGACTAATTGAAAATGGTGCCCATGCTTCTCTAATTTCATTACCATCTCACAGAAAGATAGTGCTGATACTCTTTTTTTCTCTTTTATTGTTACTTGTCTTTTCCACAGAATCTTCTTTCCTTGCCTTCACAAATCCTATAGGTTTTTTTTTAGTTGTTGGGTTTAGTGGTTGCAGCTTCAACTGGACCCCATGACTACTCTGTTCACCTTAACAAATGAGAAGGGGAAAAAAAGAAAGCACTTTAAGATTGTTTCAGGATTTTAGCATTCGTCTGCTTAAAATCTTCCTATATTCGTGCTCTTTTTAATAGGGAATCAAAAAATATTTAGTTGTTTCATAAATGCAGAACACAATGTATCTGAGCCTGTTATTACAACAAAAGTGCTGTCAATATGGTTTTTGAAAAACTGTACTGAATTGCTAAAGCCAAAAAGATTCAGCATACATACTGAATACTAATAACTTTTAAAATGTAAGCAATTTAATTTTCACAGGACAGCTGATATAAATGTCTCTCTCACACTAATTAACAACTATTAAGAGGAAAATATAATTTACTGCAATTTCTCTTCTAAATGAATACAAAAATATTTTTTGTTTAGCTTTACTTGAATTTCACAGATAATCCTTATTCCTTTAACATTCTAAAATTTTCAATACTTGTGGTAAGGTAGAATGGTTATTAAAAATCTCATTGTTTTAATAATTTTGAGTAATAGTGCATGTCATTAGCCAAACTTAACATTTCTTTAGTCTGGGCAGTGAGGTAACACCCGGAAAGAAGACACCTACATTAAGAGTTGTTTGCTTATTTTTACTATTACTCAGATCTAAAATAAAGACAGTTTTCTTGTGCTCAGTTAAAACTGAAAGCTAAATAGCACCAACTTGATGTGCAAGTGATGAAATTACCTCAGACCACAGAGGAAATATGAAACAAAGGGTACAAAATCCCAAATCTATGTGGACCTTCAGTTCAAAGTCAAAGGGCCATTAAAAAGCAAAACTTTTTAAAACCACTTCTTGCACAACTTTTGAGTATATTAACATGTAAAACCATTGGAGAAGAATAATTATATTTGCAACTCTTACAGGAAAAGGTCTGAAGGAAACCATTTTCTGATCAGTATTTCCTTCAGTGTTGTCCTGGCATCCCTTGGAATAAGATTTCCCTTGTATTTTCTGGACAATTGCTGCTTCAAGTCACTGACAGTTCATATGATTTAGTGGCTATCTCACAGTTATAGATCTCTAATAACTGTTTAATGCACAGTGTCTGACATCAGAATGTACTTTAAACAGAGTAACTTCCAGTAATAGAGATAATTAAAATGAAAGATCATGAACCAAGAATATTGAGCATCTGATAATTGCACACTTTGTCTGAATATTGTTAAGCCTAAAGTAGTTATGTTATTTTTGATTAACTTTCCTTTGAATGATATGCAAATAAAGGCTGTTGCATTGAAGAGTGTTTTATTTCACCTGTAGTAGACAGCTTTTGATATCACCTAACATTTTAGGGAGCAATGCAAGCAATCTGTTCCTGTAGCATTACTCATCCACAATAGGCTGAAAAATGGGGAATACTGACATGTGTCCTTAATAAAACTGTGTTTGTTGCTCTCATGGTGGAAAGCAGCAGCTATTTCTGATGAAGTTAAGATGATCAATCTCCCACTGTATTCCCTAAAATCTTCCATGACCTGCACAGGGGGAGAACAGGAGCTAACATGCATTTTTCATTTTCTCTGATCACTGGGATCAGAGAAAAAAAATACCAGCCTCAAAGCCTTGATGGCCACACCAACTGTTTTTCTATTATCTGCTTAGGGAAATAGAAATTCAAGCTCTGTGTCAGAATTCTGTTCGAAGTTACTCATAAATTCACATTTTGCTGCACAAATTTAGATAGAGTTGAACTTAAATGCCTCTGGGTACAAGAAGCACAAGAAGTGTGAAACAAGAAGTTTCTTTGCCAATATTTAAAGTAAAACTAGCAGACATTTTCTAGAAGTATAAATTTTCACACACACTTACACAATAGTACAAAACAGATATTTGTGATAGTCCCAGAAGTAGCTATCAAATCCAAATTTATAATTTTATTCAGCTGAGGTCCTGCAGTTTCCTTCAATTTATTGGTGAATGGCAATGATGACTATCTCTTCCAGAAGATAACATCTTTGCCTATTGAAAGAACAGTCATAATTATCCCAAATTTGTTATTTATATGGCAGGAATAAGTATGTTTTATGTATGTAGACTGATAAATTTTGTTTGTAATCAACTTAACTTAGTAGCATATGAAACACTGGTAATTGGAAAGGCTTATAATTCAGTACCTAAATATGGCTTCAAAGGGAAAGAAGAAAAGAAGATTGTTTTTCTACATTCTGACTCAGGCATGGGCAAGTATGCATATAGAGAGTATATGATCAAAGCTTGTTATCATAAGTGATGAACAGAAAGAATTCTGGTTTGAATATGTGAACTACACATCTCTGTGTTAGCCATGTTTGGCTTGCCAAATTTTACTTATAATTTCACTTATATAAAGGAATTAGGAGGTGAAGGTCATTGATTCACACAGGAAATTTAATTTCAATTCTCCCTTAAATCCCTTCATTGAAATAGTGTATGGAAAATATATTGATACACAGTGCTGAATGTGTCAATACATCATTAAAAGCAAAAGGAACAAAACATAATTCAATGATTTGACAAGTCAGACTTGAAAAGTCCTTCTTGAACTGGTTTTTTTTTTTTTTTTTTTACTTCTCATCATAACCTTTCCACTAAACCATTCATAGATTTTAATCCCCCAAAGTTTATCTTATAATTAATGTGAAGTTTTGCCAGGAGCAATAATGCTCCTGTCTCTTGCTCATCCAAGAAATTCTGTTTAAAGTGTCTGAAATTTTTCCAACTAAGTCAAGGGACTGAAATCAGAGAAGATAAAAACCTTGTCCTTTTCATTTTCCTCTGAATTTCTAGCTACCTGCTAAAAGTTTATTGCACTCGGAAGCCTCATTTAATTGAGAATGGGGTTTCACTGTCTAAGGGGAAGTTTGAGGTAATTAAAAGATGTTAATATGCACTGAAAATGATGGTGTGTCCCAGAAGGAAAAAAATAGAAGACTTATGAGCATTTTCAGTGCATATTAACATCTTTTAATTACCTCAAACTTCCCCTTAGACAGTGAACCCTCTCTCTCAATTACTCAATTACTATAAGCATACCTAATAAGATTAGTTTACACAGACCCCCTTTTTTTTTTTCTTTTTTTTTTCTTTTTTTTTCAGCTTGTTCCACCTTTCCATAGTACTTCATCTTATAACAGTTTGGTTATAAGATGTTTCCTTGTCACCTGGAAAGGTGGAGTAACATATTGCCAGTCCTTAGCTGAGCAGGACTCATCCTTGATTTCAGTGATACCCCTGTCTACCACACCAGCCATATAAGAAAGCATCTTTCATGCAAGAATGTTTTCTATCTACAGTAAGCCTCAAAACCATTACATTTTCAAACCTTGTTTCCCCTTCTCCTTTGTGCATAGAGACAGAGGAAAAAAAAGCGCTCTAAAGGTGGTATGATGCAGTTCATAGTCTTGGGACTGAAAAAGGCAAAAAAAATGCATTAAAAGAAGGCTTGTGCATTAAAAGAAGGCTTGTGCATTAAAATGACAAAGATTCTTGGCTTTGGTAATTTACTATAATGATAGTCAGGTGTCTGTATGAGTCTGTGAAGGGAACAAAGATATTTTAGTATGACATTCATCCTCTTGTCTCTGCAAGGTGTGTAGATAATTTGAATATCATTTAGCAATTACAGCTCTTTCATTTTAAAATAAAATGGAGGTAGTGAATGTAGGTGATGAAGGCTTCTGGTATATGCAGATAGTTGTGATTTATTCTTTATTTTGGTGCAAGACCGAACAGAATAGCAAGAACCTCAGGTAGAAATATTCAGGCACATTGAAGGCATTCTTAGAATGAAAGAGTCATCTGAATGAATTTATCTGACTCCAGGGAAAATGTATAATCATATTTGGTAGAATTAAATTATAACCTCACTGATTGCTATCTTATGGTTAGGACATAAAAGATCTTTCTCTCTTAGTATTCAGTTTCTTTCAGACTCTGAATCTAGCCTGGCTGCACTTAACAGCATGTCTCTGCTAACAAAGATGAAGAGCTGCAACAAACATTTATGTGAAAATATTTTTACATAATTCATATTCTAATGTTTACTTGGTTCCTTATGTCCCAAGTTCTTCAAACAATATAGAGTTGTCCACATGTTTCAAGGCAGACATATACTCCAATATACAAAGCTGTGCATAATTCTATGGTTTGAGGTCATACAACATTATGAAAATGCACTTATTGCACCATCTGCCTACCCAATTCTAGTATAATATTCTTTATTTGCATATATTTAATTTCATAATTCATTTAACTTTACTATAAGAAATAAGCAACTCTCATCCTTTTTATTCATCAACTTCCCCAAAGCAGGCTTCAGGTCACATATTGGCTCTATGCAAGGTGGGCTTTGAAGATAACTATTTAATTTTCTCTTCCTTTTCTCTTGACCCCATTGAAATATAAAAAAGCTTAGCATTAAAAACTGTGTAGCTCAGCAGCTGCAAGTTAACACAATGTTTTGAAATATGGTGTAACACTAGTACAATAAGAATAAATGTATTTAGAATTTATACTTTTTGGCACTCATGCCCCCCCTCCCCCCCGGAATGTTAAATGTGGGATTTATACATGTTCAAATATTCCCTTCAAAATACATCTTAGTTCTCAAGGTGAAACAAAAAGCATTGTTTAACAAACGGTCTTGCTGTTTTTTGGATGTCTAGGGGTACTGGACACTTAGCAGAAGGGCCAGAAAGTTATTGAACTATTCTCAGAAGATATTGACCTTCTGCAACACCTACTGAATATTCTCAGAAGGAATGGAAACTAATGAGGAGGTATGAAACTGTGGTCTCTGTAAATAAATCCTTCTGTTGTGTCTCCTTGCTGTGCAATTTCTAACCTTAAATTTCTAACGAGGAGAAGGGAGGGAGGAAGCAAAAAGAGCAGGCATAGCTGCCATTTGGCCAGCTTGCAGTTTATAATGTCAGCAGCTATGCTTTGCAGAGACCATTGGCACTGACATGGTACATAAGGCTTGTCTCCTATTCCCTTCTTAATATTACCTCTCAGAGCCCAACAGTCAAAAATTAACAATAGGGTAACAAAATGGTTTCTACATAAAGACTTGTGCCAGCCTAAAATGCACAAGGTATTTAGTGACCAAGGTGACTATTTATTATAATTCTATGCTTTGAATAAAGTATTTGTTTTTCATGAATGATTAATTTTTCCTTTAATCAGCTCTGACTGATAAACACCAGATCACAGACTATTCTTCTTACCTCTCTTACAGTTCTCAGAGTATTCATAGCAGTAGTACACTTCACCATTGAAACTTGAAACCTTTCTTTCCTTTCCATTTCATCTTTTTCTTATTCTACTCCCTTACATTATAGACCCTCTTCTCCTTCCCCCAGATTTTTACCAGTGCCTAAACACTCTGTTGCCCCTTTTCCCAAGCTATCTTGCTTTTATACCACTGCCTTTCTTATATTTCCTCCCCTGCCCTTGATTCCTTTCACTCTCTGTGGAGGGGCTTGTCTTGTCACACAGAAAACAAAGCTGCCAGAGCCCTCCCCAGGTCTGCAAGCTTTTGGGCTTTGAGCTTTCCATCCCAGAAAGCTTCAGGGCCTGTGTTCTCCCCTTCTCTGGGACATATCCCCAGAGTTATATGAGATTAATCGTCAATTTATAAGTGGATAAAAGCTGTATATTAAATTATAATGTGATTTTAAGATGAAGATGAGAGTAAAAAAAGTAAATAAAATATCTGAAAGTTCCTGAAAGCAACTTTAACTTTGAGTCTTAAAAGAAAATCAAACTACAAATTTAATACTGAACAAACTAGCAGTTCCCATTTCCACTATGAAACTCCCAGGTTTTATGTTACTTTTATGAAAGTCTCTTCTGTCAGAAAACAACATGACATAGCATCAGTAGATTTTTTTGAATAGTACAGCTAACTTATTTTGTACCAAGGCTTTGTAGGAAAAAAGTCACAGCAGAAATAGTGGCTCCCATCAGCTTCAGATCTCTGCTGTCTTTTTTGGTTTTTTTCAGGTCCTTCCTTCTAGGTTTTCTTCTGATCTGTAGTATTATAGCAGTATTTCAAAGGAAAATTAGTGAAAAACCACTACCTTATACAAGACATAAGGCTTGAGGGGACATGGAATTTTGTGCAGTAGATTTTTCGGTTGTTACCACTTAACAGTGCCCTCTTTGGATTGCTTAGACAGGATGAAAATATATAAGGGAGTAGTTAATAGAGAGAAAAGGTATGCCTATGCAAAGGACATTATAAAAAGGAATGCAGGAGCAATTCCCACTTGGCAATAGCCACATTTAAAAAGTAAGTACTACAGGCTGCCTTTTAGTATTGCCAGAAGAAATACAATAGCACAATATTTGAAAATATTGTAAAAAACAATTGATTTTTTGAAAGTTGGTCTTTAACTGCAAACAAGATTCTTTTTTTTTTCCTTCAGTTTCTCAGTGGAAGGGGTTGATTCTTAATATCCTTTCCGAGTTGCACCATTCTATAATTCTATGTTACTCCTTCTGAGTGTCATGACATTTTGTGATCATGTACAGAGGCTGACTGAATTAAATTTGCTTCTGGCATTTCCTATCTATGAATTAAAGGATTTGACCAAGAATTTTCTCCTGAAATTTCACCAAAACCTGAAAGTGAAAGGGATGCTGCCCTCATGACTCAGTGTCTAAAGTAGTTGTATCATTCCTGACACTGTTGAAATAGGCATTAGCTAATAATTCTGTAGATGTGAACTCTCTGGGAGGTGGTCAATTCAGAGTAGGAAAATACTATTCTGACTGGAAGAGAAGACATATCATTTGGCCTCTGATGGCAAAATGAAAAGGCATTGAATATGACAAAATAGAAGGCAGAGTCTTGGTGACAGAAAAATAAACTATTAATCCCTTATTGCATCAAAGTTCTTTAAAAGGACTTGTGATCAATGGATGATTTTTTATTCTCAGGTTTTCTATAACATGTATCTCGGGTATAGATGACCACATTTTTTTAAGGTAGCACCTAGGTGCAAAGGATGATTCTTCACATTACTGCAATGCAGATGTATTTGTAGGATTGTCAGGATGCTGCAGGTCTAGTCTTAGAAGGAATTCTGACTGATTCAGGTCAACAAAGCATCTTCGTGACATCCCAGAATAAACTGAATTTGAAAAGTTGAGGCAAGTGTCACAGAGGGGTCTGGTTTTATGTATTTTAATGTGTAATCTGAATATTCAGATATAATCAAGATTATGCATCATTTATTGCATGAAGTTCTAACAAAGATATTCCAAACATGCTTTCCTGGATGGGCATATGGAAATAAAGAGTGTTTTATCTTCTTTTTTCGAAGTCACCTATATGTTGCAAAAGTGCCCCTAGATGTAAAGAGAAACTGAGTCCCTCCACACCCACTAAATCCTGTAGCACTGTTGTGTAAGAGTGCTGTGTGTAAGAGTGCTGTGCTGAAGTTGAGTTATTCAGGTACTGGATTTAGATAGCAAGATATTGAAATTACTCTCTACTAATAGATGTGCCACAATATTTTATGATAATAGCCCAGAGCTGAACCCATTTTCCTTGTGCATATTTAAGCCTATTAATGAATGTAAATTTATATACAGAGACTAACAGAATATTTAAAAGGGATTTTTATCTAGACCTTATGAACCTCTGCTACTTGATGTGATTTTGCTTTGATGGATTTGGAGCTAGACTGATTAGCATATTTAGATCTACCCATTAAAGCCTGTAGACAAGATTTTAATATATTTTTTCATTTTTTTTTCTGCAGGGACTTAGAATTGCTGATTGTCTCTTCTAAGATAACTCACTGTAAAATCAGGTTAAATATGGAATAAAATCAAATAACACACTTTTTGGTTTAGTCACAATAACAAAATATTATTAAAAAAAGATTGAAAAGGTAACATACAGGGGTTGTCAGCTAAAAAAGAATCACCTGTGTGCACTTTATTAGTTCTGGTGGAAGATATTAAACTCTTAGATTACTGAATACATTATTTATCAAGCAATCAAGCAAAGCCATGGTAGTCACATCTCTTTCACCATCAGAAACCAGGCAAAGAAAGAGAAAGCTCACCAAAACTTTGGCACTTGTCAAAAGGATTTATATGAACAATGCAATGGCAGGGATTAGGGAAAACTGTCCAGCCTACTCCAACTCTAGAAAATCGTGGTATTTCCATGGAAAGAGAACAAAGGGGACACCTGCCAAATCAGGACTTCAAGAATTCTTATTTCAAGGCTCTCAAGTTTTGAGGTAGCTGGGAAGATGTCTCTAGTGCTTAGGGAGAGAATGAGAGAGCAAGGTGTAAGTTTCATACCAGAAGTTTGTAAAACCAGGCAAGGGACTGTGACACAACTGCAGAAAGAGACAGGAGTTTCTGTGAGCTCACAGAGAGGCGAGGAGGGAAGATGACTGACCCATCTGAAATGATCAGAACAGATAAAGGAAATTACATGGGGACCATATACCGATATTTTGCATTTCTTTCAGGATTTTTCCTTTTTACTGAGGCATGACTATTGCAAGATTTAATCATATAATCTCAGAAATAAAAAAAGAATTATCCTCAAAGCCGTGAATTATTTGCTTCACTTGATTTGTCCTGTGGAACATATTTGTGAACCCCAAATAACCATAAGATGGTAGCAGTGAAAAATGCTGCACTTGTGATACTGTTAGCAGTGACCCTTAGGATGTGCAGGAGCAGGGTAACTAAACCACAGTTTTGGGAAGCAGTAATGTCCAGAAATAGAAGGAAATTTATGTTGTGAATACGTGTCTAAATAAAAAAAGTCATGGTGAGGGAGCTCAGCTTAGATTTGTAGCAGTTCTATTACTTATTTTTAAAGCCAGTGGCAAACTGACCTTGAAGTGTAGTCTGATTTTTCTTTTTGTTTAATTTCTAGTTTCTGTAATCTAAAATCATCCTCACTTTATATTTAATATCTATCACTCAATGCTTACAAGATTCACTGTAAAAAGCAGGACAGTCAACAAAAGTTATCAACAAAAGAGTTGATGCCCCTTAGTTGAAAATAATTGCAGTGACAGAATGGCTGAGACAGAACACCATTTATGGACCATAAAATATTTGAACTTTGGTAGTATTTGTTTTAAGACAAATTGGAACTGAAAAGAGGGGCAAACAGCTTATTCTTCCAATATACATGTAAAAGAAAAATGAATTTCAGCCAAAAAGAAGAATGAAGTAGTACTTCCTTCATGGCAACCTACACAGAAAGCAAACAGCACTCAGAGAAATAAGGTGGTGTTTTCCAAAGAACAGAGCAACTTGTGGAACCTTATAATTACAAGGAAGTTAGAGTGTATTTTTCTTGAGATAATTCTCTGGACAACACACAATATTTTAGAGGGGCTCTTACTCCCCCCCCCCCCCCAAAAAAAAAAAATTGCTTGGGAACTCTTACCTCACAATATGGAAAAAATTGGCTAGCAGGTAAAAAATGAAAAAAATCAACACAATTATATTCAGAGTTATGATCTTCAAATTAATTTGAGATCTATGTGGGAAAAAAAAAATTAATTTTACTGTAAAGACACTGTGCTCCTGTACAGCTTGGGATCAAGCTGTCTCCTTGAGCCATACCATGTGGTGAGGAATTGCTTGAGAAGGTTTT
This sequence comes from Chloebia gouldiae, assembly GCA_003676055.1. Lineage (NCBI taxonomy): Eukaryota > Metazoa > Chordata > Aves > Passeriformes > Passeridae > Chloebia > Chloebia gouldiae. The sequence goes on along the minus strand of QUSF01000005.1, from coordinate 8,366,285 downwards.
TGTCTTCTAACAACATCCTTATTCAGTTGTTTATCCAAAGGCATGACAAAACAAGCTGGGCAGAGTGTGATTTGCTAGGAAGAGCAAATCCTCCAGAAGATTGTTTTTCTAGCAAACTCTCTAAGATCCTTGAATAATTACTGAAATAAACAAAAACGGCATAATATTCCCTCCATTTCAAGCATAAAAAGAGCCATAAAAATGGAATTACACAGAATGTTGTTTTTGCAGAAACTGCCAAAGCAAGTACTGTATTGTTTAAGAGTGCATAATATTCTGTAGAAACTCTGTTGCTACCAATTAATCCCAGTGGAATGAAATTCATTGTTTTATTTCATGAAACAGGATAGGCAAGGGATTCAAGAACTACATTCGCCATCTTGAACAAATGAGCTATGCAATTTGTAGAAGTGCAGTAAAAGTCTGAACATCATTCACAGAAGTGAGATCAAGTTTCTGTCAGAGGTAATAGAAAACCATCACCATTAAGCATAACGTAGTTCAAACTAGACTTTGACATTCACAGGGCAAAGCAGGCTAAAACTGCATATCCATTTTCCCAGAAAAGTGCCCTCTGTGCTAAAACCCCATAAAATGATGTTGATACAAAGCAGATGACAGCACTTCCATGGTTTAAGATTCTTGAAATTGTAGTGATGTTGCTCCAAGATGTTTGACAAAGTACAAGAAAACACACAGCCCTATTAGTCCATAAAAAATGGAAAGTTTTCAAGCTAGGACATTAAGTGCAAGAATTCTGATGGGGTTATTTTGGTTTTTAAATCCCCAACAACACAAAATTGAAAGAGAACTTTAAATTGCCTGGATATAATTCATTATCAGATCAGGATATTGACTGCAAAACTTACAATTAAGGTTCTTGAGTAAAGATTACTCCTACATGACTGTTGATTAGCAGTTGAACTAAAACCTCTTGCTTATTAGTTCAGCTGAGGGATGAATACAATTTCCAGAAAGATGGAAATACCATTAATCCTAAAATAGAAATGGAGGTGAAGTTGAAAGTATGTGAGCTAGTTTTCTTCCTTTTAAATAAAAACTAGATTACCTAAAAATTACACCAGTTTTTGTTTGAAGGACTTTGAGCAGTTGAGAGTGAGTATTTGGAATTACTTGAGTAACTGTAATTTTATATGCCAGTAAAATTCAACATGATAATTCACACTTTGGTGAAATGTAAGTTTTAGCTTTTCATTTCAGTCACAATCCCTCCAGAAATACAGAATCAAAACTACATTTTCCCCTCAACTAGAATCTCAAAAATTGTATATGATCTAGTACAAACTCCTATAGAAAAATAATTTAAAAAATTATATAAATAGGAGACTTACAGAAGGTTATCTTAAACCCATTCACCACTGAAGTGAATATTGTTAATGTCAATTATTGATGGACCAGAACAAAACAGCCTTTGATGCACAACTAAGGACTTCATTATAAATTCAGTAAGGTCCCCCTCAATTACTAATATCCCCAAAGTAGTAGGAATCTGTTCAGATAAGAATTCTCAGTAAGCACTGTAGAATTGCTTTTTATATCTCTAACCAGAATTGCTTTTTATATCTCTAACTGAAACCCCCCTACTGCGCAAACATGTCCTTATGTACTATCATTATTCACAGACTTTACTGGCAAATCTAGAAAAAACAGAAGATCTTTAATATTGAAGTACTAACAAGTTTGCATAGAGCGTTATAAAGAGTAAATTATCCACAATAATCTGATTTTCTTTCATGATTTCTTCATTACTTGAAGCATCACATATCCTAACTCTTAAAAAATCCAACCAACCACCCAAAAGCCACAACAAAAAAAGCAGCTGCCAAGACAAAATTTGATTGAATATTGATACTGCCACACTCTGCCTCTGGTTAACTGCTAACAGAGTTTATTTCTATTTCTGTAATATTTTGTCTTAATGAAGTGTCATACCTCCTCCTTAAAAGGATCTACCTCAAACTCAGAATGATCAGTGCTATTTCAGCTATAGTCTCTGTGTGTGGAGAGACTTTATAACAATGCCATGGAGAATTGTATAAATAAGTAGAAAGATCTGCACAAAGTCACTGTATGTGTCTCATCCTAAAGGAAAACAAACAAACATCCCTTAGAGATTCCATGGGAGCAAGACAGGTTTCACACGTGTACCATTATTTCATATTTTAAATAATGAAAGAGATGAACATAGAGAGAGCAAACAGGCAAGGTGTGTGTAGTAGCTTTAAAGTTGTTAAACATGGTGTCGACATCTAAGACAAATTCTGCTGTTATAATGAACAAAAAAACTTCAAAGCAGATTATAGATTGTTGCAAAACTCCCCCAAATCTCAATATGACACTGATGCATATTAATAAGCATATGAGGAAGAGGTTATTATTTTATTCCAGTTGATACTGGTGGGATCTCACTGGGCCGAAAGACTGGGTATGTTTGAAATATGTTCTCAAAGGAAATGGCCAACAGAGAGTCCAGAAGAAAAAGAGCGAGAATGATGAGAGGTTTATAATGTAAGAAGACAGCTTATTTTCTTTGGAAAAAAAAGAAGACAGATTCTTGGAAAAGAAGTATTTAGATGAGAGAAGAAGCATTTGCTGTTAGCTCTTCAGAAATGAAAAGCAGAAAAGGTCAAAATATTAGGGGTGTTAGTGTTCTCAGATCCCAAACAGCAGTGTGGGTAGAGAAGAATGAGCAGCCAGCACTATCCCAAAGGTAAGCATCAGAAAATAATGCCTGATGCCTGCTCCACAGCAATACTCAGTATGAACAGACTGGAGCAGATTTTTAGTTGGTGGTTTGTGTTTTTCTACTTTTATAGCATCTGGAGCTGAGACTGTCAGGCACACGCTGCATCCAATGATGTCAGAGAGGAGGAGCTGGCATTCCACAGATGCCTGCATGGCTCAGGGGCAGGTCCAGCAGCTGCCAGAATTCAGCCAACACAATGCCTGAGCTACACTTTCAATTCTGTTTCTTTCCAGGCTTGCAGAGACATTACACTGCTGTAATTTGCTCTTAAACTCTCATACTGCATGTAGCTAATCTCATACCATATCCATCTAGAATACCCTGGCAGGCATTAACTCCAAGCTGCACCTTCAGTTGTGGTGCCAGGAAATTCTGAATCTGAAGATCTTCTCTCAGAGGGGAAACTGGGTGGAGGAGAGAAAAAGGAAAAACATTTAGCCACTGATAAGTTTATTTCCTGATACTTGACCCAATTTCTATTAATTTATTATGTGTTGTGACGACTAAAAATTTGCCTCCATGAATTCCTTTTAGGTTACAATTCTATTTTGCTCCAGATAACACAACTCCCCTAGAGTAACTTAGGAGAGCTACGTTACAATGAAGACCCAACTATGTCAGTTGCCTTATAAAAGACCAAGAAAGTTCAGTATAATTTCCATGAATGGAGAGTTGTTAATTATGGATTCAGGTCAGTACACCCAGTTTTTCCTTCTTTTTATTTCAAGAGTTACAAGAATTTTGTCTCCTATTAGGCTGAATAAAAACACAAGTACACAAACTGGATTTTATGTCTATTAGAACTCCAGATCTCATTTGAAGCAGTCGAGATTCAGTTTACAAGCAGCATCTCTGATAATTAAGAGAGCTCATTGCTTCTACTACAAATGCTGTGTGGCATTCTTTTTAGACTTATTCTTAAGGAAAGTATTTGCAACATATTTTGGCCTCTTAAAAGAGATGACCAAATAACTATTTACATTAAATTTAAGTTCTCTTCCCCACCAGTCATCCTCTGAGATAAGTCATTTTTTTCCAGGATCACAGTTCCTGGAAAAGCTCCATTGTCCTTGTTGAGTTACAGCCTTACAAAAGCAAAGTGCCTTGAAACAATATCTGTTTTTTCCTTACTCAGCTTCTAGAGAGCTGCTTTGTTCCCTCCCCAACCTCTCTCAGGTCTGACCCCTTGCTCAGAGTGACGAGTCTGGTTTAGGCTTGCTCCTGCTTTTCAATTCACTTCTCAGTTCACACACCCCACCAAAAATTCACTTATATTGTGAACATAAAACTAAAATATTAACCAGAAACTCCATCTTTCTGTGCAATAGTTTTTAAAGCAATGTCACTTCAAACTGGGAAGGGCTGCTACAACACCTGACAGGAGTTTGTTCTTACGATATGACAGAAAAGGAAGTGGTATAATTCAGCATAGAAAAAATGAACGCCAAGGGAATAAACTTGAATCCTCTAGGTATATCTGCTGGATAAAACACTAATGAAGGGAAAGAGCTATAAAATAGTATTGTTTGAGAATAAATGGACATATGGCAGTCATGTGCAAGACTGGGACAGGTATAAGGAGATGATGAGAAAAAGGAGTGGAACCATTTATCTTTTAGAAATGGCAGGTGTGAGAAAAGTAATTATGGTGAAGATGTATGTATCTGTTACTTCTCTGGATGTGCCAATATGACATTATTGCATTTGACAAGAGAGCAGTGGAAAATGTCTGTCCAAACCTAAAAAGCAGCCTTATTACTAACAGTGCTTGAAAGAGAAATGAAGTCTGTTGTGAAGTGCATCCCACAAACCATATCCAAAATGTATTTGATGCTCTAAAAATGTGAATACCCTATGAATCCTTGACAAATTGGATCAAAATTGTTTTATCCTTCATAAACCTGAGCAGCACATTTGAATTCTTGCAACAAAAAGATTGTATCCTTTGGTCTAAAGAAATAAATAATTTATTTGTATATGTATGTGGGCATTTGCAACATTATCCTCACAATAAAAATTAGAAATATTATGCATATCTCCAAAGTAAGAAGTAGCATTTGCTGTTTAAAATGAAAGCTATTTGAATATTCTTAATAAGATTATTATGAATCTTAAATGAAGATTATTATTCATTTAAGACCTTCATAAGGTCTTAAAATTCAAGGACATGGCTCTTTCAGTGAGATTTAAAGGGGCACTTTTTGAATAAATCCTAGAGATTGTATTTTTACTGCTTCAAAAATCTCACGGTCCTCATTGTACAACTCTTGCCTCAAATTTCTTGGCCAACTTGTTTGAAGTCAGTTCCCTAGAACTCATTTTACATGCCCATAGGAGAATGAAAGGAATCATCTCCATGACCAGTTTCTTATCTGTATAGAAACAAAGTTTTGTGATAAAGTTTCACAGCCAGAATAGGTATAAGCATATTCAGAGCAAGATGTCATTAAAACTGATGGTAAGAGGAGAAGATGCTATTCTAGATAAGAAAGGTACAAGAAGGACATATATATATATATATATATATATATTCATATTTAAGAATATAATGAACAAATCATCATCTCACATGTGCTAGATTAGGTTAACAAAGAAAAATTGACACTACTACAGTTCATGCATTTTCTGCTACGTGGATAAGTAATGAAGACTATCTGCCAATATGAAATATTTTAAATGCATTTTAAATTTTAACAGGAATAAATTACTGAGAAGTGTCCATATCTGCTCTGAAAGCAGAACATATGCCTTAGGAGTATGAATAACATCTGATGAAAACATCAGCCAAAAAGCCACAGAACTTCAAAGCTTAAAATGGTTTTAATACGTTAAATAAAAGAAACAGCTACACAGTGTAGAGAAAAAAATCATTTTTGGTTAGCGTAGATAATTTTCTTGGGAGCCAGGATTGGTCTCAGTGCTGTTACATTACACAGCATGTACGTATTTTAATTAACTCTGCCTCTGATACATCTAAAATGTAGGACAGATCATTTAGTGTATCCACAGAACATGGTGCCCTGGGAGATACAATCCTTCACAAAATTAACCAAATTGTGCCCAACCATGAAAAAAGTCATTTAAGCAATAGATGTGTTTCAATCACAAAGTGTGCCATGTGAAAAATGTTCTGTTTAAATGCCTTCATTGTCAGCCAAAGCCCCATTCCCTTTCTGCCTGCTTTGGGACTGCCTAGGATGGCAGGAACACCATTAACTTGTCTGTAGGGAGCAAGTGAATGAAAGAATGAAAGCAGGCTACAACCTGGAGCAGGAACACGCCCTACAGAACTCCAAAAGATTGAAATGTACAATCAGAATATGATTTAAAAGGTGTTTCATTGAAATGGTATTTACCACCAAAGCAATCTCTTCCAATCACTTATTTGTAGATTATAAAGTGATAAAAGTTAGCAGGAGAACGCAGAGGACAAATTGACACTTCTGCAAACCAGCTTCTACAAATTTGTATGCATTTTTAGGCACTGGAGTCAAGAATACAGAGAGCAACACAAAACAAATTAGCAGAAAGAAAGTAGTTAGAAAGCAAGATGAAAAAAAAATAATAATCTCCAGACTTTAAATACCAAAAGCACTTACATATTGAAAATCAGGAGGCTTGACACTAACCACTTAATTTTTATTTTTTTTTTTTTTTTTTTTTTTTTTTTGCTACAGGAACTAGAGAATCAGATTTCTCAAACAATCATTTAGCTTTAAAATACTGTTCCATTCCTGAGCTCTAAATCCAAAATGTGTAAAATACATACTGATCCTCTGGCTCCAACACTAGGACAAGCTTAAGCAACTACAGTAATCTACTGAAAGGGTAATGAGAGACTATATATCAGGAATTTTATAAACCTTGAAAAATTCTTCATTTGCCCCTTGCCGCTAAGTTACAGGTGAAATATTACATCTTAAATGTTTCTAGCTGATACACTTGCAGTGTTCAGGTGCAAACTTCCCTCAGAAACAAGGATTTCTGAGCAAGTTTTGAAAACCACTCCTTTTATTGTCTTGAGAAAAACCCAGAAAAACCTACTATGGAGAAAACCAACATTTTTTGAAAACTGATTTCTATGTGCAACCATCCAGTTATTTTTCCTTGCTTAGTAAGATGATTAGGAAAGGGGTGGTATAACACCCTTTGAATACACTCTACCATTAACTTTCTGAGCGTCTTTTCTTACAGAACTTAATCTCACAGTTTGGCAGCTCTGAAAAGAATTCAGCTGGTGCTTGCCTGTTGCTGGGCATGCATGGGAATGTGCTTTCCTACAGCAGAGCAGTTCCCTGCCTGCTGTACTGATTCGCTAAAAAATGGAATACTTGTCACAGTCTCTCACCACTTCTAAACTGATTTTTTTTTTCTTTCCATCCATTGACAATTCCCCTTATGCAGAAAGTAACATTTTATTTAAAATAATAGCCTTCCTTGTGTTCAAAAAAAAATTCACAATAGCCAGTGATTTTAAAAACACAGAAATATTTGCTTTATCCCCAGGCGTCTGACATTTTTAGCTCTTATTACTTAGATATTCTTCACATCCTTATTTTTCTGCAAGTGATTAACCTTTCAGAGCTCTAGAGAATAAATTGTTTGCTTGTGCTTAGAAGGAAGGGAATAAATAAAAAATAACCCAAAAAAATCAATTTCTCATTGCTATATTCCTTTTTCTTGCCTTATTTCTCAAGAGATGGATATTTGCAATATTGTCAAACTTTTAGACTACTTTTCTTTTTCCAAACTGTTCTGCCATAGCTGTTCAAAATAGCATATTTTTCTCATGTCTATGCCCAAATCACATGCTGCAAAGCAACACTGTTTTGAGATCTGAAACATTTTCTGTAGATTGCCCCTTCTCTGCATCACAAAATCTTTCTATGGAAGCATTCAACACTTTTTGATTTCTGGAATGCTAACTAGTGAAGTTTTAAGTAATGCACAGAAAATTCAAGCCTACTGTCAAGCAGTTACCTTTCACATTTATCTTTGAAGGAATTTGTAGACTGAAAGCTTTTCTCCACATCATATTGTGATTTCAGATCACAAATCACTATTTTTTTTTATCCTAAAATTAATTCTTTATATGCTGGCAGGTGGAAAACAGAGGACTTCTATTCTGTTTGCTGATTTTTTTCACGGTTTAGAAGACTATTAAAGAAGATGACAATCAGCACAGTCAGTGCTATTCCTTGGTCTTTCAGTTTTGGTTTGCGGAGAGCCTTTGGTGTGACTCTATCACTGCATTGTAGCTGTCCTCACTTTTAGAGCAGCCTTTATGAAGCTTGTCATTGAATGAAGTAACTGGAATGGGATCAGAGTAACCTTAAGCCAGCCCTCATTTCAAAGAAATGAAAATAAAATCTGAAATTTCTCTCCTGTGTGAATCTGAGTGGTGAATATTTATCTACCAAAAATGCAAATTCATTTGTAAAGAATAAAGCTATATAGTTCCAAACATCATGCTATTTTCTAGGTACTGCAAGGCTCCCTTCAAGAGATATGCATTTTACTGTTGTGTTTGCAAAAAATAATTTGTCCTCTGCAACCAAGCCATTAAAATTCATAATGATGCATGATTTTTTGTTGACATCCACAGAATTTGGGAGTCAAAGCCTAGAACAGTTTATTTTCTGTTTCTCATGACATTAAAAAGCAACTAAAAACCCTTGCAGAAGGATTTCCTGTAATTTTGACGCCTTCTCCTCCTTTACTTATTTAGACATAACACGTCCTAGGAATCTCAGTCTGAGATTGAATAAAAGGAAATTGATTGAATGAAAGTGATTTCCTTTCATTAAATGGTACATATCAAAAAATTTTTGAAGCAGTCTTAGAAAGCACATTCTGGAAAACTATGGCCCAACAGGAGCCAAAGTTTATCCTCAACCCACATTTTAGATTTCATACTTTGGGATGAGCTAGACTAGCCCAGCACTGTTGCAAATAATGAAGATATCACAGAATCATAGAATAACCTGAGTTGTGAGGGACTCACACAAAGATCACTAAGTTCAACTCTTGGTCCTGAACAGGACAGCCCCAAAAACCAGACCGTGTGCTGAGAGTGTTGCCCAAACACATCTGGAACTCTGTCAGGCTTGTTGCTGTGACCACTTCCCTGGGGAGCTGTTCAGTGCCCAGCCACCCTCTGGGTGAAGAACCTTTTCCTGATATCCAACCTAAACTGTCCCTGACACAGCTTCAGGCCATTCCCTCAGGTCCTGTCACTGTGACCACAGAGAAGAGATCAGTGCCTGCCCCTGTTACTCCCCTCACAGGAAGTTGTAACTGCAGTGAGGTCTCCCCTCAGCCTCCTCTGCTCCAGGCTGAGCAGACCAAGTGACCTCAGCCACTCCTCACATGGCTTCTCCTCAAGGCCCTTCACCATGGAGCCCTTCACCACTCACCAGCCTGATGTGAGCCCTGTTAGCAATCACACAGGATTAGCATTCCCCACTTTAAAACTTTGAAAGACCAATCTGCAAAAAAAAAAAAAAAAAAAAAAAAAAAAGATGTTGCATGACAAGCAGCACAAATGGAAAGCATCTTTGCTTAATTCATTCTTCTCAAAGACCATCCTCTTTGAGACAAGTTTTATTCCATTATATCTTTCTCAGGATTTAAATTCAGCAGAATCAAAAGACTCAAGATTTACAATGGCTTTATAATTAACAATTATTAGCTGAATTATCTTTTACTAAAATATAGGGGGTTTTGTTTTGTTTCTGTTTTTAAGGAAACATCATACCTGTCTAATAGTACTTCATTTCCCAACTTAAGTAACTTTCATACTAAAAGCATTCTCAGATTGTACCCTGAAATATCTAATTTTTTTCTTGAAGGAACCAATAATGAATGCCAGTAACGGCATTTCATTTCATTCTTGAAAGCTAATAATGGCATTCAATAATATTTTGTTTATTGTAGGTGAACATCAAACAGTTTTCGAGTTCTCTGCACTATGTATGTAAAATACAGGAGGTTCCTAGCTGAATTTTAGGTATGATATTACAACTGAAATACCTCAGTCTTCCAACTATGCAAAAGCAGCACTAGTACACTATAACCCAAATAATTGATATGATACTCTAAATAATACCCACCAATCATTAGATAGCTCGTGAAACCTCCAGGAGCTGAAGCTGAACAGCCTATTTGAAGGGGTATTTGTGAAAAATAACCTTCCTAAGTACAGCATTAGTCTCCAAAAATGTCTTGGAAGGGCACAGGTGAGGAGAAGCCTCATATCTGTCAGATGCCTTATATATAGCTCTTAGCCTAATTGTCTCTGCATGTGGATGAAAATCTCATTAATTGTTTTCCAGCTGAAAATGGAGACAAAGTTTTTTTTCCATATGTGAACAGAACAGCTGTGTTGAGAAACAATCAATTTAAATAATCCCATGTCCCCTCAGAATGAACATATCTTCCACCATCATACATTTGTAATACAATGCCTATTAAAGGAAAACTTGCACACAGAAAAATTTTGCAATAGCCTATTTATATAAAGAAAATATGCTTAGCTATTACTTCACTTTGCTTGTTAGGCTTTTCTTGTTCAAAGTATCTTGCAGTGACCATAATTCAACAGCAATTACATCATACCATCTTGCTATGGAAAATGTTAAGAGGTTATTTCACTAAAATGCAGAGTAGTTGAAAGCTGACTTTTTATAAAGGAGGAGGTCACCAACCTCTAAGTTGAAAATTCCTGTTATTGAGTTAAAATTGTCAGAGAAAATCGTTACACTGAAAAAAAAAACATGGCAGAGGGAAGGAAAGTACTTTGTAAGTGACATTTTAAAATGGAGCCATGGTATTAACCAAATTCAGAGTTCAGAAATTGCTTCTTTTAAAAATAATATACTGACAGCATCTCTTTAAAATAGTTGAAAGATCATAAGAAGCAAGAAAAGAGCAAGCATTAGTAGAAATCTCCCTGTTTAGAGCAAATTAATTTAGTTAATGGGTCTATTTGTAATGGACACCAAATTGAATGTACTCTGCTAAAGAGAAATGAATAGAGATATCTACCTTGAAAGTTTTCTAAGTTCCTTGAAAAGGTTTCTGTGCAAATTTTCAAAAAACAATCCAAGATTTTAGCTCTGAAAGAGAAAATGCATCCCAGGGAAAGGCAGCACACATTATCCTACCTGTGTGTCCTGCCCCTCTGCTATTAGTTACAGCCCCACTGTAGCCCCACTGCCCGGGTGGGGCACTTGTGGCACTTGGTGGCAAATGCTACCCAGGGCCTCGCCAGCTGGCTGTGAACTGCATCAGTGCAGCTGATGCAGAGCAGCTGTCAAGGAAAAATAATGTTCAACAACACTGATCTGAAACAAACCCTGTCACCTGGAGGCTCAGCATTGTGGATCCCAAATTATATCCCTTTAATGTAGTTTTGATTAAAATTCCTACTTCTCAAATGCTATATGTTGTTCATTTCACCTTTTATTGAAAAGTAATGCCTCAGTACTTGATGCTTGAGCTATGCTGGAATGCATAGGATGTGTGACTAAAATGCATTTGAAAATTAATTAACTTTCTTTGAGGAATCAAATTGTGGATTAACAGTCTGAAGCGTTATCTTTAGTACAGTGATAAGACTTTTCAAAGCCAACTTTCTTTCAAAGGACCAAGAAAAAGAAGCATTCCTTCTGTCCTTATCCTTCTGTTGATAAAATCTCTTTCACAGGCATCTCCTTTAGAGAAACCAATTTGTCTTTAAACATGTAAATATCAACAGACCAATGATAATAATGTTGGAGGGGAACTATCAAAATAAAAAAATTGTAAGCTAAGCTGAGGATAGCAAATAGAAAAAAAAATCTATGGGGAAACATGCCTCTTCTTAAATTGCTCATGATGGAATGTATTGTTCTGCACAGGGGTTTTGAAGGTTGAGAAATACTATGCATTTGTATTCTTAAATGTTTTCAATTCAGTTGTGCTTTACCATGCCAGCAGAATCAGGTATGGAAGAAACAAAACAGTCTTGGTATAAATGAGGGTGTATTAAAGAGATCACGCTGTACCAATGTGGTAAATAAGTTGTGTGAGCTCTACTGAGACAAATGCAGTTTTGCTGGTACAGTTTCTCAGTTTTAAGGACTTCTGCTGATGTAATTTAATTGACCAAGAACCATAACATTCTGAACCCCACAGTAGTCTAATGCTGCTGTATTAACTTAGCTGTCAGTACAGGAGAAGCTATTAAACTAATGCAGGTTGCAGTGACTTGGACAAGCACCTCTGCCAATATTTGCTTTTTCCCCCTCTATTTTGCATTAAAAAAATCTGCAAACAGACCCATTATAATTCTGAGTTTTGAATTTCCCTCATATTCTGGAAAAGTAATCCAAAGTTGTTGTTTGATATACATATTTTTCCGTTCTTGCTTTCTGTATTCCTTAGCACAATTAAATTAAAATGTTCATGAAATATTTATTTCTTCAATTTAATTTTAAACAAACAAAGAGATGACAACACAGAAATGAATACAATGTGAATAATTGGGATCAAGAACAGTCACCTCTTTCCCTAGTAAACCACAACAAAACAATAATGTCACTGTGGTAACCAAAGAGAAACATTGAAACCAACCATCAGGAAACACAGGGCCCACTGAGGCCTGACCCTTTCTCAATGGAATTCTCTGAGGAGTGTTCACAGCTGCCCGTTCCAGACCAGTGTGTCTTTCTGTCCCCATCCACAGAAATAATCTTATCCTAATTAAATAATGGGAGACCTGCAAATACAGGCTTCTGATATGTTTCTATTGCATTTTTCTGCTTTTCTTAAAATTTATTTTTATTTTTTTTTTTATTCCCTTGCACAGATTGCTGCAGAGAGTGAACATAAGAGGTTTTGGAGGCCCCAGATCTCTTACACAGGGAATGCCTGGTAGCACTGGGTGGTACAAGGGGTGGCCAGGGCTTACCTGGGTTTTCCAACACCTGCATCCAGAGCTCTGCATATCATTTCCCATGTACTCGAACTTATTTCTCTCATTTTGAAAATCTCCAAGACATCTAAGCAGATCAACCCTACAAGCAAAGTGTGTCAATGATTTCATTTTATCCTGGTCATCAAACACTCCTGCCCACGTGCACTGTTCTACTGCGTTTTGACCAAACTGAGCAAATCCAAATTCTGCATTTATGACGGCTTCATACTCTCAGTTTCCTGGTGGCTGCAGCAGAAAACTCACTGAGGAGCATTTAGGATTATCGAAATTGGATCTAGAGGGTTAAAAAGATGTGGCAACATAAGGAAATTGCATAAGGAATTTAGTTTACAAGAGGAAAGTCAGGAGAATGGTTTGAGAAGAATGGAGGATTTATGACAAGAAAGAAACTAGAAACAGGGTTGGTCAAGTTGCCAAAATATTTCATTTTAATTTAAGAAGGAAAAAAAATCCATGAACATGAAATTTTCCTACACCTGGCAAAATGCAGAAGTATTCTGCTAATGTTATGGACTATTTCTGAATTTAATACTAATGCATTTTTGTTAATTCCCATTTTTAACAACTGAAAAGATTCTCACAAATAAAATAATCTACTGTTCCAAAGATATGTGGAAATTCTGCTTCTTTCTGAGAAGGCCTTAGTTTTCAAGATCTATAAACTTATATTTGAAGAAGGTTGGAGCATAAATTCAAGTTAAATCACATGTTTGTTTAGGATCTTCTTGTCAGCCCTCTATTATATTTAGATTTATTCAGCTTGTTTAGCACTTTATGTCCACATTAAAGGTCTCTGTTCTGAATCTCTAGTTTTGTTCCTCTTCACCTGTATGGTCCCAACATGTCTACTAGATAGAAGCATAGCTTCTGCTCTTGTTCTGCTTATTCACAATGCATTAACTTACAGAAATAAATTAGAAATTAACAGACTCATAATTGACATACAGAATTTAAACAAAGTTTTCTTTGAAAAATCTACAATCTCTATCTGTAGACTCAAGCATTATATTTTCACAGAGCTGCAGTAAAGTCTTTAATATCTCTTGCCACCTTCCCAGCAGGCTACACTTTCTGGTGAAATGATTAAATAAAGTATTTTTCTGTCTCACAGAGTGAAACGAAATACTGTGTCCTTTAGTCTAGTAAGTTACACAAACATTTGATTAAATTGTCTATTCTACCAGCAGCATTGGAAACTAAATCATACATGCCTCCTAACTGCAACAGTTTATAAAAATAGTGGAAAATCTCCATTTGTGTGTTTGAAAGGAGTCAGTCTCCTGAAAATGCACCACATGGCTACGTAGTGGAAAAAGAAATCTCCAAAGGCAGCGATTTAGGAATTACCTCCTATGGCAATTTGGGCTCCATTCCCCATCATTTCAGTATGAGATTCTTTGTGGATGGATACATTAAAGAGGGTAAAAGAAGAATTATTGTGAGAGGACTCGCTATTGCTTCCTGCACATAAAATTTATAGAGAAAATTTAGAGAGAACAACTTTTAGTACCTAGAATATTCACCCAGTGAAATAAGATTTACAGGCATAATTTTTGCCAGTAGAAATAAGCAAGTCAATAACATGCTGAAGAAAGAAAGTTCTCCAGAAAGGGTGAAATAACCTAACTGAGAGAGTTTTCTCCATTGCTGGCTCCCGACAGCTGAAGCCCAGGGCTCCCTTACAAACCCTGCCCCAGAGATGGAAGAGCTGAGAGCCCATCATGCTGTTCTTTGTACATCCTAATGCAGCACCGTAAATAACCTTGTCTGCAAATCAGTTTGTGTGAGACAATATGGAATTTAAACAGATAGGAATCAGACTTCGAATTTACAATTAAAAACCTAGGCTTGAATTATTTTCCACATTAATTTTGTAAAGATTTTTATTTCTTTATTATAGCTGCCCTATCTTTTTAATTAGAAATTATTTTAGAGACCTGGGGAAAAAATAGAAAGACAGTTGTGTAACTCCAGTTTATTAATTTCTTAATATAACTTCATCTTAGCACTTAACAGTTTTATCAGAATACCTTTCAATAGAAGACTAAAATCTAAGAAATTCTATCTATGAGTTTTCTAAAACTCTCAAAACCAATTAAGAAAATTCTACTGTATTTATGAGGCAGGAAAAAGAATTTTTTGTTTTTTACTGGAGTAAAAAAATCTAATCTAGTAATAGGTATACCATCTTCCATCTTAGGAAATCTCTGGGTTTTTTTGGTTTTTTTTTTTTCAATTTTCTTGTGATTCAAGGTACATCCAGAAAAATATTTATAAAAAAGGCGCAAACATTTTGTGAAACAGACACTTATAATGGTCTGGGAGAACAAGGTTATTGGTTCATTACTGACCTAGCATAATGGAGACAAAATTATTTCCCAGTTACCTTCCTGATGATTTTAAGCCTTTTTTTTTAATAAAGTCAATTGCATAAGCATATGAGCATTTCTAATTATTCATGGATTCACATAAATGCCTCCAAGCATTTACTTCAGTAAAAACACAGCTCCCTGTGCTTGCACTGAAGTAACCTTCAAGTTTAAAGTTTCAAATTGTAATTATCTCAGCAGTTCTACTCACTGCAAGGCACACTTTAACAATATGGAGCCTTCCAAGAGTAACTGTGATTCATAACTAGTAATGAATCACTCTGTAGATCAGCAAACAAATAATTTCCCTGATGTTAATTTCCCTGAGCACAAGGTATAACAGAATCCAAGTCTGTGAGCTGAATTCAAACATCTACAAACAAAAATTCATGGAAACAATTTCTGAAATAAATGTCTAAATACAGTGCAGTTCAGAGACTGATGCATTGAGACAGGAGCTAGGGTAGAACGCTTAAGCTTATGCAGCTGGAAGACCTTAGAGCATATTTAAAGGACTATACAGTAATGATGACTGTGAATTAATTTTTAAATTTGAAGCCAAAGGCAATAATAATAGTATCTAGCTATACAAATAACTTTGGCCATTTAAGCACAGCAGTCAAACATTGTTAAATTAGAAAAGAATGGGATGTGGGTATATAAAAGAATGGTATGTGTCGGGTATAAGTAATCCTCCCCCCATCATTCCACCTTAATAAATAACCTGTACAAAAGATTTTGGAATTATTCAGCCCTTCAAAATCAACACTTTCAAATGATGAAATTGCATAAAGCAATAAAATACCTGGATACCTGGCTTTCTGTGTCATTTCTATCTTTCTGGCCCACAGGTAAGGTTGATTTGCATTAATATAAAATATTAGAGTTCTATCATGAATTCTGTTTACCTCAGAGGAGCTATAACTATTTACAGTTACAGAGAGGTGGTGGATGGTAAAATTAAAAAGATTATATTACATATTGAATAAGACTAAAATGTGCACAAAGAGCATATCTTTATTTTTTTGTTGTTGTTTTATATTGTAGATGATGTCTTATTTACTTAGTATTGGTAGTTTTAGAGACAACAAAATCACTGAATACAGTGTGCTCTCATTATCATGTTTTAGAACATGATGCTCAGCCATCAGCAGAGAGAAGGTCCTTTTAAGTGTATTCAACATCACTAAGTTGTCTTCCCTTTTCTTTTACTTGAAATGTTACCACTTTTACCATTATTTGCTGATACATAGATCCAAATGTTATACACCTAGAGAGATGAATTTTGAGGTTGTTGTGTAGATTTACTGATTTGATTTTATTAATTAAATGAGAGAGGGATTAGATAAGAAGTCTGATTCTTAGATGGACTTGTCCCTGATATACAAGAATTTTCAATTTTTAATCTATACATGCCATTCTATACTTTTTTTAAGCCTTATAGCATAGTTATTCTATACCACAGCCAAAAATTCAAGCATTCCTTTAAAAAGAAATGAGTGATACACATAACATACTCATCTTTGTGATAATCATTAGATAAATTATTCTAAGCAAATAATATTAGGGATACTGATCTTTAGTCTCTTACCAAAAAGACACAAGTATTCATATATTTTGCAACAAAGGAACTTTTCATGGAAGAAACATTTGAAAAGCATAGGGCAATAAGAAAATTTCGAATTTTGAGTGTTTATATACAGATGTCTTCTATGATAGTTTAAAAATGGAACTTCATGTACTGTGTAAATGAGAAAGTGAGGCAGGGCCAGAGGTAAAATAGAAATTCAAGGGAGTATCACCTAACAGGATGATTTATTTGAAGTCTTTGAAAGAGAATATGAGCATTCATTTTAAATCATTTAATTGATTTAAACCACGAAAGGAGAAGGAAAGTCAACTCTTTGCAAAGATTGCACCCCAAATTGCCTTGGCCTCTGAGCCTGCAACATTTTAAATTTGCCCAGGAAACCTCTCCTTTATCTTGAATCATATAAGAAGGCTTATTTCACACATTTTCCTCTTTGTTAAGACTTGCATTATGAGCTTTCATCTTTAAAATGATGTTTCCTTAAGAGATGATTTTGCAATGCTTTCCTATCAAACAATTAGTCAGAAGCTCAACAAACAACACTGTTTTAAAAGCCCTATTTTCACCTAAGTTACATAAACCCCACATGCTTCTCCAGTGCATTTTTTTTGTCCTCCTAAACTCCACATTTTCTTAAGTGATCTTAATTCAAATTCCATGCCTAGGAACAAAACCAAGCAAACAAAAAGATTAGCTCATGATATAGGTGAATTTTGGGTGAAGATCAGGGGTAATTTGGGTGAATTTTGGGAGAAAATCAGAAATGCAGATGTTTAAGGCAGACTCTCAGCAAGAATGCTGCTGTTCTGATAATTGCTCATGTTCCATTCATGAGAATCTGCTGAAGGCAATGTTTTTCACTGTAAGAGAACTTTTAATTTACATATATTTAAAATTCATGTTTTATATGGAACTGAACAATTTGAAAGCTATTGAACTGGAAAATCCTGCAGAGGAACACATCTATGACATGAAAAACTTTAGAAGCAAGAATCAGCAGCTTAACATATACATTTCTTGAGATGTTTTTTTTTGGGTGAGAAAGGGCACCCAAACTATTAAAGCTTAATAGATAGACATTTTTCTTCTGATGGCATTTTGAGTTTTAGCTCATATTTTACCTGGGAATACATTTGCTTTTGCAGGTGCCTCTCTTCTCTAAAGAAAAAAATGTAAACAGTGTTCTCTGTCATGTGTTACCTTTCATCTGTTTCAGTTTCTTAGTTAGCCAATAGCAGCAATAATTTTTTTCTATTAATTTTGAATGTATTCTGTCTAAAAAAATTAGAAAGGTGGGTTTTTCTCCTTTTATTTCCTTCTTTTACCCCTTGTGTTTCCT
This sequence comes from Chloebia gouldiae, assembly GCA_003676055.1. Lineage (NCBI taxonomy): Eukaryota > Metazoa > Chordata > Aves > Passeriformes > Passeridae > Chloebia > Chloebia gouldiae. The sequence goes on along the minus strand of QUSF01000005.1, from coordinate 8,348,240 downwards.
AGAAGGAAAATCAGTCAAAATCTTAAGAAACTCTCTCAGTTCTGTCCAGGCAGAATTGATAAACACCATACCCAGCCAACACTGTGGATCTCCTAGACTCCAAGGCAAATGGCAATGAACAGTTCTTCAGAGTTCTTTTTTCCCCACTAAGTCTTGTCAAGATTTACCTGAAGTACATCATGGTATATTGCTCAGCTTTCATAATATCAGACCAATTCCTGTGTGTTCTGACACTTGATCCTTTTGCAGTGCTGTGAACCAGTTTTCCTGCAGGAAAAACATCCAAGAAGCAGAATTACCAGCCAGTGGTGGGAGTCCTACATACCTAAAATAATAAATATTATTTATAAAACTGTAATACTATGGAAATATTGTACTCATCTACAACCTCTGTTATGCTTTGATGTAAGAATAATATTTGAATCTTCTATGTTACAGTAACATTTTTTTCTCCTATCACCATGACACTTTCCTAGTTGCAGTATTTTGGAATAAGTTAAGCACAAAAATTTTTGTATCTCAATACACTTTTTTTTTTTTGACATGTAATGAAAACAACTCTCTGTATTTGCATTGAAGTTCAAGCATTTTATGTGTTTTAGCAAATCTTCGTAGAACATTAGTATCCTCTCTACTTCTTCCTATATTTTGATTCTTTTCTGTAAGGAGATAGTCTGGGATGCAAAAAAAAAAAAAAAAGAAAAAAAAAGAAAAAGAAAAGAAAATGATACATAAGTAACTTAAATTGGGGATTTCTTTATGGGCTAGAAGAATTTTTATTTATATACACGCAGCCACCTCTTCATGATATCAAATGCAAAAAAGCCTCAACCCAAAACCTTATTACTGTGCTCAAACTGAAGTTTCATAGCATGTTTGTATTTCTTTCCCAATATTTCACAGATGTCACAAACTCATTACAGGTCAGTGATACCTTGATTCAAGCTGTCTGAAAAGCAAAATCATCCATGAGCAACACTCCTTTCTCTATTTGTTTGACTTGCTGAAGAGGAGAAAGCTCACATTAAATGTGTCCTCTGGTGGGGTACACAAAGTTCTTCTGCAGAAGCATTTTAAAAATGCATTCCTGCATACATTGCTTTGGACAGCACCCAAAGTTTTCCTCTTCCTAGCACTGGAAAGTCCAAGCATATCTTCCTTAGATTGGTTTTCTAGCTTAGTAGAAAAGCCAGAATAATTTTTCTTCCTCATGTGATATGGCAACCCGGGATGTCAATGTGCAATGGTTGTTTGCCATAAAACAACTTTGATTTTACTTTTACTTTTGAGAAAATTGCATTAGAAATCTCTGCTCAAGACAACTGACAGTCCTGAATCTGTAATGCTGCTACACATACTTGCACTGACTGCTGTGAATTTTAATGTAGCAAAATAAGTTAGTCTTCTTTATATATGTATATTTATTCTTCAAGTCTACATGAACATCTATATTTTTTTCTCAGATCTTATTCCATAGAAAGATAAATAAAAACAGGAAATGTAAAAAATGCAAAAAAAAAAACCAAACCCAAAAAAATCCTACTGATGTTTTGAATCATTCTTATTAAACATTTTGATAGCTTAGCTCAGGTGATGACAATTTCTCTGAATCTTCAGTATTTGAAACTGATAGGAAAATTTTTATACTAAAAATATAGAGTAAGTGTTGCAGGAGATAACCACATTTACTTGATCTTGCAAAATGGAGAAGTATAGAAGAATTAAAGGGGAGTATAAAAAAAGCAATGATGATGATATTGCTACATAATCAGTGGGTTTTTTTCCAATCTATATTTAAAAGGGAAAAACTGGTTTATTCTGATACCTGTTGCAATATGATTTAAAAAAAAAATCTCTTCAATATTTATCCCAGAAACAGGCAGCGAGTCTAGGAGTAGCTCAGATTTTCTTCCTTCTCTTCGGTACAAGTAAAGGTGCTGCATAAGGATATGGTTACAGACAGATCACCCACCCTTCCTGCCCTGCAGCTGCCCAGGTTTACAGACACCAATATGGCCAAAATAAGAATATTTTACTGAATAGTTCAAAGCATCCTGGCTATTAAGAGACATTTTTAATCATTTCACGACCAAAGCACATTGTTACTCCTTAAAATTACCTTTTCCTTGCTTCTTGTCAGTGAAGATGCATTTGAGAATACGCTTTTTAAAGAAATAATTTTTCTTCCCCTTGCACTTCAATTTAAAAGGAACAGGTTGGGCAAACACATTTTGTCCACCTCACTCATTCTCCTGTCAAGACTGGCACATCTTAGCTACCCTTACTAAAGGCTCTGTGGGCACACCGTTGGACAGCTGCAATTCCACCCACAGCTCATTCAGATCCTCTTGTGAAACTTCTCCAGCTGAAGGACATGCTCTCAAATCTTATTTTAAATTGGAAGACAAGATAATGGAAAATAAGATAATCCCTTCAAACTGGCATCAATATTGCATGCAGATGCATACTTCCTTTTTCCAGGTACTGGCTCTGGGCCTAGGCTTAAATATTTAAAAATATGAAAAACAGCTGAGTTTACATCACAAAACTAGCAGAAGTATTTTCCTCCCTGAAGCTATTTTCTTGAAATGATTGTTTTAGGAGAACTAAATCAGCCACTGCCTTATCAATAAAATGATAGCATGATACTCCTTTCAAGACTATTTGTTAAGAACGAAACTGCAAACTGAAAGATTATTTTCCTGGTACTAGAACATTTATTTCCCCTATGAAACTGACAGAAATATGACCTAATTATGGCATCATATTTTTAGTTGCATACAAGGACAATTTTTCTAAATGAATTTGCTTCTAATAGTCATTTAAGCAGCCATAAGAGGACTAAACCACTAGTTTTCTTTTCTACTATGTCCTTTCTCTAATAGGTTCAAAAATTATTAGTCAGCTTTACTGCCTACAGGCTTCAAAATGAAGACACAACAGAAACTTTTGACAAGTCATGTTTATTTTGAGAACAAACACACAGAGAAATAATGGAATTATTACTTAAGTAACTAGGAAAATAAGTTATGCTGCTGACACATTGCAATGGTTGGAGAGAAATACTGAGGGCATTCTCAGATAAAATTGTACAAAGACTGCTCCTTTTAGCCTCCTTTACTTCACTATGTAAGGCTGGAAGAGACAGATTCCAAGTTGTCATCTGAGCAAAGTTATGCTAAAACATACCACAATCCCCAAATTAGAAGCATAATCAGTTCAATATATCAGAGAGTTGCTGAAAGTCCCTTTAACTCAGACAATCAGAAAATGTTCATTGCTCCTTAATTTTATTACTGCACTGGAAAGACAGTCATCTTCCTCTTAGTTTGATCTCTCATTGGTACTTCTTGAATTTTTGCCTGTCTGCCACATCTTAATTAAAAGCTCATTGTCTTTCTAGTGGAAGTCCTACACCAACATTCTGCTTATATTTCTCATCACATTAATTTCTACTAGCTTGTTCCTTCTGCTTTTCTCAATTATCTCTCTAACATTTTCTGTTTTACTATCTTCTGGAGTTTTGCCTCTTGACTTCGTTGTGCTTGTCAACACAATTAGCACAAACAGTGGTGACAAATTTGGACAGAAGAAAAAATACAATCACCCCTAATCAAAAAGTAGTCCCCACCTGTACTAATGATCACATGTTGATTCCATGGAGAAATTGCTTTGCTGGGCAGTGAGCAGCAGGACAGGAGCCACAGCAGATACAAACCAAACTAACAGTGTAACCTTTCACAGAACTGCTAATCTGAATGACATCTATCAGAAACAGCCTCTGCTTTGTGCAAAATTCTGCATTAGAAGGACTATTTCAAAGTTTTTACAGAAGTTGTGAATTTTAATCTAATGGTCTTGGTCAGTGTAAACAGATTTTAAATGATAAAGTTTAGTTTCTAAATTAAGTATTAGATGTCAGTATTACCCAAAATATTTGCACTGTTTGGGAACATCCCAATAATGAGAGTTGTTGAAAAATTACACTGAAAAGGTGCTTATGTGCTTAACCTGGCTTAATTGTATTTAGATTATCATCTTAATGAAATTAATATCACATGTTCTCTATATGTAGTAGAACAGTTGAAGTCTGCAAATATTGGACTTTGAATGATCATGTCTGGAACGTAGAAGTTTCTCTCATGAAATAGATCTTTCTGGAAATCAGGTAGCTTAAAGGCTTGAGCCAGAGGTTCCATTCAGATCAGCTGTAGTGACTGATATTAAGAAATGGCTTTATCTTTTACTAAATGCTTCAGAACCCATTTATAATACTAATGGGTACTAAATATTCTGAGAATAAGTTTCAAAACACTGATTATGCTTTCTTTGAAAAAGTCACTCTTGTCTTTCAAACCTCATTTTATTGTGTGTTCAGTTTTTCTTGCATAACCCACAGTGACTAATCAATCCCTATTAACGTGTTTCTTCTTATTAATGTATGAACATGTTATCACATTTTGATAATGTCATCAAATTCAAGCTCGGTCTTGTGCTACTTAAAGTAGGAATTATTCTGTAAAAGGGAAGATCTTATTGTTTCTGCATGACTTTAAAAAATCCATTGAACATGTATTTCAGTGATCAGTGAATTGAAACTATACACTGGCATAGTGATATTTCCCCACTTACTGTTTAATAATTTCAAACATGCTAGCATTTTTCTACTGCTGTTAATCACTGAATTGACATTTTCAGGTAGCTAGTTGCAAAAACTCCAAGACCTTTTTTTAACTAAAAGGACCTAACTTAGAGTGTATCTCTACATGTCTACACACATATATTGATATTTACACCTACAGGTATTTGCAGATACACAACCCTTGGTAATTTGAAACTGTGAGATTCCTTGAAATGTTTTGATGGTAACCCTAACATTTCTTATTCTGACTAATTTTCCATCAGCAAGTTGCCATTAATGTGAAAGCTAACATTTCTAGCAACAGATACATAGACATAAAAAAATTCATGTAAGACAGAGGGGAACAGTTTTGCTGAGGTGCTTAATTCTTTTAAATTTTCAGAACTAATTTCATGGCATGGCAGCTCTTTGTGCCTTCTAGCCACTCAGAAATCCATTTGCTGGAGTCTAACCACGCTCTTTTGGATCTTCCTCGTTAAAGAAATGCAAGAGGTCTTCAAATCCTGGTCAGGATATATTTCATGGAGGCCCAGTAAAGAAGATACTTTCTTGTGTTTTAAGTTGCAGTTACCACAATGACACTTTATGAAGACATAAAACTGAAAGAGACTAAGAAACTACACATCTCATCCTTAAACAGGCCCAGCCATCAACAGCACACAATATTTAAGATGCAATGTGTAAGGTATAGCTAATAAATTACAGAAAATATGAAAAAGATCATATTAAAAACTGTTTAGAGTAGCCAGGATTCGGAATTTCTAGTAAATTCAAGATGTTATCTGTAAAGGCATGGAAATGATACCAAATAGGACAAGCAGGAAATAAATTTGCAAGCCTTGCAGGACACAGTAAATTTATAGATGTTTGCAAAATTCTTAGCTTCAGGTAAAAGAGAAATTAAGCTGAATCTTCTCACCAAAGTAAAACAAAGAGGAAAATGAAAGGTTTTAGGAAAGAGCAGTTCTGTCCCAACAATCAGATAAAATGTAGCAGGGACATGCTCTTAATGTGCTAGGTTAAAGTGCTATTACCCACACCCAGAATTTCCTCAGGTGACCTTATCACAGTGAAGAAAGTTAATGTAGCTGTTTTTCTGCCAAGAAGTTCACAATCTCCCTCACTATCCTATCCACTGGTTTCAGTGCAAGGTGTCTGTTAGTAGCAAACAGCTGGGTAGTGGCATAATCTTTAATCAACATGACCCACATAATGAAAACAATGAGTGAAACCTGTATTCAGTATCAAAAGTTTATTAACTGGATCAGTCTAACTGGATTATCATAATTTCCTGTAAAAAAAAAAGGGAAATGCTGGGGACACAACAATTATGAAATAAAAGAATGAAAAGGTATGATCTGGTAAAGAATAGCATGGCATGATATCACCAACCCCTTACAGGAATATGTCTACATAGTTCAGCTTATCCTCCTTTTTGTGAAATTCTCTATTGCTTTATTGAATCGACTGTTGCCCACCAAGAAAAAGAATCTATCTCCCTCTAAACTACAATCAATGTAACCAATGAAGAAGAAAAAAAGCATTTTACTTCAATGTCTGCAAAGTTAGAAGAGTATCAGCAGAAACCTTGTGGTGACTAGCCTCTCAAAAGTCAGGGAAACACAATGTATGTTACAACTCACAAGTAGCAAGGACTTATTTGTAATAAATATCTCGTTGTTCACATTACCAACATTACATCATGTGTTATGCTGCCAACTTCTAGAAACATTCAAACAAGGCTATTTTTTAATCAGATAAAGCTTTAGTTAGATAGAAATGCTAGTTTTTGGATTTATGAACTAAATTTCAACTACTTCACTTGAAAATGCTAGACACAAACATCTGAAGCAGAAATTGATGATGAGGTCATGCATGCTCACTGCAAGTACATCTGGAAGTAAGACAAGCCAACAGTCTAAACCATTTCCTTTGAAATTGATAAGCACAGAATGCTTCAAGGAACATAAGCCATGATATGCTTTTATACAAGTTCCAGCCTTTCAAGTGCACGCAAGATCAACTGGAAAATAACTTGCAGAGTCAGAGCATCACCTGATATGAAATATTGCTATCCAGTCAAGGACTAGATCAGACCTTCTCCTAAGATGGATCTGTGAAGAGCCTGTGGCCTTCGTATTTCCAGGGCTCTTTCTTGGCTGTGATCAAATCCCAGGTGTACAAATACAGGTAGGGAGCAGCTATCATTCTGCAATTCCTGAACAAGTGCTCCTTTCCCCAGCCTCTATCCACAAACAGCAACATTTTTATTCTGATCCCTGAATGGTGTCAATTGAGATTTGCCTAGAGGCTCAGTGAGACAAGCTCAGAGTGCTGTGACAGCTTCCCTCACTGCAGCAAACCAAGGGGCACAGAAAAATTGCTGCCGCCAGTTCTCTCATCTTATTAAGAAGTAAAAAACCTCTCCCTCTGCACCTCTTCCCTGCTTTGGCCCTGGAAGATGCGTGGTTTGTTTCTCAGTTCTGCAGGAAATGTTTTTAGAAGATCTGAAGCCTGAGACATGGGAAATAAGTATCTCTAGATATGATTTATGTCAGTACCAGTGAATCAGTTCCTATATGGATACTAACATCTGAGGTCATGCCAAGTTACCTGCACAAGGACTGCCTGAATCACTGATAGCAGCCGGACTAATGCAGGTCCTATTTCCTTTATTTCCTCTCCCAGGTTAGACTTTCAAACAGGCCCTTCAGAGCAGCAAGAGACACAAGAACTGTTTGGTATTTACATTAAAAATTAAATATATTTTAGATTTTTAAAAATGTTCTATGGCAAGCATGAAGAATGTAGGAATCATCACTTCAGCAATTAAAATGTTCCATAGTCACTATCTATCAGCACTACATATAGCTAAAGGAAGGTGTAATCCAGTAGTAATTAAGTAATTATGGAATAGGGCATTAAACATCAGGTTTCTATTTGAAAACAAGGTCAAAATGAAAAGAAGAAAGACACTAATTGTTAGCATGCATCATCTTAATTTTCTTTTTATTTTCAGGCCAGATGCAAGAAAGCTCAAGGATCAGGTCAGACAGTTGAAATAGTATTTAATCAACCTTGAATTTCAGTTGAAAAAGAAAATTATGATACAAAGAAAATATAAAATTTATCTAGGATTAAAAAAGCACCAGTTTTCACTGTTTACTTTTGAAGACAGGAGAAATTGTCTTTAAATAATTTTTCCAGGTACAATAATTTTTACTAAGAATATGAAGGAATAAAACTCTGGAAGGGCAGTGAGCCTCAAAATATCCATTGATAATTAACACAGATAAAGGAATAAGGAGGTAAGGGAAATCTAAAAAAAGATGATACCAATTTCCCCAGTTCACAAGACTGAATAAAAATCTTCAAATACTCCCAGTTTATCTATATTTTAAAGGCCACTTTGACTCTAAGTATTATCAGAGAAAAATTCTTAAAGCAAGCTCAAATATATTCTTAAAAGTTGCTGAACAGGCATAAACAAATATTTGAAAGCTTAGTTTTCTCCAAGATATGTGATTCATCCATTTATACAAAAACAAGTTGATATAAACAGAAGCATGACAATTTATATTAGCTGTAGAATTCTCTCTTACTAAACTCAAGTTACTTCCAGACTGTTTTGTACAACTAACTCTGTAAACATGCTGTTAATTCAGCATCCTCACATGAAAGAAGTATCAGTGTTATTTCTAACTGGAAACATCAAGACTAAGAAAATCTCAGAAATGAGTGGAATATTTATACAACATATTCCAAGTGAACATCTCAAAAACTATTTTGGAATGCCACATGGGATTTTTCACAGAAAAGTGCTGGAAGAGGTGGGATTTTTTTCTTGCAGTCAACAAGTCAAATCTAATAGGATAGCTTCTAAAGAACATTTTAATAAAGGTCATACTTGAACTGTTATAAGCAAGAATTTTAATTAACACCCTAGCAGTCAGCAATTAAGTCTGCACATCTGATAGCTTTACAACACAGACTGGAGAACTGTATCAGACTACAAACATTTATTTACATGGCAATTGCTATGGACAGGAGCTCAGGTGTTTTGGGGTTTTTTTTCCCATTTTTTTTTTCTTTCAGGAAAACAATGATCTTGTACAAAAACTAGGAAATGCAAAGGTGCTCCTGCCCTGGAAGATTTACCTGTTTTCTGTAATCCTATCCAGTAGATGAACGTGCTCATATTAGAAGTTAACTTAACAGCATCCCCCAAGAGAGACAGCAGAGGCTGTAAGGTCATCTGTTCTAGGGAACGTGTGGAGGATGGGAGAAAGGGAAAGCAGAAAGCGTGGAAGTTCTGTCTCTCATCATTGTGGAAATAATGGCAGGCACAGGAGCAGGTACCTTCTCCAGAGCTGAACTGGGTCCATGTCTATTTGTGAAGAAAACCCCTCTGGTTACTAGTTTGGTTGGGATTTTTTCCTGGAGTAAATATTTAAAATCATGGCTGTTATAAAGATGACGAACAGAATATAAGGTTTATAACATCTCCCATACAGTTCAGCATGGAATACTGCATCCAAGTTTCTTTTCTTCATCTAAAAGTGACATTTCTTTACCTAAAGTGATCATAATTCTGGACACCACAAAGCCCTTGAGTTTCAAAACTCTGATAGCATGCCTGCATCTGTGCAAGCAGGCACAGGCAAGCATGGTTGGAAAACCAGCAGCCTCTGGCCATGCTCCACGCAGGGGCACTGGAACAGCCCACGCAGGGCCCCGAGCAGCGCCTGCCTGAAGCAGGAGGGACGTTTCTTGCAGAGTTCACTGAGAGCACGGCTTCCCTCTGGCCAGGAGAGGGTCTGGGGGGGCAACAGGGGCTGTGCAGGGCAGGCACCTGCCCCTCTGCCCCTGCTGCTGTCACCTGCTCACCCAAGGCAGATTGTCCTGCTACCTCCTTTGCACCTCCTAGGGAGCAGGACTGAGGCATTAGTAACTTACTATACGTAAACTGGCAAAGAGTACACACCTCACTGCCATACTAAAGCCTGTCTCTAAGTCTGAGGATATTGAGTTTTGGTTTTTCCAGTTCTTTGTCTATCACCAACTTTCTGGCATGGAATATATTCCCAGAATATATTATATAATATGTCCCACTTAATTCAAGTTATTTCAAAACCACAGTGCATATATTACTTTTCCTTGTCTGAGTCTGAATAATGGCTAAGTAAGTAACAGTCAAGCATCTGTCAAAGAGAAATTGTGCCTGACCAGGGTACTGGGCAGAAAAGAATCCAGTTTTCAGTTCAATATCAGGTATTAGGGTAGAAAACATCATGTACCTTGACTTTTCTACCAGATGTTATGTAAAAGCTCTGAGAATGAAGTCTAAACAAAAGCACTGCAAGATACAGGAAAATTGTACTCAAAGGTTAATCAATTTTTCCCTGAAAAGTAAAAAGAAGTATTAGATACCAAAATGTAAGTAAAGGTCAGTATTATGCAGCATTTCCATTAATTATTTATAGCAATTAGAGAGTACATTTATTAAATTTGCAGATGACTTCTGGCTGAAAAATGCTGCTGCCTTCTTGGAGGACAAGGTTAACATAGAGACCAAAATTGGAGAAATGCCTTAGTGGGGGGAAAAAACTGTCAGACACCAAATTCTGACACGTAGGTAGAAATAAACAATGCAAGATGGGAAAAAGCAGGTTGAGTAACATTTTTAAAATCAAATCTGCTGCAGAACAGAAAGGTGGGAGAAAGGAGAAATTATTTTTGCAATCTAAACATGTTAACAATATCTAGCCATAATGGCAAACAGCTGTGATATGTAACTATGAACAGAGCTTGCAAATTGGATGGGGAAAAAAACCCATAGTCTTACAGCTGCTCTTCCTGGTTTTTGGCCACAAGACTGTAGTCTGACTGCCATGTTTTGGTACTCTACACAGACCCAGTCCACTTAGTGAGAGATCAGCATGGAGAAGGCTTCAGGGAAACCTCACTGCAGCCTTCCAGAAGCTTAAGGCAGTGTATAAAAAGGAGGGAGAGGTACTTTTTATACAGGCAGACAGTGACAAGGCAAGGGGCAATGGTTTTACACTGAAAGAGGTTGGGTTCAGATTAGATGTTAGCATGAAATTCTTTACTGAGATGGTGGTGAAAAACTGGAACAGGCTGTCCAGAGAGGCTGCTGATGCCTCATCTCTGGAAGTGTTCAAGGTCTGGTTGGATGGGGACCTCAGCAACCTGGTCTAGTGAATTGCATCCCTGTTCTTGGCAGAGGGATGGACCTAGATGATTCTGAAGTCCCTTCCATTCTACTATCAGGAAAGACACAGAGAAATTGCAAGCAAGTTACAAGCAAGAGAAGACTGAAGGAGCTGGGGTTGTCTAAGGTACTGAAGAAAAGGCTAAGGGGAGATTCAGATAACATGCTCTGCATACATAAAGGTTAGCTGCCACAAGTAAGAAAATGCACAGTTGTACCTGTTAAGTGTCGGTTATGGAAAACGTTGTGAAACAAAAGTATTTTACTTTGCAGCACCCTTTTTACTCAATTTCCTTCACAAATCTGAAGTGACTGGAAGATAGCATTTTCATGTAAATTAATGAATTTAAAGAATAATGCTTCTAAATAAAAGAAAATCTTTATTATCTTCATGTGTATCAGTTTCATAAGGAATATTTCAAGATGTATCTTATATTTAAGTCAGTAAGATAAAATGTTTTAATAAAACAAATCAGCTTGCAAACACATACAGTATTATAGACTAAAATTAAAATCATTATCCACCACCACAGCAGTAAACTGCAATTTATGATGACAAGAAGTTTAGCACCTGAATGAAAAATACAAATATTTAATAACAGTAAAATCATTTAGCTTTGATTAATGGAAGTCCTTTGATTACTATTTCAACAAAAACAGGAACTAGCATTTCCAGATTTTCTTTCATGCCAAATGTTTTCATTTTCAGTTTGGCTGAAGTAAGTTAGGGTAAATGTTGGACATACATTTTGAAAATTATTATGTACTGTGATCTACCAACACAGTCTTTGTATTTGTGTTGAATGCTAGCACCATCTACTGGTCCAGAAGGTCCCTTCAAACTTTAGAAAAAGCTGTGGAAAGTGATCCTGCCAAAATGATGCAAAATGATACTGACAGTAACACGTAGTTTTTCAGTCCCTGTACAGGCAAAAGAGAAAAAGGAAAAGATCATCTTGTCATTATTGATACCACATGAAAAAAAAATAGAACAAAGTACTAAGTTTAATTTAGGCAGAGTCTATATGAAAGGAATGAAAAGCTTAGAGAGTTACAGATTTGGGTAATGAACATTATGATCTTCTACTGTGGTGCAACACTAATCTGAAGTGGGAGACACAGAACTTCTAGTTCTAGATGCAAGTTAGGTACCTATGGATCCTGGACAGATCGGCAAAAAGAACTTGGTATTACACTGCTAGCATTCAGTGCTTCAGATGCCACTAGAAAACTAAGTTCTGTCCTATATGTTAAAATCCAGTAAATTAGCTTGTTGTAGACAACCACTGCTGTATCAATTTAGTATATTCACATTACACTGTAGTTACAAAGGTTATTACAATAATAATATTTGTAATAATAATAATTGCAATGTAATAATAATATTACAATGTAATAATAATTTTAATTACAATACCTGTTGCATTTTTACATCCTTTGTTGAACCTGACCCTAAAAATACAATATACTTGCTGATGCATTACTGGGACAACTGCTCATTCCCCTGCTCCACTGAAAGAACTGGCTGAAATGAAAACTGTCTTCAGGCAGTGCCTGGCATCCTGCCTCCTGGCTGTACTACAGTCTTCATTTACATCCACTGCTCCTCATACAGCTATGGAACTAAAATCTTCATTCCTGTAAAATGTTCACACTTCTTCAGGTTTCTTGGAAAACTTAATATGGCAAGATATCACTTTCAGTTTCATAATGTAATACTTGCAAGGAGGAGGAATCTGAGATACAGCTGTATACCAAGTCATGCGATTTCTAGAGCTAGAGGCAAGCAAGAGATATTAGGTAAGACACCTAATTACATTACCTTAATTTCCTTAAATACAAGGACTCCCCACATTGCAGCAACAAGGCCAGGACCCTAAAGATAAAGATTTATTTGTACATTACACCAGTTTATTAAAATTTACTCAGTCTGGTTTAAAACTCAGGGTGGTTTAATTTTGTCTGGATAACACATTTAAGTATTTCCATTCTGTGCAAATAAAGCACTCATGACAAAAGCATAAACATCACTGAAATATTCACTAAGTACAATACAATAAAATCTCCAAGAAGGGCTAAAGAATCTAGAAACTGTTGTGTTTTTTTTTTTTTTTTGCAGTAGGCACATCTTTCTAAATTACACCGCAGAGTCTGCTCCAGCTGTAACATGTTCTTTCAGTAGACTCCAAATAACATGCCTCACTTTAGTCCATATTAGAGTCCACAATGTTTCCTAATGTTTCCTTTATTAGCATGACTAACTACTGGACAAAGTTTGATTTTATTCCTCAGTATGATATCAGGAGAGTGAAACAGATGTATTTCCTGTATAGCTGGCATCTGGACAAAGCACAGAGCTGGCCAGGGAGACAGGTCAGGGAAACTCCCGATTTTCAGTGATGTGTTGTAGAGGTTTCCTGCCTAACAGCAAACAGTGAAACACAACAGCAACTTCCAGGCACTCTTGGTAATAAGAGTTCTTCCCCTGAGGGAGAAATGATCTGAATTTTCATCTCTGATGAGAAAATATCTGACCATGAAGCAAAAACTGGCTCTGTTAATGCTGTGCATTAGAGCTGTTCTGAGAAACACTTGACAGATGTTTGGCCAGTGACCTTCTTCTCTTCATCCTCAATACAGCTGATGGGACACAGATATAAAGAGCAAACAGTGTCTCATGCTGGATATATGTGTGGGTGCTGTTTCCTAGTGACTTTGCCAACTATTATTTGAGGAGTTATTTCACTTTATAGATAAAGTGCGCTGTGAGAAGAATGCACTTTAAAAAAATTGAATGAAGTTATAAAGGGATGTGATGAATACCTCTCTAAAAATTTTCTCCAGAGTGAAATAAAGCAGCAGCTCTGAACCTGTCATCCAGATAGGCAGTTTCTCATCAGTGCTTCCTTATATTTTTCATTTTGTGATTTTACATCCTTGCCCTTTAGGCATACTGATAACTAAATTACTAAAGCTGCTTTCCATTAATCCTTCAATTTCTAATTAGAATGATCCCAAGTTTTTTTTTTTCATTGCATACTGCAGAGTATATTTTGACTTACTGCATCTTGAGGCAAAGCTTAATCCCTATTAAAATTGTTGCTGTTAAGCAAAACTTTGGTTTTAATATTTACTAACTCTCATTTGCCACCTTTGTGTTAGCAACTAGTGCAGTGTCAACTTTTACCTAGTAATTGGAATTTATGCTTTAAAGGTACATCATAAACAGGAATAAAACAGAGACAGAACAGGACAGCCTATTTTCCACATACTTAAATAAGAACATTATTTTCAGTAGTACATAATCAGTTGTTTGCTCAAGAACTGTAAAAAGAAAATTGCCTGAATTAAGCAAGCAAAACTACTACTAGCGGATAAAATTCACAAATTCTAAAACATCCAGACCAAAATGTACTTCCTGGGATGAAAGCACAAAAAATCCTTCTTATAATCACTTCAATTAAACAGTTAATATCATATAATTCTGTTTACAAAACCTTGGCTTTTCCATAACCTGAAGATTCACACTCTCAATTCGTCTGGTTTTTCTTATGCCTGACATTGACCAAGATGGTGTTTGTCACAGTCATTCATGTTCCTAAAAATCCAAAGACTAGTGCAGACAAGCAGAAGAGTCACTGTATACTTTTGACCAAGAGTGCTCTAGACCCATCATAATTTCAACTCAGTTCCAAAGACAGAAGGGTAAAAAACCCATTCACTTTTAATTCTAGTTAGAGATTTTATTTTTATATACTTACTGCAGTAATTATTGGAAAGCTGACGACAGCACTGAGATAATGATTGGCTAGGAACCAGCAGCAATTGGCTATTGCCCAAAGCACACCAGAAACAAACCCTAGAGAAATAAATCCCAATCAAAAACATGCATAGCAAGGTACAGGCAGCAGTTTGTGGAAGTTTTATACTTACAGCATAATACAGCAATTGTATGTAAGTATTTTAGTACGTTAACTACTTTAACAAGCTGGCTCTGGCAAACTAAACCAAAGCCTGAAGGATAAAAATCAGCTACTCCAAGTGAAGCAGCAAATTAATTTAAGTTTATTATTTTCTGGGCAATGTGTTCTCCACTCTGGCAATCAGTTTTTGAAAAGCTGCAATGTCACTTTGTTCTTGTTTCAGATTAGAACAAAAGTTATCGCTGTCTCCTAGCCTTAACTAATTAACCTAATAGGTTAATAGGTGTCATTAAGTGTCTTTTTCAAAAGAGACAAGAAGTCAAATGAAGATACTTGAAAGGTGAACCACAATTCCAACACACAACTTGAACTAATCACTGCAAAATAGTCCAAGTAGCTGAAATGAAATGCTGATTTAAAAAAACAGTCATACCTGGCAATATGGCTTGGGGATAAACATAAGGTTTATTCTTCCTGACTGCACAATAGATCAAAAAGTAGATGGTACTAGTAAGAAATATTCCACTGAAGTGTGCAAAAACATAATCTAAATCTGAAAGAGAAATTACAAAATGTTAGTAAAAACACCAGTTATTAATTTTAACCAAATTATATTCACTGATAACATTCATATAGACAAAAATGCATAAAAGTGCTACTCCTAAGAATTCAAATTCAAATCTCATTGTGCTGAACACAGCTGCCAGTCTGTGGATGCATGCAATCGATGACACCTATTAAACATGAATTAAATGCTGTGTTGACTTATTACAGGCTTCTAAACATTTCTACGAGCTGTTATTTTCAGACCTCTATTATATATTCCTGAATTAACTTAATAAAATCTTGAGAAAATAATCAGGTGAGGCTACAAAACTGGCGTGGGGATTTTACATAATGGTAGATGGTCAAGAGAGGTTGTAATTATGTTCCTGTATTCCTGTATCCTGGTTTTGTTCTGTACATTTAAGGGCAAGACAACCGCACAGACTATGTAAGCTAAATATAACTCAGTTTTGTCCTTTTTCAATCTTGAAGGATGTATCACAATTTTGATCACTAAAATTATGAACAATACAAAATCCTTTATGGATTTTGTACGTGCTAAGAGAGTATTTCCAACATGGTAAAGCAGAAGCATGTAGCAAGGTGATCCTTGTCTCCTTGGAGCTGTAAGCTCTCAACAGGAATGGCAGCTATAGTAATGACAACATCTGTTTTGCCTGGCTGGGGAATACATCATTGCAGTATTAAAGAGAAATTGTACATGACAATGGCAACATTATGTGCTCTCAGCAGTGCTTTGCTCTTAAGGTGCTTCAGGCACTACCTGATAGAGTATAACCGGAACCTTAAGGAAAATGTTTCTGGGGGAATGTGGTTTGAAAATGGCAATTAGGTTTATGTTAAACTGTTTCAATTAAAAAACCCCATGGTTTTAATTACTTATATTGTTACATATCTGCTCTCCTCATCAGTTGTGATCAGTCTTCTCTTCCTTTACTGCTGTTGGCAATTGGCAAACTTGTGTCCTAGTTTAACTCATTCTCCACTCATACAAACACTGTATTTTGAGAATGCTAGTATTTAATGCCTTCAGAAACATACCTGTGAGTTAAGTATGGTAGTCTTTGGGCTGTTTCTCTGTGATTTTTATGGTGTAATTCACCTCTGAGAAAAAGGGAGTGCTAGGCTATGATTATGACAACACTTAGAAGTAGTGCAGAACTGATAAATTGTCACAGTATATTTTCAGGCATATCAAGAATTTCACCCTATGCTTTCAAAAAGGCAGGAGAACACAATGAGGAAACAAAGTAGAAGCGATCTATTAGCCTTTACCAAACTGACTTGCTCCTGTGTATACAGTTTCATTTCTTCTTCCATGGTCCTTGATGTAAAGTACTGGTACAAAACTGGAACCGTAGAGTATTCCAGCCACTACAGCCAGACTACAACCTCTTTAAAAGAACAAAAATAGGAGCAAAATGCCTTGCATGAGTTAAGGAACGAGACAATACATATAAACCCAGTGCTGCAGGTAAAAATTTTACATCATAAAAAAATTGCTAGCCATAAACATAATACATTTTAGCACATTTTTATTTTCTAGTAGAGAAATGGTTCACATAGTTTCCCTCTACTTTGTAGCTAAGCAACACAGGCAATTCCTGATGTAAAAGCCAGCAATCTGCATTAATGACATGGAAAATTAAATAACTAGGATTTCCTAAAAGCAGAGCTAGGGGACAACAAACAAAAATTCAATTTAAAATGCTCCCACCCTCACCTTTGTTGCTGCCATCTATATATTCTTTGTAACTTCCCAGATTCGTTGACTGGTCAGTCCCCTTCTTGGCAGTCTCCACTCCCCACACTGGCTTCTTGTTAACT
This sequence comes from Chloebia gouldiae, assembly GCA_003676055.1. Taxonomy (NCBI): domain Eukaryota; kingdom Metazoa; phylum Chordata; class Aves; order Passeriformes; family Passeridae; genus Chloebia; species Chloebia gouldiae. The sequence continues at coordinate 8,331,049 of QUSF01000005.1, read as the reverse complement.
TTCTTCCACTTTGGAGCACTTTTACTGTCTCCTTACCATACTGCCATGGCTTCTCCAGATGTATTCACTTGGAAAGCACACCTGGAAGCATGTCATTAGCACAGGTTTCTTCTATGCTAGAGTGCTAATCAACTAGGTGCTAAAACCCAGCTCTGTAATTACTGAGTTGATATTGTTATTTCCTTTGCCAAATTATATTTTTAGTAGTACTAATACTTGATTGGTAAGGTTAGACACACTCAACAGTGCCAATGGAATAATCTAAATGCCTGTGCAACTAGTCATATATGGATTTGCACACTACACTTGTATGTAAAAGCCTGTTATTTATTGTGTGGCTTTGCTAGGAAACCACAGGACACAAATTCTGCTCTTACACCATGTTAACTACTTTCTCTAGCTACTTTCTGTGCATCAGCAAAAGAACTGTTAGCAACTTACATGAGTCTCCTTTTGGCTGGAGAAAGTTTATTCACCCACGAGTCCTCAGTGGTATCTTCAGAAACATTAATAGACTGCAAAAAAAGCAAGACTTTTCATGCAAATTTTGTTTAGTTTTATTTCTTAAAGATGCAATTTTTTAATTTGTCATCTGTGATCCATCAGTCTGGTAGACTGGAACCTCTAGTGAGCATTGAGCACAGCTAGAAAATTCTCAGGGCTCTCTGTTCAGGTAGCCACTGAGCACTGACCTCCAGCAGTAAGGTACAATGGTAGGAGAAGCCTGTGATTCTCCAGCTCTCCTTGCATACTTTGGGCTCCCCAAGGAGCCACAGCTAATCTGGTACCTCTCACTGGCCTCCAGCCTGTGCCACAGCTGATGATGACAGTCAGCAACTCTTGAGTCTCCTGGCTCTGCAACAGGGCAAAAACCTGGCATTTCACCTAAGCACCCTCACAGATTTACAACTGATGTTTAATTTAAATTGCTTCCTCTTTTCATATAAGAAAGTAATACACTCTTCTATATAATCTCCATTATAATGAAGAAGGACTTTCTAAGCCATCTAAAGCTGACAAACAAGAAGGAACACTTGGGAATACCTTTTCTGATGGTAATATCCAAAATGATATCCAAGATCCACAGATTAAGATAAAATCAGTACATATTTATGTTGTTTTATGTAGTCAATCATAAATCCTAGCAAACCTAACAATCACATTTTTTGTTTTAACATGGATAGGCATTTTCACTGCTGTAAAATAACAACTGTAGAGTACTTACACTTTCTCTCAGTAAAGGTGTGCTTTCTAATGAAGTTGAAGAACTCTGGACTTCAGTTTTTATAAAAAGAAATATGACAGCACTCAGAAGAGAAAAACACACCAATAAATACCATGTCAGTTATAAGGACATAACATTTAGTGTCCAGAGACAAAAGTTTTATTTGGAAGCATATTCCTTTGTTTTCATTATTATCCTAGAGTCACTGAAGTGTATTTAAAAAATGCAATTGCTTTAAAGTCATAACTTACTATGATTTTATATATATATACAAGATATAAATGTAATAATTTTCAGTTATTAACTTAACTTAGCTAAAAGATAACCTAAGTGAAAGTAAGTAAATAAATCAGTTTTTGTATCACTTTATAGATCTTTCTTCTTACGCAATGTGATTGAAACGTCTTCTTTTAACACTGTGTAGTTACAACCACATTAACAACCGATGCTTTAGTTAGCAGTGCCTTTTTGTACCAAACCACACACAAATGGAACACATGCTTGAAAATTCTATATGGAACAGCTTAAACTTGCATAGAATTGCCTCTACAGTCATGGAAAAACACTAATGTTTAGTCTTCCATCAGATGTGAGGAATGGGATACTGCTGCTATAGGGCCTGGTGAGCATACAGAAGGAAAAGGGATATTGCTCAGTGCTGCTCAGTGCATTAAGTGAATGAAATGGGGAAGAGAGGGTAACATTACTACTCTTAACCCCACCTCCAGGAGACCAGGTAAATACATGCAATATGAACTGGAAGGATCTGGTTTTTCTTTTTATGAAAAATATTTTAATGATCTAGGAATTTCTTCTCCTAGCTGTAAACAGAATATTTCCATTTGAAGGATTCATTTTTTACTGAAGGAATAAGCACAGTTACAAAAGGATCTCAGTTTCCTCCAGAGGAAGCATACAGATTTCACACAGGAAGCTAAAGTGAAAAACCTGCTTTTGAGCTCCACAGAGCAACATGCACAGGCATTGTGCAGTTTGCCAGGGAAACATGTTTGCTCACAATCTGTCTCCCTGTTGGTCACTCCTCCATGATATCTCAGAAACAGGAAGCAGGTGGTGAGCTGCATGAATTCATCAGGCAGGAATAGCAGTACTGCTCCTATTTTCTCAGTACCTCCCAAAATCAAGTGCCATGTGTAACAGGAATGGATACAAAGCTGCAGACTCAGAAAAGTGGAAGCCAATATCATGAATATAAGGCAAAAGCTCTCTCCCACCTGTCAAAAATAGCTTATCTCCATGTCCTTAATACCTTCCTTTTCTGAAAGGCATTATCTTCATCTTCTGTGAGCATGCTTACAGTAAGCCCTTAGGATTTAGGGCTATCTTCCCAGCCACCCAGTTGGAAATCAAGAACACTGCTACATAATAAAGATCCTCTTTCGTCTGGGTTTGGACCAAAATGTATGCATTCATACAAAGAGCAAACACACAAAAAGAAAGAATTAAGTCCTTCCAAAGATCCTGAAGGAAGACACTGCGTGGGATTTGGAAATGTGGCTTAAGACTTGCCTGACCAGAGCTATTACAGAGAGGAAAATGTGCAAAGTCTCTGGCCTTTCATGGATGCCAAAGTCCATGGAAGGGGTTCTGTGGCATATTCTATTTTTATGAGATTAAGATTTGTATCCCGTACTGAGTGAAGTGAGATCAGAAATTTGAGGTTTTCTCACTAAGATTCTTTTAGCCAGTCTGTCCTCTGACAGGATTTGGGAAAAGTGAACCATTAGAATAACCTAGCTAGGGAGGCAATCCATGCATCTCTGTTTTGCCTTGAACATGCCTACCAGCATAAAAATATATTTTTGTGTTTATGGATAACCATTTCACCCCTGTACTGGATTACATGTCTGTTTCTACATGAACACTGACCATCTAGGTATGAACAGCTCATGAATTTCGAAGTAAATTGATTTGCCAAAAATTCTTCAATATATTTGTTCTCTTGTTAAATCATCTTGGTGGTTGGTTATTAAACATATATTTTACATAACAGATATTCATTATAAGAATTGACTTCTACCTTATAAGTGAAAGTCCAGCTCCAATATAATTTAAGAGTGGTCTTGATACCTCTTCTGGGTCAATTCCAAACCAACCAAACCTGGAACATTCAACCAGTTTTACTTAGATGCACTGACTTTATACAAATAATTATATTATAGCCTAGCCTTTGAAGTCTTGACTCATGTAAATAATTCTGCTTAAGTATATATTTTCAGTATTACATCAGTGCTTCAGTTGGCTTGCAAAAAGCTATGTCTACTTTACAAAAACAACCTTTAATTTCACATGTATTTTTTAACATGTATATGTAAAAACTGAAGTTATTTTATCAGACCAGATTGCAGAAGAAAAAAAATACAAGTATGTACTAGTTTTACATTAATAAATACGTTATTTATCAACTCAACATCATGGGGCATTCTTCTTTTTATTAAAACAGAGGAAATACAAAAAGCTAAAACAGTAAGCTAGTGTGCTTTCCACTATGAAGGAAAAAGTTTTAATACATAGGATAGTGGCAGACTTGGCAGTGTTACATTAATGGCTGGAGTTGATTTCTTAAAGGTCTTTTCCAATCTGAATGACTCTATGATTCTACAGGTGAGTTTTCACTGATTAATGAAGACTTGGCAACATTAATATTTTTAATTAATTAAGGACTTAAGATTTAAAACGTACTTACCTTGAACTTGCCCAGCCTGTCAGCAAATTAAAAGAAGCCCATATCAAAAGACCAAGAGCTAAGCCAATAGTTTTAACAATAGGGACAACTGTAATATTGCCTGAAATACAAAAACCAAAATCAGTAAAAAAAAAAATAGAATGTGATCTTGTATATGTTTGCTTTAGGTTCTGTGCTTGGTTGTAAGGCAAAGAACTTCAGGAAGCTACAAGGCAGTAAGAAACAATGTTTTTAAAAAATAAATACACTGAACATAGACTGTTCCTCCATGTAGTTTTAAATGTTATTTCTGGTGTGAATTTGCCTCTTATAAAATAAGCATAATGAAACAGTATTTACTATAAGAGTGCAGTTCCATTAACAGTGAGGCTTTAAAGAACAGAATAACTATTATATAACTACTATCTTATATATGGAAAAGTTTCAAGAATTGTATTATTTTCCTTACCAGTAGCCCACACAAAACCTCCAACCATAGCCAGAGGCCAAAACCGTGGGCAATTCTGGATCAAATTAACCACCAAAGAAACGATCCATATGGAGGCACAGAGAATCCACTGGAAGAACATGCCTGTGGAAAAATCAAATGCACACAATAGGGAATTTGTAGAATACTGCATGTGTGAATTTCTTAACAGATTATCTTTCACACAATAGTAGAGAAAAAAAATCAAAAAGGGGGCCATTGCCTTTGTGAATGTCAGGGAACCTGTTACAATTTATTGAAGGGATATATTTTTAGGGTGCTTTATAATTTGGTTAACCTTTTCCTTATCACATTCTTCCTACAGAGTTGCAAAAGACACTTTGCTGGCCACAGTTTACACAAGCCCTAATTCTTAAACACATGAAAATTTTCATGGACTTCTGACAAATATTCAGTTATTCAGTTACTGTAAATTCTCCCTCCGCTCCAGTGGCTGCTAGCACAGAGGACTGCACAGGATGAGACTTTTCCAAAGCTCAAGCTTTTCCAGTAATCCCAGCCACTGAGGATGGTCAGTGACAGATCTCTTCCGTCACTGTCGTCTACCTCTGTAGATTCTTGAAGGGTCAATTAGGCAGACCAGTTAACTTTATGCCCAAGCTTGTCTTGTTAGGGTCATATTTGGCACAAAGAGCAGACATTATATCCAGCTTGTGATGCAGATACCATATTGCAATAATATAATGGCAAATTTATGCATCTACAGATCTGGAAATTGGTTATGCTTCATATATGCTTCACATAAACATGAAAATTTAAAATAAACCTAGTAAAGTGACAATATTCCAAGTAGGAAATAGGAATGATTGTTTTCTCTTACCAAGTCAGAAAATAAAATTACTAAAATTTCAGTTTTTGTTTTTTATGTTAGGTGCACAATTGAAAGGCAATGCTCCAAAGTCCAACAACGTTTACCTTATTTATAAATAACACTTTATATATCAGAATCCCTACAAGGGTAGAACAAAGAACATTTCACTTTCCATTGTGAAATTCTCATGAAATGTACATAACCACTGTTAAAGTGCACAACTTATAAAAAGGCTCTTCTAAAGATATGCCACATCCTGAAGCAGTATTATTGCTTTATACCCTAAGAACAGCAGACAAAATTAAACATACTCTGGATTAAGGCTGTGATGATGGCCTCTAGCAATTTTCTGGTAAAATATTATTCCTTTTAGCAAAGATAGCAAACCAAAGAAAAGAATATAATTATGTTTACCATCACCAGTATCAAATTTCTTGACAGGCACAAAGTTTGTCCCAAATAGAAGGACAGCTACTGTGGAAGAGGTAAAGCCAATAGCTAGATCTGTTCCATTGCTGCTGTTAGCAGCACTGTAAGCTTTCCCAATATTCATCTCTGTTCTGAAGGTATTCCTTTTCGTGGAGTTGTTTTGCTGCAGGTCCGGAGAGAATCTGGAATCAAAGAATGGAATTATTTATGTGGACTATTAATTAATATAAACTTGATTTAGAAATCTGAAATTTAAAGGGCCCTACTTATCAATCTCTCAAAGCTGAAATGAAGTACAAAGAGGTTCACGTAGAAAAGGTTCATGTAGAACCCCAGGAAAACCTGCCATAAAACATGAATAAAGTGACAGATAAACAAAAAAACCCCAATATTGTATTTCTAGCTGAAGACACAATAAATGAATGTAGAGGTGCACTCAAAGGTTATGAGGACTCGAATCTGTGAGGACTCCTGGATGCTTTAGTGAGATGCTGTTAAGAGGATTCCTTATTCCTGTAGCCAAAGGGCAAGGAGGGTCACACAGGTGTGTCAAAAAATGAGGTTAGACAAAATCTTCATTGGCAGCAGTTACAGCAGACCCATTGTCAAGAAGTCAGGAACAGGTGCAGAGATTCTATAGGTGCCTCAATGAGATCAGCATGGACTCATAAGGTAACCACCCGGATTACTCTAGCTGATACTAAATATGAATTTTTCTGTGGGGAGCAAAGGAAGCTGCCTATAAAATTTCTTTGTTCATTCCATGTAAGTATAGTAAGTAAGGCAAAGATAATTTTAATCCTAGAATATCTCTGGCTTTTTTTAAAGTGAATCATCTTGAGGTTAAACTCAAGAGATAAGCCACACATACACTTTTGATATGGAGTAAGACTCTGACAGAAAAGGTGTCTCTGAGGACAACCATAACAATGTGAACTTTGTGTACATAACTTTCCAAAACTTGGGACACTTTGTTCCAAATCTGGAAAAATTTCACAACCAACTTTCAACTCCAAATCCTTAAAGAGAAAGTTTAATCAGACAAGGCCTGAGGCAACCTGCTCTAACATTGATAACAGCACTGCTTTATGCAGGGTATTGAACAAATGACCAACAGAGATACCTTCCAAGCTAAATAATTCTAATATTGTATGATCAAATGTCAAGAGCAAATAATAAATTGTTACAAAACATTAAGGTGAATATATTTTTTCTACATACTTTCCACATGAGAGAGCTTCTGGCAGTTCACTAAAAGCTTCTTCTCTTCAATCCTATGTTATAGCCAGGCAGACTTGCATATGTGCCTCCAAAGACATAAGAGATAACAAATTCTAAAACTACAAGAACAAATGCCAAATGCTGAAGCTGCTATGGTCTTAAAGCATAGTGGTTGTATCTGAAACTCAAGCAAAGGCAACTGCAATTGATTCTGTTATTGAAGCCTTTTTTTCCCACTAAGTTGCCCTTACTGAAAGGTACTTCAGGATTCTCAGCAGAAGAAAAAATAGTTTTGCTGTTGGATGTTGGAATTTTGCTAGCACGCATTGCTCTTTTCCTACTAAGTTCATTGGTTCACCCTACTGGAGTGCTGTGCTCTGCATTTCCACAATTCCCTCGGAAAAAATGACACCCACAACAAACCACGATGCTCACTGCAACAGCAACATATAGCTGTGATCTCTGCAGAGAGGGACAAAACCAAGAGGCCCTGTCTTTGAGAGCTTTCACCTCAATGGTGAACCAAATTGTTGCTAAGATTCCAAAGAACCTCTTTGCTAATTAAGTAGGTACTTTTAAATGTTTCATGTCGTACTGTTTATTTGCACATTTCTCTTATTATGCACTGACCACTAAGGGGCGGATACTTTTAACTTAGGACACTCCTTTGGGTTCCGGCTCCAATCAAGGTGCACAAGTGAACCCTTACTGCTTCCCTGAGGTGAACTCTTCCAAAAGCCGTGCTTCGGGCACTGTTTTCTCCAAGTGCTATCACGGAACAAGGAACACGCTCAGCTGCGATCTCCCCCCGTCCCTTCACCGACGCCACGGCGCGGGGGCTGCGGCGGGCCCGGCCCAGCCCTCGGCCCCGGCCGCCGCGCAGGGCAGCCCGGCCGCTCGGCACGGCACGGCTCGGCACGGCACGGCACGGCACGGCACGGCACGGCGAGGGGACGGCCCAGAGCCCGCTCCAGCTGGGCGCCTTCCCCCCGCAGCGCCCTGTGCTCAGCACCGCGGCGTTCCAGGGCGCTCCGGGGCGGAAGGCGGCCGGGACGGTCCCATACCGACAGATCCCGCTCCCGTCCCTCCGTGCGGCCTCGGCCCCGCCGCCCGCGCCCCTCCGCGCCCCTCCGCGCCCACTCCGGCCGGGACCCGCACGGCCCCACCGCCGCTCACCGCGGCCGCCCGCCCGCGCCTGCGCCGGCCCGCCCCATCCGCCTCCCTCCGCCCCCATCCGCCCCCCTCCGCCCCCATCCGCCCCTATTCACCCCCATCCGCCTCCTTCCATCGCTCCTTCCCAAATGGCCTCTGCCTCCCCTTCCGCCAGCGGGGCGGGGGCGAGCCGGGGGAGCTTTTCCTCTGCCTTTGTCTCGCCGTGGCGGCTTCCCGTCTCGCGGGGAAGAATCACTAAGTGAAAACTTAAGTTAAAGTATTAATGTCGTGGTAAAAGCGCCTTTGGCTCTCCCGGCCGTCAGCGCCTCAACGAGACACTTCCCTCCCCAGGGGACGTGCAGCTGTGAGCTCCACAGGCCGGTGGTGCTGTGACCGTAACTGAAGAATCACAAAGTCAATTAGATACGGAAAGATCTCTGGAGATCATCGAGTCCAGCCTGTGACCAGGGCCACCATGCCAGCTAGACCATGGAGTGCACTAAGGGCCACATCTTGTCTTAAGCACCCTGTGTCCATTCCAGTGTTTAGTCGCCTGCTCTGTGTCACATCCAGTCTTCAACGCCTCCAGGGACGGTGACTCCACCACTTCCCTAGGCACTATATTGCATTGTTTTCTGTGAAGAAATTTTTTCCTAATGTCCAGCCTAAACCTCCCCAAGCTGAGCTTGAGGCTGTGCCCACTCCTGTTGCTGGTTGCCTGGGAGAAGAGGCCAACCCCCACCTGGCTACAGCATCTGTTCAAGTGGTTGAAGAGAACAGTAAAGTCTCCCCTGAGCCTCCTCCAGGCTAAACACCCCCAGCTCCCTCAGCTGCTCCTCAGAGGACTTGTGTTCCAGAAAAGGCACCCCAGTTTTGGCAGCACTTGCCCAGGAACACATAGGTGCAAAGTGGGGCTGCTCACAGAAGGAACAGCACGGCCTCCTTGCAGCTCTTCTCACTCCTCAGGTCTCCCTGGCTGCTGGAGGCTGTCGCAGGGCTGGGGGCTGCAGGCATCTGGGGGAAGGCAGGGACATACCAAGGCTGTGCAACAGCTGCGGGTCCTGTGGTGTGCAGCAAGGCGAGGAAACCACCGAGCCTGGTCAGGGCATACAGGTTTTTATTTTTCTTAAGCATAAAGAAAAATGCTGCTGTTGGTCTGGAAGCCCCTGTGTTGTTTGGCAACCAAAATCAAGTAGGAAAAGAATCTTAACATGATGTCAAGAAGAGGTCTTTGTAGATTTCCCTGTAAGGATTTGATCCCGACCAGTTAAAGCACAGACTATTAGTCAGCATGTTTAGTCACGAAGCAAACATTTCTCTTTGTGTTCTTGAAGTACAGTTTCCAGATGGCAGCCCAAATTGATCTCCTTACAAACACAGCACGAGCCTTCTAAAGTAATGCTTCATATTTTGCAAATCAAATCTGCATTATTCATAATCGGGGCTTGCTGTACTTCTCTGGAGAATAAGTTGTCAGTTGTATGGATTCAGTAAAGCTATGAATGCATCACTTATCAATCATTTTAACATAAATGTCTGTCCATGTGTCATTTAGAGATGAATAGCAGAAGATCTTTTTGGAAACTGTAGGGCTGAAGTGCATCTAAAAGAAATAATGTTCCATATCATAATTGCAAAGGTAGCCTGCAGAAAAAAAAATTCTAAAGGCAGAGCAAGTCTATGTGTTGCATTATTTTATTCAGAAAAAAAGTGATAGGAAAAATGTTAACCTTTTCCATTGAAGTGCCTGCACATAGAAAGCAAAAGCACACACATTAAGGAGCCTAGTCTGTAACCACGTCCTTTCAGGTGCCCAGGGATAAGGAGAAATCAAGATGCAGGACCTTGTGACTGGTGGGCATTGGCACACTCCACCTGTCTCTGCAAATAGGCCAGAGACCTCCTGTTAGGAGCAGTGCAGGCCACCAGCTGCTTCAGATTCTGCAGCTTCTCTAGTACCAGTATAAAACCTCTTCAAATGCAGGTGTCAGTGTAGGTGAATTTCAAAGTTAAACAAACAAAACAAAACAAAACAAAAAAGGAAATAAAAGAAAGAAAATAATTGCAAATAATTAACCCAGCTATTAGTTCATATTTAAAAAGTATACCTAGGTCTGTGAAGGATTAGAAATACTTCTTTAATTCCCCTCTTCCATTCATTGCTATTTTCCTTTATTAGCTTTTATATTCCTGTATTCCTAACCTTAGGAAGGTACAACACTGACCATGAAAGATAGGTATATGAAGAAATTACGTGAAAAGCTGACTTTAATGGCTGCAGATGGCAATATCACAATTACAGTTTAGAGCAAGGAAAAAATACAAAATCTGACAGATAATACAGGCTAGCTGTAGGTAGCAAAGTGAAATAATATAGGCCAGAATTTGGTTAGACAACTGCTGTTCTGAAAGTTTGTCTTAAATATTTTATTACTACAGAGGAAGCACTATCTCAGCTTAGTAGTACCCTTTACTGCTTTGCTGTAGCTTTGGGTTAGAATGATTCCAGAGAGAAGAATAGTACCCACCTGAACAAAACCCATTTTCTTTGTTTCTTGTGAAACACAATGAATTTTTTTTCCCCTGACAACTCCATAGTCATTTCAGCCTTCCTTATTTTATGGTATCTGCTAAGGCATTTGAGCTTTACACCACAGGGGCTGAAATAAAAAAAAAAAAACAAAACACTTGATATTTTGCCTTTTAAGAATCCAAAATTAGAGGCAAATACCTGTTAAACTAACAAGATATTATATTCTATGTAGTTGATTTTCTACCACCATCCATTCCAAAGAACATACCAGTACTTGAGCTCTCTCTTCTGAACATGAGAAATAAAGGAAATACAATTGCTATTATCACATTTAGAGAGCCTCAAAAAAACCCAGCAGTCAACACTGTACATCAGTATGTACACCACATTACAATTTCAAGGCTACAAGTGAAATGAGAAGTGAAGAATGACTCCATATCCTTCTATAATTTCCTCCAGATAATATTTAAAGAGTAGCAGTAGAAAGATTACAAAGATTCCAGAGAATTTCAGAGAATTGTTACAGCAGAGGAGAGGTGTTAATAACTGGAATCTACAGTTCTTTGGTACTGCTTGGTTGTAATAAACAGGTGCTGTGTACATGCAGGAACTGAGTATTTGAAAACAACTGTTGCAGTGTGATGCATTTCCAACTAAAACAACTTGTCTGGAGCTTTTGAAATAAATTGTCTTTGTTTGGGATATGTCCCATTAGTCAAATTTGAACTAAAACAAGAAAGAGATAAGAACTGAAGTGGATGAAGAGATTTCTTACTATCCAAATTCCTCCAAAAACTCAGATCAGATTTGGGAAAAACAGGTAACAGGAAGGCTCTTCTACTGCTAATGGGCATGGATATTGAAATTTTAACTTGACAGTACATATTTAGACAAAAAGTAGGCATAAGTGATGTCTTGTGGAAAAAAATACACTCACAAAATTTTATAAATTCATATTGGACCAATAGGAAACATGAACGAACTTCTTAACTGTCTATTCTCCTTTAGTAGTAATTATGGAAAAGAAAATATCTCCATTCCTTGAATTACAGTGAACATATACATTTTATTATTTTATACTTAGACTAGGAAAGGAGTCAGATGTCAGAGGTTTGCCCTTAGCTTCTGTCTGCCCCAACTTTTCCAGCTGTACAGGGACTATGCTATGCCTCGCTCCAGAAAGTGCAAATAGGAGACACTCCTGAGCTGTTTAGATTAATAACATTTTAAAAGTGGCTGATTTTTGAAAAGTTATAATATCCAGGGAGTGGGCAGTATTTCAAACTCAAAAACCACAAAAAACTAAATGCAGTAAAGGGTACATTTGCATGCAGTGCACTAGAGGGCTCTCAGGAGTTACAAATAGATGGAATGCACTTTTGAAAGGCACATACTTCACAGGACTTTTCATTACAGAATTTAAAATAGAAGTTGCTGTGGTTTTGTGTGGGGGGTTGTTTGGTTTGGGGTTTTTATAATAACGTGAGGTTCATGTAAGTTTATAGCAGTTCATATGCAACCACCTCTCAGTAAAGTTAGCTTCTCAACAGTTCTTAGCTTGCAATGAAATACCTAAATGTGAACCATACTTAAAAGTGAAATATGTTCTAGATGCCAGCTTTTACTCAGTTTCTTTTATTAACCTAAGGAGTTTACCAGAACAAGGATGTATCAAGCTGAATAGGTAAGACATTTTATTTTTATAGCAATCTATATACAATGTGCACTTATTCTTTGTTTCTTGAAAAGGATCTATAAGCCACTGTCATTTTATTTTAAAAACTATAGCTAGATTCTTTTTATGGCTTCACAAGAGTGAGGAGGATTAACCATATTTCAATTTTAATGTATGTTTATGAATTATGGGAACTATATTCATAGTCAGGGAAATTAGGCACTGCTAATATATTTTTATATTAGTGAATATGTGCATATTTAACTACTAGTCACTGGTCCATATTTGGATCATTTACAACATTTCCATAACATGAGGTTTAGTGAAGACTTTGTCTTCTAAGAAAAAGATAATGATCTGGATTTGACAAGCATTTCTTCCAATGCTGGAATACATCCAGCTGAGATTGAAAATTGAGCCTCTATTTAATGGTTTTGGTGTTTGATTTATATTGTAATGAGAAAGTAAAAGATCTATCCTGACAAATTCCTACATGCATACTGTCTCATCTAGAACTTCTTTTTTCTGTAAAATATAGAGTCACAGATGCTATGTGTTAGTAATGAAAGGAAATGCTACTATTTTCTTTTTGCAGTTTGCAAAGAAGATACACAGATCTTTTAGACTACAAGCCAGTAAACTTTGCTTACGCAGCTGGCTCCATTCATTCTCTGAAGCCAATCACTTCCTCTGTCGTGGCTGATAAGAATTTAACAGTTTGAGAAGGTGGAGTGTCAGCATCCTTAGTGCTGACCACTTTCCCAAGCATATAAGTAGCCTCTGTCCATCACCCATGCTGGAAGCTACCTGGAAAAGGAGAAATAGAAATTGGGGAAGGGAAATGATGCATCATCATCCTGGCTGGAATGTACAGAAGACTTTATGCTGTTTTCATCATGTGGATTCACTAGAGAAATGACCCCTTTTGATCAGCCAAGTAAAATCAAAAACTTCTTTATTTGCTGCCTGTGGCCCTCATGGCTTCTGAGGCTCTGGACTTGCAGGCGCCCAAGGACAAGGAGGAATCTGCTAGCGGGCACTGCCTGTGTGATCTACCTGGGATTCCTTGTCAGCCAAGTGGGTCATGTTTTACCGCAACACAAAGGAGGACATCGAAAGATCAGTTCCAGGAGTCTTCAAGATGCAGCTCAAACTCCTTTTCTGGGCATCCCACTGGATGGCACCCTGTCACCACCCAATTTCCAGGAACCCCAGCTTGGTAGCAATGGGACCTTGCTGCCACCCAATGTAGTTTATATCACCCTTCGGTCCAAGCGCAGCAAGCCTGCCAACATCAGAGGCACGGTGAAACCAAAGCGCAGGAAGAAAAATCCAATTCCTTTGTCCTATGGGCAGCACTTTCCAAAAGCCACTTTTATGGGCTGGGAAGAGGCCTTTGCCCAACAGCCAGGGCAGGCCACACGTGCCACAGGCACAAAGGGACCGGTGATCGCTCTGGAGGCAAGAAAGTACCAACTGGATGAACAAAGGCATAAAGGAATGGCTATCAGGGAGAGAGGTCACCAGAGACCTGGGAGGATTTCTGGAGCTGTAAAGGCACAGCTGCAGCCTGAGGAAAGCAATATCAGGATTTATAGCGAGAGCCCTCCCTCATGGATGAGCAAAGATGACATCCTAAACATGCGCATGCTGGCAGACTCTCCCATTGAGGGCATTCAAGAAGTACCTTCGCACAAAGCAGTGCTGGCAGTATTTGCAGGAGGTCCCAGCACTACGGGAGCTGCTTGTAATCAGGGACACTGTGGAATTGTCAAAAGACCTCTCGACATGAGTGAGGTGTTTGCCTTTCATTTGGACAGGATCTTGGGGCTAAACAGGAGCTTACCTTCTGTAAGCAGGAGATCAGAGTTCTTCCAAGGTAACACATTCATGTGGTTTTCAGCTTGCAGGTGGGGTACAGAGGTTTCCTTCCCCCTTGGCGTTGGCCATGGGGCAGCAGCAGCCACCCCCTTTACCTCCTGTGAGCCTGAGAACTAACCCTGTTTTTACAGGGAAGTAAAGCTAGTGTCTGTGTCTAACTATTGCAGTGCAGTTATTCTGTCCAGATAATGAATACCCCAAAGTTTGCTTCAAATATGATAGAATTGCTAAGGGCAGTAACAGTTTCCTAACACGAGTCTGGAACAAGAAAAAAGAGAAGGAGCAATCCATAGATTGCTTGATATTGTACAGACTGCCTGAAGTGAAACTGGTGAGAGATTCCAGAATCTCTGTGATTCAATGGGTATTTCTGATGTTTTTAAATAAACTTCTCATATTTTAGAATCAACTTTAATAAAATACTGTTGCAACTTATCACAAAAATTCATCTCTCAGGTGGTAGGAATGGGGTCAAATAATCTACTTGGAGTCATAGGACCCTGCCTGCAGAAGGTTGAATCTTCTTTCATGGCACTAATCCCCTGGGGAATGGAAAAGTTTTTAAAAAGTGCTTCCCTTTCTTCTGGTAGTTAAAAGCCAAAAAAACTTAATTTCAGTGAATTCTGCTGTACATTTTCAGGTTCTCTGCACACATGTATATATTATCCAAAGATATCAAATCACACATAGTAAATATCTCAATATGCCTGTTACATGATTAGTATAGAGTTTCTAATTAAAAAGTTGATTTTTAACCTTTAGTGAAATTAAAGATAGAATTCAGACATGTAATGTGAGCTAGAAGTCTACTTTAAAATTGGTACCTTCTTAAATATATCTTCAGCATAAGTCCTATTTTTGTACAGTCACAAATTCAAAGGGACTATGTTTGCATTTTAATGAATCATTGCAAAAGTAGCTGGCTATGTTTTTGCTGTTCATGTCTTGCTTCGAAATCAGCTTCTACCAAATAGTTTTATATCAGTCTGCGTTTCTTAAAAAGAAGAAACTCAAAAAACTAATGCTAGAATGATTTTCTAAAGTCTGACAGCAGGAAGACAACATTGTGATTTCTAGTGTCTTCCTGCTTTGTAAACCTTCCCTTTGGCAGTCTGTACAACAATGGGAATGAATCTCTAGGAACAACAGTTTGGAGGCTTCTGAATATTATTCATACTTGCAGAGCATGGAAGATACATTATGCCTATTTTATTTTTAGGAACAAAATCTATTACTATAGAGCTGTCAGAAGGCATTAAGGCCGTTCGGATGGGGGAACTCTGCACAGTGTGGCTGCAGAGATGACAGACTGCAAACCTCAGAAAACTGCTATTAGGCTAATTGTGCATTGTGTTGCTCAGTATCTGTCACCTTACTGTATGTTTTGGACTGTCTGGGACAGAATGTGTCATTCTGCCCTCTAATTTTCTTTTTCTCATAACTGGCTAAGTTCCTATAGCAAGAGGAGTGTTGCTAGGTGATGAGAAGAGAAATAACACTATTTTGGTCTCACTTCATTTTTTCCAGCTAAAGGCTGAGCAGAGCATTTGGAACAGTGACTGCACCTTGTCTCTCATGATTTCTTTAGCCTGGAAATATGCTGGAACTCAGATGCCTTGTAACTAGAGCTCTTTACTATTTATGTGCTTGTATCTGGCATAATGTGAAAATATTTGTGGTAGGAAAATGAGCAAAAATATAATTCTTAAAAATAATATGAGTAATTAGCTCATTAAAATTACCTATATGTGTTTCAGTTAAGATAGGTGGGCTCTGTAAAGTTTTTTACAGAGTGGCTTGTGTGAATCAGTTATTCACATGGGAAAGCAAGCAATGCAGGATTAGAGACTTTTCATGTGTGTATGAATGTACACTATTTCTGGGATGACATATCTCTCTCCCCAACACATCCCTTTAGCTTGACTCAGTTGTGATGTGATCCAACAAGACATGTTTGATGTAGCATTAAAATCTTAAAAAATGAGCTTTTCAAAACTGTCATTCATTTTGTCAAAAGCAGTTTCAAAGAACTGCTTAGTAAATCCCTGTACAGGTTCTATTTCCCTTATTCCCACAGATCTGACACTGACTTTTTTTATAGTCTAGCAAAATACTGTATTCAAGTTCCTTGTCTGCTGGTCTCACCTTCCCTTGTTAATTGTGATCCCTTTTAAGTGTTAACTGAATTTTTTTTGTGGCTTGTCTAATTTTTCCATCATCCATCCTGGATGGAAAAATCAGGTATGATAACTCTTTCTCTCATACTTTTACAATGAATTGACTGGATGTAAAAAGCCTGAGTAGTATAGGTAGGAAAAGTCCTTTTGAGCTGGGCATAAAAGTCTAAAAGAACATAATTTTGTGCATACACAAGCAGTCATTTGTTACTTCCATTGCTACCTACAAGAGAAAAATGTCTCCAAACACCTATAAAAAAGGACAATCCTGTAAAACACCGAGAAATAATCATAAAATTGTGTCTGTTGTGGAATAAATGAAGGCTGACGCTTATGTGCTGAGTTTTGGGATGGTCACAGTAATACTACAGCACTAAGGTATTTCATTATTTCATACTCTTAACCTGAGAAATAGAAGAGACATAAGTGACCTTGCTTGGTGTTGCAGCCCAACCTTAATAACCTTTGCACAGGAGCTAAGCCAAATGCCTGCATGTATGGCCTCCAGCTCAGCAGCTGCATTTGCGGGCTGGGACAGTGGCAGTATTTGTCAGGCTTGAGCTACAAGTGGAGTTTGTGGACTGGGGCAGGCTGGCTTCTCTGTCTCACCTGACAGCTGTAAGGACAGTGCTCTGGCTCCTTGGATAGTAGTAGTGAGGCTGGGCTCTTTGTTTAGCTTTTGGTACAAGAGCTGCTGCTATGCAGTTTTGTTGCACCTCTTGCTGAGGGACGGAACTACTGTGTGCTGATGGCTACTTCTCTTCCCCTCTGGTTTTCTGATATCCTGAGGCTGACTAAACTGAGAATAATAAGCAGTGGTGTACTCAGTCCACTATTTGTCCAGAACCTCCTTTTATTCCCCAAATATGCAATAAACTCTTCCTTTGAGTAACACCTTTCATTGTTAGTTTAGTGCAAATAGATGAATGACATGATAGCTCCACTGGTTGTACTTGTTGTTTTGCTTTACTGGCCTCTGCATGACCAGAAACGGTGTTCTAGTTTTTTTTGTGTTATACCCTGTGCTACCAGCCTGCTCTTGCCATCCCATCAAAAATTATGCAATATGAATCACCAATGTCAGGGCAAAGAATAAAAACCTAACACTGCTTGATACATTCAGAGTGCTCTAAAATACTTCCACAGAGTGCTGTACCTCTCAAAGGGGTACAAGAGGCATATTTCCATTATTCTGTTGGGTAGAGAATTTCATGTACAAGCAACAATGCAGTCCATAGTCTAGAAAGCAACTAATGCACATTTCATACATTCCTTAATACTGACATCCATATGAGCACAGGACAGAACATTGCAATGAGGTCCATAGGGAAGAAAGAAAAATAAATGGCCTAACTTCTCTCTGCTTTCTGCTTTTGTTCCTTATATTTTCCCTAAAAACATAAACTCTCAGAACTGTGCTGTGTATGCTGGTCCCTCTCATTTCCCACACTAAATTATCCTTTCTTACTAATGCATGGACAACTGAACTCTTCTTGCAAAAGTGGCAGTGGTGAGATGTACTGCCTTACAGTGAACAATGATGAGTTTGAGAAAGGGCTTTAACTACCTCATGAAAGATTTTCTGGTTTTAGTGTTGATCTTCTGGGCATGTTTGAAAATATTTTCTTTCAAGGAAGTTAGAAAAAATGCTGTATCTATAAGTCAGAGCACAAGATGACAGAAATGTTTGCAAGAGCAAAATGTGGTTCCTAACCACATGAAGTTCAGAAGCATGCAGTTTATTTTCAAAGTGATGTGGGGTGTGGAAATCTTAAGATGATGCCTGTGTTGAAGAAGCCATGCAGTGATATATCACTGAGAAGCACATGAAGTAGTTTGAGTACCTTGAGGTGGTCTAGCCTTAGGAGCCTGAGGTTTCATCTGTGTTAGCTTATTCAACTTAGCCAAGACATTTTTAGAAATGTTTTGATGTTGAAAAATGTGTATGAATTACTAGGAAGATGGTTTCAGCATGAGTTTTGAAAAATCTTTCCCATGCAATTTTGAAGATTGCCTTTGGATAGTTAAGTAGATAGATAGATCTAAAATGGCAGTTAAAAATAAAATTAACCAAATCAGCTCTAGGTGAGATTCAATGCAGTGCAGTTGCAGCAACAGAAAAGCAGCACCCCTCTGTGTTACTATGTAAAGCTGACTAGGAAAGAAGCACATACAGAATACACTGGACTTTTTCTGAAATGCGCTTTATCTTCCAGGTTATGACTGTAGGTCTCTTTACTGCTGAGGTAATTTCAGCCCAATCCTAATGAGGTTTGAAAAAAAAAAGAAAAAGAAAAGCTCCTCTGATTTGATTTGGGTCATGCCAATTCATGCAGCTGTGAATCAGACCCCTTATCTGCTTTAATTCAGCATCTTCATGTTTCTCCTGCAAGTGTCAAAAATTTGAGTCACAACTCTTTACTGAAGCTGCTGTTTCATATTCCTGTAATCCAATTTATATTTCAGAGTTGAAAGACTTTTTTTTGGATCATCTTTTCTGCTCCCATTTCCTTTGAATTGCAAACATTTCCTGTATTTAACCTTAGTCTTTTAAAAATGTTTTTGTATCTTAATGGAAACTGGCATGATATTATTCATAGTTTTCAACTATTTATATTACTATTGTTTATCATGTCCTTTTTGGGTAGACAGGAGATGTTTGTTTTCTTAGAAAACTGTTCATGTATTTGATTTATGAAGGCATTCATGAATAGTTACATAAGTTGTTACTGGAGATGTAATAGATCAGCTTTGGTCCTGAGGAAAGCTGTCTTTTTTTTTTTTTTTTTTTTTTTTTTTTGTGTGTGTGTGTGTGTGAGAATTCCCAATACTTAGATAGACTTTCTCCAACTTTCTTGGAAAAGAAACTTAGCCCATAGCTGATCTAACTTGGGTAGGTGTTAGAGCCAGAGTGAGAGAGATGGAGAAATGGGTAGGATTTATAAAATAAGTTACCTAAATACTTATTCAGGCATCTCAGTAGAGGAGAAGCCTGATTTTCAGGAGTGCTCAGCTCATTTTTTCAGTGGAGGAGAGTGTGGAATATGGTTCTGTTAAAGGTAATACTGATCATAAAGAAAGAGTAATTGATGTCCATAATGGAAAGACACATTCTATATATCCAAGGAAACCCTGGGCAACTGGGAGGGAAGTTAACTGGGTTGGCTTGGCTTTGGAAGGATTACCTTGTATGTGCAAGCCATGGCAGAGAGAAGATCAGGTACTTTCTGATTTGGGAAGGATCTGGCTTTTCTCTTGGCCTGGATTGCATGCGGGGCCAGTCTGTCATGCTTGTTTGGTGAATGGGAGATGGAACTTTGCATGTCTTACAGTACTAGGTACAGGCAAAGATCATTTCTTACCTGTAGTTTTACAACAGTCAGCATCCTTTGAACAAGTTGCTTTTGATTTAGCTGTGTGGAGATTGTTTTTCACAGTCCTGGCTGCTTACAAATGGAGCATTGACATTGGCAGCTTTTACCTCACTGTTGGCACTGATACCTGTTTTCCATGGGCTATTTTCTGTCTGGTTTGCTTCTGAAGAAGCAAACCTGGACCTCTTGCCTTCTAAAAGCTTTTTTGCAGATCTGTCTCTGTCTCCCTAGGCGTGTGGAAGACAAAGAGACAATTTAGGCTGCACTTTACTATGCAATAAATTGTGCAATAATGTAGACTAAGTTCAATGAACTTCAAGATGAATATGAATAATTTTTAGAGCTTTATATGTGTTCCAACACTTTTTAGTAAACAGCACTTAAGCTTTGCAGTTAAATGGCTCCTCCTTTCTGTACTAAGACAGATTTTGATATTCTGTCTACACACCCTCATATATAAAGGATTTCTTTGTTTTAATGTGTACAAGCCATGGTCAGTCATGGGCCCTTAGCAGTTTAAGCAGCAGTAGCATTGCATCAGGAATAAAAGGGGAGTTTTCTAATAAGACAGATCTGTATGTTCCTTGATGCTGTGTGAAATATATTTATCAGTTCTTATACTGGAGAAGCTAATTTTAAATTCTTAGATGAGGTTTGTTCTCACCAAAGCTAGAATTCACCAAAGACAACTCCTTTGTCATAGTTTCAGGGAAGAGAAGAATATTCTTTACACAGAAGAACTAAAGAATTTGGCTAAAATATCTGCTATATAAAACAGATCTCATATCTAGGTAAAAAGCCCCAAACTTGTCAAGTTATTTATTCATGCTATGCTCACATTCTCTAGTATTCTTTTGTATCCTTTCAGAGCTGTGGAGTAATATATTATAAAATACTAAAGATAACAAAATAAATCCACTTTGAGTATAGGATTTGTGGTGTCTCTATGTCCGTTATGCAAAGAAAACCCCTTTGACATAAGTTTCCAGCTCTTGAAAATCAGCAGTTCACTGCAATCAGAGGGAAATTACATTGTTGATTCATAGTGGCATTGTAGACTTTTAACCTAACTAGAAACTTTTTAATAATTAATTTGGCTTAGTATATGATTTTGTACATTAATCTTTTTCTTCAAATAAAAAAAGTCTTCCATACATTGAAGGCATTTATACCTATGTTTCCAGTCCTGTGGTGGCTGCTTATGGATGTAGGATGAGACTGTATTAACCAAAGAATGTCAAGATATTAGTCCCTGGCTGGTTCTCCTGCCAGATCTGTAAAATGGTACATTTACTAATGCTTAGGCAATGTCTAAAGAAGAATCAAATAAAACTGATAGTATTGCACTATAATAATGGCATTTTTTCCCTTTTTTTCAGGTGGTCAAGCCTGTCCTGTTATTCTGTGGGATTCCTCACTGAGTCCAACAGATAACAGTACCCATTCTTCAGTGAGGTTAACATGGGGACAGTATCAGCAGCTATTGAAAAAGAAATGCTGGCAGAATGGCAAAGTTCCCAAAACTGAGTGGGGCTGCACTGAAATTCATCATCATGAATGGTCTAAGATGGCACTCTTTGATTTTCTGTTGCAGGTAAAATGTTTACTGAACATGACTATTTGCCTCATAAGTCATGTGATCAAACATAGAATTTTTAGAAACGGTAATTTTAGTGTATTTCATTTTTTTTTAATGGGGAAGAGAAGTATTTGCATAGTTTGAAAATATTTCTGGTTATTTCTTATGATTAAAATATCCAGAATGCAGTTTATAATCAGGCAGGAAACCTAACTGACTCATTTCTTTTAAAAGAGGAAGAAAGGCTTTTGCCTTGATTTATTTCACACTGAGTCAGGCATACTGTTTCTCCTTCACTCCTTGTTTCTCCAAACAGAGATCTTGACTGTGTTCACAACTGTAAATCTCTGTTTACTCTGTGGTCCTTCCTGCACCTCCCCAGCCCCAAGAGGTGACTGAAGTGGTTTTGATGAGCTACAGTCTGGAGCAAGGTAACAGTTGTAGTGGATAATTTTTCCTTTTTTTTTTTAAAAAAAACCCTAGACAGTGACTTAGTAAAGAAGGAGTAGAGCAGCAACTGAAGAATGATAAATCTGCTGTTCTATTATTCAGAAGGAGTGGTTGGTTAAAATAAGATACAACAGGACTGAACTTCGCATGACAGGAGACAAATTACTCTTGTACTAATAGCTGGTATCAGAGTGATTTATATCTCTGGTTGCCTACCAGACAAGAGCATGCATTCTAGAAAGTGAGTGAAAATAACTCTCATAAAGACTATAGTTTTATCTGTGTGCTCTCAGACTTTATCAGCAGCAGAATATAAAAATTTGAAAACAAAAAAAAAATGCTAAGAAAGGGTTCAGTACTAAAAAAAAAAAATCTGTCATTCAGAAATAAAGAATAATGGTGAAAAGCATTCTCTGTTAAGCATAATTTCCTCAGAAGAATAGGTTTGACACCTCTAATAGATCTTCCTAATCTCTGGTTTCAAATGATGTAAAACAGGAACAGGATATAAAATGCTTATAGTTGACCTTTATTCACCTCCTGCAAGAACTCAAGCAAAATGGATTCCTTAATTTTGGGAGTTTGGACCTCTTATGTACATAAATATATGACAGAAAATTCTACCAAACTTTATGCATCAATTACAGTGTGTTCCATCATTGTGTCTTAGTACTGAAATGGTGCAAGGTACTGTGAAGAGGCTGTCTGTAAGAACAAGATTTCCTTGTCTATTTAATGCATGCAGAGAAGTGCAAAGGAATGGGGTCTGTACAGCAAAGGAGACTTTCTAGAAGGACTTGGCTTTACTTTTTTACCTTTGGATGGATTGAATAAGAAATCCCAGGAGAGAGAACATTGGAAGCAAGAGGGTCTCTACAGCCTTCAGGATTATGAATGCAGCTCATGAAAGGAAAAAGAGGAAGAAAAGTCTGTTCCTCTCATCTTGATTTTGATATTTGGAAACAAACACTGTCAGCAATACAACTAGGAATAGAACTATGTATAAAAAACCCCAAACAAAATCAAAACAAACCCAATTCCCAGGCTTTCATTTGATTAAAGACGTGGCCTTTTTATTTCAACATGCAACAAAGTTCTTCATCAGGTGGAGTCCTGGGAAGTTACAGAAATAAAATTGTAATTTTAGAAGGCTTATGTCAACAGTAATGCTTTTATGCTTAGAGTGGTTTGAAGAGTTAACAATAAACAACAAAAGACAGAAGAAATTATTGACCTGTGATTACCTATTCATCAAGTTTTATATGCCAGTCTAGACCTCCACTCTCTAAACATCTGTTAGCAGGAGCAGGTCTGCTGTCTGGGAAGATGAGCTGGAGCCAAAGGCAGCTGTAGGACAGGCAGGGTCAGCAGCAGGAGAGGCAGGCCAGCAGGAAGAATGGTGAAAGCCACAGGCTCCATTTGTAGCCCTGTGAGCATCAGGCATAGACAAGACAGCTCCAAAACTGACAGGCAGGAACCTCAACCAACTCAGAAAAGCATCACAAAACACCACCCCCACACCCTCTCCTCTGAAGGACTAAGAGGAGGGCTGAGCTGCCTGAGCTTAAAGGGGGCTCCTGTGCCCAGGGGCAAAGGTGTGGTATGTAGAAGTCCAAGTTGAGACTTCTGAAAGTAATCCAGGCCAATCTGTGTGCCCAGGGCTGTAGCAATGATGAATATTTACTTGCATCTACTCTCAAGAGGTAGTAGCACTTTCAAGGAGTGATTTATCCTTCCTATATTAGATGGTTATCCTAAAATGGCATCCATTGCTCTGGATGTGCCTTGCTCTTGTCATTGCTTATGAAAGGGATCAGAACTGACCAAGTAAAAAGAGATGCCTAACATCTAACTCACCAAAGTTCGTCTAGATTTATGTATTCTTTCCAGCTAAGTGCTGTGTGATGAATAATTGAGGTTTTGCATGGGAAAAAATAGTCTTGACCACCATGTCATGAAAGTATATACCACAGAGAAGCTTCTCTATGATTATAAGTACACTGTTCTTACATTTTATAGCTTTTGATGGTTTATTATTCCCCTCACTGCTCTTTTCAGTTATTTTGCATTCTGTTAGCCTTATAGATCCCACAAAATGAAGATCCTCTATGTATGTCAGACTGTGCTATTTCTATTGTTCTCCAGCAGAGAAAATGTAAGAAAAAAAGAAAACTTCTGACAAAGGAAATAGAATTGTATTCACCATCCTGTTATTCCAGTTACACAGTGGTATTGTTCCATTATTTTCAAAGAATTTCTACTGACATAATAGATCATGGGTATAAAATGGATAAAATGCATACAAAGTCCGAGAAACTGCTTTTAGCAGTACCTGAGGTATGAGGGCCAGGTCTTCACTGCTGTTTTTAATTACACTTGTCCTGAGCTTACTTTTCTGTCAAGTTGGGTTAGAGTGCAATGTCTTACAGTGACACTTTGCCCCAAGTACTTTGGTATTGTTTTTACTTGGCATTCTGCTGTACTTTGTTTTAGATCTATAATCGACTAGACAGAAATTGTTGTGGATTCAAACCTCTCAAGGAGGATTCCTGCATGCAGCAAGGACTGAAGCTGAAATGCAATGATCAGGATGCTGTTGACCTGACACACATCGTTCAGAGAAGGCATGACCAAAGGCACTTGGCCTTTATAGACAATAAGGGTTTCTTTGACAGAAATGAGGACAATCTTGACTTCAAAATACTACAAGGAATCAATGAGTAAGTTTTCAATTGTTAATTTTGTAAAAGGATTGATAATTTCTTCCCAGTTTGAGTATGAGACACTAAACTACTGGAATAGATATCATTGGCCCAAGACATTGACAGGATGTATCTAAAAATGTATGAGTAATCCCACAGCTGTAAGAGATACAATTAACATACATATGATTAGGCATGCATGGACTTCCTTTGCTGAGTTGCAGCCTATATTCTTAGAATTGATTGCTAAACCACAACATAAATACTGCAATTCAGAGTAATGGCAAAAACTGATGAATTTCTTTGTGCTTTTCCAGATTCCCTGCATCTGCAGTTTCAGTGCTGAGGAGCCAGCGTCTACGTGAGAAGTTGCTCCAGTCTTTGTTCCTTGACAAAATATACTGGGAGAGCCAAGGAGGCAGAAAAGGAATTGAAAAGCTTATTGATGTAATAGAAAGGAGGTCCAAAATTCTTCTTACTTATATAAATGCACATGGAGCCAAAGTATTACCTATGAATGAATGAAACAGTCTTGTTTCCATCTGAGAGAAAGTCTTTAAAAAATGTTTTATGGGGCAGAAACTGATGGTAAAATTGATTTAATTCATAGCATTATTTTTTTCCCAAACTTTAAAGTTTACTTTTAAATAAGAAATTTTACGTGGCTTAAAAGCAACATTTAAGTGTCAGCTGCAGCTCACCACAGTGTAGTCTCTTCTATGTCACCAGTGAAATGAAAAATAATCAAATGATAATATGTAGGTACCATGAACACTCTTTGTATTGAAGTGTTTGGAAATTAGCTACAGGATTTTCAGTACATTAGCCTGGATTGCTCTTACTTCCCTCATTGAAGTCAGTAGATTTTATTGCAAGTTTAAATGGGAAAAGAGATGTTTAAGCATTTGATACATTCATGACACTTGCAGAAACATATATAGTATATTTCATATTTGTTCTTTTATTAGGTATACAAAAATGCCAACAGTTCCAAGGGCTTCTTTTACTTTATTTTATTTTGATCTTTTGAAATATAAGAACTAAATTCAGCTCTTTTAAATGCAGGAGTGTTTGCACTGGACATGAGGAAGTTTTAAAAATAGAGTGAGGAGGACATGGCTTTAACAATAATAATTATTTTGACAAATACAGTTTTTACTTGTCCAGTATGGAGTACAATTTATCATGACTCACTCATTGCAATGTATTTTTTTCAATGCAAGTTGTTCTGATGTGGGGGTGGATGATCTGGTATTTTCTGTCAGTTGATTAACTGGGTATTTTTTAAAAAAATAGCTTTAGCTTTGTGTGAATATGCTGCTGAATAAGTATGTGTTTTGTTTTTGCAAAATTTTTGACAGCATTTTTAAAGATTATTATCAAAAAGCAGACCTCCTAACAAGACTGTTGTTAAACCCGGCAGAGGAAATGTTTATTGTGTGCTCTCAGCTCTAGCCAGCAATTCAAGCATGGGTTTCCATTAAGATTGACCACTTTGGGGTGGTGATTGCAACTGAGAACTTGCCCCAAGTGTTCCCACAAGTTAGGGAAGGTTGGATAAGCACTTTGGATTTTTACCCTTGAAATGCTCCAGAAAATAAATATAAATATAAATTTACACAGATTATCATCTCATCAACCTTCTACCTGACTGTTTAGAAAAACTCTTACCATCTTTCTAGAGAAATAGCATCTTTCTGCCATGAGGTAACAGTAGAAGTTGGATACTTTGATAGCTACTCTTGTCTTTATGTATCATAAAAAATATATAGGGTGTGAAAGAATTTTAAAACTGCTGGTGTAATGTTAATAATGACAAACTAAAATGTCTAATGTCACTGCTAATGTGGATTGGTGAATTTAATGTTTAAAATAACTACAATTTCACTGCAGCTAAAATAAGTTTTCTTTCTTAGTATCAGAAAACCCATTAACAATAATTGCATTACTAGAAGAAAGAAATCTCATTATAGGTAGAGTTAAAAAGACTTAGTAAAATTTTAAGACCTTATTCAGCTAAATAATATTTTATATTACCAGCAAAGGACAGATCAATTTGTTAAAACTTCCGAGAACTTAACCATTGCCTCAAGATAATGTATATTAGAGTTTCTTGGACTTTTTAACACCAAGATTTTCAATTTATCCCTTTCTTTAAGGTGTTGTAACTTATTAGCCAGATAATTTGCATCACAGAAACAAAAATATTACTTTGCTTGCACTATGACAAGAGTCTAGAGAAATGAACAATCATCAGGATACATTTCACATGGACTTCCCATTGCAGTGGATTTCACTCTGTGATGGCTATCACAAACAGTTTCATTTTCTAGCCTCTCTCACAGGTTTCTTCCTGCTAGATACCTGTTCTAGCAAACAAATTTATTATCCCTTACTGCTGGGAGTTTGAGAAAGGCACGACTCTCAGCAGCACAGAGCTTAGGAGAGGGCCCAGCAGAGTTGTGAATGTAGCTGACTATGACAAGGTCCCCATGAGAACTCTGTCTTCTGTCTTTAGACTGCATATCCTGATGCTGAGTCTTTGCCCAGTTGTAATTTTTTTCCAGAATTGGCTCATTGCTGAAGAAGACAAGGAAATCCATTATCTTTCCAGGCTGGATCATTTGTTTTTTATGGTCATAACTTGATGCATCTTTCTTCATTTCTTCTGGACATGGACTAGCATTTCCTTGAGCATGATACATGCTTTTTTATTTGCCTGGGAGTTCAGTGCCAGCTCTTAAAGCAGCAATATAATTGCCTATGAAATTGCCCTGGAGCTGACCTGAGCCAATGCCTTTCAGTAGTCCCGGATTGGAGAGAACTGAGTAGCCACAATGTTGTGCATTCCTTAAAAATCTGACCAAGCATGAAAAGTGTAATTGTAAAAAGCAAAATTTTTTGTAAAAAGCAAAATTTTTTGTAAAAAGCAAAATTTCTGGAGACTTTCCAAGGGCAAAGAAATACTCCCTATGCTGTGTTTGCATGCCATATTTCATGTACAAACACTCTTGTAGTCTTCAGGTAAGCCAGGAGACTTTTTCTGAGATTGGACAGTGAGACCAGATTGCAGGTTGCTTCTAGTTCTTTCATGTGGATAACAAACTCCCGAAAGTGCTTTTTTCCTGCTGCTGTGGAGCTTGGTACGTAATCCAGTACTGTTAATAATGCAAAATATGATTGCAATAGCTCTTATGAATACATACTAGCCAAGTTCTAGCATTTTTTAAATGAAAATGAAGAATTCTGTATTTTTTTGAGTGCATTTGTATAAATGCTATAGTAAAAAATACAAAACGATCACTTTAAGTTTGTTTATTCTCTGCTACTACATTTAAAATACCTGCTTCAGTAACATAGGTAAAGTTTATTGGGAAATTGGTCACATCCTTTGGAAGTAGCATGACTTTGGGCTGACAGGAGCTGCACTGTAGCTAAAATACTATCAACTGAGAGGAAAATCCGGAAGAAGCCTTACTGAACCTATGGTGATTGATAGCAAGCCAAGAAACTGTGCTTTAGTCCTCTTTGCTGGGCTGTCTTCCATTTCTGGGCATATGGGATCAGACAAGGATTCATGTTGCACATTATGTGGAAGGGTGTAACCAACAGCAGCAGTGCAAAACCTGTGGGTAGGAAAAGGCGATTATGTCATTCTTGAATCTGCCTGAAAGCCAGAACCACATGAAATGGAATTACTAAGAAAGTCAAAAGAGTTTGCTCTCAAAAGAGTTTGAGATTTCATAACACTGGAAGACAGAGCTTAAAATAAGTAGCACAGGCACAGATGCCTTAAAATTCCTTGGGAGCCTGCCATCAAGTTAGTAGTCTTAAATGTTTCAGAAGCTGAGGACATGAAAACTGTGTAGCACTTTAAAGCAGTTTCCTTCTTTTCTTGTCTGGGTATTCTATAAAACACCATATTAAAATAAATAAACAAATAAAAAAGCAGATTAACAGCAAACCTGGGAACACTTTCATGTGTATGTTTGTATGCAGACACAAAAATACATGTATTTATACTTTGGCTTGTTTCTATAAAATGGTCAATTTAGCTAATAAAGAGTGAGCTGTTTATATAATTTACTGTTTACATGAAGAATTGTATTTGTGAGCCTAAGTCCAACACAAGTTGAAGTTTAAGCAAAATAATAGATGAAACTTTTGTCCTCAAAGCATTAACTCTTCTTTTGCTAACATATTTATATAATCTTAAAATGTTTTTACTGACAGTTGTAGAGTAAAACAGCAGTATGCATCTGTGCTAAACTTCCAGAGTGATATCAACTCAGATGTTTCTAAAAGTTTTAAACTAGATACTGAATTTCCATTTTATTTTGGAATTCGTGAATTTTAAAAGTCTGTTTGTCCTTTAATTAGTAACAGTGTTTTCACAAGTAATGGCTCATTTACATCTCTGCTGCTATTGTCATGTAATATGTAGGAATATACCAAATAAAGAAATATCTTTATCAGATTTTCAGTTCAGATCTCTAAGTGGCAATAAAAAAATCCTAATAGATATTATTGTAATATGTGGATCATTAATTATTGTTTAGAAAGAACTATGGCCTTGAAACTGCTTCTTCATAGAAACAGCCGAAAACAGATCATATAAATTTTTCTGTAGAAATATTTTCTAGCTATTTACTCATGAGACTTGTAACTCTTTCTCACTAAACTGATTCAGTGTAGCTGTAAATCTTCTGGTTACTGCAACATTGGTATTTGCTACCTTCTTTAGCCATTCTGACCATACCTACTTACACAAACATTGAACAGAAAAGGCCATGCTCATTTATAATGCCAGGACAGGAGTATTGGTCAATGACTCGTAAGCTTTCTAACATGCCATGAGCAAACACAGGAATAGCAGAGAGACTCTGGACTCCATGTGGAATAGAGACTCACACAGAGTTAAAGTAACCTAAAAACTTCCGGCCTCTGAAGTTTATAGTTTTTGCCATGATCCAAGAGGGGCTAGTGGGAAACATAAAGACTTGGAAACATTTTAAACATTCTCCTTCCCACAAAAAGTAGTTTGTTTTATTTAAAATATTATTTATTTTTCCACATTACTGCATGCTTCAGGCTAAATTCTGTCAGATACATTTGTGTGAATTAATTTCAATTTCACTGAATTATCCCATTTCCAGATAAAACAATTTAAGTCAGTTAGGTCAATCTGTATTCTCAGAGGTTGGAGAACTGAACCCTCAGCTCAAAGGGAGACCTTGGGAGAGTGACAAGGACAGTTTCCTGAAATATAGCATGAATATAGAACTTAGAATATAAGTACTCTAAACAATATCTGTGGGATCCAAGAAGGATCTACAAGTGTTCTTTGAAGACTTTCAGCTGGTCCACCTGTATTTCTATGTGTGTCAGGACATTCAAAGAAGATTAGACAATTCAAGGACAACAAGTTTATATAGGGACTTTGTAAGAATTAGGTAAGCTTTTATCCTCTAACATTCCTGATACAATTCTGGGTGCTGGAGAATATAAAGGAAAGGGGCCACAGGCAATGCCCCAAGCTCATGTTCTCAGCTCACAGTCTGAGCTGTACTGTTGGGGTGGGTAGCACCAAGCAGGGAATTCCACATATTTTTCTATTTGAAGGCTATTCAGCCAGATGCAATATTGTAAGCTTTTTAGGTGCCCCCTTATAAATAAGAATATATAGAATTATCTTTCTGTGCAAGTATGGGGATGCTTGGGATGTTGTGAATCTGCTTTGTCTTTGATGCAGGAAGAGAAGGAAAACAGATGGCAACCTTCTAACGCCTAAAGATAGTTTTCCAAAAGCAGTTCCATGGATTTTGTTCTTTTGGAAAAACCAGAATGAACAAAAATGCAGAAACATTTTTTCCTTACTGTGGTGCATTTTCTTTTCTATATTTGGCACTGGGTATGCCAGTACCATTATGTGACTCAAATAAGTGGCTTTTTCTAAATATTAGTTCAGTTTCAGTAGTTATTTCCTTTTTAGTCTGCTGCAGTACATTTACTTCTTATTTAATCACTTGGTTTCAGCATTCACTGTTCAGGAACATTATCTCTATTTCCTTCCATGGAAAAGCTAGCATGGCATTCCATGGAGGTCTGTTAAGCTGTACAAGCACGCCTTATCAGCAGTATTCTTCAGCTGGCTATGTGAAACTCTTTGAGATTTGGATGGAATTTATTAACTGTGTGAAATCCAGCCTTCTGAAGTGTGAGGATTATGTCTGACAGATGCTACAAGCTGGCAGTCCAACATGCTCCTATGCTCTGGGAATTCTGAGGCAACTGCAGGTCACACAACTTAATTTTCAGATATAAGTGGATGTATCCCATGCTTAAGACAGAGTCTTTCTGGTCATCTGGCTTATTTTTTTTTTTCCTACCTCAGGTCTCCCAAACTAGAAATATGCAGTCAAAAAGTAAAAATGAGAACTGGCTGAAGCAGACTATGAATACAGCTGTGGCATAGTTGTGGTAAAGAGGTGATACCCAAACAAAAACTAGACGTACCTTATAAAAACATCATTCTGAAGGAAGATGAAAGGATTCCTGCTATTATATATGTCAAGACTTAACTTTAGAAACCCTCATTATGTATGGAAAATATCTGAGGATTTTGATCTGAGATATGATCAGGCCCAAATGACTGCAGCAGCTCTCTTCCCAAACTCCCGTTTACTCATTCTACTACACTTTTCATGATCATGTGGACAATTCTTCCATCACAACTCACTGTCCTATAACATGAAGGTTTTTGAAGTTAGACTTCTATGTATGTTTGAATACCCAGTACACATCTAAATTTTGCTGATCCTTTCAATGTTTAACTTTTTTTCCCTCTGGAGCTGAATCACTTACATGAAGGACTCCGAACACTACACCTGCAGTTTTTATGTTGCATCTGTTCCCTACAAAATACAAGTCTCTTTTGCAGTTGATCAATAACCAGGATTTTTTTCTCTTGGTGGTTTCTAACAATGTTAAGCATTGATACCAATAATTTCTCAGATTTCAACTACAAATGTGATATCTTTTTCCCTTACCAGGTCTTTTTCTTCCATATGGTGTTTCTGTTATTGCAGATATCAGTGCTACTATCCAGAATTTAAGCTTGAATGGAAAAATGCTTGGAAAGTGTCTCCCAGTTTATTTCTTTTGTATCATTTTTAGAGTGTACCCAGCTGAATTTTTGAAAAGCAGGTTCAGGTGAGAGATAGATTGTTATGAGAAATGTCAGAAGCCTAGTCATTGGGTTTTTTTCTTTTATAGTTTGGTGAAATAATTAGACCTTTTATAACACAGGTAATCCACAAAGTATTGCTAAGTCCATCTTGACTGATCACTGCCCTAATTTCTCCTACTGTGGGTTCTTTTCCTCCTGTGGGTTCCTTTTGTAGTTATTCAGTTCCTGCTGCACTTTTGACTGGGAGACTTACATTACAGGGTTTTTAGAGAAAGCTTTGTGGCTTAAAAGGGAAGGGGAAATAAATCTCCCCTATTATATACATATAAAATGCAGTATTCTGTTTTCTTAATAACCAGACTTGATAGAATTGTGTTACAGTCCTGTTTCAGTGCTGTTCTGCATTTCTCTGACCTTCTGCAGGACAGATACTCAGCTGGCTTGGCAGTTCCCCCAGACTCAGTGCAGTGCCAGCTGCTTGAGCCATTCCTTCTAAAGTTACTTTCTGACTGAGCTCTGGGGCTCTTTCTGTCCAGCTGCAAGAGTCATTGCACTTGGGATCACAGCTGGGCCTGGGCTGATTCGTGGGATTTGTACCCCACTGTGTAGTGCTGATAAGACTCTTGTACTTGCTGTTAGAAATAGTGCAATACACCATCAAACCCTGCAGTGCAGTCACACTTGAATGCTTGCTTGGCTGTATCAGCATGAACTAAGCCAATAAGGCAACTCATGCGACAGAAGCGTTGATGTATTCTGAGAGCCGCAAAAGGTCAAAGAACAAAAGAGATTAAATCCCCATTAAAATCACAGCTTTCCACTTCATTTTGCTTTGTGTGCTTGTATGTCCAAACTTGAACTTGAAATGCTAGTTTGCAAGTAGCTCTAATGTGCAAACACAGCTTTTGTAGATTTGTTAGTGTTTGTGTTGCGAAGCAAGAGATCCAAAAGCCAAAGAACAACAGATTAAAGCTTATGCAGTGTCAACATCGTACTGGGAAAGAATTCTTACCCTCTATCACACTCTTATCAGAGTGATAATCTGCATGGCCATGAAGAGCTGACTCCTATTTTTTGTTACATTGTTGGCTTAGTGCTAAGATTTCTTTGATTTTCTGCTGTTAGCTTTACCACCCAGTGTAGATATCCCCAGGCTTTCACAATTGCTCTCTTTCCTGCTAAGAAAACAAAACTTACATGTGTTTCAGTTCTTCTTGGCAGCCTGCCTCCCACATATAGTTTAGTGTAAAATTTTCTACCTATTTGCTTTCCCTGATTTTAAGCATAGGTAATGGTATAATTAGCAAACAAAAATAAGTAATTTTTTCTCTTGGTTTGGGAACAAGTCCTGCTAAAAACTGTGTAAATTTGCATTATAAGAAGGGACTGCACATCATCAGAGAAGAGCGTACTTCAGAAGTGTAGATCTGAAAATTTGATACTCATTCAGTTTTGCAAAAACAACTTGCATTAGAGCTCAATATTGTGGCTATTCCACCTTTTAAGGACTGGATGAATGTTTAAGAAAATGAAAAGAATCTCCTTGACTAAATTTTTAAATAAACTGCCACCCTCCCTGTCACTATATGCTGACTAAAGCCTGGAAAAGTCCTGGACTTTGGATGACTTTCACTGTGGGATCCAGATAAAGGGAGGCCATAATTTTCTCACGTAGCTTTCCTACAGCCCCCATCCCTGAGGGCCACTCTTACAACCTCTTGGAGCCACAGTAGGCTTGTGTTACAACACAGTGTATGGTCAGCTTTATTAGACTGCTTCCTTCTCATGCATATGTTTCAAGTCCTTACTCATAATTAAGTCCTTACTTGCACTAATGAAAGCAAAGGCTGCATTCTTTAAGGCTCACATCTGAGCTTCCAGTTCTAGGGAAACTTCTGCAATTGTTTCCCATTTCTCACTTGGCAAACAGATGTCACCAAGATCTGTTCAAGCATTCTGGAGTGAACTGAATATGGATTATGCAATTTTCATATTTTTTCAGTGAAGAAAAAACACTAGGATCCTCCAGAAAAGGACCCTTTTGGCTAAGTTTGCAACTGTTAATTCCCAATTAAAATAGATGATTTCCTCCACCCTACATTTAGACATCCAGCTTTCACTGTATTCTTCTGGCTAAATTAGGAGAGTTCCCAGTTGGAGTTGTGTTTTTGGTGTGTCTCTCACATCATGAGTCACAGGCAATAAAGGGAGTAGCAAGATAATTTGGAAAGAAGATAGCTAATGGAAGATTAGGTAATGGTGGACTGTATCTAGGTTTTCTCTCAATTTACTCAGCTCCTCCCTAAACATTAGCAATGTTTAAATACACCCCCAGGCATGATTTCACAAAAAAATGGAGACTTCAGATTATTCACATTAGTTCTTTATGTGTTCCTAATGGGGTTCTGATTCTCATTTATGCTGTCAGTTATATAGTAGAGAATTCTGCGCAGTAACTTTAGTGTAAGGTGCTTCAGCATGTTAAATGTCTCATTCTATACTTGCTAAAATAAGTATCAACTTTCAGAAGCACAGTAGATAACATTGCATTGCTAGATTAGGCGTGGTGTAACACATCTTTCCATTAACTGCAGACACAAAATCTTGTATTTACAGGATATGTCTCTGTGACACATCTTTCCATTAACTGCAGATAGAGATATATCCTGTGAATGCTCTCCAAGGGTCTCGAAAGAACACATGAAAAATGAATATATTCTTATCCAGATATGAAGTTTTCACCAGTGAGGGATTTCTTACAAAAAGCATGCAGTGATAAAATTGAAAAAAACCTTCAAAGTGAAAAAGAGTAGATTTAGATTAGATGCTAGGAAGAAATTCACTGTGATTGTGGTGAGATACTGGAACAGGTTTCCCAGAGGAATTGTGAATGCCCCACCCGCAGAAGCATTCAAGGCTATGTTGGATGGGGCTTTGATCAAGTTGGCAGGAGGGCTGGAACTAGGTGATCATTTAGCCATGTCATTCCATGGGTCTCTGAATCCAAGTGTTATTCTACACATTTTGCAAATACAATTCAGAGTAGTTTTTCATTTAAATCAATTTAACAGCCTCCAATGTAGAAGGATATGATAAATTAGAAATTGCAAATGTGGTTCACAAGGAAGGACATTAGTGCTTCCTAAAACATCTTTGAATTAATACAAATATGTAGTATTATGAATTTTTGTCCATTTGTCTGTTCTTGTTCAGGTTTCATGATCAGTTCAAAAGATACTAGCCTGTGTGCTACATTTTACATAATGCTCCAGTTTCAAATTGCAAAGTAGTATAGATCAATTATAGCAGATTATTTACATCACAAAAGAAATCTTAACTGAATTTCAGATCAACATACATTTCCATGGATCATTTGGATGCAGCCATTTTATCTGGAGGTCATTTCTCATTTAAAATCTGGTGGAACATTCCCTGAAGACCTAATGGCAGCAGTCCCAAGGAATATGGTAACCATTGGCTCAGGCTTCTGATAATGATGGGAAACATTCAGTTGAGAGTCAGGTTAATCTGTTCTTCCCAGCATGGTGGGTTAGATCTATGATTTCCAAAATAGAAGATCATCAAGCATTTTGTTCCAAGGAGACAATCAAAATCAAAACCCAAAGAAGTAAAATAAAGCAGCAAACCAAGTCTAAATATGATGGAAAAGATGAATAAATGAAACAGGCTTAAAACCAAGGAAGTTTTCTTGGAGCCAGCTCCATTTTGTGTGGGTGAGTTCTCCTATAATACACAAATGCTGGAAAACTTTAAACATTTGACATTTTTCAGCGTAGCCATTTGAAAAACTACCCTCTCCCTTGTTACAATATCTCTGGTGAGATAATATGTGCACATAACAATGAATTCTGAGAGGACAACTTCTTTTAATCACTAAGTGGGTGTAATTTCTGCCTGACACCACAGAGGAAAAATTGAGGAAGGGAAAAAAATCCTATCAAAGCATATGACTGTGCATTGATTCTGATACTGCCTGCTCGTAATACTTTTTTCCGGGCTCATTCATATAATTTGCTTATTTTTCATTAAAGATGTAGTATTAGATGCCACATCAAATTAATTAATTAGTTACAAAATTATGCAATCAAACAGTTCTTAAAATGGACATTCATTACTTACCATTTTAGATACACTCTTGTAAAAGTATGGCACACTTGGCTTCCTTTTCAGTTCTTACTTTGATGATGTAATGGATGATTTTAAACTCTAATTAGAAAATTTCACATGAACCTGATGTTGCTAGTGAAAAATATTTCCTAAAATACTGTGAGTTACAGCTGACTTAGAATCTGATAGCAGCTTTGGAAGGCAGTCAATTGAGTGATTTACAATGCATGACAATTAATTTTCAAATCAGCTTTGAAACTATCACAAGATTATGTCCAAGTGAATACCTGCAGTTCCTGAAGCTGCAATCCAGTTAGATAGCTTTAATTTTCTTGAAAATGTGTGAAAATATTTCTGAATTCTCTGAAGCATGGGAAGGAGTCACTAATTTTTGTCAGAGAGCATTAATCTTTAATTAGGCCATTCTGATTTGGAGCCAACTCCTGGAAGGGGTGACACTTGCCAGCTGGTTGGCTCAGACAGGGGATGTTGGGTTAAAGCAAAGCCCCCAGAGGACCAGAAGGCTCTTAATGAAGCCCTGTGTGCTTCCACTAGCTCTTGTTAACACATATTTCCTTTTCATCTCCTATGTTTCTGTGGGTTTCTTCAGTATCTCTACAGGCAGCTGCTTTCTTGTAGTGACAATTTTTTGTTGTAGCTCTGAAACCAGACAAAAGTGTGTTTCAGTAGTTAGCAATATCAGTGTTAGAGCCTAGCATAAGAGCTGTAGGCATTTTGTCTGTCAAGTAGTTTATCTACACCTACACAGACCTACCTCCTGTTAAATGGGCCTGTTTCCTGGAGCTTGGATATAGTTCAGAACTTCAAATGTATGAAACTTCTCACACATCCAGGACATTTCAGTTACCTATAAAACAGCATTTAGGAAACATAATGGCTTGAAAAAGGCAGTGCACTCTTAAAATTACTTGCATTCAGATGGGTTTTATTTTGAGTCTTGGAAGCACTTTTTAACTTGTAAGGATTCAAATTCAGATTCAGTTTGCATGCAGTTTGTCTGAGATGTGGCTTCAGGTTTTACACAGTTATTGTTCTGTGTCATTTTCTTTCTTCCTGAAAGAAGGATGCAAGTAATTAAAAAGCTAATTGCATATAAAAAGCATTGGCAGAAAGACTTAATTATATTGTGTGGGAATGGGTGTCCAGTTCAGGTACAAATTGTTGGGTCTCTTGCACTTCAGGTGCCCTGCATGCCTGTCTGCAATGAGTTAGAGCACAGGTTTGTGAGTGTGTTAAGTCTCTAATTGAATATTGTTTGGATAGCCCTTCGATTCACCTGGGAAAATGTTCATTCTTGCCTCGTATACTGACCTGCGATAGTAACTACATTAGAAATTGAAACAAAGCTATCATTGAATTACAATTGATTAGGGTTGTGCACCTGAAAATATTTCCATTTTTCCCAAATGTATCAAATAATGCCTCAAAAACTATCATCTGTTTCTTGAAATTGCTTTGCTCAAAGACGAAGATGCCTAGTACAATAAAGGGAGGCAGAGATACAGAGACTTCTTTCTACATTCAAGTGGAAGGTTTCCTTAGCCTCAATTCTTTAACCAGGCTTGATCACACTTTCAAACAAAGAGATATCTGGTGGGGGGTGGAAATACATGTAATTTTGAGAATAAAATTAGTGATGACCTTAAAAATCATATGTTTTGTAGACATATTTGAAATTAAGTTGTTTAAAAGCAAGCGGTAAGATCCAAAATAGAGCAATAGTTTGAAGACAGGCTTTGAAAAAGGAATCCCAGAAAACAAAATCCCAGAGAAAATGAAAAATCCAAAAGGACATCTAGACAATTATGGTGTTAGCATTATAGTTTTGTTTATTTTTGTATAATTAAGGCAAGCACTGTTTGAGCTTTCCAATCTTGCTTTATAAACATTTTAAAGCTGACCTGACTGAAAGCAAAAAACAGGATGAAAGCATTAATTGAAAATGGAATAAATCCTTAAATGTCTTTTGACTACTCAACATGGTGAGATTGTTTGAAAGTTATTCCTTGTCGTAGAATAAAACTTTCATGCAAGATGAGGATCTCTGTTTAGGGCACAGCTGTGCTTCTGTTCTAGCATTTGCAAAAGCAATATGATGATGCTGGGAACCTGACCTTGCATCCCAGAAAGCCACACAAATAGATGTTTTTAGTAGTTTTTTAGCATGAAACTGGAATATTTTAGGAAATCCTGTGTCTGGTTTGGATACTGTTGTGCAATTGTTGCACACAGAAAGCTTCTAGAGCACTCGCCAGGAATCAGAATGGGTGACAGCCACAAAATGGATGGCAATTACCAGCATGTTTGAGGCACTTCTTGCTTTCCCAAATAATTCTAAACAAAGTTTTTGTGATAAACTTTGAGAGCACAATTTAAATAGGTTTCATAACTAAATGAACTTTTTTATGTTTCCTCCAGATCAGGTCAGGGAAAGCTCAATTGCTTCTATTTTCAGGATAATACTGGCAATTTTTACAGACAGGGACAAAACTTCACCAGAATCTATTAAAGAAAAAAAGGCTGCTTTGTGCAAACCCAGCTGCTTGAAACTGTGCCAGAACATATCCTATAGGAATCAATCTTGTTTTTTTGGGGGGGATGGTGTCTAATTTACTGTAGGATACAATTTTCCATTTCTGAGGCGTGCTTAGTACACAAGGCTCACAAGGCTGTCTTAATGGAGCATAGCAAGTCTAGTCAGCCACTGGAAAATGAAGCCCATAAAGCATCTCCTTGAAAACTTTTGCCCACTTTGGTAGAAGTGATCAGGGAAGTTTCTCCTGAGCCTCTTGCTTTTCTGGGATGTGGATGCAGGACTTGGTAAATCCTCTGAACAGCTTAGTGTTAATAAAGGGGACATTGTGGGGCAAGGAGGCATTCAGTTGTGAAACAGACAATGCAAGAACCAAAATCTTCATGCAGAAAGATGTTGACACCTTCCAGCCACATAGCAATTGGGGAACAATTGTCTTCTTTAGGTTGAGGTGTGGGATTGTTTATCTAGGCTGGGCTGCTTGTCATATAGTTAGCTTGAAAGTGGAATCAAGCAGAGAAGACAAAAGCAAGAGGAAGCATATTGCAGCACAATTCAGCTGAAAGCCTTGCATTGAAACCTGCTCCCAGCACTAGTCACAGAGAAAGAATTGCATTTCTAGGAGTGGGGAGAGCAAGAAGAACACTGGAAGATGACCTTGTCCCCCTGCATGTACCTCAGGAACCTATGGGAGTGGAGGCAGACTGGCAGATGAGGCTGGCAGGAACAAGTGCTGTCACCCCTTCCTAGCTAGAGGGACAGAGTGGGTCCAGTGAAATGAAAACAACAGTGTGGTGACCACCAGGCAAGTCCATGTGGCCAGGCATAGCATGTATGCAATATTATTATATGTAATAGTAGTTATATATATAACTATATAATAGTAGTTATTATATATTCTTATATAATAAGTACTTATTATATATACTTATTACAAATACTTAGGATAGTTCAATAAGGTCAGATTTTCTCCAGTGGAAGGCAGAACATGAAAATACAAAATTTTCTGTTGGGAGATGACAGTGAAATGGACAGCTGCTAAGGATCACTTAGGAAGGGTGGAGAGGAGTTTGCACCAAATAGATATTAATTCTGTATCCTTTTCTGTTCTTTGAAAATGCAGAAATGTAGGATTTTTTTTCCCTCTTGCATGCCATTTCTCACACCAAGATAAGATAGTGTTCTTTTGGGAAAAATTCAAGACAAACTATAAAAGCAGCTTGAAAGTTCGTGATTGTTTCAAACAGTTCCTCATTGTCTGTATTTTTAAAACTGACTTGAAATATCAAACCTCCAGTTTGTTTTGACTGGCCTCAGCCTGATACCATCTAATGGAATTCTTGCCAGCTGCTAAACTCTAATGAAGGTACGAATCTTTTTCCCCAAATCCTCACAGACATGTCCCCCGTCACTGGTGACAACATCAGCAGCCAGCTTGTCGCTCAGACCTGCAACATCACTGTCAGATTGAGCTTTGAAGTTCTGTGCAGTTTCTACAGGACACAGCCTTCTCCTTTCCACCCACAGCTGACAGTTTCATACAAGCTCTCATGTCACGCCTGGAGTCATGCCTTGAATCTGGGTTGTGCTTGCTGATTGCAATCTTGCCATGCTTGCAGCCATTCATATAATCTCTGTGGGGATGGGGCAGCCCCGGGTGTGGGGACAGACTGGGGAACGAGGAGATGGAGAGCAGTGCCGAGGAAAGGGGCTTGGGATTCCTGGTTGATGGCAAGCTGAACACGAGTGATTGTGCCCTGGCAGCCAGGAGGGCCAGCCCTGTCCTGGGGTGCATCAGGCACAGCATCACCAGCCAGGCAAGGAGGGGATTGTCCCACTCTGCTCTGCACTGGGGCAGCCTCACCTCGAGTGCTGGGGGCAGTTAGGGCAGCCACAATAGAAAAAAGATATAAAGCTATTAGAGAGTGTCTAAAAGAGACGTGTGAACATGGGGGAAGAGGGGAAGCCTTATGAGGAGCAGCTGAGGTCACTTGGTCTGTTCAGCCTGGAGAAGAGATTGTGGGGAGACCTCACTGCAGCCTACAGGTTCCTCATGAGCAGGCACTGATCTCTTCTCTGTCCCAACTGTGGAACCTGAGGGGATGACATAAATCTGTGTCAGGAGGGGTTTACAACAAGGTTCCTCACCCAGAGAGTGGCTGGGCTCTGGAATAGACTCAAGAGAAGTGGTTACAGCTCTAAGCCTGACAGAGTTTGAGAAGCATTTGAACAATGCTTTCAGGCCTCACATCCCAGTGTGATTCTTTGGGCTGTCCTGTGCAGGGCCAGGACTTGGACTCGATGATCCCTTCTAATGCAGGATATTCTATGATTCTATGAAAACAGCAAAGACTTTGACCACAGGAGCTCTCTGGTAGCTTTCAATTCCTAAACACGCCAGCTGCCAACATTGTCTTTCCTTTCAAGAACTTTATAACATGTCTCTGTGGCAAATCCTTCCTATGATGGTGCCAAAACCAGCAGGCTCTGGACTGTGCATTGCCAGAGCAGAAATGGTGTCACTACCACTGTGCCATTGTCTTCCCAGAGGATCGCCTCTTATAGAGGTCCATAGATTTTGTATTTAGATCCATAATTTTGTATTGTTCAAAAGTACAGATGGAAACTAGACTTTTTTTTTGATAATATGTAATTTCTTTAGTACGATTAGAAAGATATGAAGGAGTCTACAACTGCCAACTTCTGGACTGGTTTCTTTTTTTAACTCTAACTCCATAAATGAGGTGGTATCAAGCAGAGGCCAGTCAAAACAAACAAGCCAGCTTAAAAATTGAGTTAAAATAAAAAATACTCACAAGGTAGGTGGAATCCAGTCCATAATATGCATTAAAACTCGCATGGAAAGTAAAAATATAAATTAATCAATTTTTATGATTAATGAATGCCAAGTATAACTTTCTACAATATTCCCATAGTTTACAATAAATGTTCAACTAAATCTCTAAGAAATGGTTATCAGCCTTTTGCTCTGTACTCAGTGTTGAGACAGCTACTGGCAGATTTGCTCCTTCTATTTTTAAAGTAGCGCCCAGACAGGAGATTTCTTAGACAAAAAGAAAAAATGTTTTGAGTTTGCAAGATTAATTGCTTAAGTGAAAGTTAATGTGTGGCAGTGCAGTGATATGTTGGGACTAAAGATCATTATATCCCAAGTGGAATTTTACAAATAATCAAATAGCAGCATTGTTTCAAGCAAAGGGAAAAGGTGACTGAGATTTATAAAGTTAACTTGTTCTTGGGATGCCTTGGTATTTCACTGCATGTGTAGGAGGATTTGCAAATTCAGTCAACAACAGCCCATATGGCAGAACCTTGCCCAGAGCTGAATGAACCATTGAGAACATTCCTTTGAATAATAGCTTTTTAATGCAACATGAAATTCAGTAAACATATTATTTGCTGAGTGCATTTAACAGACTGTCTGGTTCTGGAGGGAGTAAAATCTGAAACACAGATACAATGCAACCAGTAATTTTAAAGTAATGTGCCAGAAAGGTTATCCTATACATATTAATCAACAAGCTCTCAGTCTGATGTCAGATAGAGGCTGAGTGCTTTGGCAAGCACCAGTGGAGTATTATTTTCTGGGATAAAACCCCAGTAATCTTTACATATGGCAGGTACTGTGCCATACATTTCCTGCTCACTAGCTCAAATTCTCTGCATCATCTTTGTATCCCTGTGCATGGAAGTGTTTGAATTTTCCCATATGTATCAATCTTCTTGATGGTTTTTGAGCTTTGTAGTGTAATGGCAATGTGTTTCAGGGTTACAGTTCAGGGCAATTTTTAAGTGTGAAGCCTTTTAAAGAAAAATGTTTCATGTCTCCTGCGAGCTTCAAGCAGGAATTTGTACCTGACGGAAATCACTCATTGTATTTTCTTCTGCAACATGTTTTTCCCCCTTTTGGATAAACAGTTCAGATGTTCTTGCTGCCCTTTCTTGTCATCTTGGTTTTGGTCAA
Organism: Chloebia gouldiae; assembly: GCA_003676055.1. NCBI lineage: Eukaryota > Metazoa > Chordata > Aves > Passeriformes > Passeridae > Chloebia > Chloebia gouldiae. Next base: position 8,288,790 of record QUSF01000005.1, on the reverse strand, counting down.
GGTAAGATCAGAGCAGCTACACTGTTCCTGTCAAGCAGCCATGAAAGCTGGGAGCTCAGAGATGGCAAGGTGACAGCTTTAAGCATGCATAAGGGCAGCAGGCACCCTTTACAGTTTCCATAACTCAGGTGTCTGAACCCCAAGATTTTGTCTGTAAAAATGAGTTCGCAGGTAAAATAATGCATTAAAAAACATGAAAATTAGCTATTAGCATCTTTGCTGTGGCCCTCTGCCTTCTGTGCCCCAACAATTGTGTATGCTTCATTTTTTTCTCAAGACTTTTCTTTCCCCCTAACTGAAACATCTGGAAAGATGCTTTAAAAAGAGGGGAAAAAGGTGTTTCCCTTCCCTGAGATTCTGCTGCTGCAAGTTGGGAAATACCAACCAAAAGGGCAAAACTAATACTTCAGCAACACCATTGCTGCATATGACTGGCAGATTTGCTTTTTCTTCTGAAATGTGGTGTACAGAGGTGGCAGCGTTCTCATGGCTCTTGTGGGGCCAGAGGGGGAGCGCTGGCCCGGGGGTTTAATGGTGATATTGCGACAGTCCCTGCAGCTGTTGGACTGCACGGTGAGGAGAAAAATTTCCATCGAATTTCTGCCGTGTGGGGTGAGAGTGGGAACATTTAAACCTCGTGTTTAGCTCCCAGATGCACAAACCACATGTCTGAGCTGACACACAGGGAAGCATTGTTCATCAGTTAAAAATTGGCATCTGTTACTTCCTCCCTTTGGGCCAAACTGGGAACCATATTGTGGCTCCTTAGGTGCTCTGGCAACAAAGTTACATTCTGCCCCACACTGAAGGATTAGTTCTTAGTACAAAACAAAGGGAAGGAATGTGCAGTACAACAGAAATGCGTAGTACCAAATGCAATGGGATGAGACAGGTGACAGGAGACACACAGGAGATGGTTTTGAATTGGGTCTGATTAAGAAATGGATGGATCACTGCCAATAGTGCTGCCAGACTCATTAGTGTTTTTTTTTCTTTTTCCTTCTCCCTGATATTTAATAAATATTGGAAAAAGTGCAGAAAAAAATGAAAACCACAGAGATCTGTTATGTTTACAAGACCTCAGCTGGACTGTGTTCAGGGAGCAGTTGCTTTGCTTTTGCTGGTATGACTTCCCAGGCTGACTTTCCCATGTAAACCACAGCTGTGAACAGGTGGCAGTGCATGTTCATCTGTGCTTCATGTAGGGGAATGGCCTCTCTTTGAATCTTGTGCATTTTTTTTCATGTTCAGCTGAAAACATAATTTACACTGGCAGATTGTACAGATATAAACAAGAATTTCACAAGATGAAAGCAAAATACAAAGTCCAAAATTCCTAGTGTTTTGGTTTCTTTTCCTAGTTATACTTGATATTTAAGTGTACTTTACAATGAAATACGTGTTTAGAAAAGAGGTCAGACTGGGTGAATACATAAGCTAATTTCTTTTTCTTCAGATGAAAGTGGATTTCTTTTTATTTTTTTTAATTTGGAAAAAGGTCAAGCCTCTCTCCCCCCATTACTACAGTTTTTTTCCATGGAGAATAGACTTGATTGTTCTCCAAACATTGTTTCCTGTTCTTCATGGAAGGGAAATGTTTATTCCTTGTTCCTAATAATCAGACATACTGTAATGACTTACCCGCAGGGAAGAAAAAAATACAGGAAAATTAAGACTGATGATTACTGTTTTCTTTATTATGAAATTTTAACTTCAGTAGAGCAGAGGCTGTTATAGTGAAATATGTGTGATACATTGGAAAGCTTGGATAAGCTGAAGGATGTATATCACAAGCAAAAGAAGAGTATACAGAGGCATTTTTTTTTGCCAGAGAAACTGGAGAGAAACATTTTCTCTGTCACTGCTCAGCCAAGCAGGCACAATCTTTTTGGTGTCTGTAAGAAGGGTATGAATGCAAAATTTGGGAGGCTGTCAGACCAATGGTATTCACTTAATTGCTTTAGTTGGGTTTGATTGAGATGATCCCAGTGTGTCATTCAAATGGTAGTTTAATGTGTCCCAGAAGATTTTTTAAACTGCTCTTCAGGCAAGATCTGTTGGGGTGAATGTTTCAGGACATTCCTGAAGCCATAGCTGCTCCCCATGCACCAGACCTTGGAAAACCAGGGGTTTGCCTGCAAGAGAGACTTTGTCAGCCATACCAGCATAATTACCCCCAGAGCCAAGGTGCACAGCTGTGCATACTAAAACTCCTCTTGGAATGACATAGGGTAAGCCAAGGCAAAATACAGCAGTTAAAGCCACAAGCCACATCGTTTTCCTGCCTTAATTTTTTAACATAAATTCATGTACTGAAAAGACTTTTCCACATAGTCCGAGACTAAATTTTTTATTGTGACTTTTCCACATCTATAGATTCTGCTTGAATAAGCAGGCCATTAGTTGTTTTCTAAATAAAATAAGTGCATTAGCATTTATAAATTCTAAGAGTGAACTTCAGTGACCTACATTTGTTCACAATATGTTTGCTTCAACAGAGACTATTTTTCTAGTGCAAATGGTGGTGTGCTGCTATCCCAGAATCAGTTACCAATTCTGAATGTGAGATTTTTGATCCAGATAATCTATATGAATATATATAGATATCTATATGTATGAATACATCTATCTATCTATCTATCTATCTATCTATCTGTATTCATTCATAATATATATATGAATCTCCACCATTTTTAATCTACTCAATTCCTTACTTATATGGACCAGTGTTTCTCCCAAGATAAAAAAAAAAAAGTCTCTTTTTCTCAATCTCATTCTCCTTCTAGCTGCTCATCTGGAACATTCACTTCCCTTTTCTGCAATGGGTTTAGAGTAAGTGTTGTTACTATCCTAAAATACAGCTCATCAGTTGCTACTGAGGGCATTGGAAAAAAGTGGCAATTCTGTTGTTTAACCTTTAGGATTTTTCACAGATCAAATAAAGTCCTTGTTCTGAGAATTTCTCCATCAGTTTTTCCCTTTTGAAAACTGTTAGGCAAATTAGAAGATAATTTATATGTGTTTTATATTCTTCCCAGATGTTCCTATTCCATCCTATTAATTTAATGTTAATTCTCAAATGTAATGGATTTTTAATGAGGGATCTAAATTAAGATATATAATACAACTAATTAATTAAAATGTAAATGAGTATTGGAAGGAATGAAAACAGCAATAAGCAGGCACAGAGAATCTAAGACTAAAAGGCATCAACAGAAGGCAATGATACCATGTGGCAAAGAATTAGCCTGATGTATTTCTAAAAGTTATGAATTTTTAAAATCAAGTCTCTGGAGGAAAAGGGAGTTATGTAAGGATTTTGTCTGCATGAATAGGAAGAAAATAATTAGGTTAATGACAAATGGCAGAAAAAATCTAAATCTGAGGGAGAACACCATAATTGAGCTGAGTTTGAAGACTTTGGCTGCTACAAAATATAGCTGCAAATCTTTTCTGAGGTGTTTATATCAGAATTCCAGCTGATAAAACAAGATGGGGCCTGTGTTTCTTCATGTTGATTTAATTCCACCCAACTTAGGGAATCACACTGAGTTCAGTGCACTACGTTATAGGGAAGGCATTGATAAGTTGGAAAGACCTCAGAAAAAAAGCAGCGAAACTGAGTGGAGAGCTAGGGTGTGGAGTAAGAGAAAGAAAAGTAAAACAAGCCCAGAGCAGCATTCCTCAGTTATAATGAGAACAAAATAAGTGGTCTCAGCCTGTGATGTCGGGGAGACAGTGAACCTGTATGCACCTAAGAATGTGATTGGAACAAACAGGACTGTACCAATAGTGGTTGTGGAGCAAATAATAAAAAAAGCCCCTGACACTGAAAGTCAGAACTTCCCGAGTCATGGTACACCTACCACATGATCTTGGTATGTGACAGAAACTCGTTCCTGGTCCCAGTTTCTGCCACCACCTAACCCAAGCTGAGGCAGGAGCCAGCACTGGCCTCTTCCAAGCACCAAAGTTATGGCTGGCAGCTAATTGACAGTATTTCCAGGCTCCATCAGACCTGGATTTTGGGTCCCACGAGTGCATGTCCAGCTGGAGGCAGGCAGCTCCCATGGCACAGATGCCCAGTGCCAACCTCCTGCCTTCTTCCAGCAAAGGGTCCTTGGGCAGGAAACTTGTGTTTACAGCAAGAATTTAGGTAGAGAAGGACATGGAGCTGTGACTCTAAGCAGTGAATATTTATTAAAAATTCCAGTGTTGGATCCTATCTCTACATTTACAGCAATGGAGGGGAAAATAGACACCATTTTCCTTCCTTCACAACAGCATGGTAAGGGTACAGAGGCAAAAGGGGCTTAGGTGCTCCTGCAGCTGTGGACCCCATTTCTGGCAACAACTGTAGATCATGTAAGCAAAAGGTAAACCCTAAATTTCCATAAAACAAATCTAAATCTGTTACACAGATGATTTTATGCATCAATATTTGTCATTATTTAAGGTTAAAGGATTACCTCAAGTCTGGTAGTAAAAGAAAAGCTGGTTGTTATAAGAGACATCCAAGAGATGGACTGAGCATGGACTTGGATGTGTTTTGAGCCTTAGGGAGTGCACCAACATAAATTACAAAAGCAATTGTTAGGATGAGGAGGACAGGAACACACGAGTTAAGTGCATTGCAAATATGTGACCAATCTTAAACCAGCGACATTTCAGCCTGAGCTGAAATAATCATGTGAAATTTTAGTACCATGTTTTCTCATACTAAAAAGGTGATGCTTTGTGTAAGCAGCTGTGAATGTCTGAAATCCCTTCTAAGCCATGAGAAATAATTAGATCAGTTGACTCAGATACAACAGTACTATTATTCACTGATTGGGCTTACTTGTGACACTGGAAAGGTCTGAATTTTTATAGGTTTATGAGACTGAAAATAAGACTGTCTTAGAAGATGTCACAGCCCTGAAAATGAAAGTAATGGGTCAGAATCTGGTGATAAAATGTAATCTGAGGATTTGATGATCAACTAGCACTCGCATCCTATTCCTTTATGATTTTTTTTTTCCTGCATGCTTCCATCTGGCCTGAATGCAGCTCAGCAGGGAGCCCTAAATCCTGCTGGTTTTGTGTTTATAGCAGCATAACCCTTGATTCAGAGCCTTTGATAGCTCCCCTCTGGCTGCCACACACCACACATGTGCAGGAGATACACACCAGCTGTGAAGTCAAGCTGGCAGGGACTAAAGGCTAATGAGACTTTGTGTAGCTCCCAGTTCTCACATCAGAGAAGTGCTCCAGCAGCTCCTGCCAGGTTCAGCTGTGTCTCGCTGTGAAACAGCCCTTTAGTGCACTCCCCTTCCCTTCCAGTGTCCTCTGCCCCCTTTTCTGTGCCCAGCTAGTCCAGACAAGGGGCTGAAGGGTTTGGTGCACTCGTATAGGGTGAGCTCTTTGGGAAACTGCGGTGTGGATGTGGCCTCTGACTCAAGAAGCCTGTAAATCACTGGTGCTGGGAAAACAGAAGGCTGTACAAGATTGTTTTAGATTCAGCTGGTTTCTATCTTTCCCCTTAAGTATCAAATACAGGCAAGTGAACTTACGGGATTGCATTAGGTGGATATATTTTAAGGCAGTTTTAAAGGGAACATATTTACAAGAAGTTCTGAAATGGTAGCAACTACCTCTAATTTCTTAGGAGGCTTGGTTGAAAAACAACTATCTTCTAAAGAAGTTTGTAAAGGATTATCATTATAGGACTGAATTTGGCAGACATATCCTATATTTCTGTATAATCTCAGCTCAGAAATCTGTTTCACATTTTGCATGTGTTGTTTATGGCTGATAGATATTTTTTCACTTTTTCTGATATGAATTATCTCCCTTATATTGAATAAATGGGCTTTGTAGTAATTGTGATATGTAGCATTGTAGCAACTTCACATTTATCTAATGAAAGCAATTTTTTTGGTGATTCATTGCAAGGTGCTCTGAGAAATTGGAATAAAAACCTTTTCTTGTCAGTAAGGACAATTGTATCATTCATAGAGATGTATAAATTTAAATCCATAGATGTAGGTGGCTGCTGGTGATACCTGCCTGCTCATCATGTGTTTTGTACCCATGCAATGCAAATGAGAGTTTTCCCAGAGTCTGCTGAGGAGTAAAGAACAGAAAATAAAGAAGTGTCTGTTGCACAAGCCAAAGAAAACTAAAGGAATGCTAGTAGCTGCAGGATGAGGTGGAAGAGGCAGAAGTGACACATAAGAGCCAAGTGTTGTCACTGTTATCATTTGCTTTGATTAAAGACCTATTTGTCATGACCAATCATCTACTAGATGTTCAAACCAGTGGCTGTCAGAGAATGCTTCAGGAGAACAGCAGCAATGAGGTTTTGAAGATAAATATACATTTTACCTATCCTTCCATAGCTGCTGGAAAATTAATGTCAGTGCTAATGAAGAAAAGGTCTCTTGGGATAATAGGAAGCTGCAGAGTTAGAAATGTGGGGTTTGTTTATTCTCTGTAGAGAAAAGAGCTCAATGCTTTTTCTGTCACTACAGTTGTTAAGATACTTGGATTTATAAATCCCTAAGTTCCGAATACCACATACCTAAAATAACTCCCAATCGTTAAGAGAAAAATTGTCACAAAGAAAAGGGCTGGAATCTATTTGCTCATGATTTGTTTTACTACATGCACATGACCTCAGTCCAGGTCAGTTTTTTTACTAGGTAGGTTTTCATAACCTCCTGCAACGGTTCTTTACATAGTTTAGTCCATGTCTTAGAAGTGAAATGACTGATGGAAATGTATAATAAAAGTCACTTAAAGCAACAATGACAAATTCAAAAAAGCAATAATTATTATTTATCAACAATGAATGAAGATTAAAAATATAATTTCAAAATCGAAATTACTTAATGAATTATATTCTTGGTGTAAGACTGGATGTTTGAGAAACATTTTGCATGATTTTTTTTTATTTTCATAGTTGTGAAAACAAACTTTTTTTAAAAAAGGAAGAGCCTAAAACAAACTTCAAAAAATAGAGGGGCCTAAGTTAGTATCCTAAATGGTTTTCAGACACCTAGATCCATAGTTTCTATATCTTTTTACAAAAGGACTCTACAGCTCCCACTGACGCTCTTTTATTTGTTCCCTGGAATTAAGAAGTTTCTCTATCTTTCAATGTTTCAAAAATATGACTTCTTAAATTAGAATACTAAATATAGAGTTACGAGTTCGTCATAACTGGACATTAAATACTAACAAAAGAGGAAGGCTGACTCAACTTCATATCCACACCCAGTAGAAAACATTGTATACTAATTATTACAGAGCATTTAAAACTATGTTGAGAGGAATTTATAATTTTTTGATATCAAGTCTTCATATACCCTTAACCCTTTACAACTAAGAAGACACAGGATTTCCTAGTAAATGTTGGAAATATGCAGAAATCATAAGAAATTTTCATAACTTCAGAACCTTTTCGAAAATCATGGTATAAAATGAACATTTCCAGAACTGAAATGTCTTCTGCTGAAACTCTGAACTGGGTGGCTGCACAGAAAACACAAAAGCTTTGTTAGTTAATGTAATTAAAATAGTTGGAGTATTACAATTGAAGCATTTGTGTTTAGCAGTGTTTTTCAAAGCTGTTAACTAAAAGCTTACTGAAGTCTTCTGGCATACACAGAAATGAGACTATTATGTCAGTATGTCTACTTCCTTTTCAATTCTAGATCCTTCCATGGAAAATGCTAGTACTTGCTGAATTCCTCAGCTAACTGCAAATAAGAATTCCTCTTTCTAAATATATACTTTTAATTTTGCTGCTGTAAATGAAGGTAGTCTTTTAAGTGAACCAAGTGTTATCATGGTCTAGAGAAGACATTTTGAAATTTAACTGTATTGAACTGTATTAAAATCTTGCATTTGATTAAAAAAATATAAAGTGAGATCAATTGAAGGATCTGCTGTGGGACTGGGTGGTAGATGCTGGAGATGGAGTTCTGTCTGCCAGACAGCTCTGGGAACAGCCCTAGGCAGAGAAGTCCTAGGACAAAGTGAGAAGAGCTACCTGTAACCTTAAAATGTATAACCACTTGTGGAGAAAGCTCTGTTTTCCCACATTTCCTCAATTTAACAGGGTTTTCCAAAACTTTGGGGTATTTAGGACCCCTTGCCTTTTTTATGAGATGACATTTCTTCCCCATACAGTTCTTCTTATAACTGAACAAAGTAGCTACTTCCCCTGCCCTGCTCCTATGAATAGCAAGTTATTTTTGTTAGCCTGAGCTAACAAAAGTGGAAATAGCATATAATGTTAGTAAATATTTTTAGAGCAGGTCAAGTGAGGATCCAGTGACTTTATAAATGCTTAATAGTTGTTTCTTATCTAGATCTACTTCTTGCAGTATGCTTCCTATTTTTCTTACTTGCTTTCTAAAACCCACTTAGACTTTCTGTTATCCTCCTCATGTAACCTCCAGGTAATCTGCAGGAGGAACAGCAAAATAATGTCATTTTAAAGGAATGACTTAAGAGTACCAATTTCAAGTTGAAAAAAAAAATCCTTTAATTTTCTAGGTTTTGACCCTAACAAAGAATTCAGTGTATGAGTTAAAAATGTATAATGCTGTCAGAGGGCAACAGAATGTCACCCTTCATTGGCCTTTATCAGACTGCATTGCACTGGCTGCAGCATGTGAAAGGAATGATCAGTGCACAAAGCACACTTTAGAGTATCAATTATATCTATGAGAAAATGAAGATGGAGGGAGGAGTAGGAATTTGCCTAGTAAGTTAAATCCAAATTGAATTCAGTTAGGCAGTTTTACATCTGTTCAAGTGAGCCTGGAAGGGAATGAACGTTTATCATCCTTCTCTCTCTCCATCTTGCAAATTACAGTACCCAGCTGCAGATAACTGGCTACATAAAGCACTTTTTTTTGTTGTTTTTATTCCCTTGGTTGTGCATTTCATTTGCTACATGTGCTACATTGCTTAATTTATCATAATGATTTTAAAGATCACTTCCACCTAAACAAGGAGTTTCTAGACTTCCCCGACAACCAGAACACATACTAAGGTTGGATAATTCATTTTGCTTAAATTTCCATAATTAAAGATAGACCAAATCAGGAAAAAACCAGAAAATTCAAGGCATTGAATTATTATCTCTGACATAAAAATTAGGAATAATTTTGTTGAATTAGTTGCAGTTATGTCATTTTCATAATGTCTCAGATTCTGTAGAAGTGGAAAATTTGGACTAGGATTTGTCAGTAGATATTAAGGTTTAAAATGCCTCTCTTTGAAAGGGGTAGAGTTAAGGAGTGGACCCTTTTCCATGATAGTCACATAATCATGTGCCAAAATAGAAGGATAGAAAAGACACCTCCTATGTAGGAAAAAATAAACACCAGAAATAATTTGTGCAATTTAATATTATTGTCATTTTCAGATCTGTGTTGTGTGAAAATGAAATTTTTCAAACATCTAGCAAAGGTTCACCTTGAAAATACAGATCAGAGACAAATATTATTAGTCAACTCTGTCTCCTTTCATTGCCATTTTTCTTGTGAATGAGACCATCCGATTGTCTACTTCGTTTTGATTTTTTTATTAGTTTAATATTTGTTTGAATAGGTGCTAAATTCTCTGATCTATTTTTATTAGACTCACAAGAAAGCTTCATAACTCCTGCCAAGAGCAGATGAGAACATGGGGAGATGGACATGTATTTCTGCTTTATTTGTGTTCCCTCCATTTGATTATCTGGGACCCTGTGTCTAAAGAGTAGTATAATGCCATGTAAAATAAAAAATGGTGACCAGTATTCATATTCGCTATTGGAAGTATGAAACTGTTTAATTGTGGGCTGAAAAAATCCCATTATGGTCCACAGAGCATCTTGCTATTAAAACTGTGTGGTTCATGTCACAGCCATGAAAAGTTTTGAGTGTAATCTCTTTTGTTCCTGTACCATCCTTCTTGTTGCTTCTGCCATTTCTTAAGGGTTCACCTTCCACACCAGTGACTTGTCCCTGCTCTATAAGGCTCCTGTTCTTCTCATCCAGGAAAGCTGCTGAGCATGGGAGATCTTTCTCTGATGGTCTCTGGATCCATGTACAGCTGTGGACACATTATGAGAGCTGGAAGGATTCCTCCTGTATGAAACTCCCTGGGATTCAGGTCTCATGCAGTGCAGGACTCTGGTCTAGTCACTCCTGTTTATCGTCATCCTCATCGCAAGATTAAGGCTTTTGTGACTTCAGCTTTCAGCTTTATGTATTTTTCAACGTTTGTTAAAATTTGGTAGCCATTTTTTGCCCTCTATATTTCTACCTTCAAATAGCTGATTTAAGGAAAAACATAGAAATTTACAGCATTTGAAAATAACTGCTATGTGTGCTGCTAATCAAGCCAGGATAAGATTGGCATAAATACTCAGTATATTGAATAATTCTGAAAAGGTGACATCATATAAAATATCTGCACTTCTCTGACCCTGACACTGTTATTGCAGATAAAGTTTTGGGACTGAAAATTCATTACAGCCATGCTGAATAATCTTGCTAGAGGGCTGCCTTAGGCTGGTTCTGTCTTGATCTTTTCTGATGTGTATATTAACAGAACTTTCTATTTTCTACACTGTCATGGATTATTTGTAAGACTGCTGCAGGTACAAACCTACAGTTACAAACTTAGGGGCTGAATTAAGCCTACAAATGCAAGACTCTTTATTAGACCAAACATAAGACAGAAAAGTTTTATTAGTTTCCTGATCTGACACATTTAAGTTCCAGCTGGTGAATAAGTTTAGCTTTGAATGATGTTCCCCAAGTGGATCTCTATAATTTATATCTGAAGATGCCCAATTGGGAGCCTCTTAGATATTTAGCTAGTTTAGTAATCATTTGATAAATGTCAAAGGGTGAAGGCAGCAACCCACTCAGCAGGGCAGAGAGCCAACAGGGCAAAACAGAAAACAATGTAAAACTTTTAACTTGTAACTTGTGACCTCTGAGTACCCTCTCCAGATAGACATTTTTCCCTTTCAAATGTCTGCATCAAATCTAGGAATTCCTTTGGTGTTTTGTGCTCTACCAAAATGTGTAATGGCTTGTGGTGTTGACAACTCCAGTCAAAACTGCATTTACAAGAAAAATATCAGCAGCTCTTCATACACAGGTCACATTCTGTGTGTAAAAGTATGGAGCATTAAGTAAAGTTCAAAATAAAAATATGTTTCACAAGTCAAACTTCTCCTCCATGTGGCTGGACACATCTGTTATGAATAAGAGGTTTCATAAATCATTGAAGATGGGAAAAACCCATTCTCAGTTCTCTCAGAAAATGCATTTAGACTCTTCACATTCAGTTAATGATATAAATTTTCAAAATTCTGTCTTTATTGTTGCATTGATACATACAAACATGTACAGTGGTGCCTGGTGTTTGTGGTTCTCAAATCTCTGTTTAACTCTTGACATTTGAATTTGATAAAAAAAATTGAGTAAGAGGGAGGGATAATAATTATACAAAACACTAAAGAATTGACACAGAGGAGTGTTTCTGGTTGTCATTTTCTTATATCTTTATTTTTAAGAATTGGAAAATAAATTTGCCAACAAAAAGCCTGTCAAAAGAAAGAATTGGACAAGTTCTCATGAAGGCCACAGAGCATACACAACATTTCATCTTCTTTCTTTTGCTTTGAGCAATTCTGCAGAATGTGTCTTGGCCTGTGAAAAAGGTCTGGCCTTTCTGCAGGGCATCAGGCAATATATCCATTCAGGCTGCTGACAGCACTCCTGGGGCTTCATAAGTCGTGTGTCCATTTAGTGAAAACAAGCTTATCTAAAAATGGGAATTTCATCTCCTGCTTTTTCATTAGTTCATTCAAGAAGTGTTAGAGAAATCAGCCATCTCTTTCAAAAAGAGCTGCATTTCATTCACCCCCCAGCCATAATTGGGCTGAAGAATAAAGCCATTAAATTTTTGGTTAAATTATGATATGCTGTAGAATTCAAAAACTGTAACTCTACCTTGTAACGGTCTGTTTATGCTGAGATATTATGGACTTACTAAGATAATACTGAAATTAAGATCCTGGAGGAGATTCCTTGCTTGAAATGGCTTCTAAAAATTAATTATCTTTTTCTTTTTGTATGTAGCTCTGTTAAAGAAAGAAGGGACAAAGAGGGAAATGTTTGGCAAAGTTCATGATACCAAATACTGGCCTAAGAGATATTTGTACGTTTTATTATAACCATTCTGTGCATACATCCCACAGATTAGTCTTCAAAAGTTGCTAGCAATCATGGTTTTTTTAGGCATTGAAACATCAGTTTAGAGGTATTACCTGAAAGCATTTATCCAGGCTCAACTCTTCATATGCTGTGCAGGACTCCAGTCTCATAAGACCTTAAAAGTAACATACAATTGGTGCGAGCAGAGCTGTCAAGTGATTTGTAAAAAGAAAGTCTCAGAGCTTAGTGACACTGGAAGTTCTTTAGCTCAGTAAACTGTCAGCACTGAACACCATTCAAAAGATGTGAACCCTGGAAAATATTTTACAACTGCTTAAAAATAAAACTTTTTTGTGCACTCTCTTTAGAGAAATGTGAAAATACAGAAAATTGCAAGGTGGCCTCTAAAGAAGTAATCAAAGAATACCAGTGTTGTCTACAGGTAATTTAAAGTTAAAGTACATGTTTTTATTTTCCAAAATTCCTTAAATGACTTGATACATCTTGTTTGAGGCTGAGATTTATGTAATGCCAATAATGTGCTGGTTTATCTCAGCTGAAGAAACAAAAATTGGCAGCTAAAGGTGTTTTGCTCTGGAGCCATGGATGCCTCTAATCAAAGATGTATCAAAATGTTTTTCAGCTTCCTGAGTGCACAGCAGAGAATGGAAACATCTATTATTCTGAAGACAGCAATGAAGGTACAGTAGCAGCATTTGACAAATTTAGGAAGAAAACAGCACCACATTGTTTGAATTTTCAAGTGAGAGCTCTTGGACACCAATTAGTTTACAAATGAATGGAAAATTAAAATGACTGTCTGTCCCTACTAGTAATGAGCTGCATTTTGAATTTCCCATGTTGAGTAATACAACAATAAGATATTAAGGATTATGAAATAAAATTTTCCACCTCAAAGAGATGCAGAATGCTGGCACTGGGATTGTATTAAATTTTAACTCAGATACTGAGTATTTGTAGACTTCTTCCCATTACAGATTTTTACATCAAGAATCATTCTTGTGAAAACCGTACATAGAAAGAGACAACTGGTTTTTAACATTTTGATCATGATAGAAAAAAGAGTTTCTAGATCTTGAACATAAATATAGAGATGACTATTAACTTTAATAAAATACAAGTCATGTAGTTTCCATTATTGGAGTGAAAGAGCCATTAATCTTAAATTTATGTTCCGCAGTGTTTGCAAAATAGATAAGAAGGGAGCTTTATCATATCTCTTCATAGGAATTTGGTGAGGTTACATTCCTCAGCAGTGTCTGGGAACTGGCAGAAATCAGGCACGTGGTTAGTGTCAGGTCTGTGTTAATCAGGACTTTGATCAAAGTGCAGAGCACAGCAGAACTCTGTCAGTTCTAGACCAGTAGATCTGCTTGGAAAGTGAACAGGATGCTAATGTTACAAAACCAATAATTAATCACAACTTGCAAGGATTTTTTTTTTTTTTTTTGAGGCATATCTACTCAGCTGGTAAATTAATTTGGACCACTTATGGTTGGTAACTACTGCCCTAATTATGAGCACTATTGCAGCATTTCCCAGCTGTGTGTGGCTGGCAAGATGAGGAAGAGGAAGGAGGCATGGTCCAGTACTAACATCCGTACAAAAATCAGAGCCGCGCATGCATGCACACCCTGGCTTTTCTATTTCATTACTACTGTTCCATGATCACTGAGAAAACACTATGAGAGCAGTTCAGACAATAGAAATAGACACGCCTGTGAAAGACAATATAGAAATTTAGTATGAAACTGAATTAGTTTCATTCACTTCTCTGTCCTCTTCACTGCCATCTGCATAACAGAACTGCTTAAGGTTTTACCTGTTTTGAGAAGAGGAATTTAAAAAAGGTGTGTTTTGCCTAGGAAAAAAAAAAGACATAATAAACCCAAAAGGTGTATTTTTGTTTCATTGTTATTTATAGCCACTCTTGACAGAAGCATTTAAACTAATATAAATGTTCTTTTCCCTTCAGCTAGAACATAAGAGCTTGAAGAAATTTCCTCCATTTACTAGTGTCAGGCTCAGTGGGAGTCTGAATTGCTGAGCAACCATTTTTCTTATTTGATGTAATTTATCTTTGGACTAATAGAAAGCACTACTGATGCATTGACCAGAGAAGAAAAAGCAAAAGAACAGAAACTACTAGAAACTGAATTGAGCATCTATAATATGAACCAATTTTGACATAGAAGTAATGAAAATTCATAAGTGAAAATAACCCCTCCTTATGAATTTTATGTTTAAAGCTTACCTGCATTTGAAAACAGTGTCTTGCTCCATCAGTGTGCTTAGGAAGATTTCATGATAGTGTCTTGTTGGGTCAGAACACTGCCTGACAAATGATAATGGTGAAAATCATATAGGTATTTACATATGTTGAACTTGCATACAAATTGTTAGTAAATGTGGAATATTACTGATATTTACTAATTATATTAGAAATGCCTTTAGAGGCTTCCTCAAAGTCTGCTAAGGCACCCTTGAGGAGAGGAATGTGGAAACAGTGATGCTTTGTGATCACTGCTATGGATCAATTCCAGGTTATTTGCAGGGCAAACTGAGCATTTGCCCAGAGAAATTAGCTGTTGTGGTCCTCCTGACTGCTCTGCTTTCTTGAAGCTATGGGAAATCGTGAGGCTGCAGGATCCTGGATTTTGCAATGTTTGAATTTTGATGGGTAACATTCTCGTCCAAGGAATTTACAGAAGCAATGACTTTGCAAAAAGGGAAAAACTATTTTGATAGAGTGCTGCTCTGGGAAAAACTATACCAAGAATGAAATGCTAAAAATGAATGGATCAAGAAAGACTTTTTTTTTTAAATTCAGCATATGTGCTCTGTTGAGCTGAATCCATGACCCTACCTCCCAGAGACACATAAATTTATACAGCTGCCAACAATTTGCTGTATTTCTGTCAGCCAGTTCCCAGGGTGTGGCACAGCCTTAACACAGAGCACAGATTTCGTATTTCAGCTCTGTGGGCTGATGTAACCCCTTTGGACATGCAAAAGAGACAGGGGATTTAGTTCTGCAAGATCCCAAGACTATCTGTGTTTAGTTGCTGATTCATGATTGTTGTCACACAACTTAATAATTGACTGTGAGCGATGACTGGGAAGGCAAATTTGGAAATAAAAATTTACTTGTGGAAACACAGAATCAGCTTCTAAAGAAGGTATTCTGGTGTGGTGGTGGCAATTTAATCTTTCATTGGACTCAGTAGTGGTCAGAATGACAAGATACAAAGTGTGAAATATGGAAGGCAATTTACAAACTAACTGTGGCAATTCTTAGTTTGGTGTCGTGGGTTGATAAATGCTTCTGTCCTTTACTGTTCATAAGTGTATGTTCAGAAATTGTTAATAGTCACTGATCAGCCATCTGAAGAGATGTTCTGTATTTGTAATAGGGTTGTTATTCAATCCAAATTAGTTTAATTTGTATTTCTAGTGGCAATCCATCAATTTGCATTAATTTCCTCCGAGGGCAAGGGAATTTTCAATCAGTTTCATTTTTTTCTATTTTCTTCTTCTTAGCACATAAAAGAACTTCAGGTGGTTTGGTTTTGTTTCCTTTTTAAACTAAAAACAAACCATTTTGGATAAAAGTTTTGCATCTAGAAAATTCTGGTTTCTAGTGAGTGTAAATTACCAGAATAAGAGGCCTATCTCTTAGTAAGCAGGACTGTTCAATGAGCTCTATTACCTGGGATCAGAACAGAGGCTGAGACTAAGAAATTATAAAATATTTTTTCTTTGAAAAATAGATTAAGATATTTGATCATTTTGTTATCCATATTTATCAGATGAATTTGGCTATTAGAAGCCAGGCTTCAGGATAGACATGAATGTTGCTGAAAAGGATGAAAAATATTTTTTCATGTGTGTTTCAGGATATCCTTAGTAGTTGTTACTTGGATAACTTGTGCTTTATTTATTATCACTGGCAATTTAATATTGAAACTGTTGTTTGGAATTAGAGCAGCATGAATTCAATTTTAATTTTTACTTGCCAAGGTAGTAAGCAGGAATAGAAATCAGCTTGTCATATAAAAACAGAAAATTCACTTAGTCAACAAATAGTAATTATTAAGAAAGCAAAGATTTTACTCCTGTCACCCGTGGTGACACTCAGAGAGCCATTTTTTTTTTCCATGGAATTAACTCTGTGGGCTAAAGAGGAAAACTCCTGAACTTCTCTAATAACTAAAAATGTAATGTCCTTAACACATACAAAAAGTCTACAGCACTAAAGAGAATACTCAGCTTAAGGACAAGGAAAACATATTCATCATTCATATCCCTCCTAAGGAAGCTCTGCTATAATTGCAGTTCACACTAGAGTCAAGCCCAAAATAGTACCAACAATGGAAGTGGACACCAGTGTCACTTTTTCCCTTGAGCATACAAAGGATCTGAATGCCACATAAAGCAGGGCACTGAAAATGTAAACTACAACCATGGGATTTTGTGAGCTTTCATCTATTCTTGTTCTGCTCTTGGCAAAACTTTAAAGAAAGGTTAACTTATATCTGCATTTATGTGTGGGTAAATAGGAAAAATGTGCAGTGATGTTGATAGCATAATTTGGAATTAATTAAAGTGCATCTTATCAGTAAAATACCCTTGTTTTTGCTTATTTTGGAGAGGCAAAGGTACAGGGACTTTCTGCTGGTGCTTTAATCTTTTCCAATAACCAGTATGAAGTCCTGTTTGAAAAGGGTTAAACACTTGCTAAAGCGTTGTACGTGCACATTTCTATCATCATGCATTGCAGTATCTATTGCCTGTACAGACTCCAGAGATAAGGAAGTTAAGCTTTAAAGGAATATATGATGTGATCTACAGGAATTTAATGGTCAAAAGCACTTTTCAGATCATCCTTTCTTGGAGCAGCAAAACTACAAACAGCCCCAGAGAGTTCTCAAACATATTGTTGGGAACTCCTTCACTGGATGTGTTCTTACAGCTGCCCTGGGAGCAAACTGTAGCCTACAATTCACCAAACTATTCTCGTTATTCTCCAAATATTAGTGTGCTAAGAATTATTGATACCAGTGAATGAACCTGAAATTTCAGGGGCACTTGAAAGAGTATTTTCTTTCTGATGTAGGCTCTCAGGTCTTGGAAAACAGGGATAATACTGAAGAGACACAAGGAACTGAGTGTTATGGAAGTAATCTGTGAGCCAGTTCAGGTTTTCATGCATCCTTCAGCCATATCTCAAATATACTTTGTTATCAGCAAGAGAGCAGAAGGACACTGAGATTAGGAATATCCCACTTAGATGGAAATTTGTTTTATGTGTGGTTCCCTCTAAGCAAAGACCAATAGGCTGGAGAAAGCACAAGTGCATTGCTGAGAGTTAATCTGAATTAGGTCACAAAGAAGAATTTTTAACATCTAAAGCTGAACTGATGTTTTATGCTGAATGATAGAAGTTGGAGAACTATAAAGGAGTTTGTGTTTTACTAAAAACTGTGTTGCCCAAGAAAACAATAGATTGTCAAAATGCTCATGTAGATTTAAACCAGGCTTTTACTCAATATTATCAAAGAATAAAAAGGTCCTCAAGAAGAAATCACACTTTTGATAATAAATGTAACTTTTCAAGAAAAAATCATTTAAGAATATTAATAACTGAAACCCCCTTCTAATTATAAAAATACTCCACTAATAAGACAGTTACCTTGAAAATCAGAAAGACGACCATCTGATATAAATTTTCTCATGTATATTTTAAAATATACAGCTGTTGTGAAATCAGGCAGTGCTAAAGGAGAAATCTCTTTCTAAAATTCTTTCTAAAGAATAATATTTTCATTAAAAGAAAAGGAAAAAGGCTTTGTTTTGAATTCTGAATATGTTCCTTGTTCACACCAAAAAGCTTGGCTCTGACCAGCATGGGAATCACATACAGAAATGCTTGCTTAAAAATGCTGTTACCAATATCAATATATTTCAAAAGGAATATATTTTATTAACTATTTAAAATTCATGTTGGTTTTCATTAAGTCTGTAGAGCAGAAAAAAATGTAGTCAGTCAGCCTCAGCTTGTGTCATTCTTTATTATCCAATAAGAATAGACAGTAGCTTTAAAATAGTAGAAAATAAGGCAATGCATTTCTTAGCTATTTGAGGCCTTCTTGCACATTTCCATGACACAATGTCTGCAAGTACAATGGCATAATGCCCACTGGGGAAAAGACTGGAATGCTATTTGTTCCCAAAACTGCATTTCCTTGTAAGGGAAAAAGCTGCGACTTGGCAAGCAGTTTCCAACCTTTCACTGAATTTTCAGATAAAATCAGGGTTGTCTTATTATTTTTTAAAATTTTTAATTCAGTTTTTTTGATGTCAGAGGATTAGGGAAGGAGAAATAAACGTCTTATACTGAACACGAAGGAGATTCTTCCTTTCAAAAATCTGAAAAAGTTCATTCCTAATGGTTAATAAACAAGCCATGTCAAGAGTTATTTCTTAATTTATATAAATACTTACATATTTAAACCTAACAATTACTTCAAGGCCTCCTAATAAAATGCTCCCTGAAGCTGCATTAGTACAGTGTAAAGCAGAGTTTCAATGGTAAGAGAAAGCCTACAGTCTACTGCTGGGTGCTGCTCTATAAATGTTTACAGGATAATAAACACCAGGCTTAATTGCATCGTCTGACAAAATATTTATTAAATTCACTTCAGCTGACTAGTATTGCTTCCAGCAATTCCAGAAATGGCCTTGTAGGAAAGAGCTGAAAAATTTTATACTCTGTTGATTGATATTGCCTCTGAATTTAGATCCAAAGTAACTGCTCAAGCATTTGTTAAGTGCTTGACATGATATTCCTTGCAGGAGCGGTGCCCAAGGCCTAGGAGAAAGCCAGAACATAACTTAAAGCATCATCTAGTTTGTTGGTAGGTTAGGATTTTCAGAAACGTTACTTGAGCAAAAAAGAATTTAGCTAGACTTCTTTTAAAACAGACTCCCCCTTTTCATAACTCCTCTTTTTATAGCAAAGGGGGAATTTTAGAAATGGATAAAATTCCAGTGAAGAGGGAAGAAAAATTACAGAAAATGGTTCATGTTTTAAGAGTAACAGCAGGTCAAAAAAAAACAGAAGCAGAGGGAGATTTACCCAAAGTAACAGTGCTAGGAAGCAAACTGAAAACAAATAAAAATTTGTGATTGGAAGACTGAAAGATAAATTTAGGAGAAATGGTTCTGACCATTAATTAAAGGTAAAGTCTCAGCTGTCAGAGACATGGATTGTGATACTCCTGTGAAGCAAGAAAATAAACCACTGGGCTCACACCTCACCTCCTGCCTCAAGTGGTACTCTTGCTGCACACTCTTTTCACCTGTGCAGGCACACAATATCTTCAGACTTTGTAAGTCAGCAAAATGGTCTCCATTTTTGCAAGAAGAGAAGACATTAAACAAATGATTGAGATGACATAAGAATCAGCCAGACGCAGAAGCCTGTTAAAACTGGTACTTCCTTAGATTTACCTGTCATCATTGTCAAAAGCTGGCCTGAGTCCTCTCCTGGGTACACCTTGGGCAGTGTAGTGCTGCTGCTGGTTGCAGAGGGTGTGTGTTCTACATCTAAAGTCACTCTATATAGATTTGAAAGATTTCTGTGGAAATAAGGAGTTTGTATGATCTTCCAGTGCTGCTTTGACATCTGCCACATAGAATCCATCATCGTGAAGCAAGCAAATAGAAAGTTCTCAAACATCTCAAGGTCTACAAATGCTCAGTCCTATACCTTACATGTCCTTAGTTTACAAACACATGATGTAAAAATAGCCCTTGAAAAGTTTGCCTGATGAATCGGTTCAGTGAACCAACACCTTACAAAGGGGCATACAAAACCTTTATTAGCCGTTTTTTCCTAATAAAGGAAAACCAAATCTTTAGGAAACATCTGGCTTCCCAGAATCTGTAGGAAGTCTATGGTTAACTCCCTCTATAGCAGCATAAGAGGTATTTGTCAGCTTGAATAGCAGTATTTTAATAAAGCAGTAGACATCATCCTGCTCAGGGAAATTGCATTGGCAGATAAGACACTCATGAAAAATGGACATGTTTACTCAGTAGGCCTAAAGCTGCTGCAGATGGGAAATGGGGTGTTAAATAAGTGTGATGACACTGAGCAGGGTGAGCTGATACTGAGTACAGTACAGCTAAACTCCAACACAACACACAGCCCGAGTTACCTTCTCTGCTTACAGCTAAGCCTCTGCAAAGAAAACACCTGAACTCAGCCCTACACAATTATATATAATGAATACAAAATTAAGTTCAGGTGTGTGTGGGGGGGGGAGAAGGGGTGGGATTCTGTAAAAGGGCATTTTCTGATTTTCATTCAGAAAGCAACACCTGCAAAACTCTGACGTTAAATTGTATTTCAGAAGCTTGAGGAAAATGCCGACTTTTTGGCAAAACAGGCTTTTTTAACAGCTGAACCAGGGAAGAAGTTCCAAAAGGCGTTTCACTTCTGGAAGGATACCTTCGGCTGTTCGATTGCAGCCAGACTTTAGAAAGGATCCGGTTTTAGGATGTTTGCTGCCATCTAGTGCCTTTATTTCTAGTGCCTTGGAAAAATGGCAGTCATCGTTCACAGAAAACTTTAGAGGATAAAGTGGGTATTAGTACACTATTCTTTAGCTGCCACTACAGAGAAACACAAACTAAATGATGATTTTCGTAATTCAGGGCTTACTTGGTGTAGAACCAGGATGGAAGGTCGTTTGAACTGGTTAACAGCAAGGCTGTACTAATGAGTCTTCGTTTATTTCAGCACAGTTACAAGAAATATAATTTTTATGTATACTGGAAAGGGATATTAGAACTTATGGTTCAGTTTCAATTTTTGACATGGTTATGGGGAAAAACCCCTTATAAACAAACACTTAAAACTACTGCCTACCAGCTGAATTGAAATGAGGGTGCCTTGGCACAAAATATTGTTTCAATGTCATCCCCTATTACTGTTATTTTGGTCATAAACAATTTTCCCTGTGTTCACCTGGTTCAGTATTTGGCAGCTACCAAGTCTTTTCTGAATATGTACCAAATGTATCACATTTCTGGAGAGTGAAAACACTCAAGTGTGTGGAAGAGAACACTTTCAAAATCTGGACATATATTTGTCTTGGGCCAATATATTTGTCTTGGGTCCCTAATTCAGAGGATGCAGTTGATATATTTAGTGAAATGACACAAAACCACTGGTTTTGTTAGGTTAAAAAAGTATATCTGGCCTCATTTTAAGGAGTATTAGGCTGTCTTTTCATATATGAGTACAGTGAATATAATTTTACAGTTACTGCAACAGTAAAAATTCAGTAAGAGCTCTTCTACACTATAAAATCAGAATCTATGGCCATAATTTATAATTCGACTTTTTTTTAAGTAAATTAGAATTCCTAAACACTTTCGAAGTTTTGAGGTTTTTTATTTAAAAGTTGTTATGGCAACTCTTAAATCTAATCTGAAAACACTTCAGACACTTGTAAATTTAGCAATACACATTATCACTATCAACAGTGCAAAGCTGTAAAATACTTGGGCTAGGAATCTTTCTGTAAGTATTTTTAGTAGCTAATAGAATGATTGATAATACAAGGCAGAAAGGTTTTCTGAAGAACAACTGAAATAATCTCTGCTTGTATTGGCTGTTTATGAAGTGAGCACAAGAATCTAACATGGTGCCCAAGTATGTATGTAATTACAATAACATAAGAAATCAAGCCTTCAAGGATAAGTCTGGAACATAAAGAGCTTGAAAAGGATGGTGTTCAAGAAGAGTTTGCAAGAGGAAAATAACTGTCCCCAGGTGTCTGTTTGTGACACAAGAGGGTGTACATGAACCCTGGAGGGCTATGGTTAATGGGTGCTACCTCTCCAGTGTAGCTCTTCCACTGAGACCAGTCATGAAATAACTTTTCTCTGATGGGGTCATGAAACCAGTCATGAAGTAACTTTTCTTTGATGGGGTAATAAGGTGAGCAGTCACAGTATTTTATACAGAAGAGCCATGAAAACAATTCTGTTCACCATATTAGACTCATATATCT
Source organism: Chloebia gouldiae (assembly GCA_003676055.1). Lineage (NCBI taxonomy): Eukaryota > Metazoa > Chordata > Aves > Passeriformes > Passeridae > Chloebia > Chloebia gouldiae. Next base: position 8,266,472 of record QUSF01000005.1, on the reverse strand, counting down.
ACAGTAAACTGGGTAATAAAAGCATTCTTCCTGAATAGGACTCATTTGTCCTAAATCAAATGATCGATGTTACATTGCATTATTAATGCAATTAGTGTCTGTTATTACTTAGTGCATGTTAATCTGGATTTACAATTAGAGATTAATTTTTCATATTACAAATTTCTGTTTTTGTAAGTCAAAGCTGTTCTAGAGTAATGACACATGCAGAAATACAAATCGCATTAATTTGCCAGTCATTTGCCAATGATAAGGGTTTTTTAACTGGTAGTCCTTTCCTGTGTACTTCCACTGATCAGCTAACTGATCAGATAATAATTTATGCACAAATTTTATGGTTTGGTTAAGGTCATTGAATATTGAAGAGCAATATTCACAAATGTAGTTGTAGCCTAATTTCTCTTCAAGAAGCATTTCTAAATCTTGCATGTCCTTCATGTATGCTTCTGAAGTTTTATTGCCCATAGCTTTGGGAAATGTTTTAGTTTCTCAATTTAACCTCAGAATTTTGAGAGAATACCCTTGCACTGGGCCAGCCCTGGTAGCCCATGGATTTTGTCTTAACACTACTACTGACAGAATGAGCATACCCTTTATTTATACTCCTATTCAAGCTCATTTGAAACATTTGGAATAATATTACATTTTTGGGTCAGCCTTTCCTACTTAGATCTGTACACCTTCTATTTGTGCATCAGCAACTGTTTTGAATGAGGGCCTGGAGTGCTATATATGTCTAAACTTATCCTTGCAGATTTGGATTAGAGCAGGCTTTGCTTTAAGTTGGTCAGGAACCCCGCTGCTTCACAGAGTTTGTGCAGATAAAGGCATGTGAATGATAACAGAACTTCAAAACTGTAGCCAGATCCTGGGAACTTCTGTCAAGTCTATCAAGATTAGGCATCACTGTACACAGAATCATCATGGTGAGGACACACCTTTAGAGAGAGGGTAATATTTTGGGAAAAGTAACAGATGGTCCTGTTAAAAGTCAGATTCTACAGCTTTTCTTGATGTATAAACAAGAAGATGAAGCACAAGTTTTGAGAGTCTTTCTAGTGTAACTCCTATCTAAATACTGTACATTCTGATTCTCAAGCATCTGCTCCCAATCAGTTATGAACAGCAACATGCCCCTTTTTGTTAGGATCTCTGCTAGTGTGTTTAGAAAGTCTGAAAAAAGGTCTTTGAAAGAGCAAGTACTTTTTCCTAGGATGAGATTCACACTTAAAGGCCGGGAAAAAAGGTCTTCCAATTCCAAAACCTATCACTATTTGTTATAAATGCCCAACTTTATATTTTTGCTTTGAATTTCTGTGGTAGATCATTGTATGGAGAAAAGTAAATAAATCTTTCTCTGAAATGCAATGCTGTTGCATTAGTTGGTCATAATTAGTTGGTCATAATTAGTTGGTCATTATTTTTCACAATACTACAAAATCGCCAATCCAAAAAGTATAGGGAGATTGAAGATTATAATGTGCATGTGCAAGGCATTTGAGGGGCTCCTTTATCCTTTCTATCTTTCCCATGGAAACAAGTACTTATTTTCATCTCTGACCTCCTTCTGTCTTTGTGTATACCTCTTTCTCTGCACACAACCCACTCCCAAACCTTTTTCCCTATTTGACTGATCTCATGTATCAGATTGCTGCATATTTGACCCACAAGTGTTTGAATTAACCAGAGGCTTGTCAGCTTTGCAGTGGTCAGTCAGGTACTTCCCATCTGGAATAGAGTGAAAAAAATGTGGGAGGAACATTTCTCTCTCTGTACTATTTATGCAACTCTTAGTTCCCCTGGCAACTTCTCTAAAAAGATCCCGGCTCAAAAATCCATGGATGAGAGAATGCTGGGATGATTCTCTCCATTTAAAACAATTTATCAGAATATATATAATTTTTTTTGTTATCAATTCTTACTGTGATTTGTTGGAAGCCTGAAACCAAATCACTTTAGTCTTTTGAAAATACCACCCTAAACGTTTTGAATCTAACCAGGTGTCTAACCAGGATGTGCAGATTCTCTCACTTATATTTAGGAAAACACCTGGTGTAGTTTCTTAAATCTCTGCACTAGATATACAATGGCAAAAATGTAATTCAGAAATGAAAAAAAACCCAACTTCGGGACACTCCGTGCCTTAAACCAGGCTATTTCATTAAAATAGCTGGCAGCATTCAATGTTTGGGAAAACTTTACTGCTTCAAAAATAATTCTTGAACAACAGCCAGTAAGCATCTGGCAGTAAGCACCTGCCAGTGCTTTTGTCGAGAGGAGCATTCTAACCCATTTAAGAATAGGACTCACTGATAATCATTCACCTCAAGCATCTTGTTTATTGTGAAAAGTGTTTCAAGCAGTAAAAGAGGTGCCCTGGAGAAGAAAATCCATGACAAGATGGGGGTCACAGCCCTGCAGCAGCCATATGCCCAGGTTACAGAGACAGTCACAGCCTGCTTTTGTGCCTGTGGTGCAGGTGGATCCCCAGACCCGTCTTCTGGCACAGGTTTTGAGCCACGAGGCAGCTTTCTGACAATAATTCTGGCTGGAACAGGCTGACACAGGGCACTAGGAAGAGGTAGCTAGGTATAGCTACTGCCTTTACAATTTGGAAACCAAACCAAAGAGTCATCTGAAATACCATGAAGCGTTCAGTCTTACAATTAGATATAAAATGGTGTCTGTATTTTGGATCCTGATAATGGAAGCCAAAATGTTTTCTCTGAGCACTGGAGGGCACTGCAGCACTGAGCAAGAAATGTGCTTCCAGACGACATTCCAGAAAATAATGACTGTTTGCAGAAATGAGGAGGGGCTGGGGGGATCTGAAGGCAGCAGAGCAGCAATCATTCATTACCGATCTGGCACGCTTTCCTTGCAGCTGAAAGTGTTACAACTTTATACAGCCCTGCAAAGGGCTGGCCAAACCTCTATATAGACAGGCTCTGTAGACTCAGCTATGTGCCTAATGTTCCCTTTTTAAGTATGCTCATTTTCCCTCAGTACTTCAACTGATTTTTAAAATGTATTGCAGAACGTTTGAGACATTAGTGAAAAAACCACACAGTTGACTCTGCCAACCCAAAATATACAGCCAGGTGGACAAGAACAGGGTTCTCAGTTTTGCACTTTCAGTGTGTTGATCAATCTGTCCACAATATAAACCTCAATTAGGTCATTATTTGATTAGCTTGGAAATGTTTTCCTAAAATCCAGGATCAGGTGTCACACTACATTTTTATTACTTCTCCAGACAAGTCTTTTAGCTCTTTATGAGCAGCCCCAGTTCTCTGCATTTTAGGGAAGAAGATCTCATTAGGAAGTGACGGCTCTTCCCTATTTAGGAAAGCAAACAAAGCAACAGAAAACAAAAAATATTATCTGTGGTAGGAAAAGGATTGCTCAAGGCATATTTCAGATTTTTTAAAGAGAAATTCCTCCCCTGACTCTCAAAAGCAAATTAGATGCATAAACAGAGCATGTATCCAGTAGACAATTATCTTCCATTCCATCATTTTGATATATTGACATTCTGTAACTTGGTCTGTAAGTCTTGGTAGCATCTTAATTATTTCACACTTCAGTTCTGTCCTTTCATCTTCAATTTTGTGGGAAGACCTCCTGCTCCTTTTGCATGCCAGTCTCTGTGTCTCACCTTCCATTCCTAATCTTTCAGGCACATCCCAAGACATTTCATTTGGTTTAATCTTTGATCACCTCCTCTCTTTTACACAGCTTTCCTCTTTGCTACCGGTTTCCTCAAGGTCAGAACCTTCTTCCTGTTGGTTTGGGAGATGCCTGGCTGCAGTCACTTCCTTAATAACTCTACTGAGGTCTCTCATCACTTAATAAGGAAGGGAATGTTGACAGCAAGAGAAGTAATCATTGTGAGAGGAGTTAGGCTTTGGTGCAAAACAGGCAGATAGATCTCCCAGGGTTTCTGTGAAATTGTTCCCAAACTCCAATTTCATCCAAAGTAGCAAGTTTTTACCTCCCAGGCTGCAACAACCTCAGGGCATGCCCATCACCAGTTCCTGGCTCTCTGTCTCAAGGCGGCAAGCAATGATTTTACTGAGCAGAATGTATTGGCACCTTGTGAGGATAAAAAGATGGCAAATACAGTTACTTAGAGCAGACAGTGTTAGATTCCAGAGCCTGGAATAAGATACCAGGAAATAAATGCAGTTGTCTTACAAGCCTGTGATGCTGGGCTATGTACTAAGTTAAGAAAGCAGAGTTAGGTATGCTTTAAGCTGGTGACAAAGACCAATCCAAGCTCTTTCTCTGGCTATAAATCCCCTTCTGTGTCAGGTTTCAGCAATGTAAGCTGGTTAGGCAGAACTGTACATGGAAAGAAAGTGAAATGGCTATTTTGATTCAGTTATATTTATAGCAATGCGAATTAAAAATTTAAATTTTATGTTGCATGAAGTTATTTATCAGAATAAATAAACTTTCAAAAATATCAGCAGGAACACACTATTTGAACCTCATCCTAACAGGTTTTAGTATCTCTTTCTTATAGTTGCTTGCTTTTATGATAGAATTAGGTATCTTTCCAGCCAATAGTAATAAAAAAAATGCACCAAAGCTTCTAAATCAAAGTTAAACCAGATTTCTTGCTGTCTGTCTACTAATGTCTTTGCTAATCAGTGATGAGAGAAGAGAAATGGGAGAAAAAGCCAGAGCTGTTTTTGTGCTTGGTATCACCAATTCTGCCTTGTGATAACATTATGCTGGAACCATTCATTCACTCATTGCCCAGTCAAACTTGTTTAGATTAAAAAGGTCAATTAAAAGTGCAGAATAAAGATTTCCTTATTTTGAAGTGAAGAGATGTAGCAGCTGGAAAATAGAAAGTTCTGCTCATGCAAAATACAGCTTTGTAGAAGATAGCAAGTCTGTACATTGTACTGAAGAATTTATTCTAGCATAATTTTGATATAAAATTAAGCAGCTTTTCATGCTAAAACTTGTTTAACAGTTCTGTTAAAAAAGAATGCACCTATGCACCCTTCTTTGTACTAGGGTGAATAAACTAATGCTGTGAGGATTGGAAAGAGCAGGAGATCTGTCCTTCAGGATGGTGCTGCTCCTCACATGCATGTAAGCATGAAAGCATGACAGGAGAGGGAGAAGGCTGTGCCTTGCTTCCACCCCTGAAGTATGCTGTGGTAAATGCAATTTGACAGTGCAAGTTTCCCCTTTAGAGCAAGATAGACCTAAGGATTATAGATGGTCCTACGGACTGTTTGTTTGTAGGTAGCTGCTCAATTTTTATGACATGGGTTCATTTCCTGCCTGGGAGAATGTCATGTCTGTACCACAAAGTAGTTCTTCTGTCAGATACCTAAAGTAGCTGCAAATTGTCTGGTTGTCTGTGCAGGTGAATACAAATGCTCAGATAGGGTATTTGAGTCTCTTTAGTCTCCTTCAGGGGTCAGGTTAACCAATCTTTTCAGTCTGATTATTGTACCTGTTTCTGGAGATAGTTTATTTATTTGCTACTATCACTTTGATGATACAGACTTCTTTTGAAGGATCTGAAAAATGTTTCCAAAATAATGCAAAAGTACATTAAATATTTGTAATTGTTTTCAACTCATAGTGTTAATGCCGCAGATAGCCTAAGAAGCTGATTTGATTATGCCCAGTGTTATTCAGCAAGGGAAGTGCATTCACTCAATGTTGCTAGGCTACCAGCCTTATTTACAGATAGTCAGAACCTTCCAGGGCAGAGAGAGCTGAAAAGCTTCAAGAGCAGATGTAAGAAGAGGAAATAATAAATGGCACTGATGATGCATTAGAATTCATTTTAATGTGTGTTTTACTGTGGGGGCCCAGTGAGGGAACATGCAGGGAGCAAACACCTCAGCACTAAACTAACCCATCACAATGCAAGCAGGGAGAGCAAGAGGAAAAGAAACCACTGTCACTGCACAGTAGTTAATTTAGTTGTCAAATTTAAGATAGGTTTTAGATTTCCAAAGCCAGCAGTTGAAAAGTAAGCCACTAAGAATGTATATTAGAACAGGAAGATGCACTTAGAGAGTAGATCCAAAATTCACTGCTAATACACACCCAATTCATCTAGGCTAATGAAATTTGGGCTTATTTGCACTTTGTTTTCGCTGTTTCAGCTAGACACAGATCTGTCCTGGAGCACCCCTTGTTTAGCAATGTGGCAACCCAAATAAAGAAGCCTTGCCTCCAACAAGCCTCACACAGCTCATTTTGAAGGTTTGGCAAGCAAAGGCAGTGCTACAACTACAAAGTAAACCTTCCTTATCAGCACCTTGCAGCATTTTATCTCATGTCCTCAGGATCCTTCTCCAGCTTTGCCTCTGCCTCCTTAGGAACAGCAGCCCAGTGAGCTCCCTCACCCACAGCAGTGCCCACAGGTCTGGATCTGGCAGCAGAACCATGGGTCAGGCTCAGAGGAGCAGAAGGAGTGGGGCTGGGCTCCCCTAGGAGCTGCAGAAGATGGACCAGGGACAGGTCCACAAGCTCCCAGCAGCACATGCCTGCAGCCCAGACAGGAGGCAGAGTTGGAGCCGAGCACATGGGCCCCATGGCTTAGGGAACAGAAACCAGTCTCATTTATGGAATATGGCCCCATTAAATACAGGGCATAAAACAGATTTTTCACAAAATAGGTCAAGTCTTGTCCTGTGAAAAACAAGTATCTGCATCTCCACAAGATATGTCCACACAAATGTGACAGCTTCTGCCTCAGATCTCATGGATGCAGAAATATGATTCTCTTGGAATTGCTGCTGGGAGGTATGTAAAGGTACATATGTTTGCACATCAGCCACCTTAATGAAAAAAATCTTACAGATATACAGGAATGGCTTCTTCCAGCTGAAGAAAGAGGGGGAAGAAAATTTCCAGTGGTGCAATGCTGCAGCTGGGGTGCTAACCATAGTGCTGCTGTAAGCCTGATGACCAAAACTTTGTGAACACCATGAGTCATATGAGGCTGTACCTCCCCTGCCCTGGCTGTCTGGGCTCACTCATGTCAGTGTGAATCAGTGCTGGAGGGGCGAGAGCAGCTCGGCTGAGAAAAAGAGCACATTAAAAAACAAAGAGAGAAACGGGTAAAATGTGTTTACAGCCTGCTCTGTTGGTTTGCAGCTGGCATGCACTAACATCCATCACTTAAATGTTTAAGGCTCTATTACTCAAGCAGAGGAATGGCAGTAGCTGCAGGCACAGAAGCAAATTTTACTCCATTAACCCTCAAATACCACCTGGAGTAACTTCTCATCTTCTCGGGAGTTCCTTTATTTTATCCTGCTATAACAGAGGACAGAGCTTTACTCATCTGATTCAGACACAGTGGGTAAGAGGAAAAGAGGCAAAATATGTAGGTAATATCAAATGGAGGGAACCTCTTAATGCCTTCCAGCTCACAAGGAAGGAGCATTGAGGCTGTGCATAATTGAGAGGCTCCCACAAACACCCAGCAGCCTCTGAACTGTGGCTGGTCATGGCCCATTACCCAGTTCTGAGCTCAGCAGCCTGACCCTTCTTGGCTTCTGGCATTGGAGATATGGAGCTTCTCTCAGCCCATGGTGCCCAGGTAATTGCTGGCATCCACCTTCTCTGCCCTGAGGGGTCCAGCAGTGTGTCTGCTGGTGTATCTCCCCATGCTGCCCTTCAGCTACAGTGGGCACAGCTGCTCTCTCAGGACACCTTCTGCAAGGACATGCACAGACATTGCCACCTGAGCCAGCTGGGGCAGTGAAGGGCTGCTCCTCCACCACAGGGTCCTCACCCTGCTCTGCTTAAACCCTGTCAGTGTAGCTTAGGTGGCTCCAGAGAGGGTCAGTTTGCTCTACACTGTGAGTTATTCTACAGGACCTCATCCCTTCTGTGCACAACAGTGAAAAGCTGGTGCCCACTCAGTCCACAGGTGTTGTGAGAAGCTGCAAATCCATGCTGAGGAGCGCTGAAAGGTACTGGGACCTTCCAGACTTCCCCAGATTAAAGATTTGTAAAGATTGTTCTTTTTTTAAAAGTACCACTAATCCCTTCAAGCACCTTTGGTGCTTGAAGAGTTTGGATTAGTGATTTTTGGAGATGATTTTCATCTTATCTATCTTAACACAAGACTTAATTCCTCTGGTTGTTTTTACTGTAGTGACTAATAGCATCTCCTGGCATATGGATGTTTCCATAGATACACATTCTCCTCACCCATTCCCCCTTATGCAGGTCTGAGTCCTGATAGTGTGGGAAATCCACTGGGGCAGACATACATGGAATCTTTGGGAACTAAGTGGAATCTCTGCTGCACTCTGTTTAATATGGAGTTAAAATATAGTCTGTGGAGAACTATTTGGGAAGGAAATGAATGAGCTGTTAAGTATGGTTGAATGTCCCCAAAGAATTCAGCTTCCATGATGAGTGAGTCCTTGAGAATTTTTTAATATTTTTTTGCATGCTAACATATAAATGAAGGTTTTAGCTATGATGGAAACATTACCAAAAAGAGGATTTTAAAGTATATTTAGAAGAAATGAGTTGTAAACTATCTGTTGATCTCAGTGTGATTGTGTGATTGGGAATTTATTATTTACTAAGCCACTTATTACAGAAAATACAGAAATTTTACATAATAAATTCTTTTGTTTAACCTTAGTTTACAATTTCTTTTAAAAAGTAACTTCTCACTTGCTTTAAGATAAATCTCATTTTCTTAATTTACAAAATAGGAAAAAAACCTAAAAACCTCCTCTTCTGCCGATGAACTTTAAGTTTCTTTTGTTTGTAGTCAAACTTTTAAGAGAGGGGCTGTTTTCTTGATTAAGAAGAGTAAAATAATCAATTTAATCAGATTTTCATCAAACACAAAACAATTAATAGGCCTAATACACATGGAGGGAAACATTTAGCCTAGATAAAGAAGAAAAATGCCTTCAGTTGTGAGTGAATGGGAGCTGGGAATTTTTGGATACCCTGAGGTATGAGTACCTTAGTTGAGGTACTCATTTAGCTCCCTTACAGTCTCAGGCCCTTTGTTTTCCACAATCCACATGCTTGTTGCGTCCACTGATCATCCAGCCACACACCCTATCTTTGGACTAAAAATATTATCACATCACTGTGAAAAGATAATGAGATTCATGGCACTAAACTCAGTATTTGAGTATTTCCTAGGTGTCCTTTCAGTAATTAGGACCCAGTGTTGAAGGAGTGGAAGAAGAAAACTATGGTTATTCCTATGGCCTTCTTGAAGCAAGAGAAAACAATCCCTGTTTGTGGCAGTTGTTGAATGCAGTTTGTTTGAAATAATTTCAGACTGTCAGCTTTCAGGTAGTTCCCATATGAACTTACAATTTCTGAAGTTTCTGTTTGTAACAATGTTTTACCAGATTGTTTTGGATTGTTTTGTTTCCCTAGGCCTAGCGCAGATAAACAGTTGGAGTGACAGAAGAAATGGAGCACCTGCATAGACCCTAGAACCCAAATAAGTTTCCTCAGTTATTTTAGTGAAAGCTTTTATTCGTAGTTTGTGTAGTTTTTTTGCTGGCTGCATCTGGAATAATTTTCTAGGAAAGAGATTCCTTTTCCCACTCCGCCATTTTCTTTTCAGATTTTTTTTTTGCTTTGTGCTATTTTGGAAAAGTAATAGGATGCAAGTAGGCTACCCTTATCTGAAGTGGCTTTATAAGTAGGACAAAGTCTGAATCTCTCAGCACAAACTTGGACAAAATAAAGACCCTAATTTATTTTTTTTTAAAAGTTTTACAGCTGTTGGTATTATGTAACAACAAAATACATGGCTAAATTTAAACACAACTTCAAATAAAAAAGGTAACATTAATTCTTTTGTACCTCACCCAATTTTAAAATAAACAATTGTGAAGCTCAATTTTTTCTTTCCTTTTTTTTTTCATGCTGTTTTTCTGAACTCCTCAGCTTTGCAATGCACTTGCAAATATTGGAATAGACTTTGGCATTACAACAACAAAAGAGTCTTATTAAAGGCAGACTATCTTATGGTGTCAATTCCACTCTGCCTCTGTTCAGAAAGAGCAAATGCACAGATAAGATGCACAGTTATATTAGGTACACAAGGGTGAGGACAGCAAGCAGTTAACAGAATTTTTAACTCCAGAGAATGTTTGGGCTGTAGTTTCTGGATGCAGTCAACCTCATCAGGTTAGGTACCTTGCCTGTCCTCCCTAGACAGTTCTCCTGCTCATTCTGATGTCTCACTAGGGATATCAACTCTTTCTGTAAGAGAGAAACCCTCTTATTTTTGGTATGCTGCTGTTGTTGCTCTAGGCTACAACAGAGTAGAGCTCTGGGCTCTAGCTTGTCCCATTTTTTTTTTCCACTACCTTGTGCTAGTGATTCACAACATCTTTGCTGTCAAAAAGACACAGTTTTTAGTGGGAAAGCATGAGACACAACCGGGTCGAAAGGAGGAGAGGTGATTTAAACAAAGGACTGTGACGTATCTCCATCTGTGCAGTTCAGCTGTCACATGTGGCCTCCCAGGTGGGAACTAAGAGTGTGCTAATAGGCTGCAACATTTCTAAAGTGTATAAACACTTTAGAAAAGTGCTTCTTTTGATGTATGACTTGCAAAATATTGTAGCAGCCTTGAAAATGCCACAATATGACAAAGAGAACTTCTATGTAAATTATGGGGAGAAAGTACTGAAGGGACCTGGAGAGAAAGTTAAAGAAAAAAAGAGGCGGCAGATTTGTCAGCCATTGAGGTAGCAGGTGACTGGGAAGCCTAGAAAATCAAAAAGGTTAATTAATTTTGTAAGTACTATTTAGTATTTAATTTGATTGTCTTATTTTTCTGTTTTGAAATTATACAGTCCTCAGGAACCCTGAACTTTGCTAAAGGAAGAAGATTTTAAGCCAGTCAGGTTTCAGATGCAGCCAAGTGAAAATTAATCTACTAGAGGTATGTACTACCTCAGGCTTCAAAGTCAAGCAAAAGTATGCTGTTTGGATATTTCTGGGCCCTGAGATGTGAATTTGGGAATTTGGGAACTGCTGCACATATCCTGCCTTGCCCAAAGGACAAGTTTTGTACCACTGGATGTTATGTCATTGTAAACTTTCTCTGGGGGACATGAAACAGAATTGTTTTCCATAGGAATGCAGTAAATTGCAGGAAATTGCCTTATAAGAAATTTTTTTTTAAAAAAGTTAAACATTTCTCTGGTCAACCACAACCTGTATGGTTTGGTATGGTAAGGGGTTTGGGTAGTGCACTCTTGTGTATTTCCACAGTGTCCTGCCAGCAGAGGTGAAATGAACTCTCTTGTGTACTAGGCATAAAACAGACTCTGTGAAGTGGGCTGAAATGTCATATTTAACCATGCTCCTACAAGAGTTCTACATGAGGACTGCCAAAACATGTGGGGGTCACTAGAATATGACACACTTCCTTTTGAGGTACAATGATGAGTTGAAATATTTCATAGAAACACAGAATCATTAGGGTTGGGAAAGACTTCCAAGGTCATTGAACCCAGCTTTTGACTCAACACCATAATTTCAACTAAATCAGATCACTAAGTGCCATGTCCAGTTGTTTCCTGAATGCTTCTAGGGATGATGATTCCACCACCTCCCTGTAGAGCCCATTCCAATGCCTAACCACCCCTTCAGTGAAGAAATTCTTCCTGGTGTCCAACCTAAACCTCCCCTGGTGCAGTTTGAGGCTGTGTCCTCTCATCCTCTCACTTGTTGCCCGAGAGAAGAAGCCGAGACCCACCTGGCTACCACCTCATTTCAGGTAGTTGTAGAGATTGATAAATTCCCCCCTAAGCCTCCTTTTCTCCAGGCTAAACAACTCCAGGTCCTTCAGCTGCTTCTCAAAATATTTACTGTCTCATTTTACCAACTCCACTGCCCCTCTCTGGGCATGCTCCAGCACCTCGATGTCCTTCTTGAAGTGGAGGGCCTAGGACTAGACATAGTTCTTGAGATATGGAAAATATATTAAAGATCAGGAGAGAAAAAATATCATTGTTTCAGAAGATAAATAGACATTGCTTTATTTGTTTAATTTTTCAAGAGACATGGTATTGTTTGATATTTGCTCAGCCATGAAAACCTTACTAAGAACTGCTTGGGATATAGCATACACTGTTTATTCTTAGGAAGATGAAGCTGCAGCTGATTTGGCAAGATTGGTGTCTGAATCTGAGATGCAAAGTTGCTGCTGATGTGGCACACAATCTGTCTTGTGCATGCACCACCAATAGTAGAGCTGCAGGCTGGATAGGCTTCAAAAGGCTATTCAAATGGCTCATGTTTTTCAAGTAGAATTTCTGTCAGCTATTAAGGCAGCTAAACTGCATTTTTAGAAGAGATTATATTTAATTTAGATTTTATTTATCTGTTTTCTTATGCAAGTAAACAAGTATTGTGTTGCCAGGGTTTCTTAACCACTCCTCTGATGATAGAATGACTTATGAAAATCTATGATTCAGGCAAGATCTTTCAAAGGCTTGTAGCATCTCATGCTTACTAAAAAGGAAAGACTGATATCTTTTTCAGCACTGCTGATACTTGTACAAAAATAAGTTTTTGTGTCCTGCTACTGAAATGCCCTGTAATGGCCACATTAAAGTCGTTGCAATGGCATGACTATGCTGTATAACTGTGAACAAGGAAATTGCTTATCTGAGGCAATGGATTTTTGCCTCAACCTATTCCAAGAAAAAAAAAAAAGGAAAAAAATCCTTAAACTGATGAAGCTCACTCTGATACAGAAAGTAATACATGTAAGCAAACTACTAATTATTCATTCTAAAAACACTCTATACATGGGCCTAGGGAATAATAGCAAATTATCCTAATCGGAAGTTGGACAGACTGCAATTTGTATAGCATAACACAGAATGCAGGCTGAAAAAAATTTGGTCAGCCTGGCAACACTTCTTCTGCAATCCTTATGTTTCATAAATTATTGAGCCATACAGCAGCAACTTACTAGGCTGAATTTTCCAGAATTTTATCAGTGGTTAAAATATCTTCCCCAATCTACTTCAAAAGAATGAAGCAGCGTTCTAATAATTGCATAACCTTTAAAACAGACTAGTCATTTGAAACCAATTAGTATTACTGGAGTTCTCCTCCATGATACCAGGGCTTTTTTTTTTTTAATTTTTAGAAAATTATAAGGAAGTAAAAGTTGTTAATAAGTAAGTTTTTTTCTGATGAAAGGAAAACTTAGGGGCTGCTGCTATATTTTCAACTTTATTATGTATATTCAGAGAAAATGGAGAAAAATACACTGAAAACAGACCAAAATGCTTTATATAACAATGAAAACAGTAAAGAATAAAGTTAGAATATGCAACAAACCAGCAGGAAAATGACAATGTCGTTTCTTTCTGCAGAGCACAGTGACAGCTTCAAGAAGCCCTTCTTGCTGATCCTGATCTTTGCTTTTCTATCTACAGCTATCCTTTCACTTTGAATTCTGAAAACCAGAAACCTTCTCCCACATTATCTGTGGCATAATGGTAAGTAAGGGAGAGCTTGCTGTCCTCTTAGCTTAGAAACAGCCCTGAAGGAATGCAGCTACCATCTGATGCTCAGCAACACTCAAACTTCTCCAGTCCACAGCACAAAAGGAAATTGTCACTAGCTGCCAGAAAAAGATCAGGTTTTGTTTCTCTGTGGCATGATCTGGTTGCAATTGTGAAGTATGACCAATATGAAATATTCTCAGTTGAGCAAAGTGTGCAAAAATAGACTTGATGTCAGGGTATGAGATATTTATTATTTTATTTTCTATCCTTTAATGTAATATATTTGATCAGGAATTTACACAGCTTCCAGGATCCTTTCCCCAACTTGCTTTTCTGTATTTTTCTTTAACTGACATTACCTCACTAAAGCTTTAGAAGCTCTTTTAAAAGACACTGGCACAAATTGCTGGTGCCTGTGATGGCATGGAAGTCTTGTGCTGCAGTGGGTTGCCTGCCTGGGTCATGTGCATGATGTGCAATTACTTAAATGTTCTTTACCTTTCTCTCAAAAAGTAGGGCTTAATCAAAAGTAATAGTGGGTTGTCAGTGGTCAATAAGTTGTGCTTTGAGCTGGCCTGGTTTTCTTCTGAATCAAGCTATGTTCAAGAAACACTGAGTTTTGTTCCATTTCAGCTGTGATTTAAAGTCTTTGGAGGATTGAAAAGTGGTAGTTTAAAGAAAATTAGCAAAATTGGTTTCAGTGAAATACCATGACATATGATGTACATGTTGAATAAGATGAATTAATTTTTTTCCTGGCCTTAAATGTTGTGAAACTATGAGGCAAATAGCATAAGCACTCTGACATTGCTGTGTGCATCATGATAATTTTTGGAGCTGTTTCCCCATGTGGCAGTCCTCATACTTACTAACTAATACTTACTAAGTGTCTAGGCTGACACTTAGTGAAAAGAGCTTTCAAATAATTTTTCTATTTAAAATTATTTGATACTTATCTCATGCCAAAAGATCAATATGGTATTTAAGCTTCAAACAACTGTTTAAAAATTACCTTATTAAAGGCTAAGCTGGCAAAATGCAAAGGATTTTTTTTTTTTCAATATGTATTTATTTTTTGCATCTCACTTGATGGCTCTGCTCAGCAAGAATTTTGTTTCATGAGATGGGTGGAGGCAATCCCAAGCTAACTTGGGATTGGTTGTGAATCCAAAATGTGCTTGTGAGCAAATACAGCGCAGCGACTCTAACTCGTGCTCTTGTCAAAGAAAGTGCACTTGAGTGACAGTGCACAGTCTGGTCAGTCTTGTAACAGCCTCTGCACTCACCTGAGTTAGCAGCCAGGGGCTGTGACCCTCAAATGGATTTTTCTATTCTCTTTGACCCTTGAATGGGGCAAATTTCCACAGTAGCCTTCAAATTAAAGAATCTTACCAGACTGTGCAAAAGCATATAGTTCATTGTGGCTAAAAAAGGAAATTTTAAGGTGAGATTCAGGAGGACTAACACAAGCTGATCATTTCCATACAAGTAGAAAATTATACAACTGAATTCCTCTCTTCCCTTCAGGATGTCATAGATTTCTGTACCATTTCTGTATCGGAAATGCAAGTGACAAGTCACACCTTAAAAATATATTCAGTCGTTCTGCAAACTCCACTGGATGATTTTGCAGGCAACATTTTGAATAATAGAAGCTAAGGGTTGGGTTGGAAAAAGTTGCTGTTTCATATTCTACTTTGTACTCAGGAGCAATGACACTTAACTGGAGTCAAGTAGGTCTTTACCTCAGCATGACTAGTGTTGCAAAATTTTGAGTTTTCTCAAAAACCTCACCTCCTGAAACTGTAATTGCACAAGAACCTCAGTTTTCTAGGTCAGTGCTGGAAAGAGAAAAGAGAAAATATAATGTGAATATATCCCTGGAGGCAATTTCCCATTACTTTCAAACTAGCACATTATCATCGCCTGTATAATTTTTAAAAATCATTCACTTTGTTAACTTTTGTTAATCATTAAACTGTTTGGAATTCCCACCAGCAGAAGAGCAGTGTGTGTGTCATACTGAAGTGTGAATGGCTTTTAATGGTTAGATCAATTTTCTAACCTCAGTGTATTCAGCTGAAGCCAACTACAGCTGGAACAGAATATATCATCATTGAAATAGTTAGCAATGAAATAATCCAAATAGTTTATGATTTCAGCCAATCTGGAACTGAAATTCAGGCAGTTGTTGAAAAATATAGTAACCTAGCAGCCCCTTCCAAAAGTAGGTTTTTTCCAGTTGGGAATGTCTTCATAAAAGCTGATATGTCTGGGAGGAACACATGGAACCAGTTGATAGTCCCAGTCTATTTAAAGCTTTTAGCAACTGGGAACTTCTGCAAGTTCCTACTTGTGAGCAGTTGGAACCATAGTTTCCAGAACAGTATCATGTTTGAGAAGCTTGTCTCATGGTGATCCTATTAGTTGTAGGTCTTGAAAGTGAGACGATTTAAAAGAAAATGAATCAAAAGCTTTTAACACCTATTTCCATGATAACATGTAGCAGCTGCATTTCAAGCAAACCAATGCAATGCTTTTTGTATTATCAGACAGAAGTGCATAAAACATGCCTTAATTAAGCCACATGCTTAACCCAAGTTAAGCAAGCCTTTTAACAAGCTCCAGCTTGCAATGCTTATAGTCACCAGCACTGGCCTAGCGTCTGAAGTGGGAGCTAACCACTAGGAAATGGATAGAAACATGACAATCACATGCACTTCCTGTGCAATGATCACCCTTTAACAGAAACCAAACTGCAAGGGAGGTTTAGGGTACAGATCTCTCTGCCCACTTGAGATCTGTACCCTAAACCCTCCCCAAACTGTAGCCAAGATACAGGGCATTGAAATTATTTGGTCCCACAGTGTCTGCTATGATGAGAGCAGCTTTCCTTGGAATGCAGAGAAGTTTTGCATCTCCAGAGGATGAAGGTGGGCAATGGAGTACAGATAATGCATCATAAAATTATCCCTATTCTGCTCAGAGCACTTATATAATTTTGCTGATTTCTCAAGAATTAATTAATAATACCAGCTTTTAAGCTAAATGGCTGCTCTTTCTTTATGTTTGTATCAAAAAATTTTGCTCATCTCAGCAGTCAAATATGATATATTGTTTTGGACTCTGGAGACAAATAATTTTGAGTGCAGTTCTGGTTTTCTTTAAGTAAGCAAGAAAGAAGATGTCTTTAGTGTAGGTATTGCTTTTATAATATGAAGATAATTTTACATATCTATGTGCAATAGCGTAAATAAGCTGTGTATTTGTTGTTCTTTTTAAAAAATATTGTGCTGAACTGTCAAAATATGTTGTGTTTTATGTGGAATATTATTTTCCTTATAATGATGGACTGAGGTCCATCTAATCTAATTTTGCCATCATTTATAGTATAATTTCAGTGGAATGAAAATGACAACCTTCACTCTCATTTTTCTTTCTGAAGATCTTAATTTCTTTGTAGTATTTTTGTCATTTTTTTTTTCCCGTTTGATGATTTGTATTTAATAGAGCCTTTTACTTTTGAATTTTCCATTCTGGTATAAATACTGTTGATTAATGCTGGAACACTGCCAAACAAGCTTGCAGTAGAAGAGCTGTGCAATTCTTAAATGTTCTACATAAATATTCGTGACATGGAGCCCAGTCCTCCTCAGCACAACTTCCACTGAAGCTGCTGAAGCACTGGCCATCTGTGATGCTAAGGTCAGAAGTGTATTGCTATGTTTTCTAAGAAATTTAATTATCCTTTTGAAAAATAAGGTCTGATAAAGCTTGGGAATTTTTTAAGAAGGAACTGCATAACACAGTGTGATATTTTTGCAGGGTACAGGACTTATGGTCTTAATTCCCTGTGACTGTTAAAGGGTGATAATTGCTGAATGCCTTCTGTTACTTACTTCCTTTCCTCTTGTTAGCTTGGTTTGACTTAAAGACAGTCCCAGTGACATCTTGGCTGAAAACCATGTAAAATATGGTAAGTGGGTGTCTGAATTAAATGGTTTTGTTTTCCTAAAGATTGTTAAAGTATCTGCTAGCCCATTCCATGCTTACCTAACCACATTGAAAGAACTAACATACTTTTGTAACATTTGGTTGAAAACATATTTACTCAGGTCACAGATCAGGTGACAGAGAAAGCTTTGGAAAATATTAAATTAATAAGTCCATCTGCCTTTTAATTCTCATATGACTGTTATTTTATAAGCTAATCTTGGAAAAGTTGTGCTTCAATTTGAATAAAAACAGTCTGTGCCAGGATAAGTAATCTGTATCTGCCTTGTATGGGCAATATGACTCTGAATTAAAACATTTCCATGGATTTCCCATTCTCTTCAGCTCATTTCACAAAACCATGAGATATTTCCAGAAAAAAAAAATTATCATAGTGTAAGAACCTAATATGTCTGGATAAATATTGGGTATCAAACCTCCAGCCTTTCTGTTCTTCCCATCAGATGCCTGCAGAGCCTTAACCAATTTTCATGAGTGGGAAGTGAAAAATCAGCAGTTAAAATATGAATGTCCAATAATGCTTTTTAGCAAAACAGCCCTAGCCTGTGGTTTAGTTCATGAAAACAACATAGCTGATAAAAATCATGGGAAGTTTGGTGAAAAACCTAAGGTAGACAACATATTGTATTGCTATTTTCTGTGAAAAATTCTTCAGTAACCTTAACCCTTCCTCAAACTCTCTACTGCTGTTTTACTTTACTCTGCTTTTATGGACAGTCTTAATATACAATGATTTTCACACAGGCACAGTGAGGCATGAAGAAATAACATGGCAAGAACCGCACAGGTGAGGTCTCAGATGCCTTTGGGGAGGATTTCTGTCCTCTGCATGAACAGTAGAAACTTCTGTAGCAGCTACAATAGGTCAGATGTTGAAGAGCAGCTGCCAACTGTTCAAACATAATCCATATTTAAGATAAAATAATGATAGTCCAAGATTGCAAAGTTACTGAAGAAACAGCACTGAATTAACAAAAATTGCTTTACAGCAGCGCATATTTACCACCAGTGAGTCCAGCATAGGTCAAAAATCAAGAGATTGCTCATTGGACCTTTGTATTTGAATCACATTTTGGACCAGTGCCTTATGAGACCTCCTCACTAGAAGGTGAGGAAGGCAAGAAGGTTTGCAGTAGTTTAAAACACTATTAAATTAAAGTAATATTTACTAGACCTGAATTCTGATCCATTCCAAATTATCCCTTCTCTGCCAGACATTTTGTGTGATTAATATTCTAACACAGTTCCTACAGTTTTCCTAAATGTGCAAGAAAAATAATCAAAGGAAAAAGAAACAGACTATTAAGAGTGCAAACTGGAATGGCATGAATTATCTCTGATATGTGCTGAGCACCCCAAAACAACCTTGAAAGAAAAAGTAGTGAAGCTAAAGTGGTTTCAGGTGGCTGCAATATCAACTCTTCTCAAGCATGATTTGAACTACACTCAAGGGGAAATTTTAATTATGCTCTTCAGGCATTTTGCCCCATGACATCAATTAATATTGACAGAAGATGTGTGCATGCATGCCTATCATGGACCTCATCCTGTCACTTCATGCCACCACTAAGAACTGGTGTCAGCTGGAAACAGGGCCTTCTGACTCATTCTGTTAGTGGAAAGAGTTTTATTGTTATTACATTAAAAGAGTCATTGTAATGTTTTTTGCCTGTAATGACAAGGCAGCAAATGCTCTTCAAATGATACAGAACAGCCAAGTGCTCAGATTTTATTCCTTTTTATATGGACAAGTGGACACAGTTTAGCTGTTAATACCAGTTAGCATAGCACAAGGATATTCCAGTGTAAGAGATAAAAAACCCCTGTGATTTAATTGCAAACACAATAATAATCCATAAATATGTCTAATCCTTTCTGAAAAGTATGATTGCCATGCCCCAAGTAGGAATTTTCACAAGCTGCACTGGAAACAGATTTGGTTTTTGCAACACTGAAAGTAGTTGAATGAAGTGACAATGGCAGGACATAACACTGAATCAACCTCATCTTTAAGTGAGGTCTGGAAACATACTTTTTCTGGGGAAAAAAATGAGGAAATTTTCAAATGAAAGTGAATTTGGGAACTCTGCCCTGTGACACTGGACAACACCTGCGTGCCTTAGGAGGGTGAGAAGGTAATGGGAAAGAACTTGCTCTTTGACTCTTTAAAGAGGGAGGAATTATTGTCACCTAGATTTCTGTTTGGAGCCTTTAAAATTTTGTAGTAAAAATGTGTGAAAATCTGTATTAATAAAAGGCATAATATAAAACCACTACTCTGACCAGCATATAGAGAAAAGTAATCCTTCTCTTTCAGAAGCTGTATTTCCCAGACAAGTAGTTCCTTGAGCATGATACTTAAATATTCTAAAAGCATGTGCTCCATTCCCCTAAAAAGAATGCCTATATCTGATATTTGTATCCTTATCTTCATAGGCTAAGTCAGATGTACCCTACTAGATTCTGGTTTTTTTTGTTATTTAGTATAATTGAAAGTTGGGTGACAATATGTGTGACACATAATCAGTGCCTAATAAATAGGCAGCCTGTTTTTACTGGCCAGATTCCCAGGGTTCAGATCAGTGACATACATTTAATTACCTTTATATCCTTTTTAGGATCAAATAAAATTCATCCTTGCATAAAGGTCTTGTGCAGATGCTTTTGTGATAGCAATGGCTCTTTAGATCCCAGAGCAGCAGCAGCAGGACAGGTAAGCTAGCTCTGTGTTTAACATCTTTCACCCTCAGCTCACCTGCTGGTCCAGGCTGAGTGCTTGGCTCTAATCAGCTGCTTGGAAAAGGAACTTCAGGGTGCTCATTCTTCTGCAAAAGAAAAAAAAAATCTGAAAGTATGCAGTGGATGGATTATGAGAAACAGTGATTGGGGCTTCTCACTGAGTTTTCCTCACAAATTTTCAGAATCTGTACTTTGAGGTAAATCAGCCTTGAGTCACTATGGATGGCTGTCAATGTAGGAGAAAAAAACAGGACAAAAAGGTACATGCATTTTAAAAGAATGGTTGAGATTTAGCTTTACTGTGCATGCTGTACAGTTATAGAATCCTTCTCACTCTTTATCAGCATTTATGGAATGCTCCTCCTCCAAAACCAAGGTTTTTAAAATGACAAGTAAAGGGCCTTAGCCCTCAGGATTTCAAAGCTCCACTTTCTTCCTACACTTTTGAGTAACTGTGATGTGTGAATTCCATAGTATCAAGTATCCTTGCTGTTGTAGCAGTGTGTCTTACACTGCTAACAATTTACACATGAGTATCTCCTTTGCATATTTGGAAAATAACTTCAAAATGCCTCCAGAAACATTAAGAAACCCTTGCTTTCTCTTAAATAAAGCCACATGTAGTGACATTTTTTATTTGGCTTGAAGGCAATTTTTAAAACTTTAAAATCTTTGTCTGTATAAAGATGTCACTAAAGTAGCCAAAGAGTGTATGTTAAAAGTTTCAGAAGGCAAATTTGTATTGTGCATAGTCCATTAGAAAATCTTTCCACTTAGACAGATGAAGAAGATTTAGGATTTTTCCTTCTTGTATTAATTCAGATAGTAATAGTGGACCACAATGGATATTTATATAATGTGAGGATATATATTGCAGCTTTCAAAAACAGATTTCTCCAAAGTGTTTGTCAAAGTATTTTAAAGCCCTGTTGATTTCAGTTTTTCAGTGTGTAGAAAGAGAAGAGAAAATCTGTAAAAGCAGATATTATTCTCTTGTCTGCCTCAACCTAAATTTTTGGGGACTAACCTGGTCACTTTTTCCTTTTCCACTGCATGTTCCAGACTTCATATATGCAGTTGATTCTGAATATTCAGCACTGCTTGTCTATGGGAAAGTCACTGGTGAAAAATATTACACCAGCTTGATGGTGAGCCCCTGAACTGCTGAAGTCAGCATTTGGTATCCTTTGTAATATGACAAAATTGCTATTAAGTAGAAGTTGGAAAAGCTGCAGTCGTGGCTAAGAATGCAAAAGGACGACCTGAGGAGCTGTAGGATGCTCAGTCAGATATCAAGGTCATGCAAAATAATCAGAAATGCTGCTGTGGGATGTGAAGATTATTAGCTGAAGAACATAAGCACAATTAATGTCAGTCAACGTGATTGTTTCTTTTAATTGAAAACCACTCATGTCAAATAAACCAGTCTATCAAATAATCGTGATTCACAAGGAGAGAGAAAAATTGCTTTATTCTAGTAGGCTTTGTGCTGTGTGTTGTCACTACAATATAGTGAATCTCAGTTTGTGAGGTCATTTAAAAGTATTAACAACTCAGATTCACAGTGATCTATTATCCCATGTGGTGATTAGCTTGCAGGTAGCTCCTGTGTTGGTGCTGCAGCTAACAAATGTCAATGTCACTTTCTGAATACCTTGTTTTTCAAATATAAAGCTCTCTTTCTCATCTCTTGGCACCTAACTTGCAAGTACACAGAGATCTGCTGAACTCATGTGGTCTCTTGTCTTTGCACCCTCTGCAAAATCTCTGCTTCCAATATAATCACCCCATTATTCCATTGCTCCAGAACACCAGTGGCAATTTCCTCCCCACCTCTGAAGCCAAATAGACCTGCTGTTCTTCTGGGAACACTGAAACTGCTATTTTGTAATTTTAAGTAAAGAACTGAGAGAACCCTGCAATGTTCCTGCAAGTCAGGATGCATCTACACCAGTGTACAAAAAGAAGAGAGAAGGGAATCTCCTGATCTCCCCTATTTATTGGTTTTTGCTTCACTCTGTGGAATGACTTTGGAGTATATGAGAAAGATTAATTCCTGTTGAAGAGAAACTGAAAGGATGCACTCTGAGCACCAAATGCATTAAGTTCAGGGTCATAGTTGCAGAGTTGATGTCAGATTGCCAGTACCATCTACTTTGCACTGCAGACCTACCACACTGATGCAGTCATGTCTTCCAGATTTCCTCAAAATCATGTGTCACATTATCAAAAATTAGTTCATACCTAAATTTTCATGGCTGCATTTTTATATCTTATCTCACATTACAGTCTAAGATTCATGTGGTTGCTTCAGTGGAGCAAAATTAATTTAGCTGATAAGGGAAATGGGGATGAAGGTATTACATTATCTGAAAAGGACAGTTAGATTAATAGATTGGTTAATAAGAGACCATATTGAAGATAACAAATTAATCAATAATAGCCAAGAAATCTGAGTGACCTTGTTGGCAACAAAAGGGCCATATCAGAAGAGGAGACCTAGGAACAATTAGTATTTATATCTGTTTTTTCAAGTGGTTTTTGAATAGACAAGAGGGAAAAAAAACCAGTTATGTAAAACTCCTGTACTAATGGTGAGCACATATCCCCAACAATGTGTGACTCTGGATGTCAGTCTGAGAGTATTTATTAGAAAGGAAACTCGGCATAACAGAACATGTCCATTCAAAAATAATTTTACACCCTGTTTACAGTTTTGAGCCAGGGTGTCATCTTGAATCTCTCAGAAATTAAGAGTCCTTTGGGGATATCTGGAGTTATATATATTTTTCTCAGATCAATTATGATTTTTAATTTGAGGGTTACTAGTAGATTTTTTAAACACTACTTAGAAATGTTTCTTCTTGCTCTGCCCATTTTTGTGCTTATGCCAAGAAAAATAGTGTATGAGTTTATGATTTTGAAGAAGCTGGCACAGAGTTTTCAGTGGTGGAGTGTCTTGGCTCATTTTATTAAAGCAATATTTGCATCAGCTGTAGGCCTGCCCAATCATCTTAGCTATGAAATCTGTAAGGACTTTCTGCCTTGTCATGATGCCAGAGGTTCTCCTGATTATTGAGAGCCCATATTTTCCTGAACTTCTGACAATCAGCTCTCACATCATCTTATGCAGTTTCAGCAGAGACTCACTCTGTAACTCTTTGGAATCCAATTCAAATAATATATTTTTTCAGTCTACTTCTAACATAAACGGCTTTGTTGAATTAGATCAGTGACTTCAAGTCTAGAAGAATTAAATTAGATTTAAAATAAAATGGTGTTTACAATATCGGCTTGCATAGTAGAAAAAGAAATACTGAAAGAAGTTAAAGAAAAAGTCAACATCATTCTTGCCAGAGATTTTTTCCAGCTGCCTAGCATCCCAGCTAGGATTTGTGAGGCTGCCTAATGGCTTCTGTGACTTTATTCCAAATATTGTTCCTGACCAGATTTCGGAGATATCAAGGTAGGAACAGGGAACTGTAATTGTTTGCTCCTCCATGTTTTTTTATTCCCTTACCTCCATTGGGTAAAAACTAGATAGTTTTTCAGTTTCAGCTTTCTTTCCTTCTTACTGCCCCTGTACAGTGGATAGGGGAATAGGTTTTCAGAGGAGTGTTTCTATTGTAGGGTCCTTTTGAATTTTTTTTTATTTAAACATTCTATGATATTAGCATAAAATTTAGGAGTGACAGAAAATAACAGTTTTGGGGGTTCCAACACACTATGTAAGAAACAAGTAACTGGGTTTGCCAGATCAGATTTTTGTCTACATGATCTGTCTGATTGGATAAGTGCTTTTCTGAGGTAGTAGATGAATTTCCATGGATCTTAAGTACTTCTCCCTTTAGATATATTTAACCTGCTAAATAGGCAATCCTAGTCATCAACACTAAAACTCTTTCTTGATAGAAATTTTATTTCCATATATATTTTGATGTGGTTTTTTTTACTCAAAGAGTCAAAACCCACCATGTTTTAGTCAAATAAAACTTAGATGAGCTTTTACCATACCTAAAAAAAATTTTATTTGTCTACAAAAATTTTTGGAACACCCAATGAACACAAAAATTCTGTTACATGAGTCTTGTGTACAGTATGCTTACATGAGTCTTGTGTACAGTATGATAGACAGGTAAATTGACTTTATTTGAAATGCTTTCATCTTGAAGATTTTCCAGGACTAGAAGCTGTGTTTTGAGTGGACAGCTATTGCCCCATGGAATTTAATCTCAATGGCAATGCTGGAATCAAAATTTTGCACATGGGTGTGTGGCTTTTGTTCATAGGTTTTTGTTTAGTTCAGATACAATACAATAAAATAAAACTAAAATAATAAATGGTTTTCTATGAGTTGTAATAAAGCATTTTATTTTTTCTTAAGATCATGCAACATCACCATTATCAGCTTTCAAAATCTGATGTGTATACAGGTCTTCAAAGGATTTTTGATTCACACAAAAAAATATCTGCAGATGACTGCAGAAAGCCATGTTGGTGCTGCATCATGTAAACATCTTGTAAATTTCTGTCTTCACATTTGTACTTTTGTTTTCCATTTCTCCTGTCTTCCTTCCCCAATCAGTATATAAAACCTGAAACTATTTAGTAAAAGCTAAATGATCAGAAGAAAAGTGAGTTTAAAGCTCCATTAAACAAGGTAGTACAAGTACAAAGGCATAATAAACAGACTAGCTAATTAAAAGATCTTTTCAGAAAAGAACTAAAGAAAAATTTCTTGCAAGAAATCATAAATTTAATTCTCCTCTTTCCAGAAGGTTGAGTTTTGTGTTCAAGAATCCCACATTAGAAATCTGTGTGTGTGACTCTCAGCACATTTCCTCTTTAATTGTGTCCTATAGCATATTTTGTGTCCTTTGGGGTACAACCTCATTTTCAGTAAAGTTAAAAAAGCCCCTGAAATTTAAGCTTAGGGCCTTCTTCAGAGTTACTTCTGGTCTCCTGGATGTTACATGTAGAGTTGGGTTAACCTTATCCCCTGCCTCTGGAGATTGCATTATCAAGGGCAAAAGTGCTACTGCCTATGGGGAAAATCATTCCTCTTAATTGCCCAGATGTCAACTGGAGCAGACAGGTATTGTATAACAGGAACTATTCTTGTTTCTTTCTCTCAGTGCTATTCTTTACTTGAGATCATGCACTGTGTAACTAACTGTACATTTACATAAATTGGTCATACCTTCATAAAAAATACCCCCTCAAAGCACCAGATGCTCTCAACAAATAAAATACAAGTAATCAATATGGGATTCAGGCATCCACCTAATAACATTACCATAGCAGCAAGGGCATACAATAAAAATATAATAGTCATAGTTAGCAAGTAAGTATTATAAGTGAAGGGGTATACATGTAGTATGGAAAAAGCCTGCTAGTGTTTTACAAATAATAAATAATCATCCCCAGGGGTTTAGTTCAGCTCAAACATTTCCCTTCAGGGATTTGAATTCCATAGCTGCCTAAGATAGACATGGTAGGTACTCTGAGATGTAGCTGATCCCTTATTTCCACCAGAAATGGAAAAGGGAAGTCACAATAGAGGTTTAAAAAATAGTTTGTATTACCAGAGGTTAAAAAATTATTCAGTCTCTGGGAACAGAGAATCTCATTTTCAATTGACCCTTGGAAAAGTTATCGATAGCAAGTTAATAGAACACATTAGAACACTAAAGGAACAATTTAGTAGTTGTGTATTCTAACGAATCTTTTGACTATTGCTGAATGGAGTACATAATTGTAGCAGATGTTATCTTGCATTTTGTCAAATCAAACCTTCCTGATATGTTGCAAATATAAAACACTGATTCATATTACTTTAATATGGCAGTGAAAGACTTGGGATAAGTTGAGGAGAGCAACCAACTTTCAATTAATTTCATTTTCCTGGTGTTGAATCTGACAATTTAAAAGGCTCTCTGGAATACAGAAATACCTCTGCTGGACCTTGAAGTGGTCAGATAATTAATTTTGCATCTCACTTTGAGCTTTGACAGGTTTCACACAACTGATAGAATGATCTATTTCACTGTAGTGGTAATTAGCTCTGTCTAGAATCAGCAAAGCTAAAACATTACTTTATTTACATGTGGCATTAAATTCCCTGGCAGATACTTAAGGAGATAAGTTCTGGGGGTTCTCCCAATAAATAATGGTATCAGCTGCTTGGCTGTTGAATTTCTGTGTTAAAGGCCAATTCTATATTCTCCAGTTTTGTGGAGTTACAAGCAGAACTTGGTGCAGAGACAGCACAATTTCGGATTGGCACATTGCCTGCTTTACCGAGGGAGTCATTTATCTGCCCATGCAGCAGATTTCTGGGGTCTAGTGAGTGGTTAAGGCTCTGGGCTGCCCCTCATTCCATTCCTTAGCATGTCACCTCCAGTCAGGAACAGAGGCAGCAGTGCCTTGTATTATGTAGCAAGGTAGAGCTCTCCTCTGTCACTGATAAATCCTGGTGACCAGTACAGTGGCTTGTCTTCAGGCTCTCTGAGGGACTTTGTTCAAACCTTTTTGAGGCAAGCTGAAGACTGTATTTGACTTTTAAATTGTGCTCATTAGGAGGCTCTTATTGTGTCTGCTCGCTTTACTTCCTACTCCTATAGTCAACACAATTAAAACTTCAGTAAGGCCAACTACATTTAAAAGTACGCATTTCTTTTGTCACGAAGGATAATAGTATTTACAACTGCAGATTCCCCCCCCCCCCCCCAAAAGGCGCCCCGCAAACTCAGCCCTGCATAATAGAACCTCTTGGCTTCTTTCCATGTTGCACATTATCACTTGTCACAAAAGTACTGCAAGTGAAATGATGGCCTTTTGTTAGGGCCACAGTGCAATTACCTTAGTGTATTTGGCACTGACATGCTCAAGTAGATTAAACACCTCCACTGATATAGGATAGGGAATGGTACAGCAGATCATTCAGGCTTAATTGTGTTGGTTTTGCCAAGGCTGTAGAGTATAAAACTTTTCACCAACATGAACTGACATAATTCAAAATGCACAGCAGGACTAGTTTTAGTGCACTGGCAGAGATGGTTACTTAGAGAGCAGAGCTGTGTATTAAAGTCTACTCTTGCATATGTTGTATCATATTTATGTGGAAATGAATTTTGAAAGCATATACATCTCTGTCCTTATGACATCTGCTGAGCCTCTTTGCCCTTTATGTTTGCTACATCTGTTGGTTCATGTAGCTTCCTTCAAAGGGTCAGCAGGACATCTCAGTAGCATAAAGTGTCAAGAACCCCATCACACTAACAAGCGTTGCATGTAGTTCACAGTGCAGAGCTTAGGTACAAATTAGAAAAGTTCTTTTAAAAATTCAAATGCTGTTCTACAAAAGAATTCATCAAAGTGTGAATGTCAAGAGCAAGACTTTGCTATTTTCCCCCACACTGAACTGAGCAGTTCACCTTTTCCACTCTCAGGAAGAGGACAGCTTATTCCTGCTCCTCACAGCCCCAGGCCACAGTCTGGCTCCCAGGAGGTTTGTCTGGGGATTCAGAGAAGGAGAAAAAGATGTTAAGCAGGTTTCTTCCTCCAGCTGCTGTCTGCAGCTCAACACTAGGCTTCTGCCAATGTTCGTTATCCCATTCCCAGTGTTCCTTTTATCTCAAAAGAGATGCTAGTTGGCTTAGGATGGGGAAATAGAGGTCAAGCACAGTCAGACTTTGATTGTATGGGAATGTTTGGGTTTTATCTTGTATCTTGTTTTATCTTTAGTTTATTCAACCCTATCTTTATAATAGTGCCAGCAATTGTTCTGCCTTTGTTTATTTTTGACTGCTCTGTCCAGTCTGAATTTGAGTGGTGGAATGGGGCTTCAGCTTTGGAAGAAAATGAATTCTTTAGGAGACTACCCTCTCCACTGCGGGAGAGATATTGCTAGCAAGATGTATGGAATTTTAGTGTGACCATGATAAATATTTGAAGGAATAGCATAGCATCTGTTTATAATTTAACGTGTCAATGTCTGCAGGAGGCCACCTTACTCTTTTGTGATCTCTCCCTAGCTGTAATTACAGCTGTGGTTGTTCTCTGGTGAGTTACCTGGAAACTCTTTATTGTAAGAGCCTGGTTAAACATCTGACAGTGCAGCTAGTGATAAGTGCCCATGATTGAAGGGGATGCAGCAAGTTGCCTGAGGTTCAAACAGGAAGAGATGCTGAAACCACACAAAAATCCAGAGGAATTAGAGTGAGCAGATAAATTTTATTGTGCAACAAAAAACTCCCTGACTCTTGGAACAAAAAACTTTCTGAATTCTTTTTAAGATCATATTTTGGCAAAGGATTCTTAAAATAGTCTGAATATGAAAAAAAAAAGGCAAGCACATTTTCTTTCTGTCAGAGATGACTCTCATTACAGATTACAGTATTATTTTAATCCAGGGTAAGTGATATGATGCATGGTCAAGGAGGTGACAGCTATTACAAGGTAATACTGCATTAATTAATAATGGAACTGTGGTAGAATTTTTGAAGAAGAAAACACACTTGACTGTTCATGTTACTGTTAAGTGAATTAACTATGATTAACACTATACAAGCACTCTGAGAAAAAGGGCACGCTTATACCAAACCTCAGTATATACTGTCCACTTTTTATCCTGAGGACATGAGAATGAATTAAAAGTAGCTTTAAAAAAAAAAACAACATAAAAATATATACCTAATACATTGTATTCATAGAGACTAGTGAAAAGATAAAATGCATTCCTTGGAAGTGGGTTTTAAATGAAAAAAACTTACTTTAAGTACTATTTTCTGTGGTTGGAAGAAGCCTAACCAAAGGGGCAGTATGTGGACTACCATTTGAGACATTTGAGACTATCCCCAAAGATTTTGACAGCCATGTCTCTTTCTTATTTACCTTTATTTAAACAT
This sequence comes from Chloebia gouldiae, assembly GCA_003676055.1. Taxonomy (NCBI): domain Eukaryota; kingdom Metazoa; phylum Chordata; class Aves; order Passeriformes; family Passeridae; genus Chloebia; species Chloebia gouldiae. The sequence continues at coordinate 8,237,287 of QUSF01000005.1, read as the reverse complement.
CTGAATTCTCCTTTGCTGGAATGTTTTGCTAGTGTTTAAGAAGAAAGACCTCAGTGTTACCTGATTTCCTGAAGAAAATTTTCAAGAAATCCAGTTTCAATAACAGATGAACACATTAGATTAGGATATTTACTCCTTCCAGGTTTTTGACATATGTGTATTTAATAAAATTACTCTCATGGTAAAGAGAGGTCATTAGTGTATACGTGTATTTGAAATTTGGTGAAAAAATGCCAAAAAAATCTTTGAAAAAAAATCTGAAATATATTTGAAAAACACAGCAAAGAAAGGTCTCTCACTTTTTTAAACTAATAAAAAGTAATGAGTATCTTATCTCGAGTTGAAAATTGTTTTTTACATTATTATCACTACCACTTTATTCTTTCAGAAACCCTTTACTAGTTCAAACTTATAGGCATGAAGGTGTGGGAAGTAAGCATAGCACAGCAACTTCAGATCAATATTTGTTCTCGTGTGTTTCACTTTTATTATGGCTAGGATAAATTACATATTTGATTTAGTGATCAGAGTTTCTGATTTTTAATGCTAAAGTTCTGGTTATCAGACAACTGTATTTTTCATTCTAAGTCTCTTTTGCTGAGGTTTTTCTTTTGTTTTGTTTTTTGTTTTTGTTTTTGTTTTTTTTTTTTTTCTTACAGAAGAACTAATCTGGTCAGAACAATTTTAGAGAGATAATATACTTAAATTATCTCATTGATTTGGGTAATAGACAGACAGAAGCCTATATAAATTGTAGCTGCACTTCCATTCTTTCTGAAAGCAATATGAATCAATTTCAATTTATTGGAATTTGTACATCCTAATGCTGAAACGTGGAAGAAAATGAGATGTCCATCATGCATTCTGAATAAGGGTATGTCCAAGAGAAACTCTCAGGAGCATTTTCCTTGCTCAACTCCCACTGGAACAATTATAAATATTGCAACAGAACAAAAATCTGACAAAACTTAGAGATATTCCCATTGTGCATTCTTAGCCCAGCTTTTGACAAACTCATTATGTTCAGTTTTATATTTGTTAGAAGAGATACCTACACTGCTTGGAACCAATAACCATTTAAGAACTCCCAGGTATGCCCTACTTAAACTTGTATCAACACTACTTTATTAATTTTTTTTTCATTTGTTTCAAAATAAACTGAGACAGCATTGAGAAAACAAAGACTATTTACAGTATTTTTAAATCCTTTTAGCAACATTTATTTTTTTTCCCTAGGGCTGGGAACCTAATCTGATGAAATTAAACAGGTATCAGAATGCTGTGTCATGGGTAGCATCCCTGCTGGCTTAAGTATCCAAACTATTCTTGCTAAGTTACCTCAAAGTGAAATCTAGTGTAATTTATCATATATTAGTTCTTATGTCTGTGCTAACTCATTCTGCATTAATTTATGTGCCTTGAGGCAGCACCACACTGTGTAAAGCACAGTTGTGAAGGAGAGAGATCTACCTAAAAATTCCATGTTGAATTATCAGAAGTGAACATGGAAAAAAGCTTTAGCACACTATAATTCTGGTATAGAAAGGCTCTCTTGTTCATGTTTAAGACAAAATATGTTTAAGACAAAATATGGAGAAAAAAAACATGAAATAAAAATAATACCTATGAATCTCCTATTTGAATGTATTTTTTCACAATGGTGTCATGAGAAAATTCAGCCTGCAATACAGAAGAAAAAAATCCACCCTGAAAATATATAATTACTTTTGCAAATATTAATTGAGGTGTCAAACCACAATGTGACAACAACATGGAAACAGAGGTAACCAAGCCTTCAGAGCTCAGACTGCCTGCAATTTCCCATAGTAAGAGTGGCAGAGATGGAGCAGCAGGAGAGTAACATGTCATTTACTGCTTCCTTTGTGGTTGTGCACAAAACCTAACATCAATAACCCTTCAAAGGAATTGTCTTACCACATACAACTAAATTGCATTGTAGTCAATAAAGGATAAATTCACTAAAAGATGTAGGTGGTAAAGAGTAGCTCAAATATGAAAGGAGGTATTATTTTTATACAAAATTTTTCCTTAAATGAAGTAATGGCATAATTTTGCTTCTGCTAGGTTTTGTGAAAATTTTGCTAAAGACTTGACTGTGGCTAGAACAAGGCCTATTATTAGTCATGTGTAGCTAGAAAATGAGAAAATAGGGCACTGGAAGACATATTGTAATGAATCTAAACCAGGGTAAATTCTCAAACACACCCACCCCATTTTTACTTTTTATTCAATATTACTCTTGCCACAGAAAAGTAACAAAATTACTCTTTGCAGTAACAAAATTACTCTTTGGTGCTTTGCAAAATTAAGCATGCAGACATTTATTGGTTCCTGAAGTATGGAGTTTTGCAGCGCTCTTGGAGTTTGCCCTTCCTGCAACGTAAAGCTAAGCAATTGAATTTGAGAGGTGTTGGTGAGGAGATAAAAGGTATTCTGCATCACTCCTGTGGAGGTAAGCTCTGACAAAGACAAGGGTTGAAGAAGGATGGGAAAGGAGGGTAGTAACATCTCTAAAAGACTAAAGATACTAAAGGAATAAATGTCAGTGACTGTAAATGTTTAATCTGGAGTATGCACTTCAGACGTTAATACATCAAGAGAATTTTTCTTTCTTCCTTTTCCCATCTGATTTTATCATAAAGATTATTTCTATTTTTGTGTGCTGATAAACTGAAGCTTGACAAATAATTTATATATGGAAAGAGAAACAGTTGGTTTTGGTTGGTTGGTTCTTTTGTTTTTTGTTTTTTTTTTTTTTTCATTTTTTTGAGGGCCCATGTTCCTCTGTGAGGTTTCCTCTGCAAACAGGAAAGAATTTCAGCATAGTCTATATCTCTCACCTGCTAATTTTTCCTGATGCTTCAAGCTTGCTTTGTCTAGCTTTCCTTTGTATTTAATGTGTTAAATTCAGTATTCTCATAACTATTAAATATATTAAGCTCCTTGAACAGTGGTATTGTAATGGGCTGACCCTGGCTGGATGCCAGACATTCACCAAAGCCACTCTATCACTCCCCTCCTCAGCTAGACAGGGGAGAGATCACTCACCAAATACTGTCATGGTTAAAAATCAGATTGCAGATATTGATTGAATTTGTTACTAAAAAAAATAAGATAATGATAATGAGAAATAAAACAAGGCCTTAAAAAACACCTTCCTTGCCCCCCTCCCTCCTTCTCAGCTCCAGAACCTGGAGCACTGCCTCTCCCTCTTCACTGACTGGTGTCTGCCAACACCTCTCCCATATTCTCACTCTTCTCTGGCTGCAGTTACATCTGGTTTTTGCCATCTTAAATATGTTATCACAGACATGTAACTGCCATTTCTTACTGGCCCAGCCATGGACAGTGGCAGGTCTGTCTGGAGCCACCAGGGACTGGCTCTGTCAGACATGGGGAAGCTTCTGGGAGCTTCTCACTGAAGCCACCTCTGTGTCCCCTCTGCTACCAAAAACCAGGTCATGCAAACAAAATATTCTTTTCAGAAGTGAACAGTACTGAGTTTAAATAGACTGTAGTTTCATGCATTGAAATACATGCAGATGGCAAAGACAGACAAACTTTAAGGCCAAAGGCTGCAATTTTAGCATGGCAGGCACTGGTTTCTTGTCAGTGTGGTTTCACCAACTTTCTTGTCCTTGAACAGAGTAAATTCTCTCCACTTGTTCATAGGATTGAGTTGAATTTTATCAGTCACTTTCCTACCTCAAACTTTGCTGACAAAGTAAAATATAAACCTGAGCTCATGCAAGCAAAATATCTTATGAGTATGCATTCTCATTTCCTAACTCTGTTAAACCTTTAAATATATAAATTACATCTAACTGCACCACCTCCATGATACTTTGCAGAAGACCAGCTGCTTTCATCAGATCTGTTCTATTTTGTTTCTAATGGGGAGGAAAAAAGTGTCAAAACACAGGCAACCCCAGACTCCAAGCTGGTGTACGTGTTCAAGTAAACAGAGGCAGAATGGAGGACATGCACAGCCACTGTCAACCAGTAATAGGATAGAATATCTGTCACCCTTGTGCCAAGAATGACACAAGAACAGGTGAGAGACACAGTGTAAAAAGGAGGAAAAGAAGGCTTTAATGGAAAGGAAACTTCGGCTTCAATAGACCTATATGATACATTTTATTTGATTGGTTAGTTAATAAAAACATCTTTCGCACCCACTGCCCTTGAGAGGAACAGAAAAGCAAGGTGGAAAAACACCACCTGCAGATTGTTTAGACTAAAGAATTATCACATTCCTACAAATCCCTAAAAATTCTCACAAGCTACTGTGAGAAGCTATTGCTGTTTCTCTCTCCCTGACCAGGCTGGCATCCACAAATTTCTATTCTTAAATTTGTCCTCTTTGTCTTTCCATGAATTTTCATTACTATTAAAGCCATCAAGATTCCCACTGGCAGCTGACTAATTTTTTCAAGGAGGCTTTCTTTTGAAGCCAGTTCCTCTAACAATGGATTTGTTATAAACAATTGTTTGTTTTTTGATAAAACTGTGAATGCTAACATATCAAATTCAATAAAGGGAAACAATAATTTCAAAATTATTTTCATTTTTTTTATTTTCTCCTTTCTCAACCATATCTACAAACTTTATCAAGCTAATTTTGCGTAACTCCTCCCAGGCTACAAACTTTCCTAACCTTGATTTCTTCAGGGGAAAGAGGATTCTTATTTTAATGTGTTTTTGGTGCTTTGGAATCCCTTTGAGTCTACATTCACACAGAATCCTATAGGCTAGCAGCTCTGCAACCTTTCCTACCCTATCCTGCAGATGATTATGAAGCATGAAGGAAACTGAGAACGACTGGCTAAATATATTAGCATCCTTTGGAGAATATTAGGAATGTGCTAAGGGATGCTGGGAAGGAAGGGAATAGAAATCAATAAGAAGAAACATTATGTTAGCACCAGAGACACAGAAGTCAAGTGGCCCCAGAGAATGACTCTGTTGTACAGAGTCAGGTACAGATGAAGCTGCAGGCACATTGCACAGTTGTTCCAAAGATTTGCACACTGTGTTCAGCTGATGTTGCAGGTTTCTAATGTAGTTAAAAGCTGTTCCTGCTTACTTCACTAGTTCTGGCCCACATACTGTTTGCAAGCTGAACAGTCTCTAATGTCCTGCTATTTTAAAAAAATAGTCTGCTCAATAAACAAGTGAAACTACTATTAGAAATACTTTTCTAGAATGATTCCATCTCACTGAAATTATTGCTGACTCAGAGTGAGTAACAGAAATGATGGCCTCCTGTCCTTGAAAAGAAACTTGACAGTTCCATGATTTTGTCAAATTTACTTTTCCATGCCCACACAGTAAACTACAAAAATGAGACATAGGACCAAACTCCTATGGTGTCCAACTTAAGTCTGCACAGGGTTGCTTTTTTCCCTCCTTCTGGAAATGATTCTTCATAAACCAACTGCAAACTGCTGCTAGCTCCATATGTGATAATGGAGCAGCATAAAACCATCCAATACTTATATCAAAGAAGGTAATAAGAACAAGCTGAGTAATTGGACTGGCCTGAGTAGAAAGGATCTAGCAAAATTTTGAAATGCCATTTCAGTTTGCTGTATCTCTCTATCATGTTCACCAGCATTCCTTCTGCAATTGGATTTTATTCAGTGAAATTGCTGGGGGCATCCAGATGTAATAGCAAGTTAAGCATTTGTGACAGTGTTAGAGATTGTGATAACGGTAACAATAATCTATAAATGGAAAGCTGTAGTCAGTTGCAACAATCTAAAGATGTGGGCATAAGAAAGATTCAGAGCTAAAGAATTGGTTTTTTTTCTATTGGAAAGCTTCTGCTATTTTTTTCTTTTTTGCTTAGTTTGAGCAAATAGCACAGATACTGTTTGTATGCCCTTGTAAAAGCTAAGTGAGAAAAATTTTGAAGATATAAATTAAATCTACTGATTTCATCATACAACTAATGGATGTACAGAGGAATCATATATAGGCTGGGTAGAGATTATTCACAAATTTAGCAGAAATTGACTGTGTATCGAACCAATGAGAAAGATTCATTTCTTCTCTGTTTTCGCATGTTAATCTCCTATTACTATGTTACTAAATGGGATTTTAATAATCTTATCTGTGGACTATTAAATTCCCATTTTTTTTTGTTTTTTAGAAAAAATGAAAACCAAAGAAATACAGAAAAGACAAGGCATGAAAAGAGAAAAGAACAGGATTAAATAGCTGGGAAACAAAAGTGGAAAGGCACTGATAGCAATCAAGAAACATAAGTAATAAGCAAATCTAATTTCAGAGAGAATAATCATACTGCTGAAATCTCCCAATTAGGAATGCACGAGGCTGACATCCAAGTAGCTTAAAGAAATAATCTGAAACTGAGAAGCTGTTGTTTAATACATTTAACAATAAGATGATTTTCTCAGATGTTCAATATAAACGCATTCCCATCTGCTCACGTAACTATTGGAAAGTGCTGCATGTCTATAATTCAACCCAGCTCTTTAACGTTGAATTTCCACTGACAGGAAGGACAGGAGAACCTTCTCCAGAAGAGCTTGTCACCTGGGGGTCTGTTGATGGGTACAGCCCAGGCAGCTCCTGGCTGACAGTCCCACCCTTTGCCACTGCTCCTCTGCAAGGCCCTGGGCAAGTCACAGAACACCTATCAAAGGAATCTCTGGAGCTGCCTCACCACCAAGTCTGGGCTTCTTCTGTCTACCTGAAAAGAATGGTAAACAGCAACCCTCTCCTTCATAGGCCTGTAGAAGGGATGGTAGCTAATACTGGTTATTGATAAAAACCACCAAATACTTAGAGTTGATACCTTGTATGAGCTGATCACTGTTTTATTCTTTTGTGTATGAATTCACTGCCAGCTCCCAGATTTGTGTTGTGTTAGGCAAAATGGAAAACATCTGCCCCTCATGCAGACACCCATAAAATAAAATCAAAAGATATTTAGCTGCCACTGCTACCTTTCTCATTGCCAGCCATAAGTATTTTATATTCTAAGCTGCATCCAGCTTAATGTTGTATAGCTTCAGATTGTTTTTTACCCATCCTTTCTATGGATTTATGAAGCACAGGAAAACTTTTCAAATTCATGGTCTCAATAACAAAAGCAGCAGTAAGATTTTCTTAAAGAAAGAGAAAGGAATGTCTGAAATCACCTCTGCCCTCATGTATCATGAGTAAGATTGAAAAAAACTGAGAAACAGGAATGAGGAGGCAAAATGCTGGAGAGAATGAAGCTCTGAAATATACAAGCTCAGAAAGAAATTAAATTCAGAGACACCAGGAAGGAGAACAAGACTGGGACTAATAGTTGTTAAACTTGATAATTATCAGAGGGGAAAAAAAAAGGCATAGAAGAAAGGAGAGAAGACAATTCAGCAATCAGTAAGAGTATTTTAGAGAAACTAATCGAAAACTCAGAGCAACTTTGATGCCACTGCACAATGAGAGAGACCTGGGGCACATTCAGGTTCACATAACATTCAGATGTTATCTAAAATCCCTCTTTTCATGCTTCTTTCCCAAAATGGATATACAGGAAGTGAATTCATCATGTCCATAATTTTGACTTTTTTTTTTTTTAGTGTAGAATATTGTTTGTAAAAATCTTTTGAGACATCACACCTATGAAAGTTTGTTTGCTTATTTATAGATAAGATAGAAGAGGTAACTGAAAGTTAATTTTATTGATCTTATATACTAAGTCACTTCTTTTTCATAGTAAAAAATGAAATAGTGATAGGGATGTTGAGAACCTCCAGCAACTACCCCAGTACATATCTTGTAAGTGTTGAAATATCCATATGCATTATAACTTTAAAAAGACTAAAGAAAACTTCACTGCACTTTCAAACTTTAAGGGCTGACTAAACTTGTTTAGTACAAAGACCTTTTCTATTACCTCTTTAGAGACTAGACAACTGGATCAAAATTTCTTCCTGATTTTCTTTTTTATTTTTTCCGGGTGGCTAGATGCCCCTTTAGTTCTCTCCTCTACTTACAGGACCATCCCAATTCTTGTTTAAACATGAACTGAATTTTTCTGAAGATTAAAGAGTGGAGACTCATTCAATATGCCTGTAGCAAAAGGCATATAGATTTAATTCTCATTTAAAATATGCAGGCATGTGCATGATTGCTTAGCATGTAAAGTAATGTACGTGTATCAGTAGGGAGTAGTGTGTTCTTAAAAATGTTTCTTCTTTGAAAAATGTTTATTTTAGGTCAGAACTCTGAACATTTAGTATTACTGTTTATGAAATTTCAGTTAGAATATTTATTCTGCTTGTAATACTAAGAGCTTTGAGTGAGTAATTGGTATTGGTTCTTCTGTATCCATTTATTTAGATCTTGCTTCTGAAGAAATCAGCAAGACAAAATAATGTGTTTCTTCATGAAAGCAGAAAACAGTGAGCTTTCGTCATTAAAAATGCATCTACAATCTACTTTTTCTTTTAGGGGTAAAAATTATAATCCTTTATCTCTATATATGTTTGAACCTTGCTTCTTTCTTTCTCTGCTCAGTCAAGAACAGATGTCTGTTATATTTGTTAAGTTTAATTGAATTAAAAAAGTTTCATTTGTTAAATTTGATAAACTACAGCATTGTACAAGCTACTAAAGCAAGCCTAGATTTTTAATTATTGAACCTGTTTTAACTACTGGTTTATTTTCTGTGTATGGGAAAAAAATAGTGATGTTCCAAATTGCCATAACAACAGGCTACACTCCTTAAAACAAGATAAGATGTGTGTCAAAGTAAAACTGTTGCCATGGTAACCAGTCGAATATTTAAAGTGCAGCATCCTGGCTTAATCGGTCAAATTGCCCCTTTTCCAGAAATCAGCTACATCGACATTCTTCCAGCAGGAACAGTGAAAAAAGGAAAAACATAGAAGTTAATAAAAAATAATTTTTGCCCTGTATGTTTCCTTTCTGAGTGATTTTGTTTCAGGAGAGTCACTTAAACTGCTTCTTTCTAACAAAGGTGCAAATATTGGATCCTGTCTTTTACCCTAGAATTCTCAGAAATTCCTCTCATCTGTTCAAGATATGCTTGCCCTTAACAGGTTAGTAAGATATTAGCATGTAAGAATGTAGTTGAACATTAATAAAACCTCACAGTGTCAATAATACATATTTATAATCTCTCTGTTTATAAAGAAGAAGACTTTAAAAATGGCAGTAGAACTTAAATCAATCCATTAAATCATTATCTGCCCTTTTTATCAACTTTATTGTTAGATGGTCAAGCCAAGTACTATGTAATCATTTAAAAAATACTTATTTTTCTGTTTTTTTTATGTAAAGAAAATTTTTATGCACTGAAAATGAGACTGTTTTCCTTTTGGAACATTAAAAAAAATATTTCAATTATTAAACTGTTTTTATCTCAAAACCCAGAGTTTTGCAGTATAGATATCTGTTGTACCATACTTAGTTGTGTTAGGCCATCTCAGATTCCTGTATTTTTGGCCCTGAAAGTCAATGAAGCACCAAGAAAACAACATTTATGCCTCAGAAAAATGCAGGAAAGCCAAAAATGTAGCATTTTAAAGGCTACACATATAACCCACAATCACTATATTGCTCTTTTGAGATACTGGTTGGTATGACAGAGGGTGAATAGGGTCCATTACCGATACACAGCCCTTGTACAAATCCTAGCTCACCTCCCAAGGTCTCTAGGAAGTGCTGTTAGCCTATGCTTCCTAATAAGGATTTTGAGTCAGAGAGCCTGAGTCTCAGTGGTATAGTTGATTTTCCTATTTCTTTTTTAGCCTGAAGAACATAGTGGTTGCATAGGGAAAAAGATTCTGCAGATTTGGAATGGTTTCCTTCTTCTCATGAATGGTCAGTCAGGGCTGCATTAGGATTTGCAGAAAAACTCTTAGAAATAAAATGGCCTCTTAAGAAAAGTATTCATAATTTTTTTAGACTAAGTAGAATATCACAGATGTCATACTTTTTCATGAAGAGATTAAAAAAAACTATGAAATTTCCAGCATTGCATTCCTTTTTGCAGGCCCCACAGAGAAAATATATACTGTTTCTATTATGTTCTTTTTCTTTCTGCTGTTTCTATTAAGCCCTACTGAAAAAGAAAATGCAGGGCTTCAGTGAGGCTTTGCCATTTCCTGATGCAGTATCTCAGTGCAAGATAGCATGTATCCTGGTGAATAAAGGAGGAAACCTTACGAAAAAAATGCTGAAGAGTTATTAATTTCTAACACAGAACAGTATTTAATTCAGAAAGTATTTAATATGATTACAGAAAAGGCTTGATTGTACTTTATGCTGACATATATTATTGCTACTATGTTAGAATAGTTTGAAGGTGACATCACAGCTGACACTTTCAGAAATTAAATGTAAATATCTTTTTTCTATTTTCTAAGTGGTTGTCAAAACAATTTTTTCCTGCTTACAGTGATAAGTCTCCCTTTCTTCGGGTGCTACAGAGACATTGTTTTGTTATTGATATATAAGGGGAACTGCTTGATTTAGGTGGACAATATAAATTCATGGCATCAGAGTTAATTGTCAGCTTGTGAGCCCTAAGTTTATTCAGGCCTCAAATATCTTGAAGTGATGTGGTCTGGAATCCTTTTCCTCCTGCCACAAAGAGCATTCTTTCGAGTGACCATCAGCTTTAGAGTTTGAATGAATCACACGACTCTCTGCCGCACCACAGATGTCAGGGTCTATGGGTAGGGCTTCTTAGTGAATGAGAAATTGGACAAAAAGTCTACTTTTTTTGATAAGGGCAAGATGGCTACAGCAGCCTGTTAACTGAAGTAGTCATCACAGAGTGAAAATAGCTGCTCTCAAGAATCCTGGTCCCCAGTAGTACTTCTCCACTGCAGGAAGCAGGTGGTTTCTGAAAGCGGACTTGGAGGATATTTTTGTACTGCAGCCGAGATACAAGTGCAGCTTATGAAGACAACGAGCGAATCCGCAGAGAGCTCAGTGCAGGCTGCAGTCTGTGGGAGGGAGCTTTGGGGAAGATGCATGCAGGTATTTTATCTGAGGCTCTGACTCAGATAATTTGCCTGAAGCTGAGTGTTATCACATACTATCCTTGTGTTACTCCTGCAGCAGAAATCTGAAACTAGTTTAGAAGAATCCAAATAAGTGAACTTCCTTTAGCTGTGTAAATTCCATCTCAAGATGGAAAACATTTACCTACAATTTTTGTAATGTATCCAAACAGAGAGAAGGACCAAGACCAACAGTGCAGCATTTCTTAAGACTAAACGGTGCTCAGATGCAACTATTTTTAAACTATAAATAAAAGACAGATCTCCTTGTCATGTGGCCGACAAACATGGATGTGGAAGGCAACCTGAAAATAAGATCAGCTGCTGCAGCTGGTGAAAAGCCACAGAGCTCATTAAAGCCACTGAGGCTTGCTCCATGCTGAGCTGCTAGAGCTGCCCACAGACTGACAGACAGATCTACATGTTGGAATGAAATGTGTCCTTCAGAGGTGCCCACTGCTCTGCTGAGTGCCTAAGTGGGTATTTTGGCCCAGGCATCCATGTAGAGGGTGTCAGCTGAGGAGGGACGTCTCCCTCAAGGTGCTTGAAGGGCTTCCCACCTCACACCTTGGTGCCCACAGTGCTGCCATTGGTATCGCACCGTGTGTCCCTCCTCTCTCGGCCTGGAGCCTGTGTGGGCAGTGCTGTCCTGCTGATCGGCCTGATGACACAGGGCTGATCCCAAAGACTGCAGTGGCTCCTGTCACCTTGCCTTTGGCCTGGGCCATCCCTGTCCCCCTGCCCTGGCTGCTCCCCTGGAGCTGTGCCTGCCCCAGGCTGCCCTGCTGGGAAGGGCAGGAGCCTCTCCTGGGTGGCCGCAGGGACGGCACGGTCAGTGCAGGCTCCCCAGAACCAGAGCTGGCAGAGCAGGGCCAGCCTGGGGCTGTGTAGGACCAGGGACTTTCTGCTCTCTGGGTTTGCAGATGGGAAAATTGTAGTAAAAATTTATGTGGGAAGGGCAGAGCCCTGCCCTGTGGCCGGCACCATGATGAGGGGCTAGGCAGGGCTGGACAAGCCTCGGCACCTTTGTGCCCTGATACAAGATTTTTTGTTTAGGATATTTCAGTCTTTGACTTTAATTTGCTCAGGTATCTGCTCTTTCTAAATGTATTTGTTGCATGTAATGTCTTCATACCAAAAATAATTTCGTACTTTCACACATACCAGTAGCAGTTAGGAATAAGAAGGGAAGTGTCAGTCTCAATATAAATTATTGGTATGACTTGTACAGGTTTCTGCTGCATGGGATCCTTCTCCTCCCAAATCTAAAGACATCACTACAGATAAACAAGTATTCTGTGCATACTGCATGAGAATTTGTTCTGCATACAAGGAGAAGCTTGGGTGCTTGTGGTGGCAGGCCTAGCACATATTAATGAAAAAAAATAGAAATCTACTGTGCACTCCAAATTCATTTCAAAGTCCTCATCTCCTGAAAACAGACAACACCATTTTCTCTCAGTAAGACACTAGATGAATAGCTAGATGAATACATGCCGTTAAACCTAGCATGCAATGTTTAACATTACTACAAATTCAGAATAAATTCAGATACAATACTTTTCCTCCTCCTTTTTTTTCCTCTTTCCCTAGGGCATTAATTAAACAGTGCATTCACAAGCATGGCCCCTTTAAGTATGATCATGCTTTACCTATTACAGATGTCAAGCTGTGAATACATTGGATAGTTATATTCATTTCTAATCAGTTTTTAACAGACAGTGTCTGGGTTGCATGTAGCCAGCAGTGGATATCAGTAGGATTTTAAATAATTTTTTCCATTGGTATGCAAATGCAGAACCAATTAGAATCTTATTGCTAGAGGTATGAATTTTATTTTTTAGAAAATATATGAGTAATCATAAATAACTCAAAATTAGGCCATGCTTCTCCTGAAGAGAATTATTTATCATTTATGCTTAAAAAAAAAGTGCCTCATATGCATACAAATGCATATAAGAAGTTCATATGGTGCAAAAATATACATCTAATTGTGCCCAAAACATATAAATGTTGGTAAATTCATCAGAAATATGCAACATCTCTGTCAGAATATCACTAGATTAGAAATACAAATGAAACAAAGCCCTTTATTTCTGTAAAAAGGAATTATATATGCAATACAGTTTTAATTTTACATGGAAAGTTTTTATTCTCTAAATTGTTTTGCATGTGCTTTCTTCATTATTTTGTCTTCATTGGTGGTTGAAAGCACATTTTTTATTTAGGACAAACATACTCCTTTATGTTAGGAAATTCTACTACAATCAGTCTTTGACCTAGATTCTCACATTTCTCAGAAATTATGTTTCTGAAGTTGTTCAGACTACATTCATAGGAGAGTGAGTTCTTGGAATGCAGTATTTAGTCAAAGCTCAGTGTGTGAATCAAAATTGGACAAAACTCGCATTGTTCTACTTTCAAAAGCCATTTTTAGCATGTTTGATAATTACTTCACAGCTGGCTTTAATAAAATGTGTCCTGGAAGGGGGCCAGGTTCATGCAATATTTAAATATATGTTTAGCTGGAAAATAAAAAGAATTTTGCAATCTAACTTTTAAACTGTTAGCCATGAGACAGAGCATGATTTTTAGTGCATAAGGAGAGAGATGAATGTAATAAACATCTCTTGTTGTAAGCCTTGAAATAACATAATGCAGTCTGAGTATTAAGAAAAATCATATAGCTAGCACAGAAATCTCTGAGCTAATTTGTAGTCATAGCTTTTTTTGAGATCTTCAAAGAATAGATGATACAATTTAAAGAAACGAGGAAAATGGAAACATTGTTTACCATCATAAAGTGTCAATAATTAGGGGTAAAGATTACTTAGAATAATATCCTAGTGCAAGATAACAATTTCTGTTCTTTTACCGATGTTTTGAGCAAATTAGGAATGAGAGAGGTGCATGATCAGGCTCAGAAATGAGGTGTGCATGAAGTTCCATGTCGGGACAGAAGCTGTCCTTGCAGTATCAATGAGCAAACATCAAAACCAATAGAGAAAAATACATGACAGTCAAAAGTAAGACCCGATAGCAGCCAAAAATGAGAGCAAGATGCAGTAGTTTAGTGTATCTGTACCTACCATGTCTAGAGGTAAGGTTATAGGCTAAAGAAAGAAAGATGACAAAAAAAGACCATCTGGAACATGGAACAAAGTCAGGTCTGCAAATTAAGAGTCACTTTCAAAATTAAAAGGGCAGAAAACAAACTATGGATTCAGAAAAGCTTAAGTCTGGTTCTCAAAATGTTGAGAAGTTAACAGGAGCTGAATTAACTATTTTAGTCCAGAGATGTTTATTCTTTGTTCAACATCATGTTTAACAGAGCAAGTGACAGTGTAAAGCATGTAAGTATCTGTGTTGTGTGGTTTCAAGAAGATCTACATTGCATTATGCTGTTAGATAATATAGAATTTTGAGTCTATGGGTTCCATTTTGTGCATAAGACTTAAGAAGCTGTGTTGGCTCAGGGAAAAAACTATGATTATCATCGTTTTGGAGCTGGGAATTTCATGTCTGAGAGAAGAGTTTTGTTAACATTTGCCATCTGAAGATCATGTTAGTGAGTTAGTAGTGTTTTGAAAGTTCAGAAAGTATCTGTAGCCAAATAAGACTTATTTTTATATGCACTTGTTCTGGCAATGCAGTGCCCTCACAGAGGAGGACCCGACTGCAGAGAGATCACGGCCATGTGCCGGATCTACAGATGTATTGGGAATGTCTGCTTGTGTAAACACAGATGCTATTTTGCAGAAGTTTCTAGATAGCAGCTGAATGATGACTCAGACATTTTTGTCACTGCAGAGCTGCACATGGTCCTGTGAACAGCATCGTGAAAGGCATTAGAGCAAACGTGCTAATGGAGAGCTCTTTACTCTGGAATTTTTGTGTACCCCATATTTTTGCCATAATGCTCTCTGCAATAAGCCCTAATGCTTTTCTGTGAGATGACATGCATAGTAATAAGAAGAGATAACTGGCATCCTTCTGTTTAAGTGAAAAGTGGGTTTATTGAATGTGATATTTCACAGAAATACAATGAATTCGGTAAAATTTACACAAAGGAATTTTTTTAAATCCTGAACCTTCTGGTAGCTTTATGTGTTTGAAAAAATGGAAAAAAACTGAAGAGCAAAGGAAAAAGGGGGAAAAAATAAAGGTAAATTTGATAGCATTCTTCTTTATAGACATTTTAGCACACATTTGATACTATATTAAAAGTTATTGCATTGCATTAATGCAGATCAAAAACAAAGTGAAAACCTCAAAACTTGCCACAAAACTGAATATTTATCTTCCACAGAGCTTTAGTGTTAAGCATACTTTAAACAGCTGGCTTGTTGTTTCTGTGCAGAGTAAAAAGAACAGATTGCTATCAGGGAATTTAAAGGGATTATCATGTTTGGGATCAAATTACATTTAAAACTACTAAGGAAATGCAGAATATGATCTCTGAAATCAGGATCAGTTCCTGAACTGGAAAAGAGACTGAGTATGAATTTTACTGCTCACAAACATGAAATTAGGTTTTAGTGATTGTAGATATTTACAATATGAATGGTTGAATATGTTAAAATGTTCAAAACTGTGACATCAATGTAATGAAGAAATCTATTTTCAAAGTGAAATCTGCTGGTGGAAACATATGGCAATTAAAACCTTACACTAAACCATGTCTATGAACGATAGTTAATTTTTAAATCTTCAGAATCTGTAACCATTTATTGATACAATGTCTATCAAATATTCTATTTTCTCTGTCAATTTTTTGACAACATTTAGTTTACAGCATTTTGAAACCCATTTCTGCAACCAGAAAAAGTGATCTGTGATAGGAATTGAATCATTTTGCTGGCACTATAGATGGGATATTTCTGGTGTAGTGGGTAGGAACAGAATTTTTAAAAAGTAACTTGATTTGAAAACACAGATAAATATTATAGCAACTTGAAATTTTTAATTGTTAATACTTTGATTTTTTCAATGATAATTATTTTCACATGCTTTATATTTATAGCACAGGATAAGTGCTTGTTAGTTTTGAGAAAATTATTATATATCTCTGAAAGGGATGGCACAGAATATTTCTTTCATGTATATGAACTTTCTCATACACTGATTAAATCTGAATATAGAAACACTTTTGCAGTAGTTAAATGTGTATTTATCTACAGGTCTCCTTAGTGTTTTGTTTTAAAACAATGTGTGTTAAAACAAGTAAGCTCTTGAGTAAGTTTCTTTAGTATTTTCTGCTTATTTCAGATTACTGGTTTTGCCATCACTTTTTACCTTTCAATATTCCCTGTCTAAAGTTCCTTATTGTGTTGTTGATGTTATATAGTATTTTGAAAGGCACTGCATGCTTTCTTGCAGTATTTTCCATTTTCCCAATACTTTCAATCTTAGCCCAGCTGGCTAATAATATTCTACTGACCCAGACAAAGAAAACCTAATAGAAAACTACATTTTCTGATGTGATTTTTGTGAAGTCAATTGAGTCAAAGTACAGAAGAATCCATATCTATGGCTTAGTGATTTTTTAATGCTCTAATTTTTTAATGCTCTGAGTCAGGGTATGGTAAATAGCACTTGGTAATCTTTATGGCTCAGTCAGGCTTGGTAAGATCTTTTTTCCTTTGATGCTCAGAAAAAAATATTATTCCATGTGCAATTAGATCTCTCTCACTTTGGTACACAGAACCTCTGCATATATAGGGGCCAGGAGCACAGCTTTAGAAAGTGTAATCAGTAACAGATTCAGGATGCAAAAAAAGGTTATTGCATTTGTTTTAGAAAACAACTCATGAGCTTACTAATGATTAGTCTCTCTGAAAATATCACAAATCATGGTATTGCAATTCAGTCTTTCAAAGTAATTACTGTATAATTTCTACCAATTTGTTCAGTACAGACTCTTGTGGATGACACTTTAAACTGTGATTGAATTAATTGAGTTTTGAAGTCAGAAGCTGGCAACAAATCATTCTAATGAGGCTCCTATTTGTCATATAATGTGACTATAAATGAAAAATTACCTCACATTTATATTTTGTTAAGTAGAAATCAGTGTTTTAAGTGTTGATCTGACATCATGGGCATGATTTCCCTACAGAAGGGTTAGGTGTTCAGCTTCTAGCTTTTATCTGCCTCTCTGATGTTTCTTAGAATGTCACTCATATCAGGCAAGATTAAAAAGATTTTCAGTGCACTGCTATATTTTGCAAATGCTCCATCCAGCTGTAGCCTTTAAGGTCCTTGTATATTAATGCCAGATATTTAACCAATTACTAATCAAAGAAATGCAGGTCATCTGTTGCTGAATGGAACTTCTGACTCAAAGCACAGCTCTGAGCAAGAACTGACATCCTTCTCAAGATGGCACCAGCAACTTAAAACTTCTGTAGTCAATTTCTCTGTGTAGTTACATTCTTTAGCTATATTTTAGTAAATTATCATGGCTCTGGGTGATTAGACCACTAAACAATCTTATAATCAATATAGGGAAGCTGAAGAAAATAGCAAAGGAAATCCTAATTGGAGGTATACAATGACCATGCAGTCATTTGATTTATAATCACATAAGAATATTAGCCATTTATGAAAAATGAATACTATCTGCTATGCAAAACTCTCCTGACTGGCAGCAAATAATATTGTGGTCTTCAGTATTTCCAATGGGTTTTATGAGAGGAACTTGGATCTTTTTTCTCTTATGTACAATTAAATATTTAGCATAAGTTGTATGTGTGCAGGCTATCTTAGGTCTTTTCTTCTCCTCTATGGAACTTCTTACTCAAGTGAAGACTGAATTAGACCCCACTTCAGATAGGTCAAAATTCCAGTCTACTTCTTCCTCTTTTTAGGCTCCTAAACAAATGTGTCCTTGCCATCTTATTTCAGAAGAAATTCTGCACAAAAATGCTCAGCACTATCTTGATCTCTCTGAAATTATATTTTAATAAGTATTATTTGTGTAAAAAGCACTTCCTCCTAATTTTGTCTTTTAATCAACTTTATCAAGTTGCAACAATTTTTATTTTATATTGTTTATAACTGTCTCACAAAAAACTGAAACTGCTTCTGACATACCACACCAGGTCAGGTGTATGTTATTCTTATATAATCCATGTCATCTTCTAAGTTTTACAGGTACAAACAGTTGACTGGAGTACCTGTGCAAAATGTAACCTAGAAAGTAAAATAACTGCTGTGTTTCTGTTCAGAAATGAGAAAAGTAAGGGAACATCAAAATAAACAACGAAATTAATTCATGACATCATAAATGACATCATTAAAGCAAAGCTATCACATGCATATTGGGACACTCAGACAAAAACATGTTATAAAGAGCTTCTAAACATGGATGGTATTTATGAGGTAGATATAAATGACCACTTGAGAATCATTATGTTCTGTTAAATAAATAAGCATTTAGGGACTTTCAAAAATTTGTAATTATGATAGTGCAGAAGCTCTAAATTGGTTTGCCATAAATGTTTTATGAGGCATTCATTACTTGTACTGTTAAGGTAATCTCTTAATTAAAACATTTTATCTTTACGTCACTAACAGATTTTAGACACACTGGAAGGATAATCTGTTATAAAGTGTCCTCAATTTAGTTTTGGATACTGCAACAACACATTACTTAATTAGTTGTTTAGTGCAAAAAAAGCATAAAAAACTCTAATTAAACAGATGATACAACATGAGCACTAAAGGTCTAGTAGTTTTCTCTCCTTGTTTCCCCATTTCTCTAGTGGAATATATAAACATCTTTTCAGGGAAAAGCAGGGGAGGGGTGGGTGTGGGTGAGGAAAGAGATATATTTTTCATTTTCACATATGCCACCTTCACGTCAGGGTGACCTCTTTCATGAAAAGAGGTTTGAACTGTGGTGTCTCCTACAGACATTCCTGTAATCCACAGCCTGGTCTGTAATGTCTTATGTAGAGCACCTGTCCTGGATGGTGACATACCATGGTTTGGTTTTGAATGCAGCTGGTGAAGAATAGTTAAATTGAGCTTTCTAAATTTTCTCAAAACAAGCAAACAAAAAAAGTAAAGGTATGTCATATTCACATTCTAATACTGTTTAATTGTCACTGAGAAGAAACTGAAATGAGGCCTGAGGGCATGAGATGTGTCATTCTGGGATATGGAGTAAAAGATTCCTCACCACAATTACAGAAATGCCCACGCTGTTCAAGAGCCCATTTCTATCTTTCTTAAATCACTTAAGTCTGATTCTATCAGAAGAAAGTAAAATTAAAGTATTGACCAACTTCTTGAAATATATTGTCTACGTACTTCTCTCATCACTGAACTAATTTTGAGAAGAAAACTCTTTGCCTGTGCTGATTTCTTAGGTTTATGCAAGAGTCAAGATACCAGTTGCAGTGCTGGCAGGAGAGTTTTCTATTTCTGCAATGTATGGAAATATTTAAGTAGGGATGAGATCTTCATTTATTGAGATGATGTATTATTTTTTATTCTGGAACTTCTACATTTAGGACAGCTCTGTTACGAAGCAATTATGATACCAAAAGTAACTTAGAAAAAGGTCACTCTTTCAGCAGTGGATAAGAGAATTCCAGCAGTAGAGACAGACTAAATAACAGACATTCCAAGAAATGACTAAATGGAACAGCTTACAGAAGTTCACAGAAATTAAATCTGATTACATCAGAGATCTGTATAAAATCTTCTCCTGTAGTGGAAGCTTGTGTTTTGTCTAAAAACAGAAGATGATCACTCATAATGCTTTATGTGTTTTAGTCATCTGCAAGCCTGACATTTAGATTTGGGTTTTTTCTGAACAAGGTGATTCTTTTTGCCTTCCTGTCAGACTTATAGGTCTTAAAGTATTAGAAAATAATTTTCCTCTTGATCACTAAGAGTTCATTTGCAGCATAGGCAATAATGTCTTCTCTGTCCACCACTTTTTCATGGTCCTACATGCAGACAGGAAGGAAGCAGGAAGTGTAAAAGCAGCTGAAAGTCAGACAAGAAATAAATGCAGCAGTAATCTCTGGATTTTATATAAAGAACAATTGTGGGAAAAAATAATCAGGAGGGATAAAAGGACACACACAAGAATGTGTGGAAAGAAAACTGAGTCAACTGTCTATTAATGCATGTTGCAGACCATCTCAACAAGCTTTTATTTGGTAGATCTATCCCAATTTTGGTAAAATTGGAGTAGATAGCCAGTATGGCTATAATTTTAATTACATGGGATTTGTACAAGATATATTCACTGAAATTCTTTCTGAAATAACAGATCCACAAAGTTCTCATAATGATTATGTTCTTTGTAAGTAAGCTGTGATTCCACATCACTGTTATTTTTTTGCTTTTTATTTTTAATCTAATTGCCTGATAAAACAAGGCTTTAGCAATGATATCCCCCATGAGCAAATTTTTATTTTTTTTTTCACTTTGTTACCTTCAAAGCTGCTAGGTACAGTTAAAGGTTTTTGTAATTCCTACAAGCTTTGAGAAAATACACAACAATGTGAAGAAGGTCTGTACCATAGCAATGGGAGTCAGTAGTATGAGCTCAGGGGTGGTTTTGGACAGTAGAGAATCCTCACTGGAAAGGCTCACTCTTCTTGGAACCACCTTTAACATGTTTGCATTATGCTTTTGTCATTATGTTCATGCTTTCAGAAACTCTACCTTATGAACAATAAATCCTCTCATTAAGGCTTATGTCACTGTAAAAGGCAATTGATGCAGTTTTGCAGAGGAGATCTTGAAAAACAAGTAAAGTAGGGAATATTGGTACCATGTTCTCCAATAGGAACCACAAGTTTTTGGATAACGGACACAAGTATATATTTCAGACTAAACATCTAGAGCATTGTAGAGTAAATAGGAGAGAATGTTTTTAGCAAATAGCATGTCAAAATGATAACTCTTCATGAGTTTTATCTTAAATTGCTGTAATTTAATCACACATTTCCCAAGATGCAAAGCTTATCTGTCATTCATTTTACAGCTTATATACTTCTTGAGAATAAGCAGAAAATTGCTAGAATTCTAATGAGTGCTTTTCTACTGTGCATCATGAGAGCTGTAAACTGCCCTACATTTTAAATCTGTTCTTTGGCATCGCTTAGCCAACACACTTGAGACCCTGTATTGTACTCACTTATCCTAATTTCCTTGAATTAATATATAAGACTGTCATTCACACCCAGACTTCTCAGAACAAACAGTTTCCAGGAAATGCATCAGAAACTAGTCAACAAAAGCAGATGGGCATCCTGGGAATCTGAAGTGATAAAAATAATAGAACAGAACACATTAGCAGCACGTATAGCTGGTTTTATGCAGCTTTGTGATCTTATTACTATTACTTTCATCTTCTCTCTTCTTTTTCCTCTTCTCTTTAAAATCATATTTGATATGGAATTGGTATATTAAACTACCCCTCCCTGGAGGCCATAGAAAATAAAGGAACCTCAAGAATGTAAAGAGCAAAGGTGGTTTAAAACTTTGGATCTAAGTGAAATGTCAGTGGCTTCAAAACACAGCAAAAACATCCCTTTCAGCATCTGAAGAACAGATTTAATGACCCAAGATTTCCACATAAGGAGAAAGTTAGAAAATGGAGAATAACAGCTATACGATCACACATATGCTTGAAGGGATGTGAACACTCAGATTGCAGGGTGTAACAAAGAGCAAATTCCAGCCACGTTTTGCACAGGGCATCCTTTGTGCATCATGCTCAGCTTTGAACAGAATAATTTAATTCCTTGGGCCAGAGCAAATACAGAGTGAAGTGTTTTGGGCACTCATCTGAGATCAGACCTCGTTTCCAGCAGCCACTTCAGCCAATACTGCAATAATTTACATTAGTTATTCCTTGTGCCAGTGGCTGGGAGGGGATCTACGCCCCAGCTTGAGCATTCTAACGATGCCACTGTATGACTCTGTCTTGTGGATTGGTGTCAGCCAGAGCCTGAATCCTTCTGGCAAACATCCCAAATGACTGTGCTAGTCATAAAGCAAAGGAGACTCCTCTTCGCTCTGAGTTAGGGCACACCTGATGGAATAGGTGTGCTGAGGATACACTTTGGTGTATCTGGCCTTACAGGCCAAAAACCAACACAGAAGTGAATTACTGAAACCAGCTAAAGGGAGCTGAAGAGCCTATCTATTTAAGCCTATCTATCTATTTAGCCTATCTATTCCTAGCATTGAGCAATGCTAGGGATTCTTTGTAACAGAATTCTATCTATAAATGAAGCATTTCTGTTGAAAATATAGATAGCTGGCACCTTCTGCTTACAGTCCTAAAATTATACTAAATGAAAAAAGAGATGAGTGAATTTCTGGGTTTGTGATTTCCATAGAGGTGCCTATTTTCCATTTTAAGCCTTAGAATCCAAGAAAGTAAAAAAAGAAACCAAATTAAATATTTACCCCAGTAAAAAAAAAAAAAAAATTACAGAAATTTCTGCAAACTCAGCAGACTTGATCCAAAAATAGTCCAATTAAATATTTAATACTAGGTCAATATTAAACATTAAAGATGTATAAATATTTAGTACATGAACAAAACCACCCAGTGCAAAATAATAACTATATAAACTATTTAGTGCAATACAACACTATTTAGCATAGGGTATTGTAAACAGTAACATTTAAATTTAAAAATTCCTCTGAAATATATTCTCAAATTTGGGAAGCAATTTTATTTTCTTTTAATGAAAATAGGTTTGAACTATTTGAAGTACTGCTGCGATTATTTTTTTCCTACAATACATTAGCACAGTATTTGAGATATATTTATAATATCTAAGATATTAGATTAATACATAGCAATCTTGTGATGACAAAGTATCCATAGTTTTATTAAACAGGCTAAACTCAGGAAAACTTATTTTGTATAAAGGAAGGATAATTTAGAAGGATATCAAGGAAAGCAAGTCTGCTCTATGCTATCTAATTATTTCAACATGCTATGTCTCATCTCTTTATCAAATGAGATGAGCTTTTGTTAATTTTCATTATAATAAAACAATCATAGAATATGCTGAATTTGAAGGGAGTCATCAGGATCATCAAGTCCAAATCCATAAATATGCATCAATTAGTACTGGTACTTCTAGATTCGTTTCACACAATTATTATGGAAGTGGAGATAGAAAAGGCTTAATAAGTAAAAGGCTACATAATCCTACATTTGGAAATAAACGGAAAGTGCACTCAAAAGTGTTTGATTTCCCTATTTATATTCAATTTCAACAAAGGCAGAATTTGAACTACTTAAGTCTCCAATTTTTCATCCCTGATCTGTTTGTATATGAATTTTTATACCTTGAAAAATTGATAAAGACAATTAGGAAATTAAATTGTCTTAGAAAACTGTATTAAGATTAGCATTCAAGGCAAATTTTGACTTAGAGAATTACCCATCTGATTTTCATGCTGACTCTCCTGCAGTGCTAGTGTGGTTAAAAGTCCCACTGGGATAGCTATGAAGTCTAAGTGCACTACAGTGGCAAGAACACTCTGACTAAAATCAGATACTAATGTTAGTTGTCATTTGACTCACTAAAACAGTTTGGTGGATTTCTATTTTTAGTTTGTTAAACAAGGTTGCCATTATGTCAGAAGCATTAAAAAAACAGGGAAGAGAAATAAATTGACATGCTCAAAAGAGCATATATGAATTAATGTTTATCTTTCTATTTTTGGGGAGCTTCGTTTCTTCCTAAGATTGAAATAAAAATGAAACAAAAGGAGGAGTATGGCATTTTTTCATCATAATCAGTAATTAATTTTCTCCTGTTATCTGCTATTTATCCTACTTTTGGATCTCTGCCAGTGAACTCCTGATGAAAATTCCATTATCTTTTAATTTTGAAGTGATGATACTAATCCATTAATTATCTGCATGTTTAACCAAATGACAACAGTTAACCCTTTACCCTTTTAAATCCTTTATCCCCAGTGCAATTTCTGCATGATAGTTGTACTGCCAGGAATTTACTATTCAACAGTCTTCATTGTTAAAAAACACTATATCAGATCTAGTTTTTGCTCAGATATTCAGCTTTAGATTAGTCCAAGCAAGAAGGACATAAATGATCAAAAATTTCTGCTCTTGTATCAGTCACATTTGTTGAGCCCAGAGACAGTGAGTAGGGTAGAATTCAAGATACACTTCACCATTCAGCTGAATTAAAAGGAGCCTCCATGGCCTGAAAGTTTCAATCCATCAGACTGATAATGAAATCCTACTTTCCAGACCCATTCTGGTTTTTTTTTTTTCCTATGTATTTATTATGTATTTTGCTAGCAAAGTATAACAAATGCCCTCACAATAAAGGCTAGAACCAATGCAGACAGCAGAGAAACCAAATTTCAGGATTCCGATTAAAATTAGACATCAGGTCAATGTTAACCTAGTCAGCATAGTCTGTACAATGATTCTATAGTATATATCAAAAATCAAAACCAAAAAAATGGTAGATTTGATGTGTTTTAATGAAAAAATATAGAATTTAGGGATTTCCAGAATTAGGTGACAGCTTGCATAGATATTTTTATTGTGCAGACTTTTCTGCCCTTGCACCTAGGTTTTGCTTACATTTCAGCTTTAGACTCTTAAATTATTCTGGATAAGGCATTAAAATTATAGTTTATTTTTAAATGGAGGAGAATAATATTATTTTTTTTATTGAGGGTCAAATAAGAGTAGTTTCCTCTTAGTTTGTTGTCTGTTGATTATTTAAGCCTTTTTCTCTCCATATTCAATATAGTATAAATAAAACACATATGGATTTAATGCTATGATCACTGAAATCAATGATACAGTTCTTTGATATGAAGGGTTCAAGAAAATCCTGTAAGTCTCTGGGATATCATTAATAAATGTATAAATTCTCATTGATCTGTGAGGATCAGGATATCTGATGAGAAGCGTGAACGATAACACCCAAATTCTTGTCAGGGTCAGAAGCCCTTTGGAGAGAATTAAAATTAAAAAAAATTAAAGGGAGAAGAGATGGTTGCTTAATGAAACATGAATAGATATACTGTGTTCTACAAGAATGTGTTGATATATGAGCAGATTCCTGGAAAGTTTGCTTTAGAAACTGTTACACATATACAATATTACCCAGAAGGTGTGAAGTGGGATTGTGAATTTGCAGAGGAATATATTACAAAATATATTACCTGTCAAATTAAAAACTATAAAAATGTAAATACCCAACATCAGAAACTTGCTTTTTATAGAAACAGCTTTATCTCAGAGTAGAAAAATACTGATATTAATAATTTGGTCATAATGCAAAAGGTGGGGTTTTGTTGACTAAAGTATGTGTATGGACTTTGCTTTTGCAAGAAGAGTGCGCAATATTCACTAGCCAATTTTTTTAAACTCTAGTTAAGATATGATATAGAAAAGGATGCTAGAAATGAAATGCATATTCTGGAATAGTACTTCCCAATTCTTTCTTTAGCTTTCTTAATATTTCTCCTTTTCCCTGCCTGCTACTCACTGCAAAGCCCATTTCTCTCAGCTCCTTCCTCAGTTTAAATCTATTTTTATCTTATTGATGAGTCACTTGTCAGTCTGTAGTTTAACACATCCTGTGTTTCTCCGGATGGTCTCACATGCTTTTTATATAAAGGGAGAGGAGGACTCTGTAATTGCATCGTGACTCTATTCTTTTTCACTCTGAAGGAAATTAAGGTGGTATTTATTTATAGCCTGGAATATTCCTGATTTTTTTCTCCCATGAAAATTTCCATCAGGTTCCTATGAGTGTTTACCCAGGTCTGCTACTATGTTTTTTCTCACTCGTGTCCTGTATAAATGCTGGTGTTTATTTGGTTATGCTACTTGTCAGTTCAGCTGCAGCTGAAACCATTAAATTCTCATATAATTATAGTGATGCCATTCAAACAGCTAGAGTTTAGGTTGTGTCAGCATTTCCATTATAAATCCTTAATTTAAATGGTCTGCAATAACTCAGCCATAAAATATGTTTTGAGCTGAACCTTGCCTTGTAGTGTTTCAGGCCAGGAGCAACTTCCTTTTCAAATTGACAAAAAAGGAAAAAAAAGAAGCAAATAGCTCTCTCTCATCATTTCAAGAGTGGATTGAGTGCTTGTGAGAAGGCTAAGTTTACTGCTGTAGGAACCAAGATATGGTAAAACACTTCAGTGACACAAAAGACGTGTTACAGGTTTTCTTTGTTTTGCCACATCTCAACCTTCAGGTTCTGATTCTGCATGGGATTTGTTTGGGTCTTATGTCTGCTTTAAGGCTGATAATAAGAAAGTAATTTGATGACAATTTTCATAGTATATAAAGGGATCAATTAAAGGCATCCATGACAGCCAGCATAGGGGGACTGGTACCACCACACTGCACTTCACACAGTATCAGTCACCAAGGGACCATTCAGATACTGTGGCCTGAATCACAAAAGGTTCATAAAAACCCTCATTAATCATTCATAAATCATCTGACTCCCCAGTTGCTTAAAGCCTAGCAGAAAGACAATAAAAAGAGACATGGACTGGGCAGGGGCAACACAACCATTCAAATGTGTTACTTTGGATGCCTTTCATGTTCTTGTTCCTGCTGTTTTTAAATTGAATATATTTTTCTGGATTTCTCAACTGCACCAAAGCACACAACCAAAGCAGAACCTCTGCCTCTATATTTTGAGATACTCTGCTGAAAACATCTTCCTAGAAATGCAGCCAGTATTCTTGATCACAGGACAGGCTCACTCATGAAAAGAATGAAAATTGCCCCCACCTGTAAAAACTCTTTGGCAGGGGGTATCTCACAAAACACCACTTAATATTAAAAAAAAAAACAAATAGTTCTTAAAACTCTACTGACATGTAGATAGTAAAATTGAAATTTAGTTTGACATGTAGCTACCACAATTCAAAATCCATCTAGAAAATAGATTAATGGCAAGTTTAAAAAACTGCATTGAAGATTTTCCTGGTGAAGTGCTTTAATATATGCATTTTGTCAAGTGTCAGTTGATTGTCTGAGAACTTGAAACAGAAGCTTTTGAACTTAAACTACTGTTTCTATTAAAGCCACTACCAAACCTTGCATTTTCAGTCAGTCAGAAAAAAAATATTTTGTCATAAATATTTATTATTTGTGGCAACATGGCCTAGAGAGGCAGTATAAAGTTAAAGAGTGCCCTATACTTATCCATTAATTATCAGATTATAGTTCTTTTATGCAAATTTGTTCTCACATAAAATTTAATGAAGATGTGATTTTTCTCCCCTCTGCCCCAATTTAATTAAGTCAAAATCAGTCTTATTCTATATAAGTTTGTATTTTGCTTCTCTTCATCTTAGTTTTACATAGTATATTTAGAAATTAACAATATAGGAAGAATCTATGGGGTGAAAAAAGCATCAGGTCTTACAGTTACTAGCATAAATTAAAATTATTTTTAAAATATGTTAAAGACAATATTCCATAAAATACCTGTCTTCTGCAATATGACTGATTAAGCTCTAATTTTCCTGGAAAAATGTGCCATAAAGGAATCTTTGCAACAGTAATTGTAATAAAATATTGAATTAGATCTCATTAAAATCTAAACCTGAAACTCATGATTTTCCCTTATTGTATATGTGCTATCTGAACAGACATTCAAAGCTGTTATATTTCATGAAGGGGTTTTGATCAGCAATTTTCTACTCATTTTTGTATTGGTTATCCTGACTGTGTGTGTTTTATCTCCATCTATATTATCTAGAAAGTAATACAACCATATTTAGGACGCCGTAGAAAATGAGGAATGTTACACTGATGCTATCTACTGAATTTATAGGAGGCAGATAAACTAGCAGTTCAGTGGTTATCGATTTCTTCCTCACAGATAACTGGTACTATAACATCAAACATTTTTCACATCCCTGCCCGGGGTAGACAAACCACCACAGAGCCACCACAGGTGCACAGGTGACAAGCAGTGTCACTCTGGGACCAAAGACAGCTTAGTGATGCCTGTGGAGAGCGCTGCTTGTGCACAGCACTGCTGTAGTGAGGCTTTCATTTTAGGGCTAAGGCACCACTTCATCTCAGCACCAAGCTGTGCCCTGCTGGGCCTTCCGAAGAGCTTGTAAGACTCTGAAACCCGAATGCCTCGCACACAGACAGACACACTGAAAGGAAGCCTTGGGTGGCTGCCATCTAGGAAAAGCAGTCAAGCCTTCTAGCTTTAGAACTCTGCTACCATTTTATAGTCAGCTGGCCAAGTAAATTATAAGGTCTGTGTAGGATACTCTGCTAAATTCTGATTAATATTTTCCCAGTTTCAGAATTTGTTTTTTGAATACTTTTCTGTGTCAGCAGTTATGATAGAAAAGGACGGCCAATACCAAAATAACTCACGGGGCTCTTCCATTTTGAAGCACCTCTTCCATTCTTAAAAATTTACAGTGAGGTAGTTACTCATTTGGGAAAGGCAATTGACTGATTGTACTGATTGGGCAGTTTTGGTGCTCATCTTAATGATGTAGAGAAATGTAATGATTGGCAACTTATTGACATGGATAGTGTCAGTAATGTGTGCTGGGGGTCCTGGGATCATTGATTTTGATAGTGAATTATATAACTGTGAGAGAGTCACTCCTTCCATTTCTAAGGGCTGAAGAGTATCACAATGTCATGACAGGTTGCACAAAGAAGAAACATCTTGTGCTTAAACACAGTAACTT
Source organism: Chloebia gouldiae (assembly GCA_003676055.1). Classification (NCBI taxonomy): domain Eukaryota; kingdom Metazoa; phylum Chordata; class Aves; order Passeriformes; family Passeridae; genus Chloebia; species Chloebia gouldiae. The sequence continues at coordinate 8,208,470 of QUSF01000005.1, read as the reverse complement.
TTATAGCAACTACTGTGGCTCACTGCTTCAGGAAACAGTAGTCTTTAAAATCACAATGGAAACTTAAGTATAACCATAAAAATGAGGAAAAAGGGACAGTACTTGAAAACAAAGCAAATAAAATATTTAGCTAAAATTACCTTCATATTTAACAGTGAATCAGGTGTTTACCATGGACTTTCTAAAAGTGCTTGCAGGGTTTCTCACTAGACATTGCTCTCAAATACAATCATACATGTTTGAATACTTTTGCTGTGCCTCATGAGCGGAGATGCTTTTAAGCTTCTGTCACACAGAATGTTCAAGTTATTTTTGATAGACACACAGGCATGGTTCCTGTGTAAATAAGTCCAAAAAGCCCTAGCTCTGTTTATAATCACTGTATCTGTCCACTAGTATAATTTCTTCAGTTAATTTTTAATTCTTGTTTAGTACCCAATCAGGCTTTGAGATGTTGGCCTATACAACATGATCTCAGGTTTTTAGATTTCTTTCCTACCCATATAAAAAACATAAAATTATCTTGCCCAAACAATAAGATCTTATTTGTGCAAAATTCAGAATGTTCTTTAAGACATTTATTTAAAACAGCAAAAGAAAACTTTACAGTTTGATCCAATCCACATATTCTTCAGAACAACTTCAGTGGTACATGTGAAAGGTTTTTTTTCCATCCAAAATTGCTCTTCTCCCTCAGATTCTTATTTTCTACTTTCTGCTGAAGGATCACTAAGGAATGTCTCCTACTGCTAGTCTGGTGTGATAAGAGGAAGCAGAAAGTTATTTTGGCCATGTTCTTATGCCTTAGAGACAATCTCTATCATTAGCATCTCAGTCATTATCAGTAATTACTCATTTCATCAACACAGGTCTCTTTTGTTACCTTATGGATTTTTTTAACCCTGTTTATATCTAGAGCTCTATTTGTTTCTTTTTGTGCATCCTTTTGTTATTGACAGATGTTACTTAAAACTTCTTTTCTGTCAGTTGTTCATTCACCTTTCACAGGAAGATTTATTTATTGCTTGTTTGGCTTTTGTTCAGTAGGGAAGTTTAGTATAAACAGTTTCAAGTTCAGGATTTTCCACAGTGAGTGGAAGTAGGCTTGACATATTTGCATAGCATGTCATGACTATTGTCAAATCTGACTTCAAAACCATTATACATTCTTGTAGGCAAAACTACTTGAATATCAATAGAGATAACCTGCATTCATTTTAACATGTTGTTGGGAACTTAGCTAGGGAAACTGTGTGTGCAGACAAACCTAGCCATGGCAGCTGCTACTTGTTCTAGGGTTTTTTTTGCAATCTGGGAAAGTGCAGAATCAATAATACAACTTGAGATGTTACTATTCAGGTCCTCAGTGATACCTTGCTCCATAATTTATGAGCCTCTGACTGTTTTAAACAGTTGTTCATTTGACACCTCTCTCCATATTTGCCCTAGCACTTTCAATGGGTTCTTGTAAAAAAAAAATCAAATTCTTGTGTCAGACTGCAAGTAATAAGCCAGTCTGCCAAAAACTCTGTAGTCAAAATAGGTATTCCCTGATCCCCTGCTCAAACTAAAATAACTCTGCAGCTGAAACACTCACCTCAGTACTGAAGTAGCTTCAATGACAGAAGATGTTCCTCAGACCTGACCTGCTCCTAGACACCAGGTCCTTCTGTCTGGAGGCAGAGCCTAAACCCACAACTCCTAACTGAACTCTATCCACCTCCATTAAAATTGTTTCTCTGTCTGCTAGCTATGCTCTGAGAAATGCCTTCAAAAATTAAGGGAAAGAAAAAAAGTCTTGTTTATTGACTCCAAAAGGACTTAAGTATAACAAGTGAGGGGAGTTACCAGGTCCAGGACAAAGGAAAACCTGAAGCCCTCAGCTAGGGAAACCTCAGTGCTGGGAAAAGCATTCAGTAAGATCTTGGGGAAGAAATAATTACTTTTTTGACTCATAATGCACTTTAGATTTTCCTTTAAAGAACAATGTGAGGGATCTGAAATAATATGTGATTGGAGATTAAATAGTAATCACTGTTGTCAAGAAGTTCAGATCACAACTTAAGCAGTAACTTTCTTTCAAAGTTGCTGCTGCTGGGATTTAGAGCAGATTGTACACTGAAGAGCAGATGAGCAATAATAACATGGCCAACCATCTAGGCAATTTAAAAAAATTCTATTTCTACTGTTTAATTCATATTTTTTCATATAGTTTATGTGTTCTGTCTAAGTAGTGAAAGTATACTGTACTGCTTAGGTTATTCATCAGAAATTTTAACAAGAAATCTCAAAATGAGGAAAAATCAATGTTAGCCAAATGATCATGGTTTTATGGATTCTTATTACTTAAAGGAATTGAAAAATTGAAAGTCTGTGAAATATAAAAACTCTTTAAATGGTAAGATTACAGATCATCATGTAGTAAACTATTTCAGAGTTGGAGAGCACTGTGAAAGCTTACTGAGCACATCTTTTAGTAAGATACAAAATCTTATCTGAGAGAAGCCATACAACTGAGTTTAAGACCCTCTGCAATAGATTGTTTTAAAACTTGCTTATATACACACTTCAGCTTTATTTCCAGGCTAGATTTCTCTGATTTTTTCTGTTGCTATTGAGTCTTGTTAAGTCTTTTTTTTTAATGGCTTTTTAATGCACAAATAACTATGTACTGTATTTGAGCCGCATTTTGGCTTCTTAAATAAACTGAATAGTTAAGCCTGATCAGCCTAATATCATAGTTTTCTTTTATAATCTCTTAATAATTATGGACTTCTTTTTCAATGTTTACATGTTTTCCTGGGGACATTCAAAAAATGCATTCTAGCACTGATCTTTGCTAGAAGTATGTACAGAGACACAAATTCCTACTTTATTTATCACCTTTTCTTTTCATAATACGATAGAGAATTTACTTGCTCAGCTAGAAAGACTCTGTAGGAAGAGTTGACACTGAGGCATACAACTTTACAACGACCTGCAATTCATTTGTGAGGGACTGTTTTTTGAAACATTTGTTCTAAAAAAATAGTGGAATAGTTCATTTCTCACATATTTAATTGTAATTGTAATGGGATATATCAGTTTGAATCATGGAATTGATACAACGTCAGTCCTTTCTCCTTCTTATTTTCTGGAGTAATCTACAAAATTAAATAGAAATCTATTAATATAATTTTCTAATCACTGTAAAAAAAGGAGCACTTACAAAAGGAGTAGTAGCCAATAGGCCCTCTAGTAATTTTGTGACACCTTTCTATTAGAAAACATTTATTTTATAGCAGTTTTAAAACCAAACACTTATTGAAGAAATCTTCAAAATTAAGAAGTGTTACTTCCTAATAGATCCTGGAGGTGATTTTTTTGTGAAACTGAAAATATTCAAGGACATAACTTTAGGTTTACATCCTTTGAAATTTACTGAAAATCCTCATTTTATGTGCATGACTCTTCACATTAAAGGATGTTTTAAATAACCTTCTTATTCAGTGTCTGAATAGCCTTAATTCTTGCTGAAAGCCAGCTCTCCAGTATTTTATACATGAACAATAAGGAAAAAGAAATACTGCTGCACTTTGTAGGATCGAAGCAGTACCAAGAGGCCATGGTACACATTATACTAGAAATAGCATCAGTCATAAATGCTGATTCAGTTTTCAGATCTGTGGGTTTGCTCATATTTATAAAATGACAGAAGAAATCACAAAGACCCATAGCAATTATTAACAATGATGGGGTGAATTTATATGGCCTGAAAGTGGGTTATGCAGTGCTCTAATACCCAGGGAGTAGGTCACGAAGGGAATTATGACTGAGTTACAACTCTGCCTGGTTGCACATACTTCAAGCAGGGAGCAATCTGTTTTGATCTCTAGCTGTAGACTTGACTCTCTATCAAGTTCCTATGGGGACTTGAATGTGCAGGCTAGAAAAAGGACCAGGAACAAAATGAGGCTTTTGCTTGGGTTTAATTTTGATCCAATTTAACCTAAACCAGTGATAAAATCATTAACTGAAAATCTTCCCCTTAGGACCATGTTCCAGATAACAGATGGCACTTCTGTACAGTAAGGTAAGAATGGATGGAGGAGGAGACTTGACAGAGAAGTAAATAGCTCCTAATGGTTTCTATCACACTGAGATCTGAGATCTATCATACTGAGGTCTGGGGCCTTGCTTTATACAGAGCAATAGGCTGAAATACACTCTTTTTCCTTTTGGGCTAGTGCTTCAGAGTTCAGGATGTGTCCTGCTCTGGATAACATAGTTACTTTTGTCTGTATGTGTGTTTTTCATTCTGTTTTTTGTGTTTTCATTTGTAGGAAATGACAGATGAGAATCAAAGTCACAAGTTAAAAACCAGACTCTTCTTTTTGAAATAGAGAGAAAACATTCAACATTGAAATGATCCATAACAAGAAAATCTTTTGTCCTGCCCAGGACTGGCAGTGATACATAAACTAAAGAAATGTGGTTTTATACTTTATTTAAGATCAGTATTAAAATAAGCTTAATTGGTAGTTAGCTTACTGTTAAGACATAGCAGTGTAAGTAATCTAATTCACTCTGTACAATGTAACTGATACATTTAATGATTTACTGAATATTGGAGTATTTGTTAACTCTTGTGTTAACTCTTTTCCATTATCTTTAGCTAAGCCTTCTGGATATCTGAGAGGGTCTTTTCAGCCTAGATAAAGAGTAAGTAATGTGGGGAATAAGGGGCCTTGTCCAAGTTGTCTCTCAGATCATAGTGATGTTGCACAATGTAAACACAGAAATGAAGAAGAAACTGTCTTCAGAGTCCTACCAAAGAGATTCCTTTGAAAGAGGATTTGAGTACAGTCTGAAAAACTCTGATCATGATTGTACACAAGGCATAAAAGAAACTGCAGAGAAGGAGAGCAATCTAGGCAATAACCTTCCAGCTTGCAGAATGGAGAAACTAGCTCCTCCCTGGAGACAATTTCCGAAGTCTTACACTCTGATTACATGATTATATATGTGTGTGTAATTTTTATGAAGAAAACAAACAAAATTTTATTCAATACTAGCTTTTGAACGTCATGTCCTTGGTTAGCACTTCATCTTTTTGCTGCCATTTGATTATTTAATGAAATTGTATTGCATTGCTGTGAACCACTGAAAGTTTGAGGGTTCAGATATTTCCTTTTCCTGAGATACCTGCTTGCTGATATGAAGAAAGATGCTGTCAACGTATATGGCCCCCAATTTCACTGTCTTCACTCCAAGCAAACTTACCAATTTCTGTCCTCTCTATCCTACTTCTGCCAGCATCAGTCAAGTGCCCTTCTCTTTGTCCTAGAAAGAGCCATTCACTCTGTCCCTCTCCACCTGAATTTTATCCTTCAAAGAAATCCAACGAACTAACACAACCACATCCTGTTTCATACACCTTTGTGAGGAGTTTACTGTACAAGGGTTTAAAAAAACCTAAGGAGTCTGTAAAAACAAATGAAACATCCTAAATCTTGTCTCTCCTATGCTTTGACTCAGTCATTTGCATTTATGTCAGATCACTCCATCTGCTTTCATAATTCCATTAGCGATGTCCAGTAACTCTTGTTATGAGAAATTGAATAGTTGAGGTGTTGCCAAAGGTCAAGAGACCTTGAGGGACATTCTGCTTTGCAGTTAAAATAAAACCATTGTGACTTTCAGTTCAAAGAAATCTTCTTGTTTTATAGTTAAGCTGGTAATTGTAAATCTTGGATATTTGGCTACAGACCTGGTATCTATGGGCACAGTCTGAAAAGAAAATAAGTTTTTTTGTTCCTGTCCCCATTTCTCTTTCCCATCTATCTGATTCTTCTTCCCATTCAGCCTTGGGTGCTGGTTTTTCCTGTGCTGTGTTATTAGAAGGCAGTCACCCCATTTTCCTCAGCCCCATACAGACTCCAATGTTCTTTGCAGAAAAGGGTATTTCTAAAGGGTCACTTCCTCTGGAATGTAAATAAATTGATCCTAACTTTTAAATGAAAATCTTAACTAGCTGAAGCATACAGGCAGAGTGTAGTTAACATTCTCCATTAAATCTGAAGTACTTGACATAATGTGGAGTGTTTGAGAACTACAGGATAGGTACATGTTTTATTCAGAAACCAATGAGAGTCTACTGCTGTGCCAAGTGACTGTCAGAAAGCTGGCATAAGATAAAGACTGTCATAAAGCCAGGATTTCCAAAAGAATTACAACATGAGAACAGATATTCTGGATTTTTAAATGTTGCTTCAAGTACTAGAGAATCCTGAAAAATTGAGGTTTTATAAGAGCTACTGTAAGAGTAAAGATATGCTACACTGATGAAGCATTTCTACTGATAATTTAAGAAAAGCAGTATTTCCACAAGAACTGTAATAACTTGTACAGTCTTATTGTGGAACTTTGGGCTGGATTTCTGCTAAACAGCCCTAAAAATACAGTTTTAACTAGGGAAAAAAAAACAAAACAACCCAAACTCAACCGTTATTAACACAGAAATTGAAATATTTCATTTTATAACTGCAGAACAGATTTATGGTGGAGGGCAGAGGAAATGAATGTTTGTATGCCCAATGAATAACCAAAGAAATAGCAAACAGTAATCAGTCATCTCAGTCTAGACAGACACCTGAGGGAGTGAAAAGGGAAAGCAGATGTGTAGGGGCTGGGATATAGAGAGTATTCCAGTTATTCTGTGTTTTGTCACTCTTCAAATTTTTTAAGCCCTCCTTTACAATGCAAATATATGTGACCTCTCTGTTGATGGCAGTTGTGTAGAAAGGAAGGTAGATAAGGTACACACAAATCCAAAATTAAGTAAGAGATATTGTGAATGGTCTATGTATTCTTTCCTTCTGCAGTAGTTTCTGCAGTATAGATTACAATGTCTTAGCATTATAAATTGTAGTTATAAAGGTGTTATAAAGAATTTTACCCATGTACTGCCCGAAAGTTCACTACAACTTTAGTGATTTGAAATGTTTTACAAGATGATATTGGTTTGGAGTAAACAAGTAATGCTTATGTTCCCTTGTTAGATTATGTTCCATAAACAGGAATACATTTCATATTGTGGGAAAGCACGTATGTATAAGGAAAAATAATTGAAGAAAGAGAGGCACAGCAGCAAGGGAAAAACCCCAAAACACCTATTTTCAAAATTATTTTTACAAAGTTGATTTTTGATGCATTTTCTTTGAAATGAAAGAAAAATTTTATAGAATATGGCCAATAGGGAATTTTAAAATTAAACCAGAAATTAGCATTCTTTTCTTCAAATGAATATTCTTCATGATTTATTTATAGTGACCAGAATTACATTCAGAACCTGACCTTCAATTTGCTCATTCTCAGATTTGCATTATAAAAGTGATATACCAAAACCTGTAAAAAAATGAGCATTTCTTCTTGAAATATCTTCTTGATTTAAATGCTTGAATTCCATTAATTGAGGTGTTGCATACTTATATAATCCAGCTACATAGTAAATCAACCTGCCACAAATGAACATTAATGTGAAAGTTACACTGTACAACATAGGGGTGGATGGTTCTGTTTTAAAATTTGGTAGAAGCTGGACTCCTTTGAATATGCTATATACCTAAAAATGGGGATAGGCATCTATTGAGATTTTTGAAAAGCCCACCTTCTGTTAAATTTCCATTAATAAAAAACACAATATGTTTAAAGCAAAGGACATAGCTACATGCTTTACTGAGTTTAAGCAACAGACAAGTGGCCTGAGGCATTTTTTTGTTCTCATGAGTATCGAGACCCATAACACTCCATTGAGGTCCATTTGAAATTCCACTTAAACGTAAGTAAAGCTTTTTTACTGTGAGCACTGGCACAAAGAGTCTCCCTCCTTGGAGACATTAAAGTCTGAGTGGACTCCAGCCAATCCCAGTCTGAGCAGGGGTTGAACTAGATGGTCTCCAGAGGTCCCTTCCAAACTCAACCATTTCATGATACTCCTTGGCAAAGGTCACCAAGGGGCCAGACTTAATCACCTTTGGATAAGGTACAGGTTATCCAAATGAGTCTGGCATTCAAATGACTGTTTAAAAACACTCTGCTCCAGCTGGTTTTAAGAGAAATGTCTGCAGATGCTTTCACTTGTGATAGCTTGTCAGGTTCAGAGAACAGGCAACTGGAAGCATAGGAATACTATTACACTGGTACAGAACTTCAAGAAGCATTTGTTAACAAAATAGGCATCTCTATTTGCTCTTCTTAGGCTAGCCTCATTCATACTATCTGCTTTAATAAATATAGAAACATTAACAAAACTAACCCCTGCACTGCCTAGATAATGACAATAAAGTGACAATTACAGCTGACTTTTGGAGTTTAAATTTATCTCAAGAAACAACACAGTATACATGCATAGGAAATAATTCTGACTAATATTTGTTGGAAAAGGTGACAGAAGTATTTACAAGGCAGTGAGAGATCATAGAGTTTAATCAGTTTATAATCACAGAGTACACTGTGAATTAGAAGTGTCATTTGATAGGTTTTTAAGCACTGCAAATTAGCAGAATGGCAAATTAAGTACAGCTGTTGATGAACCAGCCAGAGTCCTTGAAAGTTATTACTTTTCCGGTATGTTAATTGTACTGCAAGAAATGCAAAAGCTGTTTCATCCCTTCATTTTTATATGATCATCACTGGCATAGCTGTTTTGAGACATGACTACAAATAAAATTTTCTACTAGAGATGTATGTAAATATTTTAAACTTTGTTTAAGTGCATTATGAGGGTAACAGAAAATATATGTATTCATATTTGAGCCTGATGTAGATAAAGAGAGCATCATAGGATGAATGATTACGTTATAACACCTGTGTAGAAGAGAAGACATAATCATATTTCTAAAATCTGAGAGATTTTAGAAGAGTGATCGTGATATAAGTGATAGTCTTTTCTTTTTTAATCCCAATCTCTATTCATAGGTGTTTTAATGAAGATTTAATGAAATTTTATATGAGTATAGAGTTTCTTCCTTAGTTTAAGATACTTAGGAGAGCTATGTATATTTCAATTTAAAAACTACTAGCTAGCTGCTTCAGAAATCCCTGTATTTCTTTTGACTTTGACTTTGACATTGACAAAGTAATAAAACGTTATTATATGAATGGGTACTTAGATTGCATTTTTATAAAAGCATTATCCTGAGAAACAATATTAAAGGAACATTAAGATTAGAGAGAGCAGAACTCACAATGTAGGAATGTCAGAATAAATGTTGCCCTTACAACCTTAATTCAATATTTTGTGCATGTTGTACAGTGTGCGATGCCATTCCTTGTTGACTACACGTTGTTGAAATACTCTCCTAAGGGAGAATTGGGAATTTATTCAGATGTTCTCCCGTATTACCATAGTGGTGCAGCTAATTCACTGGGGAACTTTGTGTATGGAGACAAGGATTATATCAATTCCATGATACAGATGCAGGTCCTAAGGCATCCAGACTGGATCTATCTGCAAGTGCAGTGCAAAAGCTGCCTGAAGATTGTCTTGAAGACAAATCTACTAACTTCAGATCCACAAACCTGCTGGAAACTTCTGGGGACTGACCTGTATGTGTGATGGGAATACTCAGAGAAAACAAAAGTAGGATCCAGTTGCCCAGAGTAAATTTGCTGTTTAAAGTATGAGACCATCTTTTGTATTCCAATATAATTCTTTCTTTTCAAACTCTGCAACAAGTAAAAATCTTGCAAGCAGGCTTCTTCAGTGCACATCTTTGATTCTTCCTTAGAGCAGGCCTACTTTCTGCCCTGATTAAGATGCCTTATGGATAAATATAGTGTGTGATCTTGCAGTTAATGACTTTTGCATTGCTTAAATGGCTAAATTGTGGTTGCATGAACCACCCTACTTCTGAGACCTTGACTTTTCAAATTTAAGAATAATCTTCTGGGACAGCACATGCTATTTTCTAGGAACTGGAGGTGGGGTTTGGGTGTCCTTCCCAGCCTTGCTTGTCTACAGTGCCAAATGTCCCTGGTGATACTTGATCCATGAAGAGAGGGCAAGAGGCACAGTGCTTGAGCTGACAGATCACTGGTGGTGAACAAATGTTTTGCCTGTGGATTTGAAAAACTCTTTAGCAATGCCAAAAGAATGGTAAGGCTGAGGAGTCTTGGATTTACTTCTAAATTCTGGAGGCAAACATGGAGTAATAGCTGCCAACTTTTCTGTCACTTCTCCTTCTAAGTAGCTTTCTTGGCTCAAACTGTTACATCAGCCCACGATTCCATCAAGGACCTTTTTCTCTGGCCAAGTATTATGGCCAGCCTCCTAACTCTAAACATTTGCAACCTTTTTTCCTTGCAGATCTAGTTTAGGCTGTTCTCTGGTGCTTCACATCTCTTTGGTCTAGTCTTCTTATGCTTTCCCCACACATACTACACTACACACACTGTCCTTTAGAAGTCTAGTCTGGTGCTCTCAAAGCAAAATTAGCTTCTAACACTCTGGTCAGGGAGAAATGTTCTTAAATGAAACAATGCCAGATTATTAAAGGATGCAAATGCTGTTTCAGCCTGCTCCTTTGGGGGGTTGTCTGACTTCCTAGCACTCAGTAATGCCAAAATGTTTCTAACAGTAGTGCATACTTCCTGCAGTTTGTCCGTTTAAGAAAATGAGTTTATGTATTTGATTTTAAAAGTCTATTTGACCATAATTAAAATAGCATCATATTTATTAACCACCATAATTAAAAGTTATAATATGTTTTAGTATTCTTATATTTTGAACTATAGAGATTGTGTTTCAATTGATTGAAATTCTTGATATTAAATGATGGGTTTAAGTCCTTGTGTACAACAGAACAGTTTATAGAGCAAATTCTCCTCTATGCATGTCCTCCTATGAACAGGACATGCAAGAGATTTTTTACTGGAGAAGAGATAACTTGACAGGTAAGTGTAAATTCATTTTACTCACAAAATGTATCTTGAAATCTGATACATTTTACCATTTGACAAAAGGTATAAACTAGAACTGAAACAAGTCCAGAAAGAATATTCATCACTCTACCGATCCTGAATTGGATTAAACAAGCCAATCAATTTTATTCTTACTGCTGATTCATATCATTGTACATTTAAAAGAAATCAGATGAATGGCAAATTTTTGCTGAGATATTGTCTCTATTAAGAAGATAGATAAAATTCAAAGTAGTACATATCACTGTGGAAATGCATTTTAAAGAGATACTTTCCTATGCTATTCTTCTTTAGGTTCTCTAAGCATCACCTAGTTCTGCTTTTAAGCAATGAAATCAAAGGAAGCGTGTAATTTACAGTCTTTGTTGCTTTCAAGTTCACCTCATAATAGGTGAATGACTTTAATGTGCATGTTATTGTTTCCCATCTTGATTCATATCTAGCAGCACCTTAGCAGATGCTTTGGATTTCTCTGGAAACCAAAGAAATAGAAGAACTATCTGTATAGAAAGAAAACTATTTCATAAACTGGTGCTGTTGCTATCCACCCAAACACATACTGTCACTGTCAGAACTGGTTTTCCCCACAACAGACATTAGCATAATGTTTATGGCCAGTGAGATTGTTTAAAAGCACTAAAATCATGAAGTACTGTATGTGCTCTTTAATTAGGAATGTAATATACTCCATCTGGAGTGACTCATTTTTGCAGTCTTCTGTGGAGCTTGAATTTCGCACTTCCCCCTACAATAAAAGGAACTGAAGCTCTTTTACTGATTTCATTTTCAGTTAAAGAATTGAAGCTCTTCTACTGACTTAATTTTCAGTTTGATCCCAGTTATCTGAGTAGTTTGTAGCATTTGTTTATGGACTGTAATCTGAGTTTCCTGAACAACAACCCATGGTTATCTCTTCCAATGTCATAATGAATGACAATGTCAGCATTTCAGTGCTAGTAGAAGTCTGTCGATTCAATTCTCTCTGTATTGACATGGGGGCATTTGAACACTTATAATGTAAATAATCTCATCTCACAGACCATATATTCATCCCAGTTGTATTTAAGGAGATAAACACAGTTGTCTAAGACTTTGTTTGCTTATGTCAATTTTTTTTCCCCAAATCATGCCAATCTAGAGCCTAATCTCATCTCACTGAAATCAATGTGACTCTTAGATAGTCTAACGAATAGTTCATTTAAAATCCAGACTTATTTTTGCTTATGCATGCAGAGGAATGCATATTTGCTTTGCTTAACATAAAGTCATGCTGTGAGGAACAGACTGGGGACCCCAGCCTTCAGGTGTCACACTAATGAAAAAGAGGTGCCTCTGCAAAGACGGACTCAGAGAGGGATGTATTCCCCTCTTGTTGCTGGTGACTAGGGAGAGCTTCCTGGTTACAGCACCACAAACTGGAAAACTGGTCACAAACATGTTTCATCCTAACTCTGATGCATCTGGGAAGTTTTGCTCACTGAGTAGCACCCTTGTTTTATGTCTCCCTGTCCTAGACTGTGTGTACTCAGAATGGCACACAGAAATTTCATCCTTCTAGGTGTTCAGCTGGACAGCAATGATCAATGCACACAGATCTGCCCCTTTTCTTGAATTAGCTCCAAATGGAAATGGAGTACAAGGGAAGATTCCTATTCATACTGCCTTACTCCTTTAGTAATACTCCATTCTCCAAAACTGGCTGACTACGTCTGTCTATATGGTCAGTAGGTTTAAAATTTTTGGTAGTATCTGATGACTTTAACTGCTGATTAAAAATTCTAAAATTCTTTACTTCATGAAAGTTTTTAATGTACCTGTAATAACAGAGACTATAGATGGGGAGAGAGGTCCATTGCCTGGTATAACCTACCTCTATGTCCTAATATTAGTTTAGGGAACTAAGCTGATTATCATCCTAACTGAGAACTTGTCTAAAATGTGCACACATACAGACATTTCTTTTTAATTTCTCTGCTTTGAACCCAATATGACTCTTTCTTTTAGTATCAGCTCTCTCTTCACATTTTAATATTTTAAGCAGAAGAAAATGGTGAGAGGAAGGAACTAGAATAAGAAAGTATTTAAAACCGCTAGTTCTGCCAGAACTGAATTACAGTTCTGAATCAGAGAATCTGGAAGTTCATTGGCATGAATTATGCATTACATTGGCATTTTCAATTCAGAAGATTTTGAAAGTGATTAAGTAATTATAAAGTTTTCTATTAGCTTCAGCTAACAGTCAAAACCAGTTGCTCATTGCTCAGGTTGAGATGAAGTAAGGTTGGTGGTGATCCTCTTAGTTTTCTAGTAAGAGATCACAAGCAGACACAATCTTGTCCTCATATTTTAAGGGAGGAATTATAGGAAATAGTTCACTAGAAATCAAGGCAGAGCAAAATAGTAAAGATGAGGAGCAAAGTGAAAAAGTCAGCTACTCTTCCACAATCCAAATAAACAATTCAAATAGAAAAATCTTTTAGAACTTTGAGAGAAATAACAAGACATGTAGGTTAGCAGTACCAGCATAAAGCCAGATCTGGTTATTATTTTTAAGTTTTGTTGTCAAAGTGCTCTTCCACAGGTGTACAGAATGTCACTGCACTGGCTCTGAAATGAAACTCACCCCTATAGAAAAGGTCAGGAAGGCCATTTCACCATCATTTATGTCCTTCTGATGATTCTTTGTACACCAGGGATTTCATTCTTAAAGCATGTGTTTCTAGGCCAGTTTATGTAATCTATAAGGCTTCTTATAAAGCTCTTGTTGAAGAGTATTCATGCATTTTTACAGCTTTCTTTGTTGCCTGTTTGGTTTTTTTTGGTTTTTTTTTTGTTTGTTTTGTTTTGTTTTTTTTTTAGTGGGATTCTTGTTTCCTTTGCAGATTCTGAGAGTTTCAAAACAGGTTTGGGGTCACAGAGTAAAAGTGATTCTATCAGGACACATGTGATAAAGATGGGGCAATAATTGTTCAATTAACAGATCAATAAGTTGCCTCTCACACAAGCTGTTGTCAATGATAAATGCCCAAAGGCTGGTTAAACTGCATTTCCAAATGCTTCAATGTAAAAATCAATGTCCAGAGCACACAGTGCTAAGCAGATAAAACAGCCTCTCAAATCTGTACCATGAAAATGATATGAGCCCAGCAATCATAAAAATATGTCTTGATCCTATTTGTAGCTCTCATATGTTGCCATGGGCCATTCCTGTTTATCCATCCGCATGAACTGCAGAACATTGACTGTGCTGAGTAAACAGCAATGATCTGGATGAAGAAACAAAATAGTCTGTCAAATTTCTGATTTTCTTTTATGCTGCCAGTGTGGTGACTGCTAAAAATGGAAAGGAAATTATATTGAGTGTTCATTCAGGAATGAGTGAGACCTGCAGTTGTGTTATTTAAATGCAAAGGATGTTGGTGGGCGCCTAACATGAATTCAGAGAGAAAGGAGAAGGATGCCCAGCACCTCCCATCACTGCAGTCTATTTAAAAACGTGCTCACACAAGGAATGGGAAAGCTTTGCACAGTGAAGGGACCATGGGTGATCATTGTTTCTGGAATTTGCTATACATGTAATAAGTGTGTCAACAAGTACACTGTGGAAGGTTTGCCTCCATATTGTGTTGCTATCTGAATGTAACCATGACAATTGTCTTTTCAATTTTAAATGCAATACAAAGAAACACCATCTCCCTATACACCTATACATTTAAGGATAGGTGAGTTTATTTTAATTAGTTTACATTTACCTATTTCTGTCCTTTTATTCTTTTGGAATAACATTTTGCAACCTACAACTTACTGAAAGAGTTTGGGGAATGTTTCACAGTCCTAAGGAAATGTTGAGTATACTTAAAAGCTATATTAATATATATAATTTCCAAAAACTTCTTTCAGCAAAAACATTCTCTGGCAGTTACATCTTAGTGCCAGCACAAATGCATCACATGGGCATCTTTCTAATGAAAGATCCTACACACTATTTTTTTAAATCCATTCAACAAAACTTTTGAATGGGTGGGAAAATTCCTGCATTTGAAGAAGCCTAATTTTCTTCAGCTAATTCCTTCAAGATGAGGGTTTCATGGATTTTAGTATCTTTTCCAAGGGTAGCAGCCATCTTGTCTTCAAGAACATACTGAGCTGGTCTGGCCTAAAACTCTTCTGTCTAAACACTGCAAGGAAGAAATACCAATGGAATGACAGAAGATATCTGTTCTGTCTTTCTCAAAAATGTATTTTTTACTGTAATTTCTATTATTGGGTTTGTTGGGGCTTTTTTGGCTAAAATTAAGCTTGCTGCTTGCTGCTTGCCGCTCTAACATTGAAATGTTCTAGAATGGTTTGGGGTACTTGCAATACATTGTTCCTCTATGGGAACAATGAATGTGCATGTGATTCAAAAGTATGGGGACTAAGGTCTAGAAAGTCTTTGGGAGCTGACATAGATAGACAGGAAAAATACAGTTTACAGAAAAAAAAACCAAAAACTGCATGTAGATTGCCTTTAAGATTTTCTTCAGTAAATAAATAAGCAAGTTTTCAGTAAGCAAACAATATTTACGAAGGAAAATCAGGATTGTGAATGATAGATATTAGGTCATTTCCTGTTGTGACATCACTCTTAAACATTATTTTTTTAATAAGATTACAGTTTGTATACGTTGTAATGAGAGGAAAACTCCAAGTTCACTTTATTCCTTCATCAGTCTCTCTTGATGTGATGCAACATGAATGTCTTATTCATCTTCAGAAAAGGAGGGGAAATGGCTTTATGTAACAAACTTGAGAAGCAGGGCCTTTAAATCAGCCTACTGAGGCCACTTACCATTCTGATATATGTAACAGTCTCTGTTGCTATTGTATGATAACTAGAGAAACACGATGACAAACATGAAAACCAAAGCTCTTAAGAAAAGTGCATGTATTGATTTATTTAGTTTGATGCTGTGAAAGATATTAGCCTACATGTCCAATTGCATCCCAACACACTGATTCAGGTTTATATTTCCCTTTTCATTTAATTCAAAATTTTATTTATACCTATCAAAAATACACCTCTCCTTGCAGTGAGGGTACTCCAAATGGCTCTATTAAAATGTTCCTACCAAGTATTTCCTACCATAAAAGCTGATTTGTGTGTAGTTAGTTCAGTGGAAGGGACTTCTCACACACTGTCAGTTTTTCCTTCTATGGGAAGGAAATTTTCACTGTTTTGGTCTAAATTAATAATAAAATTCAAATCAAAGCTAAGAGGTGAACTTTAGATTTCATTATTATGAGCATACCCTACATTTAATTAAACTGCAAAAATATAGAGATTTGCCTATACTTTCAAAGTTTGCTGTAGTAAAAATAAGCAGAAATCAGAGAAATGTTATTGCTATAACAAATTATGGCTATAGTTGTTCATCCTCTTACATACACAAATGAAATTTACATTAAAGTATACCCATTTACATATGATGTTATTTATGCTTAAGGAATTTTATTAAGTGTTCCTAGAAAAACATTAAGCATGTAGAATAATTAACTGAACTAAATAAAATTCCTATTAAAAACAGGGGACCCATTTAAAACTGATTCTTTATGAAATATTCTGTTCTAGAACCACATGTGAAACTGAAAACAAGATAGAAGATGGGGAAAACCATAAAGAAGCAAAGAAGCTGATTCTAAATGTGTATTGCTAAATCCTCTTGATTAAAAGCAATAAGACACTTAGGGGTTTGCTGAAAGTTAAGCAATTTCTTGTAAATTTCTAGTATTGGTAATAATCCATTGATTCAAGTAGTAACCTTAGTACTACATTGTTTGCAAAAGGAGTTGGGAGTGTAGCAGAAATATATTATTGAATTTGCTTCAAGGAGAAGCATAAGAAAATTTTTAACGTTTTTCTTTTAATGCAGCTTTTCTCATCTGCCCTAAAAAATATACATGTCTTCTGTCCAGCTCCTATCAATCCTCACTTATTTAGGATCTGGATGTAGGCAGAAGACTGAACTGGAGGCAGGAGAGTAAGTGGAGCTTTTCAAAATCTTAAAGCTTTTTAAATGTAGGTTTTTAATCCTATCAATAATAATGATTCTTTTAACATATGTGTAGTAACTTTTTTCTTATGTCTGTTGGAAATGCATTTCTAAAGACTATATATGTCACCTGGACATAAAGAAACCTTGCAGTGGGATAGTAACAATTTTGCTTAAATTAATTGATGTTCCTTGTCATAAGAGAATTTTTTTCTGACCTCTGATGGTTGGAAAACTATGATTTAAAACTATACGATTGCTTCCAAATATAATGCCCTAGTAAAATCAGTTTCTTCAGCTTCTTTTATTTATCTCAGTCCAGAGAACAAATTAAGAATTAGTATTAATGTCTTTTTTTTTTTTTTTTTTAGTTTAGCTTGACAACTATAATGATTTAAACTGTCATTTCAGCTGTGGTTTAAAAGAATTAATCAGCATTCCTCATACAGTTTCCCTGTGACACTTCTATTTGACAAAAATATAAGTATGTCCAAACAATTTCTTTTTGCTCTCCTCTCTATCAGAAAAGTTGTATCTCGGTGCATTTATCGTGGCATATCTGCTGAGGCGAAACAATGTGCCCACACTAGGATCAGAGCTGGGATTTGTAGATGGGGAAGTTACATCTTGAAACACATTGAATCTTTAAAAAATTTGGCTATTATGCAAATATCCTTAGTATTAGAGTAAATTGCTCAAAAACTTTGGGAGTAATCACTTTCTGATTTGAATAACTGAAAAACCCAGCACTCATGTTCTTCTCTTAATGATGAGGTTCCTCATGGTTAATGTTCCTCACAATTACTGGTAGTATACCACTATAATTCATACAACAAGACTTTAAGAAGGCCTCCCAACAGGAATTTTACTCTTATGTTAATTTTTCCATTTAAAACATAGTTTTCCTTGCAGTGGCTTCTTAGGTACTTTCTAGTTACAGTGGAGATTTTGCTGATTTTTTTTCTCGTTACCTAAATATTTATATTTCTCTAAACAATACTTAAATAAACAGCATATTAAAAATATTATACTAGCATTGAAATAAAGTTGTACAAAGAGCAGCTGAGTCATGCCATGAAACAGAAGAAATTGTCTAAAGGGTGTGAAAAGTGACATCCTAGATTTCAGAGTGTTGAAGAGAATGCTCAAGAGAATCTCCTTAAATTACTGCAGATTTTTTCCAGCTACTGTAGGGCTCCTTTGAAATCAGGGCAGACAAATATAAGGGATTTTATCACCATAAACCTCCAACATAAAGCTCTCAGCCCTTCTGCAGTACTCCAGACTCAGGCAGTGGGATTGCTAGACATAGCACAGGAAGTAGATTTCTGTGGTTAGCAAGCAATTACTGCATAGAACTAGGACATAACATAGTCTATTAACTAATTAAGTTTCTGATAATGTGGTGCTGGACCATCTCCCTGAGTCCCATCTTTCCATCCCACTCATCTTTCCCATTCCATGCCAGCAATTTTGTGAAGAAAAATACTCAACTAGATACTTAGTCTGTATCTTAGCTAATTACAGAAGAAATAAAAAATTACCTACAGAAATGAGTGTCCTTTGCAGCTACAAGCAATGATATATTTCTACTACAGTCCAAGAGTATCCACATTATCTCTTAAAGCCTGGGACATGTCTTGATTTTTTTGTTCAATCTAAAATATTATTGCTGATATTGCTGGCTTTTTGGTATACCCTGGTAAAACCTTATTGGGAGATGGTTGTCAGCAAGGTGCTATAACCATAGTCAGCATCTTGGCTCTTTTCCCCATTTTCCCTCCTGGTTTGTCCTGAGGAGTATTTGGATTTCTTATGTAATGGCTTTGAAAAAAAATCACAGCTGTGGAAGGAAAATGGTTTTTTTTTTTGGTTTTTTTTTTTTTTTTAATTCAAACCAGTATTTGGTTGATAGTAAATTAGCATCACTGGCAGGGAGCAGTTTATAAAATAATTGAGAAGATGCTGTTTCAGCTGGCCTTATAATTTTTAGACTCTCAAAATAAGATCAGTGGTTTTTAAACCACAAATTCAATCTAGTGTTTGAGGTAACCTCTGACGAACCATATTCTGGTTTCTGAGCTGAATTCAAAACATTCAACCCAAAGTAGACTTATCTAGAAGGCTGAATTTCTTTGATGTCCCTCCTATATAGAAAAAATGGAAATTCTTCAAAGCTGATGTGTAGTCAATAAGATAATTCCAAATAAACAGGAAACTGTATTTAAGTGCAGTTTAACTTCTTTTCATTTCCTAAGAGTACATTTATTTTTAAATGCTTTTATACAGAAAATGGATGTGCACTGTATATTTTTCTTCCTTCTCAAATTGATGTATAAAACATGCAAAGTTACAAGGCAGAGGAGCTCTACATATGTTGACTATGAAGCTAAGGTCTCTATTGGATCAAAGGTAGTTTACATAATTTTCTTCCTCCAATATTTTTCTTAGTAACACAGTGTGAGCTCTAGGAGTCAAGCTGACTCCTTTCCATCTTGTTCATCCTCACCATTACTAGAAGCCAAATTAGAGCACCAGTGACAGCTGTGCAACAAACTCTCTGTTATTCATCCATTCTCTGATAGAAGATCTAAGTGATTTGGTGTAGGAAAAAATCCTCTTGAAGATGCACAAAAATTTAGTTCAGTCTTCTAGCTGTGATGCTGTTGCAGGGCAAATGAGATCACAAAACATCAAACAGCTATTTTTATTTCCAGACTCAGCATATTCAGAATATGGATAGAGACAGGTTTGGTTTTGGTTGTTTTTTGTTTGTTTGTTTTGTGTGTGGTTTTTTTTTTTTAAAGGAGATCCAATTTTTACCAATCTTTCAGAACAGGACATTTCCTTAAAATTTCTTCAAATATTGCTTTGAGGAATTTTTGCCCTTTCTGCTTGCATTCAGATTTACTGACAAACATGTCCAAGTTGCTGCATCGTCAAATGGAGCCATTTCAGAGCTGTCAGCCCCAGCCTCTATCTTTGCCTACGTGGCCCATCCGATCTCCCTGACTGTCAATCAGGCTGGCAGGAAAGCAACCCTCCTGGGATGGAGGCTGGGAAGATGCACATGACAGTGACTACCGGGCCAGCGCACGATTGGCACGGGCGTCAGTCAGGCTGGGCAGCCTGAGCCTCCTCATCTGGGTGTGAGGAGGTATCTGAGGGCCATGGAAGTGTCCTGATGCAGCAGGGTGCAGTGGGGGCTCCCCGGGAAGGACAGCAGCACAGGGGGCACCAGCCCCAGCCCAGGGCAGCAGGGCAGTCTGCAGTGAAGAGGAGGGTCCCAGGTCAAGCTAGGAGGTCAATCCAGTGGTGAGGGTCAGACCCAGTGAGGAAGGCCAGTGTCAGATGGAACCTGCTGATAAACAGAGGGGTTCATAGGGATAAGGTCAAGCTAGGATACCAGCTGTCAGAGCTGTAGACTCATTCTGTACTACCACTGGAGATAAGTATTAAGTAGACTGGGCACGTATAATTAGATATCATTTATGCCACTGAAATTATTCTTGAGAGAAGATTTTAGGTACTGCAATATAGTTTTTGATTGCTTGACCTGTGAGAAATTTCTTTGAATATTAGCTAAAAATCTTTATTGATCTGGATGTTTACTTTTCTGCCTTCTTATGTGCTTCACCCATCTAAAATATCTATTAATGCAGTCACATGATGCACAAAAATGAACCTATTTCTTTTAGATAGTATCTGTTAAGTAAAAGTGCTTAGAACTCAGTATTAACAACAACACTTTTATGTGTTTAGTTAATGGAATGATTTTACTGGATTCATAGGAAAAGCAAGTTAAAGGACATTTTAAAAACCAGCCAGGTATAAAATGAATACCTGTCATGCATAATCTTGCATTTATGTAAACTATTTTCATGTACCAAAATATCCTTATTCTGCATCTTTTTAAAATGTGTTTGCTTTTGTGTTCCTATTTACTTCTGAACTACTGCTCCCATCCATATACCTCCTAAATGTATATAAATGCACTTTAATGGGGATAAAATCATACAGTATTTTATCTTCATGTATTCTGTACATTTTTAGTCTCAGCACATGATGGTCAGGTTTTGGTAGACACTTAAAATCCATGGTTGAGCCATGTAGATTTTTTTTGGAGGCAATAATATGGCTACACAAATAGGAAATTATGTTTATAGGACTTGTAAGTCTTTAGCTTTCTAACTTCTGAATTTTATGCCATTTTTATTTTTGGAACTTTAAATACACTTGAAGATTTCTCTAATTTCTTTTACTCCTTACCTTGCAGGATTTTTTTCACATTTTTTTCCAATAAATGTCTACATTCTTTTAATCATGAATTAATATTCAATCAAGTAGCCATGATAGCATTGAATATTGAATATATTACTTGTTCATTGATATGAATATATACATTGAATAGGTTAAGAGGTACCACCTATATTCTGAGTAAATCTATTTTTTTAATGCATTTGGTGATGGTAAACCTCTGCCACACCACAACACTGCCTGAGAGGGAGAAGAGTGAGATGCCCAAGTGCTACGCCATGAGGAGTGGAGGTGCTGGTATAAGAGCACTAGCAGGTGGAATGCAATCAGCCCTTAGCATTTTCTGCAGTCTCTGCAGTGTTGTTACTTAACTATTCCTACATCCAAAGGGTCAGAAATTGTTATGCTTTTTAAGTTAAAAGCTCAAGCAAAAACAGTTAAAAGTTTTTGTATGATTAGAAACCATGTCCTACTCACATATAAAAACTGAAACAAGAATTACATGAATGAGTCGTAAAAGTGCAAAAATTTTATTGAAATCACTAATTTGATAAACCAACACTTTGGCAACATTTAAGACGTTGGGGATTTTTTTTTAAAAATTAATATATGTTCAGTAGTCACCATGATAGTTTGTCACAGACCCTTCTTTGTAAAGGTGGCAGAGAGACACCTTTCAACAGCAGTCTAGACACAAAATGTGCTTTACAGGATTCTTCATCCATCCATGAATTGAATAAAAGGAAAAGTAAGAAGTGGAGGGGAGACAGTAATACTAAGGACATATGACAGGCACTTTTGATACATAATTGCTGGATAGCTATTTTCTCCATCCTGTGGTAAAAACTTCTGAAAGTAAAATATTTATTTCACCTAGACAGGCAGGCTGCGTTTTTTTCAATCCATGTTGCAGTGGATCTGCTCTGAATCATCAATCTTATGCTGGGAAATGAAAGCGACAAATAAATTAGAGATTAAAGGTATTTTATTGTTATACCTGAATTTGTTGTTATTCCTGAAGCTGTAGTGTATTCACCCTGGAGTGTTTTCTGAGGAAGGACAGCAAGGTATCCAGAATCAGAGCTTTCTGACAGACCAAGGAAAGAGGCTGATGTAAATTCTGAAATGGTGCCTTCAAACTTGAAATTAGGAATATATAACCAATGCATTTTAAGGTTGTTTACAAGCTGCTTTTAGCAGTGAGCATGATTAATTCCTAGTAAGCACTGAAGTGCCTCCTCTATAGCTGGCAACTATCAAGAATATAATGTCCTGAACAGGAGAGGCGCATTAATACTTTCTTATTTTTTTATTCAGTTAAATACTAAAAGAGATTTTTTTATATATTGAAAGCTGAGAAAAATGAAGAGGATTAGGTGCTCTTTGTGGGTCTATGTTACTCTGATACCAGTACTGCCTTCAAGAATGAAAGAATTCTGTATGCCATTATTTTGTTTTTAATATGCTAAGTTGCAGGTTGTGTTCTCCCTTAATTTCCACATGTTTGGAATGGTAAGGCTATAGTGGAAAATTCTGCGAGGCTGAAAAGGAATTTCCATTATATATATTTCTTTTCAAACACTCATAGGTTTGTATGGGATTCTTTGAGATGAAACTTTGAATTAAGCCCCAAGGCAGCTCGTGAAGGTCAATAGTAAGACTGATGTACACCAACATATTTTCAAAGAGACAACAAAAGAAGTGTTTACAGTCCCTGTTTGGTATTTGGAACACTAAAGAATACTGCTAAACAATTCTGCTGTACCTATACAGTATACTCTGAAATTTGCCCTTTTATGTGGCTGTTTATACTTGTTTTGTAACATTTGCAGTGTTCTATTTCTTTGCAAAAACACAAATGTATTTAAAGATGTCACCTCTTAAAGTATAAATGCAAATATCATTTAGAAATGCCCATTTGTTTCATTAATAAAATGAAGCAAATGGGTGTTTGTCATGCCTCACCTCTTAGGTGAGGCAGAATGAAAAGTGTGTTCTTGTACAAATAACTTAAAATTCAATTAAGAGCTTGAATTCCTCATTTTTCTAGTGGGCTGTGGGGGTACCTGCATCCTCAAAAAATTTCTCCTGAGTTTAGTGTTTTGCAGTACACTGGCTGCATGTGTTGGTTATGTATTTTCTTGATGTAAAACTATCAGACTCTCAGGTAGTCTTCCAGTCAGGCACAATGGCTTTATGGCTGATTTATGAAACTGACCTTGTTTAAAAGGGTGCCATTAGAAGAGAGCAACACAAAGATCTACCCACTCTTCTGGGAGTCTACAACATGCTATTTTTGGCCCAGGAATGTGCTGGAGTCTGAAAAAATAAGAGATTCTGAGTTCTCCCCTGTCACAGATAATTTATTACTAACTGGAGGTGGTGGGTAAAGCAGTACCAGATCACTTGTAAGGCCTCAGATGGTGTCAGGGAAATGGGATTAGTGGTCTTAGCAATTAAGGTGTCAGACTCCTAGAGAAGTGATGTAATTTATACTGGAAACTTGTAGCCAAAAGTTACATCTCCAGCAAAAACTCCAAATCCAGGGCTACTTTCTCTTAATGTGATTCCTCTTATAAGAATTTGTTTGTCGAATTTCTAAGTAACTGTATTTGAGGAAAGAACGAGTGCAATGTAACCCATTCTGGGGGGCTGTGCAGTCTGATGGATGTCCCAGCAATTTAGATTTTTAGACAAGTGGGCTTGGGTCTTCTCATTGAAACTTCTTTGTTGTGCAGCTTTGGTCTTGCTATGTCTTGATACCTACTTTGCAGAAGTATGTCCAGGAGGCACTCTGATAATACCAACATTATAAAGAATGCTGGCCTGAGAACAGAGCCTTCAATCTATCTTTTTCCATTTTCAAATGGTTCCTTAGGTTACTTTGTCTCATCATATTATATTTTAATTTAATATAGATTTTAACTCGCATTCTATATGATGAGGAACTCATTGCTTCCATTTGATATAATACTTTTCAAGTGAAGTCAAAATAGTCACATATGGAATCCTGCAAGTTGTAGGAATAATTAATGGTCCACATCAATCAGATATTTGTGTCACCCAGCCAAGCATGAATGAACAAATAGCCGAGAGCACACTCTTTAATTTCCTCATAAATTGATAATTTCTTGTGAAATTTAAAAATCAAATTGAGACGCTGTAAGAAAAATGGGATCCATTTGGTATCTCCATCCATCTTTTCTGTAGTCTCTCTAGAAGACTGCAGGATTGTGGAGTCAGTCAGAGAGAAACAGATAAATTATTTACCTAGACTTTGGGAAACTTACTCTTGAATGTATTGCTTTTGCCTTTGGTGATGTCCTTTTAGTAACAACATAGTTCTTCATTGTTGTTTCTGCTGGCTTCATCTTTATTTCACTCTGGTCCTTCTAATATTTGCTCCTTTACAGTGTCTTTACTTCTCTGCCTTTCCTTCCTATTAGTTCATTTCCCCTAAGAATCTCCTACTCCTATTTTAAAAGTGCAACTACCATTATTCACCAGGCTTGGATATTCTTTCACTCTTCCTTTTCAGGAGAAAATCAGCTTGAGAATAAATTGCCGGCCTTTCAGCATCTGTGGATGAAGTAGGTGATTAAGTTCTTAATTGCAATATCGTGCTTGTTCTGTATTAGTGCAAGATCACAAAGATAACACTTGCACATTAGTATAAATGAATAGTAGGATTTAATAAACGCTGAAGAATTTGATACTGTTGCCTTCTGAAACATTAGAATATTTGTGCTGGGATTTCAGTCACATTGTCATATAGCAAAAGAAGCAGAAACATACTGAATTGGGCAAAAATTACTTAAGGAAGCCAGGCATCCAATAGTATGGTCTCATAGTCATGTCTTTTTCAATTGCTCTGTTAAATATTCACCATTTTCTCCTGCTAATTTATATAAGCAGTTATCTAGGCTGTACCATTTTTTATTCAGCACCATAAAAGTATCTACTACTGAGCTCTTATTAACTCTCTAGCTATAAAGCTAACAAGCAATTAAAATTAATATGTTGTCATATATATATTTTAGGAGTACATTTCTACCATTAGTTTGATCCTGATTCTAATACTTTTTCACTCAGATGTAGTAAATGATTTTTAGAGATACCATTATTATGAACAACTAAAACTGCATATAGAATAGTAGGAGAACAAACCCCCATTAATTTAGAGCTATATTTATCTGTTAAAACCCCTCCCATCGCATCACATTAATTGATAAGCAATTTATAAAAACCTAAAAATTTTTAATGTCACATCTTAGAACAATATTCATATTGCTCATTCCATTAGGTACATTAGTAACATGAAGAAGGTAAAAATCTCTACATCAGCTTGGTATAAACCTGAGAGAGTAGCTTTTACAGAGCCACAGCTCATGAGCAATTTTAGGTATATTTAAGTCTCTTTCAAGTAGAGATATTTTCCAATTCTGTTCTAGTACAGTACTTTTATTTTTAAAAAATGTACTTTTGGATCGGCCATATGCTATTTACTTTTTTTTTGTTTTGTTATGGAATTCAAAAGGTGATTTTTCTCCCCTTGATGTCTTTAAATAAAGATTTTTAAATTAAAGTAAAATGGATAGATAGGTTTTAGGGCATAAAATACTGAAATGTCACTAAGGAGGTATTCATTCAGCTGGAAAAAGCACAGGTAAAAGAGTTTCTGTTGATACACATTTTTCATTACTGATGTGTAAGTAGATGAAATACTATACTTATGAAGAGCTATGAAGTGTTAGCAATAAGCCTAGATGTTATTGCATAACTCCATCATTCAGGTCCTGGTTAAATGGTAAAAAAGACAATCACTGTAGCATTGGAATATTCTTTTTCAGGCTAACAGTGAAAGACAAAATGCAAATGGAGAGCTATTATTAACTTATGAAATTTCTTACCCTAAATTAAGCAATGATTTCCGAACATCAGCCAGAGTTGGATTAATGTAAAGGGAATAATTATGGTGGCAGAAAGCTAAGAAGTTATCCCCTGTACCATACATCTATTTACTATGACCCTTATCCTACCACTGAAAAATACGACCAAAATGAAAAAAAAATTATGAAGTTACATGGATTTCTATGGATGGGTTTTGCTTCTCATTGTGGCTAAATGCCAACATATATGGGAGAACCAAGTAACTAGATTTGCTGGACATTTAGGGTTGACAAATGCATTCAGTTGGTCTTTAGTTCTGTATGTTGTAGAGCTGAACAAATAGTTCCTTTCTTTGCCTCTAAATTCTGCAAAGATAATTTTATTTCTTTAGAATTGCACAAAGATCCCTAAATATTTTCACAGAAAAATAAAATAATTCCCCAGTGCCAACTTTTTTCCCCATAATGCATTGTAAGATTTTTTTTTTTTTAAGTATTACCTTATTTTGTATTCTCTGTAGTAGGTTCAGGTATGTGTTCAAGTAAAGAGCTTTAGTTTATTAGTTTAATATGATTAATACTTAACTTTTCAATTGTGTTACTGTAATTGATTCTGAACTTTACAAATAGATTGCAAGGCAGGTTTTCTGATGATGTGTCTACAGCCTTAGAATCAACACTTTTATTCACTTTATATGTTTTTCTAGAGGAGGAATGTCATGACTATAGGATAATTTGATTTATATTAGTTGGGATATATTTTTGAGTGGGTAATTTATCTGAATGTTGGTATCAATTCATCTGGCAGCCACATTTCCCTCGAAGGAGGTAGAGACAACTCATACTTTTCAAACAGTTATATTATTCCTTTAACAATTTTTTTTCTATTGTGTCTGCATATATTTCAAAATGCAATACTTTTCATGTTAAAATTCTGTGACCCTCTACCTTCTGGGAATTTCCATTTGTAGTTTGCTGTTACAATGATAAAACCTCTGTAGAACCTGGATAGAAGAGGATGTGTTGAAATGGCAAGACATTTGTAGACATGGGGTAGAATGCTCTCTGTAAATAGTTTTGTCAATCAAAGGCCTCTTTAATGTTTAGAGATATGGGATCTCAGAGAAAGACAGGTGTGGGAGTGCTGACAAGCAGGTGTATATTGCCAGAAGCTGTTGCACATAAAAATTTTCACATTCAGCTTTGGGTCAATGAGTTACTCTCTTGATTTTTTTCCTCCTTTTCTCTGGATTAGTCTAGGTAGAGCAGTCTCACAATACAAAGAACAGACATTAAATACTGAAAAGGGAAGAAGAAAATTATAACTGTCAAATGCAGATATAAATTTCGTGAATGTTCTTATCAGAAAGGATATGAAAGTGCAGCATTCCTTCACAGGAATGTGACTTTCTTTTCAAGGCTCTACTGATGTGTGAATTTAATTCTTCCTCCTTTATGTAACACTTGGAAAATGGCCTCTAAGTACTTTTCAGAGCAGCGAATAAAGTGAGATCTCCCAGTGTGGGGTTAGTGCTCTCATTCTTGAACCATGTATCATGTGACTGCAAGGATCCATCTTCCTTCTTTGGGACTGATTTTATTTTATATTGTCACACTACAAAGAAGTGGTAAATAATCCTCATCTCTAGCTAGATGGGTGTTTAGGACTTTATAGTTCACAGACTATATGGATATGAACCCAGATAAAGAACATGCCAAGGCATGTTTTCTATTCAATAACTCTTCTGGACAGAAGGATGCTGATGCAGGGGGATACTGACGTACAAGCAACCATATATCGCCATATTTCCTGGTGCTCTTTACTAAAAGTGAAGTAGTGGACTTCCAAAGACTTTAGAAATACACTACTCAGTTGCAGTTCTTAATACTAATCCAAAGTAATAAATGTTAATTTAGCATTAAGCTATTCCTTCCTGAAAAGATACAATCAGTTTGGAGAATGCACAGGGGAAATTGTCTGGTGGAAATACGGCATTTCTTCTTAAATTCAAGCTAATTCCTTTGCTGCATGCCTGATTTCTTATGCTGAAATCTTCAACATCCAATGATTGCTGTGGCTGTAAAGGACATAGTTTAAATACGTGTGTGATTTATTTCAATCAAAACCTTAGGAGTTTGAAACAATCTGAGCAATGTTAAAAAAAGAATAGTCTCAGAAAAAAACCACCATTTCGATTCCCAGCTATTCATCAAGCTGCATCTGTATCAGCTTCCAAACTGATTACCTGCTACCATCTAGGTAAATTACTTATGTGGAAAAAGGAAAAAAAAGACATTTCAATCGAAATTGTTTCAATTTATGTGTTGAATGTTATGTACAGCATTATATGATAGTTTCCTCGGTGTGTAGGTAGCCCACAGGGCAGTATAATGAGATGTTCTTCACTTTTTCACTGTTCAATGTCATAGCAGTCTAAGAGGGAAATGGCCTTGCAGAAGAAAATCTGAGCATAGCTGTACCAGAAGAAATAATCTTCTTCCTCTGTAACTACTTTGGTGTGTTCTGATTTTGATTTTAAATCCAGGTAAATATTGCCTCAGGACACATGTGGGCCGAGAATGGCTGCACGAGAAGGTAACCAGCTTCACAGCACTGAAACAGCCCAGGTTTTGACAGGCATTGTCACAATGCAGGGTGATGGGCCACGGGCACATGAGGGACCCACACAACTGCAGCTGTGGGACAAGATGAGGCAGCAGGGCCACTGGGGAAAATGCTGAATTACAAAGTGGGTCCTTCCAGCTGAAGCTGCAGAAAGGATGGGTAATTCTGGGATGGCCAATTACAAGATTCCTGTTCCAATACAGAATATATAGACATAATGGCAGTTGCAGTCTAACTGCTTGGTCAAATCCTAAACGAATTTAATTTTCTCATTGTATCGGCTCTTTCTGCCCTCCACAGCAGACTGCAATGTTGACAGATTCATGCTAGCTATGGTTCATGCAGCAGGCAAGAGAAAGGCAAGTAAAATGTGGATCAAAGTAACTCTGTGCTACATTTGCAGCTACACTGTGGACCAACCCTAAAAGAAGGTTAAGTAAAAGTATTCTTTGAGTATGGTCTGCAGTGGAGTGAAAATTTCTATTCCACAGAAATGTATAGAGAACAGAGGGTGTCAAAAGGGTTGAGAAAATCTGTTGTAAATGTAGGGAGAATATAGCACCTACAGCACTTTAATTGAAGGCCTCACAAAGGAACAGGCAGCTAATCAAAACAGTGCAGAATAATAGACACATATTCTGACTGAGGTATTCAGTCTTATTTGCTCTGATTTTACTTTAAAAAACGGTAAAAAATAGAGGTTTCAGGAGCTCAGTGTACTTGACAGGTAATCAATTTATTTCATGTTTGTAGACAGTAAGTACAACTTGATCCTTGTTGAAGATAAGGTTCTTTGTTTTGCGTGCTTAACCAAGAATGATTTGATGATGATGCAGGAAAACATCAGCATATGTGGTACCATCTGGATACTTCACTCTGATTCTCATATGTGGGTCTGTGGCAACTATATTTATTTTTTAAATGATGCAAGTGGTGAATTGTACTGTTGAAAAGATTGCATTAATGAACTGAATGTTTATTGTCTCCCATGATCTTTCTAGGTCAGAAAAAAACCTATTCTGTTCCCATATCTGTTTAAAAAATAGGTATGCTGTAGATAACTGTTAAAAAGTAAATAAAACAGTGCATGGTTCAGGGCATGGTTTAGTAGTGGCAGAGAGACAAGACCTGGAGAAAAGAAAGAAAAGTAGACTTCTGTCTCTGGTTGATGACCTGGTCAGGAAAGTAGGATACCTTTCAGCTGTGTATTTACTTAATTGTTGAATAAATTAGTTTGCTGGGCATAGAAATTAGAGAAGAGCTAGCCAGTTCTCCTGAGCTCTTCATTTGAAAGCAAAATATCAGTAGTTTTGTGTGCAAGTATCTGTGTCCAGTACCAATAGAGGTTTTTATGACTGTATAAAACTCTGATAAAGAGCTGGTTTTTACTGTTTTTTCTTAGTTACTTGACTGGTTTGAGAATACTTTTGATGTTCTTTTCAGTACTTATAATTACAAACTGATGATAGCCATCAGTAGTGGCAGCAGAGAGGTCAGTGTTGTGTCACTGCCATAACACTGAGTGGATGTGCCCAAGACTCACTTTTATTGTTTAAGTGCCTTCATTCATTCTGTTAAATTATTTCCTCTTCTGATCTTACATAGCCAGGAGGAGATAAGGCAAATTACACAATTGTTGTGACACTTACAGGAGTATAGACTTTTCAGAGTCAAAACCAGAATCATATGGTGACCGAGAAAACAGCACTGCATGAGAAGAATTAGGTATATTGATAGTGTTTTCAGCTCTAAGACACTAGGGTCTGTGCTCAAGCAATAGTATAGCTGCATCATGACAGAGAAGGATGTTGTTAACAGGACATCTCCACCTGACATTTGAGCAGTTTCTAGCTGTTCTGTTAGGTGACTAGATTTATGAAATTTGTTATCCTTATGGTACAGACCTCTACTCACAGGAGAAAACCAGAAGATTACTACGCTTGTTTTCAGAAGTGGTTGCTTCTGATTCATGCTGAAAGGTGACTATCTTGGCATTTCTGAGTGGTAGCATAAGGAGCATAGGAATATTTTACTGTGCTTTGGCAGTAGACAGATGGAGGCAGGATTTTGAGCCTAAAGTTGCTAGACATATCCTCCAGGCAGCTTCCAAATTACTGAATGTTCTTGAATGCTAATACTTGCCTTCTGACCTTTGTTGGCAAACTCAAGCAGCATATATGTCCATTCTGTGACTCTACATTCAAAGGGGCTGATATGTCCTTCACAAAGAAGGAAGAGTCTTTAGCTTGAGCCAGCATCGTCTGAATTTGTGTTAGGAACCCAGAATCTGAAATAAGGCATGGAGATGTAAAAGCAGTATCATTTATCACTTGTTACAATGAAATAAGTAGGTTAGTAATTCAGCTATTGAACTGCAACTCAGAGCAGAAGGGAGATCAATAAAAAACATAAAAATTTCCAAGCCTTGCCAAAAAAGTAATAACTGTGGCAGCTGACCTGAACAATGCAGAATGTTGCCCTCTTTTTAAGATTGATACTTGTGTTATCTTCTAAATGTGATTTAAACATATGAGAACCCAGAACACCCTTTCAGCACAAACCTCTGTGGAGTACTAATAGCTAAGGCATAACATCTGTCTAAAAGAATAACTAAGGAACAAAAAGTCTTAGTGAAAATCTTAAGAGCAAGATAATACATTAATATAAAACTGAATTCAATATCTTACCTTTTTGTACACTGTGCACCTGTCAATCTAAGATGAAGATAAACCTAAAAAAAAAAAAGACCCTAACTGGACAAAACATAAGTTAAATTTTCATGCATTGTTGCAGTTTTTTGAACAATAACTATAATATCACAGTTTAGTCGGTTATATTAGGAGGGTGCCCTGTGTAAATTTCAAAGGTAAGAGATCTTGTTCAATTGAAGACACTTCTTTTTGCCATCTGCAGTCTTACAATAGATAGTGCCTGTACAGTGGAGGTGGCAAGGAGTTACCTTTCATCTCTTAATTAGTTCAAGCTCTTTTATGAAGACAAACCCATGTTCAGACTGTAAAAACAGCGTTTTGGTTGTCTATATAAAATGACGTATTGATTTAAAAAATAAACATGACAACAAAAACCCAAAATCTCAGACCCTTCTAAAGATATCTTTTTTTCATTGGCAATATTATTTAACTGAACAAGTTTTAGGGCTAATTTACATTTTAGTTAAAATATTTTAATCAAGAATATGATTTTTGTTGATAGAATTTGATACTAGCTATGAAGAGTTGCTATATTTTACTGAAAACACAGTTAGTTATTAATATTGCTTATTCTTTCTGGAATAATTGTGGGTTTAGGGACTCTTTTGCTACTTTTGCTACCTATATTAGGGAGGACTTTTGGAATATATATGTTTGTTAACATTATTCAAACAAAGTGTATTAGCACACCTGAACATTCTTCTTTCTTTCCTTACCAAGCAATATTTAAAACAACGATTTTCTCTCTGAGCTTGGTAATGAAGTATTTTGCCTTTGACTGAATAAGCTTCCTTTCTTAGACTGGTGTCACAAGTGTTTGTGACCACTCAAGTCAGCAAGTTCATTATGTTGTTTTCTTTAATTGTTCTTAAAGCATTAAATGTATATGGAAAAGTACAGGAAAAATACAATTACATATAGCATTCCTACTGCCAAAGTAGTACCACATGGAGAAAATTAGAAGTGGCAGTCTTGGAAAATAAAAGGAATAGTTAGAACCTTAAATATTTCACCCATCAGAAACGTATTTCCAAAGTTTAAGAACTAATTTTTCTGACTTGCATTGGAAAAGCGAGGCAGAAAAAAATCAGGGGATTGAAATGGGCTCAGTAGTGTAGGAGGGTTTTAGAGAGTTGTGAAGTTATTTTGATTAGGAAAGTTAAAATAGGAAGCGTAATATACATCAAAGATCTATGCAGGAGAAGGACTGGAAATTCAAAAATAGTTATTCAAATGGCAAAGTAGGATGAAGAAGCAAAGGCATTAAGTGGTGATAATATTTTGGCAGCTAAGCTCATGATCAAATTTCTTGATGTATTGCTAAGGGTTGCCAGTGTTTGAGCACTTTTTTCCAGTCCAAAATCCACTTATGGCGCTGCCAATTGATAATTTCAGCTGGTTACCTTTCTTGCTTTAATTTCCTTTCAGAGAATGAGGAAAGAAACACGAACCTGAATAATAGAGGACTTCAGCTCTGAATTCAATTTTCAGGGAACTATGTTTTTTCTATTCTTTGAGGAATTTCCCATGAAAGGAACTGACAAGAAAAAGTAAAGGTCCTTATATAATTTTATTCTCACATATTATTGACAACAGCAGCATCCTTCGGGAAGGCAGGGGTAGGACACTGACATTCTTCCAGAAGACCTTTAGCCCTGACTTCTCATAAGGACAGCTCAGGCCATTGTAGTAAGAAAGACCCTAGACCTTTCTTTTCTGTGTTTTCAAAGCTTCCCTTTCCTTGTAGCTGCTTCCTCAAAGTTTTTTTTCAGAGACAAAATACATGGAACTTAGGAAGTAAAGGAAAAAACTTTCTACCTTGCTCACCCTCCTTCATTCCATGAGAAACAGAAATCTGGTGTGGACCTAGACTAGCCTTGGGAATGGATTTATTTATTAAAAGTAAATTCAATTAAGTCACAAGATAGGAAAATGCATGTTCTAGGCAGTTTTTCACTACGTATATTTAGACAATGTTAGGTAAAACAGAAAGCCTTACCTGTATTTAGGAAACAAATACAGATCCTTTTCAGTAATGAAAAACATAGATTGCATGAGAGATGGAGATATTCTGTATTTGAAATATATATGTATATTGGCTTACTGATGGCAATTCCATAATTTTAACAGAAAATATTTCTGGAAATGTAATATCAATGTTGACTTGTAAACAAAAGAAATTACTTTTGTAGGTCTCAGAATTAAATGTGAATAGGCAGCTAACAATGTAATTTTGGATTTTAAAATATTAGAAAGATGCAAAATGAATATGTCTTGGCAAAATGAATTCAAGAAATTAACTTTAATTTGGCAAAAAAACCACAGAGACTGTAACTTGCAAGTACAGTTTGATGAAATGCAGCTAATTTATTTCCTGTCCTTATTATTTGCAGGAAACATGTTGAAGGACAGAACAGCAAGACTTATAGTGGTTTTATTAATATAGTCTTTGTGTTTAGTTTTTAATTTTAAAGAATACGTATACATTAAAGGAGAAATTGTTTAAAATAATAATTTTTTACCTTTTTAAATGATCATATGGGATAGCAGAACCCTCTTGGTAAAGTAGGAGGCATTTTAGACAGAGTCTGTTGAAGAATCCACAGACTGATCAAGGAAGTCTTAAAAGAGATTTGGCAGTCAGGGTGTGCATGCAGAATTTATGGGATCCCTTCTGTTCTCCTCCCCAGTGGGAAGGAGGTGTCTACAGCAATACATCTTGGAAATCGTGAGCTGAGTTCCAGGGCCTTGCTCAGAGTCAGGAGGATCACCCTGCAGCTCATTTCTCAGTCCAACGCAGCAGCAGCCCTCTGCTTTCACAGAACCGCCGGTTCCCAGGTGTTCATTGGCACGGCTGCCATTTAACAGATTAGTGCAATATTTACCGCAGGCAAAGCAAAGGGGCTCACACAGGACGGGCAGAGGGAATGGAGGTTTGCCGTAGCGCTGGGACGCGCTCGGGCAGCAGGGCCCTGCACGTGTGGGACAACTGAGCCACGGGGCTGCAGCTTCTGCAGGGCAAACTGCGCTGGAAACCCCGACCCTGCTTCCACACATCCCCTCTGGGGCATGGCTGGAGCTTGGGTTTGGTTGGGTACATGAATCCGTCAGCTGAAAACAGAAGGAGCATGCTCAAGTGTTTAGTGAAAGGGTCAAAGGTGGGCTTCGAGGGGGAAGTGGTGTTTTCTCCCCATTTTCTGCATTTGGTATGCCATCCTCCTCTCAGATCATACTTACTGAGGGTTTAGTAATGTTACAGCCATAGCTGGTATCACAGTCTCAATATCTCTGGAGTAGGAGAGACAGGAATCTAATACCTTTTTGTGCTTCATTGTAAAAGCTGCCAAGATATTGCTGCTTTTCACCTGAGAAAGACATTTCTATTCTTTCTCTGTACTCTGCCTATACTTTAAGATCTCACTACTTACAGATTTGATTTTTAACCTAAGACTTATGATAAGGTAACTCATGACTGTCTTTATCTTCTGCCTGTAATCTATTAAAAATACTTTAAATTTTGTGACATGACTTTAAATTTATAGAAATTGTATATATGTGCATCTGTTCATTCTTGTTTGTTAAAAGAAATGTGAAAAATTTATTCACTAGTAAAGCTCCCTCTCTTGTGTTCTGAGAACCCAAATTCAGCAATGTCAGGAAAATGCTGAGAGAAAATGCAGCTTTTAATAGCTCTGTCAGTGATTGCATTGTAATAAAATTCACTTTCTTCCTTATAAATAAACATTATATATATGCTTACGGCAGAAGGAAATGACAGAATAAAGTCAACTTCTATAAAGGAGAAATGTGTTTTAGCTACAGACAAACTGAAAGGAAACTTTAATCAATACAATCCCAAGGAATTTGAAAGAGGATAATTATAAATAAGCAGAAAATGTCAGGTCTCCTCCTTATATTCTTCTTGCTTCAGATTAGATATGAATCAGATGACTGCACAATAAAACTGTATCTTAGGGGCTGTTCCAAATACAGTACATTTATATTGTGGCATTAGATAGCATTTAGTTTCTCATGCTAATGAACTCCAGTGAACCCACCGTTTCTCTAACAGGATTAGATGTATTAGCCATAATCACAGCAAACTAAAGCCGTTTCTGGGCATCTGAATAACATACTAAATGCCACTAAAATTTTTTATTTTAAAAAAAGGAGTCAAGGTTGCTTAACCAACATGAAATTGGTCATTTATACTTAGTGTTTATACACTACCAAGTAACCTACAGCTAATTTCATAACCCTTTTCTGCCCCCGTTGATGCAAAACTCTTAAATCAATAGATTCACACTAGGGTAAATGATGTCCATATTAAGATTGATTCAGACTTCAGTGCTATAGGGAAAATTACTGTGGTGTATAATGATCTATTTGGAACAGGGTCAAAGTTATGCTTTGCTTGGTGTCAAGCTTTACTGCATCTGATTTACATAACCTAGAGCTCTGCATTGCATAAGGGGACCTTCTGCATTGCTTCCCTCAAGTAGCAGCAAAACCCAGACACAGACAGAAGGTCTGGCAACAGCTGCTTTTCCACTCACACACACATTTTTTTTCCATAATGCATTTCCTTGATGTTCATCATTGCAGTATCTGAACATGGTATATCACATGAAGAAACTAATTTTTACACACAAGATAAGGAAAAGTAACTCAACCTGAGGTAGCGAGGCACTGGAGGGCTGCCAGACAGGCTCTCTCCTGCTCTGGGCTGTGCACAGCCTGACAGTACATCCCACCTCACAGTGAAGTCAGCACACTTGGAGGATTATTGGCAGAACTTCTCAGATTTAATTGCTGTCAGCATCAAGTATGTTGCTGGAAGACTCTGTGATTTTGTAGTTCAGGAGAGGCGTGAGAAGAGGAAGCACTCAAAATTAA
This sequence comes from Chloebia gouldiae, assembly GCA_003676055.1. Lineage (NCBI taxonomy): Eukaryota > Metazoa > Chordata > Aves > Passeriformes > Passeridae > Chloebia > Chloebia gouldiae. The sequence goes on along the minus strand of QUSF01000005.1, from coordinate 8,172,097 downwards.
TGTGACTTTTTGCAAAGTGTGGCATCACGAACCTGAGCAAAAGTGACAGGATTTGGTCCTTGAAATTAGCCCAAGAGTGATGCAAACCAATTTTGTGAAAATATATGTAGGAGTTGTGTGGGAGAAGATAAAACATTTCAGTGAAGTGTGGTCATTTGCATCTTGGGATCTAGCTAATCTTGGAATAAGGATGTTTAAGGGTAAATGAATATTAATAGTTTTGGGCAAGTATTTCAATACGTTACTAGAGAGCTCCAGGTAAGATATTACTGAATAGGGTTTTTTAAAAAAAATTGAAATATTCCTTCTGAATTATGTCACATCTATTTGAAAGGTGTCTTACATGGTCTAAAAAGAATTTTAAAATCATGACTATATTAAAATTAAGTTATATGTAACTCATATAACAAGGCTTATGAACCTTATACAAGATTGGGTCACATCAGAATCTTCTCAGGTAACTACAAATTATCCCTGCAACACACAGGCTCCAGAGATACCTCTTGTTCCCAAAATGCACTTTCAGCCCCCTTCTCTGGACAGGCATTTCAGTTTTGACATGGTTGTGAAATTTTTCTTCCCCGCAGTACATGACAGAATTCAGAGCTCACAGAGAAAAAGGAACACAGCAGGACAACAGCCTGTAGCTTTTTCTGGGTCCTATATACACATTTTTTCTGAAACACTAATGTTCCAGCATTTAATATTGAAGAATAAGTTGCATAAAATGAATGATAGAGCCTAGCTCCTAGAGCCCAACTCTCCTATTCTTTTAAATGAATATCAGGTCAAGTCTGACGCATTTTTTCAGCCCACAGTAACCTGAAGTTTTTGCAGTGTTAGATTTTCAGCAGGGGAGGATAGCAGTACCCCTCAAGTCTCAGAGAAGCCTTTTGCCAAGAGGTAAGACAACTTTCCAAGAAGATAGATATGCTCTTAAACTCTCTTAAGGCAAGTGAATCTGAATGTCCTGGTTTTGGGTTGAAAGCTGTGGCCTGGCTAATGAATCCTCTTATAAAATTGTTGCTTACTTCTTCATTGTGCATTAGAAAGACAGAATTACTTTTTGGGTTTTATTAAATAAAAGGTGTGCTGCTGTATTCATAACATTGAGCTGTTACTTTCTTGCCTTGGGAATAATATAGAGTGGGTCAAATACTACAGCTCAGAATGGGCTTGGATTTATTAAACACACCTTTCATTGTTTCCCTTAGTAGTGGAACACTGGCATGGGTGGATTTTTTCCTAACTTACACAATAGATCATGTATCCAGAATTAATAATTTTTTATTTCATAGCTCTTAGCTGCAGAAAACATAATATGAACTTGGTGTATTTCCACAGATAAAAATGTCATGGTCTGGATGTAAACCAGACATCTATGAATCAAAGAATTCAAAAAATTCATTATGGAAAAAACATTCAGAAAAAGGAATAAAATTAAGGATTCCAGAAAGAAGGCATTTTCTTTTTCAAGTACTAAAAAAGTTAAGTGATGTCACAGATAATTCTGATGAATCCTTTCATGTCTCCGTCTGTCAGTGCCAAACATTTTCCTACTGCACTACTAAAAAAAAATAAAAAGAGATAGAGGAAAGAACTTGGGTCACTATTTTTACAAACCTGTGTCCTAAATTTTCTCTTTGCTGCTTTTTACTTGGTGCTTTTTTGCCCTCCATTAGGTTAAATAACCTATTTCCTTCCAGAAGCAGAGCTTCAGCATTTCTTCTGAAAACCCATCTCTTTCATCTCAGATAAACATCTGAGCTGCAATAATTATTCTAAACATCATAGAATTTTTTCAGTAACTTATTTGAGCAGAAAAAAACATAGTCCTTTATATCATTTTTACTTAGAGAAGAATTATAAGTTGAATCTCTTTTAGATAGACCATGGTCTCTCTGGTCCATGTAAGCCAGTCCTAGTTTGCTAGACTATACAACTCTGCAAACCACTTTGCCCTGATTTTTTGCAGTTTACTCATTGAGAACACCATATTCTTCTGCTGAGGAGACCATTAAAATCTTACCCTCCTAGGTCTGCAGACACAGTTGTGTAAAAGCAGATGGTGTGACTTTAGCATAGCTGCACAGTGCCTACAGCACTGAGACAAAACCACATCACTCTGTTACTGACCTCCTCTTCCAGGGAGTGGAAAAAGTTTTCAGTGGTTGTGCAGTTAGGTAGGTTAGAGACCAAAAATATTTCTGTCTACTCCAGAACCTGAGGTTATGACCTCCCTTAATATTAGAAAGAGAATTTTTCAAAAGCCCAGTTTGTCTGGATTGTCCTTCTTGTGGTAGGACCCCAGGGAGATCAAAGCTCAGTAAATATCAAAGCCCAAATCTTCAAAGGCTATCTGGATTCCTAATAACATTGCAGAAACATAACTTGCCATCATAGACCTAATTTTTAGATTTATGTCTGAAAAAAATCTCTGCAAAATTTGAGAAATTTCCCTTGAAAAATAATGAAAAGCAACATAATTGAAGACAGCAGGTGATGAGCTATTAATAGGCAGCATGATGTGGTAGTCTAGAAATTTTTGTTCTGACTATATGCTTTTCTTAATATATATCTCAATAGCTTATTACCTGATGTAGATTGATCATGTTGTAAGCCCGAGAAGCAGGGTACCTGGGGCAGATCCACAGTCTTCACACATAAATGATACTTTGATTTCAACAAAGAATTTAGAATATTTGGACTGGGATTTCTGTGGTGCTACTGTGACTCAGTTTTAATAGCACCATATTAGTAATCTGGAAACAGGTGCAAAATATAAGCACTGGGTACAAGAAAGAAAAAATATCTCAATTGCAAGAAAATGTATGCAAACAATAAAAGAAGATGACACACATGGAAAAGCATGGTGACAGAATATCTTAAAAAGAGGCAGAGTGGAACACAATAATATCACAAATAGCTCAAGAGAGATTGGCAAAAATTCATTTTAATTTGTAGCACCTTCTGGCTCATCAGCTTGCATAGGTTCATTGGCCCTGCACTGAACTGGTACTTTTTATGATCCATTTTAATTCAGGACACCAAAGGCAAGATCACATATATGTCGAAACATTGTCACATCTGGCAGACGGTGATATATATAACATTTAAAAAGCCTCCTAATTTTGCAGACAGACTTGCATTGTGCCTATTTGGCTTACATTACTGTGCTGCCATACAACAAGTAGCAGCACAATTAATCATGAGCATCACAGGGTAATTTGTTATGACAGAGAGCCATGTGCTCGTTAAAGACAGCATCCCTTTTATCCCTTTATATTATGTTCCTCCCTTTGTGATTTGTGTCCAGAAATTGGATTACAGAACACTATGAAGTATTTCCAGGATACTGAAGATGATGGCTCATGGGTGGCTCAAAGGGTTTAGACCATCTATCTGTTTAGTCTTCAGGTGATGGAGGAGCCAGAGAAGTTGTACACTAGCATGCAAAACGAGGATTAAAACCTCCAACAGTGGTGGGGATCAGTCTGTGCTGTTTGCTTGCGCAGGATCTGCTGGCACCAAGGAGGAGCCTGTGGTGACTCCCCCAAGAGAGAGCAGAGCACCCCCACTTCCCTGCCAACCCCACCTGCCAGATGGAGGCCAGTTTAGCAGATGATCTGTGGGATGTGTTCAAGGAATATGCAGTTTCCCATGTCATTACCCTGCTGATCAGCCACTGAAATGATCAAAGCCATTGATAGAATGGCTTTTCTGTCCTCTGTGAGGAATTTTGTAGCAGCTTTTTTTTTTTTTCCTGGCAATTTATCACTGCAATTCTAGGCTAATGCAAAGATTTTAGCTTGTGCTTTTTTCCCTTATAACCTTTACAACATAGCTAGGATCGTGCACTGATTCCCTTCAGCTCTCTAATTGCTGACCTCATTTGCTAATTAGGCTAAATATATGTTAGGCATAAACCTTAGCAATCTAACCACTCACCTCAAGCATCATAGCACTAACAGATAAAAGAAAGCACTTATGCCCCTTCATCCTTCTACAGAAAAGTAATTTTTTGCAAGCTTTTTCAACATTAAAGCTTGAATGCTAAAGAACAAAATGCTTTTGTCAATAGTAAAGATCAGATCTGTGATGCAGTTGCATTCTGTAGGTAGGAAATAGCATAGAGTATTTCCATAAACTTATTTTCTGGCTTCAAAAAAAAAGCAAAGATCTCTAAAAGAATGCACAGTAATTTGATTTAAGAGTATTCAGTAGCATCTTTTCTCTATAGAACACAAAAGAACAGCCTAAAAGCTTGAGTGAGTCACTAATAAATTAAATTTCTTCTAGTATTGTGAGGGATGAAGCTATGATAGAGACAATAAATAATGCTGTCTAATGTCCATTTTATGTCAAGAACTCACAGACATCATAGGCTTTTCTACTTCTGATTCCCCATTTGTGATTTCTGGAAAGCACTTGAATATTGATAAAAATGTCTCATCATTTTTATTCACTTTCTAAAGAAGTCTTATATTTATCACATATGATTAAACATTTTTAGGGGAAAGCTTGAAAAAATATAGTGGATCCACTTCAAATATGTACAATTATGTAAGAATTAATTTTTAAAAAATATTCTTGCTATTGGAAAAATCCACCAAAAGTAGGAGAACATTTAAAATTAGCAGACTTTTTAAAACCCATTTTTACACCTTTTTTTTATTGCACTTTTTGTGATATATGACAGAGATCTCCATTTGTCTTTCTCATGCACAGCTTTTTATTATTTGTTCTTTCACCACTAACCCACCTCCTCACACCTTATTTTAACATCCAAAATGCCCGACAGAGGAGCTTCAAACAGACATGATAAACATTAAAAAAAACTCTCATCAAGCTGACAAAAAAAAAAAAGTTCTCTGATTGTTAATCTGCCCTTTCAAAAAAAAATATAGCTTCCACTAGTCTAAGACCCTCAGTGAGTGATACCCAACCCTCTTCCCAGAACAGGATCAGCATAGTGCAGTACAATCCATCATGCTCTGCTGGGCTACCTGTGCAAGACTCCTCCTACCAGACCATCCTCCTCTTGCCTGCCCAGCCTCTGGGTATTGAAATTCTTGAGATTTTTGACAAGCTCTGCAGCAAAATGCATTTGCAGGTAATTTGGAAAGTGAAAAGCATTATTAGTTGCAATTTTTTTAGCTAAATTGTTTCTCTGTTGTAAAAAAGGAATGAGATGTTAGTTTTAACCCATTTAGCTCCTGTTGCAGGGATACTGAAGATGAGAAGGAAAACAAAAAGTAGCTTATGTTTCAACACTGATGAGAGTAATTTCACTATTTTGCTGCAAATGCTTGGTGCTGGTAATTATCAGAATACTAAGTATTCAATTGCCATTATATAGCCATTTTTTCGCTTAGTGAAAACACATCCACCTCATGGAAGTGTGGCTAGCCTCCGACATGAATGCTGCTTGTAGGAAAAAACCAGAAACAGGAGGGTGGTATTGAAATTCTCAGTGTGGATCCATCTATGCTGATTTTGAGGTGAGCAGGTAAGATCCCTGAAGTCAGAGGCAGCTGACTCAAAAAACAGTGAGCTCCATCCACTCTGAGACGTTACGAGCATCAGGATTCCACACAGTCTTCCCCTGCTCCTGCCTAAGGTCCCTCCTGTCGCCCTGATTCTTAAAAGATTTTTCTAAAGCCTTCTGAGTTTACATTCTGTGGGAGAATTTTCCCACACAGTTTCTGTAAACAATGTATTGTTTACATTCTTTCGTGGGAAAGAAAATGTATTGTTTACATTCTTTCGTGGAGAAAATTTGATGTATTGGTACTATATCCAATGTCTTTGGAGAGGTGGCCCAGTGTCGGGCCAATCCTCTACCACCTTGGGAAAAGTATAAAAGATGGAGTCAGAAAATAAACGTGCTTTTTTTACCTTGCAATAAGCTGTGGCTCGCGTAGTGCTTTTACGTGTCCTACAGCGACACCCTCCCTCAGGTGGCACTCCTTCAGGAACATCTCCAATGTGAGTCCTTTCCAGGGGCTGCAGTTTTTCAAGAACTACTCCATTTGTGACTTCACATGGTCACAAATCCTACCAGCAAACCTGATTCAGCATGGCCTCCTCTCTCCTTGGGTCCATGAGTGCCAGGAGCCTGTTCCAGCATGGGCTTCCCACGGCATCACAGCCTCCTTTGGGCACCCACGTGCTGCATGGGCTGCAGGTGGGTCTCTGCACTCCTGTGGACCTCCATGTGCCTCACCGTGGTCTGCATCATGGGCTGCAGGGAATCTCTGTTGTGGCACCTGGAGCACTTCCTGTCCCTCCTTCTGCACCTGGTATCTGCAGGGCTGTTCCTGGCATGTATTCTCACTCCTCTTTTCGGCTACAGACACATTTTCTATTTCCTTTTCTCCTTAACTGTGTTATCCCAGAAGTGCTACCACCATCACTGATGAGTTCAGCCTTGGCCAGTGGCAGGTCCATCTTGGCACCAGCTGGTTCCATCAGACATGGGGAGAGCTTCTGGCAGCTTCTCACAGGAGCCAACCCCCTGCTACCAAACCTTGTCACCCAATACAAGGTTCTGCACACTAAATTATCAGAAGATCTATAATTTAAAAGAAGAAATATTAGTATTTATATTTTTAGCATTTCCATATCAGTGTTGCATGTATTTTCAGTTTCTTCCTCTGTTAATCTTACATGGAATGGGTTAACTCACCTGACACATTAGATTAACCCTCTAATGTCTATATTCTTGCTATTAATTCCATCTGCTTTAAGACAGAACCATATTTTAATGAGAGAACCTCATGTTCCAAAACAGTCATCTGATAATTTTGACTACAAACCATTGTGTATTAATGTATTGTAGCTTAAAAATACCAGAAACATACAAATGTACAAGATGTATGGAAATTACACTGCTTTGTCCTTTCTCATACCAAATTGTAATGAAACACTGTCACAAGAGTAATGACAGTAATGATCCAATCAGACAGGAGTCTGAGAGAGTAAATCCAATCAGACAGGAAAAAAATACTGTTGAAAAATAAGTATCTCAAATATTTCATGTATGTTTTTATCCTGATGCAGTTTTGTGCTGCATGAGACATGGGTATGCTTGCAGATTCAGCATCAAAGAACAGAAGTGCTAATTTACACTTTTTCAGCAGCTGAAAAATGGATTAAAATCTGATTATCTAAAAATAAAAATTAAGCAAAGTGTGCTTTGTAATTAGGCAGAGTGTGAGGATTTGTGAAGGGAAAAGAGAGATATTCTCACTCAACATCTTTCCCCTTGTATGTGGTGAATCTCCATAACACACCATTGACAAATGACAGGAGAGATGAGTAATGGGGTAGGAGGGAGGTATTTGACTGTAGTAATGATGAAAAATCAAAGCACCAGTGAATGCAGACAGAAAGCAATGGACTTTGTGCTAGATGGAAAATAAAGTAACTTTCTTCCCCTGATGTTTTTGTTGAAAAGAGAAAAAAAGAGAGCTCATGTAAGACAAGGCTAATAGTAGCTGTTGAATTCTCATGAGTTTTTTTAGGCCTATGTTATGTTTCAGTATTTCCAAATCCAAACTGCAGTTTAAAATTCATTGTTTGTGTTTTAATCCTTTGGATACTTGATTTTTTTTTCTCATGTACACAGACCAAACTTCATTGAAGCAGTCATTGATTTCCAATTGTGCATCAAGACCTGCAAAGTGACTTACATAGAAATTAATTTTGTAATAGTTTTGGAGACACTGACAAATTTGATGTAAGGTTTATTATTGACATGAATAGATTAGAATTTTTTCTTAATAGTGCCATAAGATTAATCATTTTTCCAGATACAATTCATATACTCAGTGAGCTATTTATTATACAAGTCAACCAAACATCTGACTAGTGAATGCTCAATTTCCCTGGTATCCATATGTCCTACTTGCTCTTCCTCTTCCAGAGGAACCCTATTTCACTCTTGCACCAGCCAAATATAATGTAAATTCACTTGAGAACACTCAAAGTTGATTCATTAAAAGAAACAAAAATCACAGGTCTGTTTAAAAATGCAAACCTCAACTTAGGAATGTCTTGAAGTTGCATATGCATCTAATAATTCTCGACAAGAGATATCAGCACCTCCAGCCAGCATGTACCTCATTTTGAATGATGGTTCATTCTCATAAATGACTCTCTCATTTGTATGAATAAGACTTCCACAGTGGACAGTTCAGATCTTAACTGTTAATGGAACGTGAAAAAGTTGTGGAAAATGGTCATAGCAGTTTTCTAACCTAGCAATAGAGGAAATGGGTTTGGAACTGACTCCAAGAATATTCACTATGGCTTCCAATTACAACACAACTTGATCCTCCTTTACTTTTTTCTATACCTGTCCCTAGCCAGATTAATGGAACAAACTCATGAGATCACTTTGCTAAAAATGCCTGAAAAACCAAAATGCTGAACAAGATGCACTAATCCTCATTTTGAAAATGGAAATCAGCCTATTAAACTAACTTCACTGCTAATTGTTGACTGTGACTTGAGCTAGTTAAAAGAACAGTTGGAAGCAATCACATGCAGAGAACAACATTTACAGTTTATACTTCTAAGCTCTGGATCAGACCACATTTAAATAAGAGGAACAATTTGGTTTTAGTGGAACTAGAGCTGAGTCTTAATTGGTCCAAGTTCTATGTAATTCAATGGATTTGTCTCTCCTTGAGGGAACTGTGAATTTCTTTGTAGGAAAACGCTGCAGTCAATCATTTACTGCTTTTAAGGTTACACCTCATTCTCCTCTTTTGTCAATGCCAGAATGGGATGCAGAGGAAAGGAAAGGAGTTCAGTGACCCTAAGAAAGAGGTTAGTTTCCAAAATTGGGTAAACACATATAATTCATTATTAAGGTTCATATAAAACTCATTAATATCAGTGGATGTTGAACCAGGTGTTGTCATTGTCTTTTTTATGTAGCTTTTGTTGGGCCAATTGCTGGATCTTAAAACAATGAATACTGCTGTACGTTTTTTACTGGGATTTGTATACTAAGTCACCTTATGTTGCCCTGCATAGTCATCCAGGTATTTTACTATGAATATTAAAAATTGAGGAAATTCCCATTGGCATAGTACCTTTCTAATCACTAAAGTGAGATAAAAACTTTGATTATAAAGAAGAAAAAAGAGAAAAACATACTGCTAGATAATTAAATTGTTTAACGACTTTTATTTTAAAAATAAAATAAAAAGTATCTACTGAGAAATTGGGGATTATTCTTGCAGTAAACTTTTGCCCTTAGTATTTCTCAAGGACAAGATTAAGTATTTAGATAGAAATACATTGTTACAGTTATCTTGGAGTATGTATATGCTAAATCTCTCTATAATGCTCAAAAGTAGAGTTTTCATAAGTTGGACAAAACAAGAGCTTTCTCATTTTAGAATGAGGTGAGAAAAAAGGTTTAAGAAAAGTCAACCATCTAAGTGGGAAAAAGAACATATTTGAAATTCTAATCTGAATAGTTCAAATTCTAATTCGAATTAGTAATTCAAGTACTTCCAGAAAATAGTTGTGTCAGTAGCTTATTTTACAGGCATGATCAATACAATCAAATGTTTATTTAAATAGTACAGTGTACCATCCCTGAAACCAAATACAGGTGATTGTCCCGGTCTCTATGCTGCAGCTATCAGAAGAATCAGCATTAACAACTAACATCAAGAGCCAGAACTACCTGCAGATTGAGGCATGGAGATGTTTACTGCTCCCTCCCATCAAAGGTGTACTGTTGCACAGGAAGAATGAGTACATTTCACCAGGCAGATGAAAAGCAAGCAGAGAGCAGCATGGGAACTGTAGCACTTGCTACTGGCTGACATGTTCTCCTGAAAGGAAGGCAAACAGAAAGCCAACAAAGTTTGGAGAAAAAGGTAAGTAAAAGAGGTTTAAAAAGACACCCACATAATACAATTAAACATGGAATTTTAGGTATAAACATTTTTGTTTCTAATTTGCGATGTAAACACAGAAGTAAGGGCCATCATTTCTAACATGGAAGATAAACATCCTCTCATCAGAGTGGCTGTGGAGCCAGGAATACCCCTGTGCCTTAAATCCTGAACATACTGACTGCAGCATCTCAGGACCAACACACTCCTATTCCCTACATTTCCTATGGATAAAAATCACAATTTGTTTTTTTCCCTGTGGGGAGCCTACACTCCTAGCTCTGGGTTCCTACTCTATATCCAGCATCCTGACTAGTTTTTTGTATACAAGTTCATTGCAGGATGAAATGATGTTTTTTTCCCTCTGCACTTCATAGCTGCCTTTCTACTAAAAAATGATAGTAAGCTTTATTTCTTTTATTCAAAGTTCTGTTCTGCCAATTCCAGTGTCAAGTGTCAGTATCATCAAAGTGACTACTAATTGTGTTTGAAAATAGGCAGTGAAATCACATTCAGAGTATGACTGCAAGGAACGTATGTCTGGCTGACCTGAACCCTCATTATGATGATCCCCTGGTTTTTAAGTATCAGATAATGAGTATTGCCAAATGGGCTTCACATCTTCCATTGAAAGGACCAGTACACTCACAGTCTGATGCTGATTCACTCTAAAATTTTTGACAAGAGCTCTGTGATGTTGGATAATGAATGCACTTCTTTGGACCACAGTGTATGCATTCATGAGCATTTGTTAATTCATCAGTATCTACACATCTACTCTTTGAAAACTAACACACTGTAAGGCCTCATCAAAGGTGCCAATATAATTTAACAAAAATATAAAACCCCAAACAACTGGTCAATGCCCAGAATTTCACTAGAAGTGAGGAACAGATCTTCTGCACAGACAACTTTGACTTTCTTCATCTCCTAGGTTATATTCTGGCGACAACTTGAGTTTTTTCATTTCGGGAGAGCATGTCTAGTTCTCATTGAGTAGGGGGATACACTATGTGTTTGTGAGGAAATTATACAGGAAAATATTTTTTTCTTGGATTTACCATGCAAAAATGAATTTATAGGGCAGTGATAAAATGGATGAAGTATCACCTTTGTTCTCAAGGATAAAGTTCATTATGTCAGGAATTTAACAATAGCACTTAGTAAAAAAAATAAGGGGGATTAAAAGTGAGAGATTAAACTTTAAAAGCAGACTCACTGTAAATTCACTACTTGGAAAACACAGGTGTATTATACATATATATATATATATATATATATATATGTTACTGTTCAGAGCTTAAGTAGGCACTTTGGATTTCAAGTGAAGTGTTACTGGGGTATCTCTCATATCTCTCCTTCTACATGTATAAGAGAGAGATAAAGTTCTTCAGCCTCAAAATCTCCTAATTTATTCAGCCACACCTAATGTTTTAATTAAAATGTGCATGTTATCTTTTCTGGTCCTGCAATTTATTTTTTATTAGCAGAAATTAATTTAAAATAATCTCTGCAAAGAAAGATAGCAAAATCTCCTAAACAATATATTAAGCAAATCTCACACATCCAGAGTAAACTCCTGTTCTTCTGAAGTTGCAGAGTTATTTTTCACTTCTTTGCTTTTGAAGAAAGCTTAAAACTGACTGTCTCTTGTAATTGAATGGAAATCATGATTTCATCATCAAACCATCATCTGAATACAAAACACACAGGTCTGGGAAACATAGGTGCAGAAAAATAGAACAAAAGAGAAACAAAAAGAAAGCCAACAGTGGCACTGCAGCATAAACAATTATTTTCTCCAACAAGTGTTTCCATGAAAATGTTTTTTGTTTTGTAGCAGGAAGAGAGGTATAGAATTTGCACTGAAAAATCTGCCTGTTCAGCTCAAAAGCTCTTGGAAAACTAGGAAGCAGAGAATGGCATAGAAATGAAACTACCAGTTAAAACCAAATTGCATTTAGCCAGTGTGCCAAACAAGAAGCCATTGAATCAAATTGGGATGGCAGAGAATATAGAGCAATATGTATTTCATAAACAAGTGTCTGAATTGTTTAAAAAATTATATGCAACAAAGATAAATTATTGCAAATTAATCTATGGACAAAAAACCAGACTAAATATGTTGGTAAAAATATTTATCAGAAATAATTTAACCAGGAAAGATTTCTTTGATCTATGCAGCAAAAATCTTGTTTAAATGAATTAGTGAATGGAGGGAGACTTTCCTCAATAATGCAATCAGTTGCTGCAGCTGGGGCTTTGTGTTGTTCTCAGAGATGCACATTCAATACACTTCAGCATAAAGGTCCAACCCATCCTACATTTGCTATGATACCAATTCAATGTAAGCATTACTTATTGCTTCAAATGCATCAGGGTCACATGCTGCGATCATTATGTATGGAAAATAAGCCATATATTCTTCAGCTGAAGCAGACACAAACATGCAGTAATTCTACTGAAGCATTTAAGAATGCTGTGCACTTGAGACTGTTAAGGACACAGAAGTTAGGCCTGCACCTGTAAAAATTGGTAAATATTTCATTGAAGATTTTTCATTACTTGTTTTAAGATAAGGTTTGACCTGCTATCTTCTTCCTAAAGCAAGCATGTAAATCTGTACAGTCAAATCTGACTTTGCCTAACATGTTCAGTTGTAATCAAGAAATGTTACACTGAATTTTTACTTGAAAAATGATTTAATTTAGCACACGTGTCTTTAAGTATTCTAAAGTTAACCTGACTAGTTATCTTCAATAAAGCAATAAGCCCTAGTATGTCAAACATTACATAGTTCAAAAGAAATATTGTGAAACTTTTAGGAGAGATCTCAGTGCAAGTTTGAGGGAAATTTTTAGTCTATCACAGAAATTTAAGACCTATATCTAACTTTTTACTTTTGCAAGTGTATTCTTTATTGCCTTCTCTATGTAACAGGCTGAAGCCAATTCAGAACTGTAGTGTTTGGGTTTCCCTAAACACTGATTTAGTTTGTACTGGTTATGTTTTAATATCTTAATATTAAGAAAGTGAAAGACTGGAATTATGATTTGCTTGATTACTGTAAGTTTTTTTTCTTCCCTTCACTAATTGAATTATTAGCATTTATTTTGCAATCTAGAGAGATTTTAAATATCTACAAAATAAGATAATGAATAAAAATCATGTTCCTTTGCTAGGACTAGGTAGAGGGACATACTCTGACTTACAGCATTCCAGGTATAAACCTGGAATGAAACTGCCATTTCTAAAACCTGAACAAATACATTATTTCATATGAGGCAATCTGCAGGGTTCACAACAAATGAGCACACTTAACCACATTAAACTGGCTACAAAAAAAATGGCTACTCTGGCTTAACCTACTTTTGTTTTGATTTTTATTTTTTTTAATCTCTAATCTGGGAAAGTAGACACATCTTTCTATGAGTGATGATATCTGAAGCATCCCTGGGTGTTGACAAAGATTAATACACTGTTGTTTCTCCTGGGTGGTTCACTTTGAGATTGTTTTTCATATGGTACCAGCCACACTCTTCCATTGTTGATTTATTTCTCCTGTATTAAAGCAAAAGTAGAGAAAAGCCCTTTGATCTCTCACCACAGCACCCACTAATCAGTCCAATTTAAGAAAAAAACCTTTATCACACATCTTTTCAAATGTGGCTTCTTTACTTGGCTCAGACAGATTAAAAGTTAAGTGGAGTCTTTTACTGCTAATAGCAGCGTAACTTCCCACCACATCCTGAGCCACTCACACACTCCATTTGCTTGTTATTCAGGTATTTGGACTTCAATGCTTATAAGGTTAAAGAACTGTTTTGCTAAAAATGCCAGACAGTAGTGGTTTGAAATGGTCCACCACAAAACCAAGCTGCCATCACCACCGTGATTGTCTGCTTTTAGTCATGCCCCTCAGAAATGCTCCCCTGAGGATGCCTTAGCCATACCTCAACTTAAATTGCTGGTTGCTTTCTTCTGGTAACTTTTCTTAGATGCAAACTCATGTCACAGATACTTTCATATATTTGATGGGCCTCCTCAGCCCTTCTGTTAAAGCCTTGAACTGGGGCTGGATGGTGTGACCCTTTATTTTCTTCTTACTCTGGTCTCCTTAAGGCTCCACTTGCTTCCCTATTAAAAAATCCCAGAAAAAAACACAAAACAAAATAAAAATAAAAACTACAACCCAAACAAAAACCCATAAACCAAATGAAACAAACAAAAACAATAAAAAAAGTATTTTCAGAGAAAAGTAGTTGTTAAGAAAGAAAGGCAGGGTTGGCAGCTGTGAAGAGATCTCTGCAGAATCCAGCTGTTCAAGAAGCTACATTGCAGAAGTCACCTTTCTCATCTCCAACTGTGTATCAAACTGGAAAATCTGTGTCTAAGTGGGAAGAAATGGGAAAAGGTGGTTCTTTTTTCATGCACATTTACTCCTTTAGCTTTGAAGGTTGTCAAATATGAATGTTTAACGCTACACACATCTGTTCTCTAAAATCTGGGAAAAAAACAACACTTTGCAAGCCACTCCTGTCAAATCAATGGCTAGTGTGCTCTGAAGGAAAAAATTTTAGTATAGCCAATGCCCTCTTAGTCCTTGGTATTATTTTTTGCACATACTGTACATTACAGTTCAATGTGATCTATGCTGATTTTCCCCTAGATGTTGGAAGAATATTTTCCAAAAACTGTTGGCTTAAACCCAAAAGAACTCCTTAACCAATGCCACCCTGTAACACTACCTCCTTTTTCAGGGGTGCTCAGTCATGTTCTTCCTGAGGTCAATACTAAAGCAATCATTAATATTGTCCAAATTTTAGAAAAATTTGTTTATTTGTTTGCTTGTGAAGAATAGTCCTACATCTCCAAAGGAATAAGAAATTAATGGAATTTTTTACAACTTTCACAAGACCAGGAAGGGTTTTTTTTTAATATGCTTTTTAAGTGTTATACATTAGGAAGTCTACTCTTCATTAGGGGAAGCCTAGCAACAAAGTAAAACAGAATATGAAATGTCTCATCTGGTAGTGTTAGATGAGGAAAGTGCAGTCCAAATCGCAGTTCCAACACTGGTAACTGTATTATAGCTGAAAGTTCTTCTACAAATTTTGTAGTGCAGATTTGGTGGCACAGTAATGAAGAATGATTAGCCATACCTCTCATTAGGGTTCTTCCTACACTGGAAGCAACAGTTTACATATTTTCTTTTTCAGGTAACCCCTGAATGATGTTTATGACTTTCATTACTTAAAATATTTTTGTTTTAGCTTCTATGAATAATAATTATAGTAAATTTAGCAGAGGGAACAAGAAAGAATGAAAGCATGATTTCTTCAAAGACGCTATGAAATAAAAGTGATATTTTGCCCATAAGGAGCCATAGAAAGAAGTGACTTCTGTTTTTGTGCTTTCACTCCACAATCATCTTAAGTATGTCTATTCAGCTCATATTTCTCTGCTTTTGTAATTGTTTATATAAATTGTATAAATAAATTCTGGGAGTGAATTGCATTAATATAACTGACACAAATCAGTAATATAGTAATATATTAATATAACTGACACTTGCCTTAATTTCTTCATGAAATCTATTTTATTATCCCTAGTTTAAATAACTACATCAATATTTTCATGTTCGTAATAAAATGTATGCACATCAATTGATCTTTCTTATGGTGGTAATGTTTCTCATATCAATATATACTCACCAAGAAAAAAACTAATCCAACATGATCAGGTTTCATTAAACTGTTTGGAGCTTCCTCGCAGTCCCTGAAATCTGGTTTTCAAATGAACACTGCTAACATAGAATTGAGATAAAACATTAAAATCTTCCTGGCCTGCAATTTTTACATATATTATAGGATTTGTATACTCAAATCACAATATGCTTTCTTAAAGAAACCCACAAAAATGGTGAAACAAATGAGAAAGAAGCATCATACTAAATGATGTGGTGGGCCTGAAGTAGTTAAGACTATAATTCTAAAATACTTCTAGCAAGAAAAATAAATAACCTCAAAATTATATAAATTATTATTATTAATAATTAAAAATGCATCGCTTAAAAATGGCAAAATGATGTCTGTTGGCTACTACATGTTTACCTTAAAAGAGAGATGACAATTACTAAAATATCCGAAGAACATTTCTGTTGTTTTCTTTTACTGAAAAAACCTAACCCTGTACACAAGCTAGAAGCTTTTTCATTAGCTTCAGAGAATACAAGAAGAAGCTGTTAAATGTTATTGTATTTTAACACCAGCTTCATCTCCTTTTCCCCTTTCAATCATAGGATACTCTAGCTATTTCTAGATACTGGATAATTAATTAAATGGCCGCGACATGTTTCAACACATTTATTGCAGTGTGTGTTCTGAGCACATAACTTTCCTTATCTATCAATACCTAAACATTCTGGCCATATTCATGTGGAAATTGTAGGGCCAGCAGTGCTTCACTGGAACTTGTCTAAACCCATATGGCATAGAAGCTTTGCACCTAGATAAAGTTTACATTTCATGCTCCCACCCAGCACAGAAGAGCATCAGCCATTTGAAGCCCCCCAAAACACCAGTGATGCCCTGCCAAGCTCTCAACAACCAGCTCACAGCTTCCCAAGCTCCAGGGCAGGTGCATTCAACTGGTGCAGTTTCATCCCCCAAAACCCCAGCTCACTGCTCTCAAGGGTTCTGACAAACAGGTACCTCCCCAGGCCAGAAGGCTCTGACTTGAAGGCTTTAGGCTTTTAGCTCCAAAGTCTGTGGCTACAAAATGAGAGCTTGTCTGATTAAAATATGCTGCATATTAGAATAAAATGAAGATGTACATAAATCCTCTATTCAGCTCTAAGTGATTTTGTTTAGAGCAGATTAGGCAAGAGCAGAGGTTAAAAGTTACAGGGAGCAATGTTCAGACTGGTCTGACTTAGCAAAGACACTCAGGTAAAAGCCACTACAGAGGGGACATTTTCTTGATATAAATATAAAGATTATTTATACTTTGATATAAATGTGTAGTAAACAAGAATATCATATCTACTAAAAAACCCAAATGGCTTTGTAGAAAACTCTTCCCAATCATCTGTGTCTATCCATATTTCTGTTGTCAGTCAGGACTAATCTCTGGGGCAGATATTTTTAATTTTTATTTGCTACAGGTTTTTCTCACTACCAAGAAAAAACAAACTATTTTCATCTGAAACATAACTCTATTTCTATTGAGAATTTATAAAATATCCAAGACAAAAATTTCTGAGTCAAAATATCCACGACTTCTCCTACATAAAAGAGTTTCATTTGCTAAGATAAAAGACTTTTTAAAAATTATTTTTACCTGGAGGTATCAGCTGTTTGTCACACTTTTGTAAGTGCTCAACTAGAGAAATATGGTGTTCCGTGATTCAGTTATTATTTTGCTTTTACCCAGAGATTAGCTCTTTTATTAACTTCAAAAACCTTGATATTTGGTAGGTACTATGCTTTCGCTTCAGTGGGTTTGAGTCTTTAAGATACTTTTGGCTTTGCAGATTATGATCTAAAATATCCAGGGAATAGGGAAAATGTGGTGACAGCTATAATTATGAGACAGACCTCATGTAGGCTTCATTATTAGACACTTCCCAGAACGAAGAGGAAAAGTAATGTGTAGGCTGTTCACACAAAATGCTGCAATGGCACCCACAATGAAAATGTAGAAAGATAAAGGTCTTCTTTTGTAGATTGGCCACCTTCCAGGCAAATGACTCCACCTCCAGTATGCTGCTGCCCAAAACGTATATTTCATTGATCCAAGTTAATGCAAAATGTAGCAAATATCAGAGTTGAACACCACATGGAAAAATTATGCCAACCTATTCTGAAAGTTAAACTTCATCCTAAGCCAAAACGTATAAGAATTTTTTACAGATATGCCAGAGAGACATTTCTTACTGGATGAGGCTGAAATTTAAGTAATTCTTGCTGTGGTTTTGGGCTGAATTCTTCAGAGAATATATGTCCTGTGGAGTAAATTACATAGGGCATAGTAGAGAACAGAACCCTCAAGAGAGTGCACTAAAAAAAGTGCCTAAAGCATTCACTACACATTTAGGCACTACTGCCCCCTGGAATTCAAAGCCTCCTGGTAAACACCCAGGCTTCATATATGATGTATAGACCAACTTAGAATGAGATACACAAGATTAGCAGAAAATTGTGACAAAAGCAAATGTTAAAAGGAAATTAAAGAAGTGTTTTAAACTACTTTTTTTTTTTTTTTTTTGCCTTGGAACTTGAAACATGACTCTGCACTTCATCTGCACCCAGCTGGAACATGATTACCACTTCAGCAGACAAGAGTGCACAATTTACATATTCTCTTTGCTACACATCCTAATTGCTGCCTGGTTGAGTCAGAGCTGGGGAGGTTTAACCAGTTCTCTAACAGGATTTGCATTATCTCCTACATTTTCTGCTACACCCACAGTAGCAAATTTGCCTAGTTTTGGTTAATATGGTGTTTGCTACTCCTTAAAGAAGCAGGACAT
The DNA here is from genome assembly GCA_003676055.1 of Chloebia gouldiae. NCBI lineage: Eukaryota > Metazoa > Chordata > Aves > Passeriformes > Passeridae > Chloebia > Chloebia gouldiae. The sequence goes on along the minus strand of QUSF01000005.1, from coordinate 8,153,644 downwards.
TTTCTTCAATTTTAGACTAATTTGATGTCATGATCTAGGTACCTTTCTTAATATTTTTTAAGAATCAATACCTGCATGGTAGTCTGATGAATTAATTTGTATAGCTCTGTCCCTTGGATACATACACCTGACTGTATCCAACATTTCTTTAGAATCCAATATTTCTTTAGAAAATTTGCTTTAATATTTTTCAGTGCAAAGCAGGGCACAATATAAAAATCTTATTACTATTTTCATGATTTATTTGAAGCAGCATGCCTCTTGTGTCAGTTAGGTAGTTAAATTGTGCTTATCAATCCTTTTAAATATCAAAAACTCTGCACAGAGTTATTCTCCCAATTTGACTACAATTACTAATATGGATTCACCAGTGGATAGCTACGGATGGCTATTTTGGCATAAAATTGAAATTTTAAAATTTACCTTACCCTGCTATGCATGGGTATATCTAGAGAATAAAATACATAAGCAAAATATGATGAAAAATGTGATTTATGGCCTTTGTGAAATCTTCCTCTCCATTTGCACCTCCCAAGTGTGTCAAACACTGACACTTTATACATCAGTGTCTCCAACAGCACATATCATGTAACAAAGTGTGCTAAATAAAATCATTTGTCCGTATAACCTGTGGTTTCAGTTTGTCCTTTGCTGTCTCCAAAGTTATTCTCAGCTTGATCTCAACCCAAAGATGATTTCCTCCCAGGCAAGTTGTAAGAGTTCTGCCTCTTATTTGCACTGCAATTGCCTGGGGAGAAAAATCCACCCATCCCCATCTTAAGCTCCACGGTTTTGTTGAAATTAATCTTTTTAAAGGATTAAATTTCAAGATTTTGTAATCTGAAGCCTCAGAGGGGAAAAACAAATCAAGTCAATTCTGGAGAACAGTTTCATGGCCTGATTTGTGAGGATATGGGTAAACCATTGCATCAACTTAGGCAGGGACATAGGATCTTCTAACCACTGGGAATGACATGGGCCAGCATGGAACACTCCTTCCTGTCTTCCTGGGCTCCCTCATGTGTCACACTTCAAGAAATGTCTTAACACTCCCAAGTCCCTCAGGTCCTTCTCGTAAGATTTGCACTCCAGACCCTTCCCCAGCTCTGTTGCCCTTCTCTGGACACACTCCAGCTCCTCAATGTCTTCCTTGTATTGAGGGGCCCAAAAACTGAACTGATTTGAGGTGCAGCCTCAAATGAATATAGAGGGACAATCCCTGCCCTGGTCCTGCTGGCCACACTATTGCTGATCCAGGCCAGGATGCCACTGGCCTTCTTGGCCACCTGGGCACAGGCTGGCTCGTGTTCAGCTGCTGTTAACCAGCACCCCCAGGTCCTTTTCTGCTCTGCAGCTTTCCAGCTGCTCTTCCCCCAGCCTATAGTGGTTGTTGAGACTCAAGTGCAGGACCTGGCATTTCACTTGGGCCCCTCAATACAGCTTGTCCAACCCCTCTGTGGAGCCTTCCTGCCCTCCAGCAGATCAACACTCCTACTCAACTTGTCACCCGCAAACTGAGGGGGCTCAGTCCCCTCATTCCAATCATCAATAAAGATATTAAACAGGACTGGCCCTAATACCATACCTTGGGGAGCACCATCTGTTTGACTGAGTCAAACTGAGACCTGTGAAGTTGCTCTCCGCTTTGCAGTTGGATCCTTTAATGTTTTTACAGGCTATGAGACAGAAAAACTTGTTGATTTGTAGACAGTTCAATAAATTAGTTCTATAGAAGATTTGATTGCTGAAATAGTGTACAATGTGCCTTCTCAAGATAAAGATGCGTGAAAATATTTATCAATTTTTAGATTGTATTACTCTTTCTAGGATAGTGAGAAAGTTTCTTAAAATCTGAGAGACATAATGAAAATAAATGTTTATTTGGTTTACTCTACAAGCCGTTCCCTGAAACCTTTGATTTGTACATTACTGAGGAAAATAACACTGACACAAGTTAGTGACAGCTGTAAAATAGTCATTAAAAAGCCTAGGTGCAGTTGGTAAAGTTGCCATTACACTTATTTCAATCAGTTATGTCAGAGAACTAACCTGGCAGTTTGAAAGTGGTAGGAGAGTCATTTGCATGAAATTATCAGGACTTGTAAAGTTCTTTAATGTACTTGGAAGTTGAGAGTTCCAGACCTATTTTTATAGTTGCTACTTTAGCAACTATAAAATGGTGACTGTATACATTGTATACATTGTATACAGTCACCATTTAAGCTTCTCGCAAAAAAACCCCCAAAAAACTAAAAAAAAAAAAAAAAAAACAAAACAAACCAAAATAACCTACTTAGAAATTAGTGTCTTGAAATTAAAGAATTTGATTCTTACAGAAAAAGTCAAATAGAAAAGATTTTCTACAAGGACTTCTACAAGATTTTCTACAAAAGCAGTGATGTTAAGTCTTCCATAACCAAGCTCATACTCTCTACCTTGTGTGAAACACTTGTTCAGCACACACAGGAGGGCTTCTGTGCCAGGGACCAGGGCTGCTCCATGGGGCTGGGAGCAGAAGACCTTGGCAGTGAGGGCAACATTTGCACAAGCTGGACTTCCACTTGTTAGGGCATGCAGCATCCAAGGTGAGTGCCAAAAGACAGGTCCACTGGCAGCCTCAGGAGCAGCACAGAGGACAAAGGTACATGGCAGTCCCAAAGGAAAAAGAGGGTAGGCCTAAAGTCCATCTAGGAAAGAGTCAGAGCTAAAGCCAAGCACACCTTCACCACGTCTCAAGAAGGGAAGGTGTAGCAGTCCTGTGCTTAAATGATGCCCAGGGCCTTTGGGCAGTGGGCAGGGATCCCAGGTGAGACTTCTCAGTGCAAATATGGAATCTTGGTGCTTGCCAGCAGTAGTGGGAAGATTGGTCCTTTCCCCTGCTTGTTTGTCCTGAGCTATCTTCCCATCTTTAGTAGAAAAAGGAAATAATTCCCAAAATTATTCTTAGAATCTGCACTAGCCCACATTAAGCCAGACATTTTTACCTCTCAGGTAGATTACGTTTTCCGCCCACCTGAATATGTCACCTTGTTTACCTGTCAGTAGCTTTCCTCCAAAACTGGTGGCATCCAGGGGACAGTCACCATTGACAAGTAAGACTCAAGAGAGGTAAAAATGTTCATATCTTTTTGATTATTCCATTTCAGCACAGGGCTACACCTGCTTCTCACTCCTGGTCTATAGGCACCCCAGTCCTTTTTGATAGACTTACACTTGCAGCATTCATTTAAAACAAAGAAATACTAATGATATGTTCAGACTGGTTTATTATCCATGTAAGGTCCTACAGAATGTCTGTGACAGGGAGGGGGCATGAATGTTGCAGGGAAAGGACATGACCATATCACTTCCCAAGCAGTAGATCAAAGTTCTCAAAAATAAGCCATCTCCCTTTTATTGGGATTTTTATTATTTATTGCTGTGAGAAAACCAGTCTGAGTCATCATGGTTTACTTGCTGTTTGATGGGAGCTACAGCTCTTTAGGTTTGACTTAAAATTTTCTGTGATATTTATAATGGGTCTCTTAATTTTCTGTCTTGGGAGATTCATAGGCGAGCTTCAAAACTGTAAAGCAATGTATTTATGTGGTTGAAGTTCAGATATTAATGCTTTCCATACCCTTTATGGAAAGGTCATCTTGATTGCTGCCCTAAATTCCAAGACTAGCTTTTTAAAGAAGAAGGATTGCCAAAACACAGGGAGAAATCCCAAGAGAAACCAAAATTATGCCTTTCTAATAATTTTTGAGAAAATGATTAATATTTCACTGCCTGAACTTCTAATCTACAAGCTGCATGAAAAGTGCAGCTTGCCTGTAGCATGTGTGTACCTTTCCTGTGACTGCCAAAGCACAGTGAACAGAAAAGGAGGAGACAGATATGTTTGTTATTTCCTTTATTAAAGAAAATAAGAGGAAACTGGAAATTTCTAAGATTCACTTTGTACTGGCAAATTCCTGGTAAGAGACCCATAAACTGTGAGGAAGACCCTGCTGGAGGGGGATCAGCCCTCAGTTGCTTGGTTTGTAGGTGGAGTCTGTATTTGATAGCAATGCTGGTGGTGCTGCGCACCATAATAACTCTACACTGTTCTTTACAGAGTCCAGTTTCAAAGAAAAAATACTCCCCATGTTGCAGTACAAATCAAATTTCCCAAGCTTAGCTTTGGAGATACAGCAGTGTCTATGCAGCTGTGACAAATGTCAGCTACAATATTGCTGTGCTGAAGGGCATTAACTCTGCAACAGCTCTGCAGCCTGTTTGATGAGCAGAGCGTTTGTCCCACTGATATCAGTCACTGTGAGCCAACACAGAGGGGAGTTTTGTGATTGCTGCTCCTTCTCTGCGTTTGGGGTAGAAAGAGTGATAGTGAGAATTCTGTTCCACCTTCTGTGACCGTTTACCTGTCCTTTTATAAAATCTTTCTATATATATTAGCCAGTTTCAATCAAATCTGACAAAAGGGTTGAGGTCTCATTGGGATTCTGTTCCTGATCTGAGAGGCAGAAAATAAGGAAAAAAGTTCTTTTCATTCAGATATCAGCTAGCTGATTAAGAGCCTCATGCCTACCCACTGTGAATAATTCTAACCCAGTCTCAGCACAACTCGGGGAAAGATAACTAAGGAACAGAAGAGGAAGCAAAGAATCCTGGTATGAAGCTGAGAAAAGGTGACAACAAGCATCAGAAGGTGACCTGAGATATTTATTTCCTTTAAATGAGAGGAAAGTTACAAATCTGTTGGACATGCAGCTCCATTAGTTCCCCCACTCAAAAGCAGCTTGTTTTCCATGAAATGAATTACAAAATAGTCTCATCATAATTAATAATTAAATTTCAATTAACTATTGAAAAATGTCCTTTCCTACAATGTAGCTACATGAAGATTATTTTTATTGAGACTGATGATCTCACAGTGGAAATGCAGGGGAATTTAATACAGATATTAATTTGTGCAGCTGCAGCAATGTATGGGTGTTTTGTATGTTTATGATAACCCTTCTTGCTATTAGTACCTTCTGTAAAGATGGATGGAAAAAGTCCGAATGATGAATCTTGCCTCTTTTACTCACTGCAAATGAGAATTGCAGGCAGTTATCTGCTGTAACCTTGCTGTGACAAGGATTGTCACTCAGAGATACACAGATCCTTCTGGATACAGTGCTTTGAACAGTCTGCTGAAATAAATTACAAGAGTCTCAAAGGTTTTCATAGACATCAGTTTTATCAGTGCTTCAGCCTTAAGGCTAAAGATATTTTCTACAGTTCCCTTACTTTTGGTAATATTAAGAATGTGGAAAGAGAATAAAGAAACAATTCTATAAAAGTATGTTTTTAATACCACTAATACAGATATTTCTCAAAATGGTGGGGAAAACTAAACAGAGTGGAAAGGCTAAATGACTTCATGCTTTTCTAAAGAGTATTATTAAACATAGCTGGTACAGGATAGGGAATTCTGCAATTTTCTCAGGAAGGTTGGAAACATAAAAATGAATAAAAATCCCCTCCTTCATTTAAATTGCTAATATTTGGAATTAATTGCCCCATGATCCTGCCTGGCAGAGTATGTATATGCACAATTTCTGAGCAGAAAATAAAAATCAAGTTTAGTCATATTTACAGAACTGGCAAATTTTTTGTTTTGTTTTTTGTTTTTTTTTTTGTTTGATTTTGTTTTTGTTATTAATTGTCTTGTATGGTTCTTGGAAAGTCTATCCTTTTGCTTACCAAAAATATTTTTACACTTAACACAATATTTATTGCCCATATTCTTTACCAAATACAACCATCAAATATTTTCTCATCTAGATAAACATATCATTACACAGCATCTTAAAAATTACAAGTGAAGGAACAACATGAAACCCTTAAACGCAACCAGCATTCCCTTGGCAGGTCCAGTATCAGATATGAACTTAAAATAAAGTCTTTTTTTGTAAACAAAGAGTTCTTGAGCCTCTTTATAGTCTGTTTATAGTTTGACTATTCAGTCTTTAACATTTGCAATAAAGAGGCTCCATCACTTATGTCACTGCATTCCTCTCCTTCGATTTCTCTAGGACTTGTACACATGTACTGGGTAGAAGCCTAGTAATTAATAAGAAGAAATATAATTTTGAGGCATAGTTCTTTATTTCCTTTCACTTTTTGTAGCGATAAGTAGAAAAGTGAATAAAAAGAAGTTTAAAGCCACCAGTGTTACTAGGAATTAATTTTGCTCAAATCCTTCAGCTACTGGAGGTCCAGTGCTGAGGCATGTTGCTGAGTTGCCCAACATCATTTAAACTTAATGATTAATGATATTTGAAATTTCATTAATCTATTTTTTCATGCAATTTTCTCTTGGTTTTCCTTCCTGTTTTTTTTTTTTTTTTGGTTTCTTTTTGTTTTTTTTTTAAGAGTGGGAGGAGTGATCTTGATATTTATGTTTTTTCTGTATAGGACTCTTGCATATGGGATGGAACCAGTTATTTGCAGGTATTTAAGTGATAGCTTGCTTGAGATCAGTGAAACTCAGGAGCTAAGTAACCTCTAGAAATGATCAAGCATTCAAAATGGTGTACTGTCCTCTTCATTTACAGATCTTTGTGAGGAAATATCTATATCCCATTGACTTATGTCTTTGTGGTCATAGAGAAGAGCATTTTGTGCTTTCAATGCCCATGCCTAATATGTTCCAAGATTGAAAGCTTTGAAGATTTAACTTACCTTCTGCCTGGGACTCTTAAAATTTCTCATTCATGTTCTATGTTCTTTGAAACTCCTCCACATGGGAATCCCATGGGATAGGTTGACTCCTTGAAGAAGAGTAGCAATAATACTTCCAGTAAAATAAAAATAAAAACCATTTTCACAGAGGCATTAGACATCATTTTCCCTCTTTTGCATTTTACAAAATTACAGCATAGATATTAATGACTAGCCTAAGACTATAAAAAATTCAGAGGCTGACTTGAAATGAAGTCTGACTCTTCTCATTTTCAGGCATCTGCCCTCTACAGTGAGCCATTATCTACAAGAATCCAGGTATGGATTTTGTTATTGCTAACATGAATATGAGTTGCATGAGTATAATATGATGTTAAATTCAGTGTATTGTATAAGGAAAATAATTACAGTAAGGCTTATTGTTGTGCATGGAAGGAGTTATTACTTCAGACTCAGCCATGCATTGCACATGGATTGTATATTAGATTAATTTCCAAAAGATGAGTGATATTTAATGGAGCTGTTTTACATTAAATGTAGCTTTGGGAGGCCTAATGAATAACTACAGCAGACTCCATGGGAATTTTGAGACAGAGAGCAGAAGTAACAGATGCTGCATGTTTCAAAAAAGATATTTTAATCAAATGTGATTTTCATTGTGCAACAATGATACGGCTCATCACAGAAAAAAATATCTGTCTGGTTAACAAACAATATACATAAGTACCAAATATGCACAATATATATGTAAGTACATAAATATGTATAATAGAGAAAAGTTCTAGACATGCTCTCAGGGATTTGACCCATAGATTCTGTTTTATTCCAAGGAAACGTGGGATTGAGATGCTTTAAGTCAGCTAATGGCATAGCTAAATATAACATGCTTCTTTATTCTTTCTGTTTGTTAATTTAGACCTCTGCATTATTAATTTAGACCTCTATATTCAAGGGAAAAAAACCAACAATTTTTTATGTATATGCAGTTATTTCCTCATTTCATTCCTTAGGGAAGAAAGCAGCTGTCTTCTGTAAGCTACAGTCACTCTTTAGTTTCCAACTTCAGTATCCAAAATACTGTAGCAAAAGACCTGAGAAGACGAAGTTCTGAGTAATGAGCTTTTATAGACCACTGCAACAATTTGCTTTTACTATTGTGTTTCAGATATATGTTTGAACTTCAGCTGACCTCAAATGAATCTCAAAGTCTTATAGCAGTGACCTTCAGTTTTAGTGTAGACTAATGAACTACTTGCTTTTCCTAGGCTGCTACCATAAAATTCAGCACTTCTGGAAGAAAAATACACTAGCTGATAATGAGGACACAAACTCTATGTCTAGATGAGTGGCAGTCTAATAAGCAAATAAGAGCACTACAACTTTGACTTTCCTCTGTCAAATATTTGCCTCTTACAAAGACAATCAAATGAAAATCTGGCAATAAACTATTATTTCTTTTGGTCCTTATCAAAACACAGGAGGCTTGAGAAAGGTCTTTATCTTCTTTGAGATATGTTTTAAACAGAGAACTACATATATATTACTGAAAGTGTTTTTCATTTAGTTAGGTTAAGAGAAAAAAGAAACATTCAGACTATAAACACACCTCCAAGTTTGTAAATTTTATTTGGTGCACTGGCAATACTTTAAAACGAGTCTTATTTTTATGAGTATGACTTGCTCCTGTGTGGAAAACTAAATTGTTGCTGGAACTAAATAAACACCACATGAATCTCTAAATACAATTTCAAACACACTGTAGTGAGGTAAATAAATTTCATAATTACCATGCAAGATTAGCCATAAAATCTTGTTAGGATACTATTTTATACTCTTACAGAAACCAACACATTTGGTTTTGGTTTCAAAAGCAGTTTTCAGGGACTCTATGGAAATCTAGTTTCCATAACCACTTGCATTCTCAGCAATAGGTAGAAAGTGGGTGAAAATAATCTTCATCTGATATTTACATTAAGCAAATGGGGTTGTCTCCAAGAACAATGCAATGTTGTGGAAATGCAGTGCTTGCTGAGTTGCACACTTCTCTGAGACACAGGCACTGATACAGAGCTCTCGACAGAAAGTGGCTTTAAAACAAGTAATTAATGCAGCAAACTGAGAATTAAGAAAATACATCATCATGCAGTTTAATGCTCTTTTTCACTCTGGTGGCCACTAATGATGCCTTCAAAACTGCTACAACATCTTTCCATGAGGAAAAATGGGCAAATGCAGAAAGCTTGCTAAGATTATAAGTTAATGCACAGGAATCATAGAATGGTTTGCCTTGGAGGGGACCATAGAGATCAAATAGGTCCAACCTCCTGCCATGCACAGGAAATCTTCCACTAGACCAGGTTGCTCAGAGCTCCATCAAGCCTGGACTGGAACACTTCCAGGGATGAAACATCCACATTTTGTCTGGGCAACCTGTTCCAGTGCCTCACCACCCTCCCAGTAAAGAACTTTTTCCTAATATCTGATCTAAACCTGTCCTCTTTTAGCTTATAGGCATTCTCTCTTGTCCTATCACTGCTTGCCCTTGCAAAGCCTCTCTGTCCAGTCTTCCTGTGGGCCCCCTTTATGTATGAGAAGAATGCTATAATTTCACCCCAGACCCTTCCCTTTTTCAGGCAGAGCGGCCTCAACTCTCAGCCTGTCTTCACAGGAGGTGCTCCAACCCTCTTACCATCTTTGTTGCTCTTTGTGGACTTGCTCCAAGAGGCCCATGACTTTCTTATGTTGGGATCCGCAGAGCTGGATGCAGTACTTCCAGGTGGGGTCTCACAAAGACAGAGCAGAGGGGCAGAATCCCCTCTCCTGACCTGCTTTGGATGCAGCCCAGGACATGATTGTGAGCACACCTTGCCAAGACATTGAGCTGCTTGTCCATCAACACGCACAGATCTTTCTCCTTGGGGTTGCCCTCAATCCATGCTCTTCTCAGCCTGCACTTGTGCTCTGGACTACCTCAGCTCTGGCATTTGGCCTTGTTAAACTTCATGAGCTCTGCACAGGTTTAGCTCTCAAGCCTGTCCAGGTGTCTCTGGATGGGTTCAAATTCTTTATGTCTCTTATGATTTATCTTGTGCTCTTCTAAGAATGTTCAACTATTGCCAAAATATCTGTAGGTGTTGATGGCTGTAGTGTCAGAGGCCATGCAGGGCTGCACTTCTCACAAAATTTCTTGCAGGTAGCAGCTCTTTACAGGTTTTTATCATTCTTCTTTGAGGCCCATAATTCTCATGTAGACTTAATAATGGCTTATATATTCCTCTTAAAGTAGAGGGGGAAAATGCTGTCTAAAATACTATTCTACTTTAGAATTCTATTTTATCTCTCTAAAATCTCAGCAATCCATGTCCACTTTTAACTTAGGTTTAGGCTTCTCTCTGCAAAATTAGCTGTATGCAAAATTTCCTCCAAAAATTGCTTTAAATGACAAGTGCTGCTATGGTACTTGTATATCCGAAAGAATTATACAAACCATTATAACCTGTACTGTAAAGTTACCAAAAACCTTTATTGAGCATGTGAATTTAATCTCTGTATGCTGTTTACTTTATTACCATTTTAATTTTACTGCTTTCAAGATCATTAAGTAATAACAATTATAAATTAAATAAGGTAAGGCTGTTATGACTCATTGACTCAACTTGCAGAGAAGCTGGCTCTTTAACTGGCTCTGAATTTCAAGAAATGTGAAGAATGAGCTTAAAAACATAAATATCAAGAGAGATCTTGAAAGGAACTTGCAAAACATCTTAGAAATACAAAAGTTAAGGAAAGATTTTATATTTGTAGACAACATGAACTCACAGATGCTTCATAACAGTCTCTCTCCTCACCAGAAAGAGATCTTTTGATGTCCCACACCCAAAATACTAGAGGCACATGTGATGTGACCATGATGGACTCCTCCTAAAAAATACAGTGGGAGGGAGAGTAAGAAAATTGTGATACAAAGCTTTTTCTGGCTTCACCTTGGAGTTCTGTGATGTAGTCAAAGCTGTAGCATGGTGGGACAAAAAGACTCTTCTGGTGGCAGCACAGAATGGGGGCAAATACGTGCAAGTTCCTAAGGCTACTACTGACAGTGCTAGCCTAAAGGAAAGGCCTTAGATTCCAAATGGCAGCTAAAATGTAAGCCAAAAGAACACTAAAGGTGGCCGAGGAAAGCCAAAATGAGCAGAAATTTGACTGTGAGAAAGCAAAGAAGTTGCTTCAGGTACCAAAAATCAGTATAAACAAATATTGTCCTTGTAGATACTGTTCTTTCCCAGTGACACAAGGACTTGACAGGACTTGTACTCATGGGGCCATAAATATCTTCAGAAGCATTTCCAGAACATTGCCTGATGCACATGCACATGGCCCCACACAGTCAGATGCAAAACTCTGCCCCTAGATTTTGATTTGAACCCTTCCCATCCTGTTAAACAAGCAGCAGTCAGGGTAACACAAGGAGTACTGTTTCACTGAAAGAGAAACTCTTAGCCAGCTGCAGCCCAAAAGATTAATTGAAGGGTGCCCTCTCTTGAAATTGTTCCCATTGGACCATTTTATTTATTTTATTTTGTCCCCACTGAATTACAAAAATAAACATGTTTATCATTTCTTCTAACATAATCCCATTGCAAATACCACTGACAACTGATGCAGTAGAAAAACTGTTCCCTTGAGAATAATTACATAAATATTACCAGAAAATATTGCTTCCTCATTTTGCAGTGATGCTAGATAACCATACATTGAAGACAGCAGAGGAATATGATAGCTACCTTTAGACATCTAAAGGACAATTGAAAGGAGAAAGAAGAGTTATTAAGCTATTCTCTATCTCCAGAGAGGGTGGGTAAGAAACAATGGTTTTAAACTGTGGCAAGGGACACTTGGATTAGACATGCAGGAAAAATTCCACAGGCAAATGTAGAATAACATGAGAACAGAGTGCCTGGGGATGTTGTAGAGACACTGTCACTTGGGGTTTTTAAAAGCAAGAGACAAACATCTGTCAGAAATGACACAAGGTATAGCTTGCTCCTGCTTTGGGGCATAGGGGAAGGACCACAGGGCTTCTTGGAAGTCCAGTCAAAATGCGGTATTTGGCAATGCCTAAACAGAGGGAGAAAATATGATGCATTTAAAATCTATTTCAAAATATTTGAAATAAAATTGGGTGAAATCTGGATTTTTTATTTTAATTTGGACTGTAAATGACCTACAAATTATAAAACAAAATAAATATGCAAATACAATGTCTCCTGTCATCTACAGTCAGGTTTCATTACATCAAATTCAGAATATCTTTTGCAGGAATATGATTTTAATACAGATATCTCTACATCTGAAGGAATAAAATACAACTTTATAATGTAAAACTCATGTGCTATATGAAATGAATTCCTATCTTAAGAAGAATTTTGCAGTCACTGGGGGACAAAATGTGACATTTACTTTGCTTTAAGCTCATAGAAGGTACAAGGAAGGATGGATAGTTCAAAGGCTTTTATAAGTATTTCACTTGTAGACTGCTCCCTTGGTAGTTAATGTAGGTGGTTCACTGACTCATTTGGAATCACTTCACAATCTTACTTGGATACATGGATGAAACTGTTTCATTAACATCTGAATTTTAAATGATGCATTGATCCAAGCACTACTATGAAATGGTAGCAGCTACTCTTTCAACAAGCTGGGTATTTACAAAACTTGGTTGCATGAATGCAGGTTTTAATCTGGATTTTTTTTTCATTCTCTGACTGCAATATTTTGAAAAGAAAAATACACACTCTTTTTATTACATTAGACCTGGGAAAGAATCAAAGAAATGAATTTAGGTCATCCTTTAATTAGTTGGATAACCATATAATTGGTCATAGCATGAGGTTTATCTATATGGGATATCCATGATAAATACATACATACGTATGTATATATACATATATATATATATATATATATATTTGTTAGCTATGGTTTTACTCTAGTTACCTTCTGTCCAGTCACCTTCCACTGAACCTTTGGGGTTGTTGATCCCTTTGCACAGACTGTTAGATAGTGGCACTAGGAAGACAGATGTCTCAGCATGAGCTACTGGGATAACCTTCACATGGCATGAAGCTACTGGGAGAACATGGCATGAGCTACTGGGAGAACCTTCACATGGCATGACTGAAACTGTCCTTGGAATATGGATGGGCTGCAAAACCAGAAAAAAAGGTGCATGAGCTGCTACAGATCTTAGTTCTCTGTCTCTTAGGTACAAGCATGAAGGAGAAGTTTCTTTTCAATCCAGACACTCCATTTTTTTCTTAACAAATATCTGAAAAGCTATCATGCCAGACATGGTCTCTTAGTTACATCAGTATTGAAACAACCCAGAGGATCTCTGACCACAATGATGCAGTCTTTCTTTTGCCAAAAAAAGAATACAGACTAATGAGGATTATTCAGCTGCATTATCTGAGAGATAGGTCCTGCTTTCTTCTATGACAATCAGTGAAGAAAATCACACAAAGTCAGGAAGAGCAAGACAGAAAAAAGAGTATGGAAGAGAAATAGATAAGGGCAAAGAGAAAGAAAAAAGGCAAGGAAAGAAGAAAAATACAAAGAACTTAAAGGATAAATTGAAAAAGAAAAGTAGAAAGATAAGGAAGAAGAGTGAGAGGGAAGAGAAAGAGAAGAGGGAAGGGAAGTGAAGGGAAGGGAAGGGAAGGGAAGGGAAGGGAAGGGAAGGGAAG